>CM048745.1:799224226-800424226 GCA_026315105.1 Locusta migratoria | reverse complement strand
AATTTTTGTCATAGTCATACCTTAATTGTCCAGGCATAATAAAATGTTATGCCTGGAGGATCGTTAATTTGCTCTGAAGAATTGAACACTTTCGTTACTTTGTCATTGATCCCATAATCATGATCTAACCAAACTATAAAAAAAAGGAAAAAAAATCATCGAGATCGGTTTGCCTGATATTGAGTTATTCGTCTATTTGTCGCGCATATACTTCATTCAACTTTAAGACGTATGGTTTTCGTATTATGTCATTGTCAGAACTGGGCGACATTGAAATGGGACCACACGGTAACCAACAGCTTTTAAATAAAAAAAGAATCATAAAAATCGGTTCACACAGTTGAAGGTTCTGAGGTAACAAACATAAAAGTCGTACTGAGAACTTTATCCGTTTTTGGGGTCGGTTAAAAAGCAACCCATACGCAAGGTCTGTTAATCTATTTCTAGCTTTGCTAACTCTGTAAAAATGTTCAAATGTTTGAATAGATTATGGGACTTTACTACGGGGTCATCAATCCCTAAACTTACAAACTACTTATCAACTACTTATCACTAACGACGGCACAAATATCCATGTCCTAGGGGGGATTCGAACCCCGACCGTAGTGGCCGTGCAGACCGTGACTGGAGCGCCTGAGTCCCCTCGGCCACCGCGGCCGGCAAACTCTGTAAAATACAAGTGCTGAACGGAATGGCTGCGTGGTCTAGTGCGGCGTGCTACGGACTGGGCGGCCGTTCCCGCTGGAGTTTCGAGTCCTCTTTCGGACAGGTGTGTGTGTGTGTGTGTGTGTGTGTGTGTGTGTGTGTGTGTGTGTGGATTAGGTTTACACAACATTTGAATATTTCAAAATACAAGGTATTTGTCTGTGTGTACAACATCCACAGCAAGCACGGAATTATTCGTTTACGCAAAATATACAGCCGTTTTCCTGCTGAAATTCATTTATTTTATGTAGACCAGTTTCGCCGGCTTCTATCTCAAGGCATCATCCGTAGATTGGTTTACTGTTTATAATCTTGAAGCCCCTTCAGTCTTGAGTCGTTCTCAAAGTAAACAGGCGACAATACAGATTTCCATTTCTCTCCCACAACGCTAGGGGCAGTGCGACCTATGAGCTGAGACTGAGAACTAGCATTCAGTAACAGCCAATAGCCATAGCAACATCTGTAGCAGTTTGTCTTCAAATGTTAGTAAATCTATCCGACCCAACTGCGTGGTCTTTTGTCCGTAGCTTACAAACTACTTAAACTAAGATAAGCTAGCCTAGGGACAACCAAACAACCATGCCCGAGGGTGGACTCGAACCCTCGACGGCGATCGGCCACGCGCACCGCAGCACGGCGTCCCATTACGCACGGCTACTCCGCCACGGCAGTTTGTCTTCTCTAAATTTTTTGATATATCATAAAATCGGCATATGCTTGATGTTAAATTTGTGACTTGAAGAAAAAATTATAGTAGACATTATGACTTCCGTATTACTTATAGAGGATTATTTTACAAATGACACTGCAACAGTCATGTCATGCACGGCATGGAACGCTATTAATAGTTTCGAAAACGCCGCGCGCAAAATTTCGATTCTTTAGGGGCCATATCTCAGGTTCTGTTGATCACAGAGGCAAGGGGAAAGTGTTATTGTTTCTTATAACCGTTGGCATAGTGATCACTTGTAGACTTTCCGTAGCTACAGTATAGTGTGAAAATGTGAGCACTACACACTTCCAGTGCCGCAGCCAAATTGACCAAAGCTGTTATTTTTGGACGGTACTTGTGGTCTAAGGTGGTGTTTATACGGGTTATAAAAGCGCCATTTGTTCATGGGTTGTTTCTGAGAAAACTACCTTAATCCATTGTTTTTTGGTTCAAAATCTACAGATTGTTCGCATGGCCATTTCTACACTTCTTATTCATTTCAAAACGTTGAAATTTTTACCGTATGTTCTTATTTCCATATTACCAAAGCACATGTTTAATACTCTTTATTTCTGAAAACATATAATTTTCGGAAACAGCGATCTAATGAAGCCGAAATCAGTTATCATTTGTATAAATGATATTTTTTGCGATTTATGACTGTTTTCATTTATAAATACATTCTTGATTTCTTTATCCGTTACCGATATCCAAAGGTACACAGTTACCGTACTTACGTAGAAATTTACAAATATCAGTTTTCATCCGGTTTTGCACCATGGATCACAGATATCTAGATAAGTCACTAAAGCAAGTGGCTCAATTTTCAAAATTTTACTGTTTCGAAAAACTTTATCCGTTGTAAAGATACACTCGATAAACCATTATGTTTCATTACCATTGCCATTTGCACTGACATATGGCTATCGCACCGTTAGGAAATTTGCCAGTCTATTTCAAAATATCTAAGAGTACTCGAACCTGGGACCTTTGCCTTTCGCGGGCAAGCGCACTACCGACTGTGCTATCTCGACACGACTCACGATGCCGCCTCACAACTTTACTTCCGCCAGTACCTCGCCTCCTACTTTCCAAACTTCACAGAATCTCTCCTGCGAACCATGCAAGACTAGCACTCCTGGAAGAAAGGATATGGCCTAAGGGATGTTTCCAGAAACATGTTTCCTGGAAACATCCCTTAGGCTGTGGCTAAGCCATGTCTCCGCCATATCCTTTCTTCCAGGAGTGCTAGTCTTGCATGGTTCGCAGGAGAGCTTCTGTGAAGTTTGGAAAGTAGGAGGCGAGGTACCTGCGGAAGTAAAGTTGTGAGACGGCATCGTGAGTCGTGTCGGGATAGCACAGTCGGTAGTGCGCTTAGCCGCGAAAGGCAAAGGTCCTAGGTTCGAGTCCCGGTTCCGGCACACAATTTTAATCTGCCAGGAAGTTTCATTAGCGCGCGGTTGCTCGCCGTGAAGGTTCGAGTCCTCCCTGGGGCATGGGTGTGTGTGTGTTTGTCCATAGGTTAGTTTACCTAGGTTTAAGTAGTTTGTAAGCTACGGACTGATGACTACGCAGTTTCGTCCGATAGATTTACAGACATTTGAACATTTGATTTTTTGAAGTTTCATATCAACGCACACTCCGCTACAGAGTGAAAGTTTCATTCTATCTACGAATACTTTATGCATGGTTGTTAATCAACGACTGTACTATATTAGACTTTTATCAACAACTACATCCCTCAGTCACAAATTTCAATTGAATATAACGCAGGTTTCAATGTCACAAAGGACAGCTAATCCGCCGCGGCTAAGGGATCTCAAATCGATCACATATTTCTAGATTTCCGGAAGGCTTTTGACACTATACCTCACATGGAGATTCTAATGACATTGCATCCTTATGGAATATTGCCGTAGTTGTGCGATTTGATTTGCGATTTTCTGTCAGAAGGGATACAGAACGTAGTAACAGACGTAAATTCATCGAGTAAGACAGAAGTGATATCTGGCGTTTCCCAGGGAAGTGTTATAGGCGCCTACTGTTCCTTATCTCTACGAACAATTTAGGAGCAGCTATGTTAGAATATTCGCGGTTGATGCCATAGTTTATCAGGTTGGTAAAGTCACCTGAAGACCAAAAGCAGTTGCAAAACAATTTAGATATTTGCTGGGTGTAAAAATTGGCAGTTTACTCTAAATAATGAAAAGTGTTAAATCATCAATGTGCGCACTACAAGCTGTACTGATGAAGGACATAGAGGAAGTTCAGAGAAGGGCAGCTAGTTTTGTATTATCGTGCTACAGGGGAGAGAGCATCACCGTAAAGATGCACTAGTTGTGTTGGAAATCATTAAAAAAAAGATTTTATTCATTGCGCAGAGATATATTTGCAAAATTCCTTTCACCAACTTTCTACTCCGAATGTACATCTACACAGATAATCTGCAAATCATATTTAAGTACTTGGCAGACGGTTCACTAACCACTTTCATAACCTTTTTTCTACCGTTCCATTCTCTAATAGTGCGCGGGAATACCTAAATCGTACCGTTTTCGATTTGATTTCTCTTATGTTATTGGGATGGTCATGTCTCCCTATGTAGGTGGGTGCTAGCAAAAATTTTCACATTCAGAAGTAACACTCGGTGATTCAAATTTCGCAAATAGATCTCGCCGTAAGGAATAACGTCGTTCTTTTAATGATTTCCACCTCAAATCGTGCAACATTTCCGTGACGCTTTCCCCCTTGTAACGTGATAAAACAAAACGAGCTGTCCTTCTCAATGTCTTCCGTCAGTCCCACCTGGTGAGGGTCCTACAAGGGGCAACAGTACTCCAGGAGAGGACGCACAAGTGTGATGTAGGCAGTCTGTCAGGTGGAGCTGGTGCATCTTCGAAGCGTTCTGCCAACCTTTGGTTCGCTTTCCCCACAATATTTTCTATGTGCTCTCTCCAGTCTAAGTTGTTCGTAATTGTAACTCCTAGGTATTTAGTAGAATTTACGACCTTAATTGAAGTTCAGCGGATTTCTTTTAGTGGCCATGTGTATTACTTCACACTTTTCTTTATTTAGTGTCAATTGCCAGTTTTCGCACCATGCAGAAATTTTGTCTAAATCGCTTTGCAGTTGCTTTTGATCCTCTGTTGACTTCACTATCCGATAAACGACAGCATCATCCGCGAACAGTCTAACAAGGAGACCACATGGGTTTCGGATTTTATACTTTTTTGATTTTTATATTCAGAACTCAAATGACAATCAGCCAAAGCCATTCGCCGTAACTCTCAAGAATGCTCGGGAAAATCGACTTTAAATTTTTTCAAGTACATGTAATTAGCAATAACTAAGTCATTTTCGGCATCTTGTCGGTGTAACGTAAGTGGTATCGCTCTAGGCTTTCAACCATAGAGTACGTGATTCGAATCCCGCTGTGACAGGAAATTTTTTCATTTTCAAATTCAGTTATATAAAACATTTTGGGATCTCTAATTCCACGTGTTGTTGTGTCAGTTGTTTATGAGTATGTAGTCGAGCTGAACACTTGTCACGCCCTAAAACTATGGTTGAGTAGATTACCTGCCTCGAAGGCCACTACTAGCTATGGAGATGACTTTCCAAAACATAGCGTCGTAGCTCTTCAGAAACTGAACAATCAAAGACTACCGTCATCAAATACTAGTGGAGCCAGTACGGTAATAATATGTATCATCATTATTATCGACATTTTATAAAATACAAAAATTTACTAATAAACAAAAAATGCATATTTCGTAAAAATTGCCCTTAGATCTTAAAACACAACAAAAAAGATAATTAATTAAAACCTGCAACTGCCGGATTCGAATCCTCAACCCTAGGATTACGGGTCCGTAACGCTGCGACCTGAACTATATCGTCAGATGCTGTGATTCATTTTTGTTGATACATCTACTTGCAAAACTTCATAGACGATTTTCTCGAGAGTTTCTTAGAGTTGCGTCGAATGGCTTTGGCTGATTGTTATATAAATTCTGAACTTCAAGTACCATAAATATAAAAAATTTAAAATCCGATACCGATGTGGACTCCTTGTAAGAGAGCTATTCAGCTTGTCTCCTAAATCGCTTATAAACAGAAGGAAAAGTAGGGGACCTATAACGCTTCACTGGGAAACACCATATATCACTTCTGTTTTACTCGATGAACATGCGAACGTATTTTGTTAGTACCTAGCTACATACAAAGACATGATAATCATAATAAAATAAAATAAATCAGATCGAAAACGAAAAGATTTTGGAGTTCCTTCCCACCGCCCGCTGTTATAGAATATAGAGAATGCAACAGTAGTGTAATGTAATAGAAGCGGGTGGATGCACTTTGTGCCATGCACTCTTTTGTGTCCTCGGGGTGCTTATTAAGAATGGAAGGTTCGGAAGGTGGACCATGGCTAGGTTTGTTGTTAAGGAATGCAACTGAAAGAATTGATTAGTTCACATATACTTTCATTATAATTGAAGATAATACACAACTATAGATGAGGTGGCGATACACATTCTTCTGAGCTACCAAACAGTTCTGCTATGATCTCTTCCGAGCTACAGTTAATAGTAGTGTTCCGGCTTGCCGCTGTAGACGGATCTCCTGGAACGGTAGCACTGCTAGCTCTGCTTCGTACTCTGCTATACTCTCTCGTAGACTAATCGACTGAACTCATGTTTATTTTATTTTACTTTTTTCCGATTTTAACGCCCAAATGGGCAAGCTGACAGCAGCCTACAATGCTGGTCTACAGCCGCACGAATTACACATGTACACAACTGGTTTTTAAGATTAATTTCATCGTGTTAAATTGGTGCTTTTACACAATGACAGGATGAAAATGGTGGAAAAAATGCAAAAGGCTGATTGTTAATACACATACATATTTGGTAAAATTGTTACCACGGCGGCTAAAAAACACACATTGAGGACGACGAAACACAAGAAGACGACGACACTGATTAAAAGATACGAGGGAACTGAGGCGCGTCAGTCACGGTCTGCACGGCCACTACGTTCGGGGGTTCGAATCCCCCCTCGGGCATGGATATTTGTGCCGCCTTTAGTGTTAGCTAGTTCATAAGTAGTTTGTAAGTTTAGGGACTGATGACCCCGTAGTTAAGTCCCATAGACTATACAAACATTTGAACATTTAAATTAAAAGATAAACAACACAAAACAGTGTTTGCCATGGGGTTGGTGTACGATGATAAAACCACAGAACGACGAAACGCTGGACACACGATACACTGTACACTGTTAAAATCAATATCGTTACACTGGCCCCGCAGTGGGGACGGGGTAGGGAGAGGGGGAGGACGTGGGATGTGCGGCGGGAAGGGAAAGGAGGTGATGCGGAGGGGATGAGGAGAGGGACCGGAAGGACTCCTGGGGAAGCGGATAGGGAGGGTATTAGTCAAGCGGAGGAAGGGATTGGGACGGGTGGGTGTGGGGAGGAGGGGGCCATGATCTGCAGGAAGGGGTTAAATTTGGAAAGAGGCATAGATGTCGGGACTGTTGAGGAGAACGTCATCCGGGATAGGAAGGTGGTGGAAGCCACCCTCCGGATATAGAGGATGTGGAGGTGAAGGTAGGGAGGGATGTGTAGGTAAAGGTGCGGCAGGGGCCCGGAATTCAAGAGGAGAGGAGATACCAGTGGGTGATGTACTTGAGGCGGATATGCTGTAGAAAGTGGACCAGGTGTGAGAAGGGTATGATATAAAGGATCCGCGTGAGGGAAGGGAGGCGGATGCGGTAGACGATACGGAGAGCAAACTCGTGGCTGTGGTGCGCCGGCATATCTAGCTGAGCAATCTTCTGATTGGGGACTGTTGAGGAGAACGTCATCCGGGATAGGAAGGTGGTGGAAGCCACCCTCCGGATATAGAGGATGTGGAGGTGAAGGTAGGGAGGGATGTGTAGGTAAAGGTGCGGCAGGGGCCCGGAATTCAAGAGGAGAGGAGATACCAGTGGGTGATGTACTTGAGGCGGATATGCTGTAGAAAGTGGACCAGGTGTGAGAAGGGTATGATATAAAGGATCCGCGTGAGGGAAGGGAGGCGGATGCGGTAGACGATACGGAGAGCAAACTCGTGGCTGTGGTGCGCCGGCATATCTAGCTGAGCAATCTTCTGATTGGGGACTGTTGAGGAGAACGTCATCCGGGATAGGAAGGTGGTGGAAGCCACCCTCCGGATATAGAGGATGTGGAGGTGAAGGTAGGGAGGGATGTGTAGGTAAAGGTGCGGCAGGGGCCCGGAATTCAAGAGGAGAGGAGATACCAGTGGGTGATGTACTTGAGGCGGATATGCTGTAGAAAGTGCACCAGGTGTGAGAAGGGTATGATATAAAGGATCCGCGTGAGGGAAGGGAGGCGGATGCGGTAGACGATACGGAGGGCAAACTCGTGGCTGTGGTGCGCCGGCATATCTAGCTGAGCAATCTTCTGATTGGCCGGCACTCGAAGCAATGCAGAGAGGTAACGAAGACTGGAGGCGCCCCCGTCGGCCGAAGTACCGTGGGGCAACTTATCGCCTCTTCTGCAAGTGGCGCGGCAAAGTGTGTAGACAGCCGGCGTTGTGGCGAATAGCAACGTCTCAACACTATTCGGTTTTGGGTTGTTTGCTTGGGATAGGGGGACTAAACTACTGAGGTTATCAGTCCCCCGGTGGGGAGGGGAAGGAGTGAGTACAGGAAAGGAGGGGAAGGGAAAGGAAATGCAGTCCGGGAAGTAAAGAAGGAAGGAGGACTGCATTATCTCGGGGCCGCGTGCTCGCCACGCATGTATTCACGAATGAACAGTGAGCCCCCTGGAGGGACAACACTCTTCATTGTGATTTGGATGGTATTGTTGCTGTAGGATTTAGAGGGGACTAAACTACGAGGTTATCAATCTTCTCGCACACTAGCGGATGATACCATGAAACACTTTGTTTAAGCTACTCTCTTGAATTTGATCAGGCATGTGCACAAGTATTAAATGATTTTTCAGGATATTTGATAGTTTCGTTTTATTGCTCATATCCTCCCGTAAATCACCCGACCCGACGGTCTTCCAAATTTATTTCATTTAAAGTTTTAGCAGCTTTTACATTCTACTTCGACTTCCTCATTAAACTCTAGTTTTTCGGGGTGGAGGGAGAATTTGTCTCTACATCTACATACATACTCCTCAATCCACCGTAAGGTTACTACAACGACTTAATGTCCGATTATCTGGCTTAACACGTTAAACAGAAAATTTGAAAACTAAAGCATTTGCTAATCACGTGTTGGTCCTCATACTATATATCAGGTAGTTGATGTTTAATGTCATAAAACCGGTTAATAATTAAATGATGAAAATGAAAATTACCCAACTTCGATGACACGGTCCTTTCTTGGATACACTTAGTCAAATGTCATACATCCCTGGGAGTTGTTGTCGACAGTTGCCCACTGACGATGGCGGCCTTGAATTGAAAAACCTTTAACCGACAACATTTGGGGCTTCCATACTGGAACTTCAACAATACATTACCATCTTGTAGAAAATTCGTATGTTGGACGCTTACATCATATGTAAATCGCTTTATATCGTGAAGACATGAAAGTGAAGTTGTAGTTTAAATGGTAATATCCTGTTACCCATGTTATTCAATCCATACATACACCAAAAAGTAAAAGAAATGTAGGAAACATTTGGAAAAGTAGTGAAAGTTTGGAAAGAGAAAGACATTGTAATTCTGCCGTAGGTGGGAAATGGTTTAGAAGACAGTGTAAACCGATTTGTTAACGTCTTGATATCAGATTATAAGATTAATATAAAAAAATAATAAAAAGGTAACGCAGTTTACTGGAATTAATTCAGGTGAAGCTGTCGTAAGTACATTAAGGATTTAGATATAAAAGGTATTAGTAATTACTGAACGAAGAGAGAAGGGGAGGGAATGCTGAGATTTTATGTTCTTTATTTATTTGTATTCATCACGCTCCGCAGAACCGAACTGAGGAGCAGTTAATTGGGTAACACGAGTAATATTTGATGAAGTCAAACGTAAAGCAATCGCAAGCACACTATAGGTCTAAGGCCCTAAGCATATAAGAAGCAACAACGTAACACAGAAATTTGCTTAATTTTTATATTCTTTCAGGCATTCCACGATATAAAGTGTTTGCCACGATGGAACTATTTATTTTAGCCTTGAAAGTCAGAGGATTACAAGTAAGCATTTTGAATTCTTGTGGCAGATTATTAAAATGGATGGGGCAGAATACTGGACACCTTTCTGCACAAGAGACAAGAAGGTGTGATCCACACGCAGATTCTATTTCTGTCTAGTATTAACTGAGTGAAAGTTGCTAACTGTTGGGAATAACCAAACATTATTAACCACAAACACCATATAAGAAAATACGCTCTGAGAGGCCAGTGTCAGAATTCCCAGGCTACTAAACAGGGATCGACAAGAAGTATGCGAGCTTACTGCACATAATGCTCTAATCGCCCTTTTTGAATCATAGGAGGTACCCCAAAAAATAACACTATACATCATAAGCGAATGAAAATACACAAGTTATTATTTTTGTGTGTTGAACTACCATTCATTGCAGAAACGGTTCTAATGGTAAAGAATTCAGCATTTAGTTTTTGACAAGACCTTCAGCTTTCCACGACAGCTATCTATCTGAAGGCCTAGAAATTTAAACTGTTCAGTCTACATGTCATGTGCCCATCGTGTATAATCTAAATATCAGCTTTTGTTTGCTTGTGTCCAAGAAGCCGTAAAATCTGAGTCTTACTGTGATTTAGCATCAATTTATTTTCTAGAAGCCACGAACTTGCTTCTTTAACTGTATTTTATGCAACTGCATCATTATTGCCAACAGCATCCTTCACTACGAAGCTATTGTCATCAGCAAATAGAAACATCTAGAATTACCTGTTATTCTTGAAGGCATGTCGTTTATATAAATGAGAAACAACAGAAGACACAGAACAGAACGCTGTAGCATCCTGCACTTAACTGTGCCCTATGGTGAGTGGTTATCACAGCCATTTTCATCACTACAGATGATAATCTCTTGTTGTCTTTTATTAAACCAATTGTGAGTTACTCCCCCTACTCCATAATGTTCCAACTGCTCCAACAATATGTTGTGATCAACACAATCAAATGCTTTTGTTGTATCTTAGAATACGCCTGGCGTTAGCATTTTTTATTTAATTCATCACCTGCCTCACAGAGAAGAGAATATAGCATTTTCAGTTGTTAAACCACTTTTGAAACCAAACTTTACATTTGACAACAAATTATGGGAACCGAAATGATCAATCAGCCTCGAATATACAGCTTTTTCAAAAACTTTTAACTTGTTCAGCTCCACTTCAGACCAGTACTCAGACTGAAGTCAACAACAACAATAATAAAATCTTACATAATGACCAATTACAAGTACGTGAAACTGTGTCATAAGTTACGCTATGTGCCTACTTCCAAAGTGAAGTACAGGTTCGACCAATAACGCGCGGTGCGATGGTTGTATTATAAGTTTGAGTCCTGGTCCGATGCTCAACTTACTACAAAGTGACAGTGAAGATTTTGGTCTACGAATGTCCAAGACATCAGCGTTCCTCTTAAAAAATATATTACAATAAAATTTTATGTTCTGGATAAATTCTTGATTCTAAATGATATTTCGTGCTAATATTTTTGAGTCTAAACTACCATTGTGTGAAAGTTTCATAGAAATGCAACTACTGCGCCATTCTGATCAAAGTGGAAGTGTTCAGAACATTTAACGAAAAACAGGACCTCAAAATATATTGCTCATGGAACTTATAAAAACAAAGTAAAGCAAAGTAACAGCAGACCAACAACTCAAAGAAACCTGTTTGTCCTTTTGTAAACTGACCTCTGTGCACCGCTTTGTATTTTCGATGAATACAAATGCCGTTCTACATTGCAGAATAGAATCTCTAATTATTTATTGTTGCACTTCCCTCTTTTTTATGTGTCACAACACTGAAAAACACGAAGCTCATGAATTTTCAAAGGATTTTATTGTTCAGACTTAAACAGAGTCGCTTTAAATCACAGCCTAACATAAAAATGAATTTGAGAAGAAATTTAAACTATCATTTCCACTGTATTACGTATACTTCCGCACAGAAATCGATGACTAAACATTTGTGTGCATGAATATAGCTTTGATAAATATTTGCGACATTTATCGGACTTTCAGCAAAGCGTGGTGCATTCGTTTCTGGTACTTTTAATTTTTTTGTTTTGTTTTTGTTTCTATAAAGTTACGGGAAACGATAAAAAAAGTATATTTATGGGAATTATGAGATATGGAGGGAACTGAACAGAGGTACAGAAGTTGGGGAAAGTTTTCATTATGGACTATAGTGATAACAATTTAATCGGTGTTCGTCTAAATGGTCAGTAAGATGACTGGAAACATGTTGTCTGATCTGACGAGTATCGTTTCTAGTTGCATCGAGCGGATGGACTCTGCACGTCAGCAGGGTACTGTTCAAGCTGATGGAGGCCCTGTGTAAACGTGGGGGAGGGGGGGCACGTGCAGTTGGACTCTTATGGTACCCTGATACGTCTAGATACGACTACATGTATCACATACATACCCATCCTGCATCCTGGCTATTCAACTGCATCTATTCATGTCCACTGTGCATTCAGACGGACTTTAGCTCTTCCAGCAGGACACTGCGACACCATACGTGTCCACAGTTGCTACAGATGGACTCCAGAAAGATTCTTCTGAGTTTAAAGACCTACGCTGGCCAGCAAACTCCCCAGACATGAACATTATTGAGCATATCTGGGATGCCGTGCAACGTCCCGTTCAGAAGAGATATTCTTCCCGGTGTACTGCTATGCATTTATGGATAGCATGCTGTCAGTTCAGCACTGCTTCAGAGATTGTTCGAGTCCATGCAACGTCGTGTTGCGGCTCATTCGTTTGGGCCCTTGATTATATTAGGCAAATGCACCAGTGTCTTTGGCCCTTCAGTGTAAATAAATGGCCTCGTGGATAACAGAAAATACAGGGACGTTTTTCGCGTATCATGGAGTAGCACATCAACAACTCGAAATCGCTGGAAAATTGTAGCAAACTGAAGGAGGGTCTGCAGCATCCTTGGTGCATGGAGTGGCAATTTGACCCACGCCTAAAATGTATAATACTGCAAAAAGTAAGACATTTTATTATAATGCAATTACAGGACAATCACTGGAAGCGTTTACTTCCAGAAAATATGTGGGATTTTTATACACTCATGGCCATTAAAACTGCTACACCAAGAAGAAATGCACTTGATAAACGGGTATTCATTGGACAAACATATTGTACTAGATCTGACATGTGATTACATTTTCACGCAATTTGGGTCCATAGATCCTAAGAAATCAGTACCCGGAACAATCACCTCTGACGGTAATAACGGCCTTGATACGGCTGGGCATTGAGTCAAACAGAGCTTTGATAGCGTGTACAGATACAGATGCCCATGCAGCTTTAACTTGATACCTCAGTTCATCAAGAATAGTCACTGGCGTATTGTGACGAGCCAGTTGCTCGGCCACCATTGACCAGACGTTTTCAATTGGTGAGAGATCTGCAGTATGGAGATGACGAATACACGTTCACCGCGATGTCGCCAAACACGGATGCGACCATCATGATGGTGTAAAGAGAACCTGGATTCATCCAAAAAGATGACGTTTTGCCATTCGTGCACCCAGGTTCGTCGTTGCGTACACCATCGAAGGCGCTCCTGTCTGTGATGCAGCGGCAAGGGTAACCGCAGCCATGGTCCATGCTGCTGCAAACGAACTGTTCGTACAGGTGGTTTTTGTCCTACAAACGCCCCCATCTGTTGACTTATGGATCGAGAAGTTGCTGCACGATCCGTTACAGCCATGTAGATAAGATGCCTGTCATCTTGACTGCTAGTGATACGAGGCAGTTGGGATCCAGCATGACGTTCCGTATTGCCCTTCTGAACCCACCGATTCCATATTCTGCTAATAGTCATTGGATCGCGACCAACGGGAGCAGGAATGTCGCGATACGATAAACCACGATCGTGATAGGCTACAATCCGACATTTATCGAAGTCGGAAAAGTGATGGCACGCATTTCTCCTCCTTACACGAGGCATCACAACAACGTTTTACCCGGCAACACCGGTCAGGATGGAAACTTTCCTCATGTCAGGACGTTGTAGGTGTCGCCACCGGCGCCAACCTTGTGTGAATGCTCTGAAAAGCTAATCATTTGCATATAACAGCATCTTCTTCCTGTCGAATAAATTTCGCGTCTGTAGCACGTCATCTTTGTGGTGTAATAATTTTAATGATCAGGAGTGTATATAAAGCAGAGTGTGTTGTGTGTTTATTTGTGTGTACGTGTCGCATATCAATCTACAGTTTTGTTCCAAACTTCATGAAATTTTGCGCACATAGGCTACAGTCTGTGAGGACGGTCGCTGTAAGTTTACGGATCACGTACAACACATAGTTAACGAGATATGACGTCATAAACAATGAGAATCACGGAAAACTGCTGCATCAATCGACATTGCTGCACATTTCCTCCGAAATCACTTCACTGTTTTCAACCAAATTTGGCACACATTGTTGCTGATTGACTTATGTAATTCTATAAATTTTGATATATATTGTTGTTCCATGACTTATGTATTCCATGATGTATATTATTCTCCAAGAAATAAACGATTGTTAAACATATTATAATCACCGTGTTGTGTATTCGGAACATTTTGCTGCCGAAACCTGCGCAAAAATTAAGATTTTTTGCCGAATTTTGACGATAGAAGGCTTACTTCAAACTGCTGGAAGCGGGATACGACATCGGACCACATCACAATATAATACTATGTCATGAACTCTTTGTCTCAAAAGAACTTTGCTTATATCAAAAGTGTGAAATCTTTCAAATTGAATAGCTAATTGATTGCACAATTTTTATTTACGCTTACGCTTACTGTCTAACACACAAGCAGTTTTGTAATAATGCCAGACGATATGGAAAAACAGCTAACAAACTTAAAAAGAAAGAGAACTAGGGAGAGGACGAATGCCACACAGTTTTGTACGGCTGTCGAGGAATTTACTACAGCAAGTCAGATGGATGATTTTGAACACAACATAGAATGTCTTCAAGATATATGTTTGTATAGCTTAAGGGACATAACTACGGGGTTATCAGTCCCTAAACTTACAAACTACTTATGAACTAACTCATTCTAAGGACGGCACAAATATCCATGCCCGAAGGGGGATTCCAACCCCCGACCGTAGTAGCCGTGCAGACCGTGACTGGATGTCTTCAAGACACTTTAGAGAAGCTCACTTCCTTAGATGACGCTTTTTACGATATTCTAAGAGACGATGAATATGACACAGAGTACCGAGCTGTGAGAAATATATAGCCAAAATTAAACGCGCAATACATAAGGCCACAAAAGGAATCAATTGCAAGCTTTCAGCCGTAACATCGGAAATGAATATCACGTCACCTACAGTTTCCATTCACCGCACTGTAGGCATACACTCAGTCAAGCTATCTGCCATTAAACTTGAACCATTTTGTCGAGATATCGAAATGTGGTCCCCCTTCTGGGAACAATTTGAATCAACTATTGATAAAGACCAACCGCTTTCTACATGAAGATGTTCCTCCACGTCACATATGGAAAAAGGCGCGGATAGATCTTCACGAGGGAAGATATGGGAAGACAAGTAACAACAGGAAAATTTCTACCGGTCCTATATCATTTTCTTTCCTCCTCCATTTTGCCACGGATGACGCACAACAGTTTTCGCTTGTACCGCAATTACAGTGTACGCAAGGGTTGTAGTAACTCCGCCCTGCACTGTGTAAAGAGTAGAAACTCTGAAAGTTCACCATCTTGTCGTCTTCTATAGATGTCCCCACGCAAATGGTAGCACGCAGGTCGGAGTTCTTGATTGAGGCTGAAATTGTTACACTATTCGCCGGAACTGATCTAATTATGAAATAATACTTAAGTTCATGTGGGATGCCATTTAGTTTATTTAAATAAGTCAGAAAACTAGCAAACTGCGTAATAACATCTACTTGACACACATTGTCTTAACTGAAAATTGAATATAAAGTCATTTCGCATTGTTCTAAACACATTAACCCATCTCAAGTGACCGTATACTTATGCGATATGTTACTCCTCCGAGTGCGTGTACTGAACTGAACTGTGGCGGCTCGATGTAAGGCTGCCATCGCTCCACAAGTTGGCGCGCAAACATGGCTGCCGTGCATCTTACGTCTTAAATTAATTATTTTGTTTATTGAATTAGCAATTGTTAATATGTTTACCTACTCATGGCGTAGATTAGCTTTGAGAGGTTTTTCTAAATTGATTTTGACATTGAATAAATAATTAGTTAATTGAATATTAACAAAAATATGATTGCGTTTTGACGCGTGATCCCCAGTACTACAGCCAATCGGCTTCCTGTGCCTGCCGCTCGGGGTCTTCCCTAGAATTCGGGGAGATTTGGCAGTGCTCTTTCCCATGAGAATCCAACCTATTGTACCACCTGTCGTGGTTCTCATCAGCTTTTACCTTCTGTCGCCTACTGGTCCTAACCTAGGATGACCAAATTATTTTCAGTGAAAACCGGGACACATTCACCCGGGTACCAATGGACACCTCGTTTCACATGTACCCAGGTTTCTTAATTTCTTAATTTTAAATATTAATCTTCTGTTAATACATTTTGTTAACCCAATTATTATAACTAATAAGAGGAAACAAAAGATTGATATAATCCGTATAATTAATGACATTTAATAAACGTATACAGTAATAAAGAAATGTATTGCGATTTTACAAAATTTTACCGCCATTCGACTTTTAATCAATTAATATTAACATGAGCTTCAATATTACTGAGCACTTGTAGATGGAATTGACTGTCCTTGGAGAAAAGGGTATTTTTCACTGCGTCCAGCCTTCTTGATCATGTCTTTGTTCTTTGATACACAGTGATCAAACTCGGCACAATCCATTTTGTAGTTGTACATGATCTGCAGGATTGCTTCAAGAGAGTCCACCTCCATTCTGTTTCTTTCCACTGGATATTCATGATTTCAATCTCTTTACTTTTCAAATAAGAAACTGTCTCTTCAACACTTTCCCATTTTGGCACTCTCGTCAGTAACATCCAATCAAACACCGGCGATGAGGGTAAATATGAGGCGCTTCACTTGCTGAGATATTCTACACAAGTGTCATAAAACTTGTTAACTTCTTCTCTAACACTCCTTTCCGCTGCTTCTGATACTTCTGCTAATTTAAGGACAGATGTAACATTAAAAGAAATGAACTGCTGTTCTCTCCTCTTAGTAACACTTTCCAGAGTATTTTTCAAAACATCATTTACCTCTATTACACTTTTCGTGCTTCCCTCAATTTCCTTTATCCCATGCTGCATAGTACTAAGCTGACTGTGAATGAACCATAAGTAGGCTTCACTTAAAAGATTACTGAAAAACTGAACCAATATTTTGGGGGATTTGTCTTACTCTTTCAACTGCTGGAAACAGTGATAGCCAGCGAGTTTTCGAGTGACACATTACATTCATATATTCAGTTCCCACATAATCACAGAACTCCTTAAGCCTCTCTGTTCTAACAGTATACATGTAAAAGTGTGAGTATACCTTTATGACAATAGTTTCAACATCACAGCTTAAACTGTCAGTAGATGTCTGCACGCTATTGTGTAAAACATGTGCAGGGCACCCTATGCCTTCAATGTTTTCATGCAATTTTGCCTTTAATTTGGTAAATACGTTGCATTTGCCTTGTCTGTTTAAATCACCAAAGTTTATGTTGGTGTTGTTTCCACAAAATGCCACACATTTATTTTTCTCAAGATCAAACATTTCGATAGTACTCATACAAAATCTTGAAATTTCGTCAGATGTTTTATTAGGTAGGGAACTCACCTTCAAAATTCCCTAATTAATATCGAAGAACTGAATAACAAATGGAAATATTTTAGTGACCTTATGATTGCTGGCATCAGTGGATATCCCGTAGAGAGAAAACTTTTTGATGTATTCAAGGCTTTCCTTTACACTCTGGGGAGCAATAACTCCTTTCACTAAGGCTGACGCTTTAGTTCTTGCTTAACTAAACTTTTTTGCAATGGAAGAATCATCAAACATAATACTGTTAAACTTATTAGTACAATCACTAGATCTAAAAGTTTGGTGATGTTTTACCGTGTGGTAGGCTAGTGTAAGCTCGGCTGCTCGAACTTTAGTCTCTTCACTTGACTGATGTTTCACAAAATAATTTTGTAGAGTTTTACTACAGCTTGGTGCACTGTATCTGTTAATGTGTTTCGTTGACCTGATGTGATCAACTATGTCGGGACGTCCACCATGACTTATACTAATGAAACAGTGACATACGCAACACTCTGCTTCGTAATCAAAACGACCTTTCTTAATGAAATTCCATTCCTTGGAATAACAGTTACTGAACTTGGAGGCACGTTTCGGCATTGAATTTCACCATACTACAGCAATAATACCACTAATATGAGAAAAAAAACTACTGCAGTTTGTCTGACAAAACATCAATTACTACACTGTTCTGACAATGAGTGTGTAAGTGGCGCGACAATCGGACGGTTTCATAGCTCTGTTACAGTAATACAACTTACTACTTGTTGGCCAAAGTACTGCTCAAAGTAAATTATTGCATGAGTGTATCAATACTGATACTGTGATTACTAGTATGGGACAATGTAGGTATTAGACAAATAAGGTAAAATACATTAATTTCTTGTGTTGTATTTCCTTTAATATAGCGAAATCCCAAAATTTGGGATATTTTAACTACTCCCAGATTTTATATAGTGAATATCTTCTCAACATCAGCATTCCTTAAACTGTAATACTATACACAGTACTTCCTTACTCAACTCCTCTTACAAATAGCAACCAGTTTTATATAAATGTCAAACTACTTTGATAAAATGTACTGCAGGTACTAAGCCAACATTGTAAGTTAATCATATTATTTTATCCTCTGCAAACTGCTCTCTTAACCCCTCTGCCCTCTGTACCAACAAATAACCTTATATCTCCTCCCCCAACACCCACCCCCATAAATCTTATCACTTTTGCTTTATGCAGTGTCATAAAGTGGGGATTCTTATTTGTGTGATAGTTATTTGTGATAATTGAGAAGCAAAATGAAAACTTGTATGTTATAGAAACGACCGAGTTATTTTCGTAGGCAGTTGCTGCTCGGTGGTTGCTCTTCGTTCGCTGTTCTTTTATGTTTGCTTCTCCTCTTCACCTGCCTCCACCCCCCCCCCCTCCCAATCCCACATTTTCCCTCGCCTGGATTCTGTTAAGTTACAATGATTTTCGTGTTTGTAAGTGGCCTGAAGATGTCAAACTATAATGTAACAGAAAATGTTTTGTGTAGCACTCATATAAAATTATATTGTCTAAGAGAAAACATTTTTGTACAGTGCTTAATGATTAATTTTTATGTGTCAGTCGTGAGTGAGTAAGTGTGCGTGTGTGGAGAGTGAGGGGAGAGAGAGAGAGAGAGAGAGAGAGAGAGAGAGAGAGAGAGAGGTAAGCAGAGAGACAGTATCGCTTCTGGCGGATTTTCCGCATAGTAACTGCCTGTTATGCAGACTTCAGTATGCACTTCACCATCCTACAGAGATGTTCTGGGGTGAATTGTAAACATCTTTTATATATGTGACATATGTCTATGACACTAATAGTTCTAAGGAAAATATTTCATTTTTTTAAAATAGTTTTGGTGAGTGTACAGTTAGTTTTACTTATTCGTTATGTTTTATCAAAGGGTTGGATGGAATATTAATACCATTGTCTTTTTATAGCCTTTGATAATAACGTATGTCGAAATGCGTAAGGCCTTAATAAAGTGCAATTGTCGTCAAGACAGTTAAAGTTATTTCAAGTACAATAAATGTGGTTCACTTTATTTAATTGAAAAGATTTAACCAAGAACCAACAGTGTTATCAATCAATATTATTCACATCTGTGGTGATCAGTTCTTGATCTGCTTCTTTGGAGATCTTGTGTAGCGATTTTGGAGACATACTCTAGACCCAGTCACTACATGGGTGTGTCAGTATTTTTTCCTTTACAAACTTTTGCCTGAAACTGCAGTCAGTTTTTATTAATATATATATAAACTTTGACACCATTGTAGTGACTTATTCGAGATGTACTTTTACCATTCACTGTCTCAAAGCTATCTGTATTAATTGCGCAAATATCAAATTTCTTCCTGTTATTATGAAACCTAATTCCACAAAGTAAACACTCATATATGGTTTCCTATAATGAAAAATTATATTTTACATTAGAACATACGTCTCGCGTAAATTTCGATATTTAAATTGCTCGCCAAATTCCTTAATAGTATGAAACACGCAACACTTCTGAGTGGCTGCCTTTCACTACCAACATGTGAAAAACAAACAGGAGTTACTGGCTCCTCAATTAGAATATAATTTCGGTTTCTCTACTGTGTTGTAATCAATAATCTTTGAATTTTTCGATAGGCACTTTTTGTGTAGAAGTGTTTGGTGATACCATAATCTCCTCCGTTTTTATACAACATTTCTTTAGACAGGTGATTATTATCAACTGTTAATATCTTATCACCTGTTTTATTAAAAACGGTATTATTATATCGGTTTAGATCATTAACTATCAACACTTGATAAAAGTTTTAAAACAGATTAGGGACATATATAACATAAATATATGAAGTTACATATTGCACATTTTAATCTGAACTTATCAGGGGACTATTGTCGTTATATTAAGTATTTCTCCGGTGTGTTTTAAAACTTGTATCCTGTAATGATGGTCAATGACCAAAACCGTGTAGATAGATAGTAAAGATTTTAATGAAACAGCTGATGTTAAAAATACAGTTTAGAAAAAAAAAATGCACCGTTTCCCCTATTAAATATTTTTCAAATGCATTTTCTTGGTTCATTTCCCTTAGATATTTGAACTTTTTTACTCTATTTGGCCAATACATTTTTTCATGAATTTTGAGCATCCTTAATGTTACTGAAAAATTTTGTTTTTCGTACAGAAATTCTTAAGCTAGAATGAAACTTCCACTCTGCAGCGGAGTGTGTGCTGATATGAAACTTCCTGGAAGATTGAAATTGTGTGCCGGAACCGGGACGCGAACCTGGAACCTTTGCCTTTCGCGGGCAAGCGCTCTGCCGACTGAGCTATTCCTACACGACTCACGATGCCGCTTCAAAACTTTACTTCCGCCAATACCTCGCCTCCTACTTTCCAAAACTTCACAGAAGCTCTCCAGCGAACTTGCAAGACTAGCACTCCTGGAAGAAAGGATATGGTGGAGACATGGCTTAGCCATGGAAAGTAGGCGAGGTACTGCCGGAAGTAAAGTTGTGAGGCGGAATCGTGAGTCGTCTAGGGATAGCTCAGTCGGTAGAGCGCTTGCCCGCGAAATGCAAAGGTGCCAGGTTCGAGTCCTGGTTCCGGCACACAATATCAATCTGCCAGGAAGTTTCATTCTTTAGCTAGTTTGACAGAGTGTTCATTTATCTTCTATTACTAGAACCTCCTGGCTGAAGGAGGCTACACTTGTAATAAAAAACTAAATGTATAGGCTTACAGTAGGCTAAAAACGACGGGGGCGAAATAGCTGTTTTACTCTTTGCGGCCCCTCTTGTGTACTAAGATGTCAGCCTACTTTCAATCCTGAATCACTCTGTCAGTCCAAGTCATAGACTTATACATCCTTGAACCATAAGCTACGTGGTGCCTTAAGGAGTGTCACATCGCTCTTTTTAGTGGTGACATATATAAAATCGCCGTGTAAGATGTGTGTGTGAGTTAGCAGCCGTGTTACGTCTGGTACCCGTGTGCTTGTGTTGCAGTTCCGGCAGGTGGTGAACACGCTGTACGAGGTGGGCTACTCCATATCGTTCGCGGCGCTCCTCGTGTCCCTGGTCATCTTCTTCTCGTTCCGGTAAGTCTACATTTCCATCAGTAAGTAATTTTTTCATTCAGTTATACACATGATACAGTGCGAAAGCAAAATTGAAAACAATATGCCACTTGATGATGAGAGTAGATTACACCGTTAAGTCATAAAAACTCTGGTCACAGTCTAACACATACAGTCAGGACACTCACTGCTGCGAAAGTTGTTACCGACACAGAACTGGACTGCCACCAGCGCTCCTAGCGGTGGGTAAGCAAATTCAAAATGTTCAAATGTTTGTTAAGCTTAAGGACTTAATTGCGGGATCATCAGTTCCTAAACTTACAAACTACTTAGTTTAGCTTAGACTAAATACAGTACAGACATCCATGCCCGAGGGGGCGGGGGCTTCGAACCCCCGACGGGGAATGGCCTCGGGCATCGCAGCTTAGCGCCTCAATGCGCTCGGCCGCTCCGCCACGGCAAATTTTTACACTCCACTCTTCTTTCTTTTACACGCATACACTTCTGAATGTAATTAACATTCACCTGGAAGCATCTTTTAGAAATCGAAAGAGATTTCCGAATTATATTTTGATTAGTGTTAGGAAATTATGGCGCCATTAAGCGCCAATTAGGGTCAGATTCTCGAACAACAGACTTTAAATTTTAACTGCACCGAAGCCTGATCAAAATGTTTCCTATTATCATGTACAACAGATTATTCCATTACTTCATTTCTTCAAATTGTATTGCCACAATCCCGATTGTGTTATTTGAGAACAGTAAGGTCGAGAGAACTTGTTGCTGCAAGTACAACGCGTCCACTATATTTCATACTGATTATTGAATAATTAATCAGAATTAGCTAAACCTGGCTATTTATCGCCGTAACTGTGATATATGAATGGGAAAGAAAGTGAAGGAATTTCACAAATATACACGCACCGGGGGTGCATAACTAATGAAGAGGTACTGAACAGAATTGGTGAGAAAAGGAATTTTTGGCATACCCTGACTAAGAGAAGGGATCGCTTGGTAGGACACATTCTTAGACATTGGGGAATCGTAAATTTAGCATTGGAGGGAAGTGTGTGGGGTAAAAATCGCAGAGGGAGACCAAGAAACGCGTATAGTAAGCAGACTCAAGTGGATGTGGGTTGCCGTTCTTATAAGATGAAAAGGCTTGCTCAGGATAGAGTAGGGTGGAGAGTTGCATCAAACCAGTCTCCGGACTGAAGACCATAACAATAGCAACAACAACAAAAAAAAAAAAAAAAAAAAAAAAAAAAACTTATTCCTTTCATTCTCCACTCCGAGGAGTGGAGCGGGCTGTTTGAGATCCGGCCCATAAAGAGTCGCGGTTCTATTCAGCCAATTATCAGACAAGCTGATAGTGGGGCAAAGGGGGAATCCCAATAGGGAATAAGTGGGAGGGGGCTTACCAGTTCCGGCATACGCCTTACGACCAAGGAAAACCTCCCGAAAACCTTGGTCGGAACCGGGGGATTGGGACCAATTTAATTTGTCTCCGGGACTATGCCCCGGATTAAAAATGGATTATCGAGAGAACACGAATGCACTCACGACAATCAAAGATCGGACGCCCGAGTTACTCTCGTAATCTCGTAGAGATCAGCTCGACCATAAGTGGACAAGCGTCCCCCTACAGGAACCGCACCCGTGGGCACGGTATCCTGTGCGCACACAACACGCACCAATAAAATACCCTGCTTTGCGATCCTGTAGCTGCGAGAAATGAAAGAAAAATCATTTATTGTAAAGCTGTTTACTGTAGGGAATAATTTTTTGTTTGTTCCATTTCTGCATAAACTAAAAGATCGGACGATCTATAATCATCAGAACAGGCGGGGTTTGAGAATGGTAGCAAAAGTGCTAACTAAGTAATCATTGACAATGCTCAGATACTATGCCCGTTTCACGATTATACAATGTAACAAAATTTACAGCTCATAATAGTTCAAATCTTAGTCCCACGTAGAATATATGAACACTCGTAAATTCTCGTGTAGATTCAGATACACTGTTCAGTCCCGTGAATATGGCCGTTTGCCACGCAGATTCTATCAGTAGCTAAGGCAGCTAACAAGGCAGGACCTTGTTCTTCTAAGGCGTGACATAAAGCATTCTTCCAGCCCCAAAGGAGTTCTCCACACGCACCGTCCAAGTGTTCTACTTGACCACAGCACTCATCTGCGTAGCCACGCACTCATTGGCAGATCGCCATCCTCTGAAAAAGAAGCATAGTTCTTAACATAAAAGATTTGTTTTGACTTTGACCACTTACACACCAAATTAATATTTTACCATATTGAGTTGAAAGTTATAAGCAATCAGTTAGCTTGTGACTATTTATGAGTACTAGTATAAATAATGTATGGAAATAAATTAATAACGAAGCCACCCTTCCTGAGCTTAATCGCTCACACTATATAATATTTACGTAAATCCACTGGAAAACAGACAATTATTCATTAAACAGATATATGAACATGAGAATATGTGGTGCATTTAATACAGCTTGCAATTGCTGAAATACTGTTCAGAATAATATTGTCTAACCATATTTCATAATAAATTATTATGACAATTATAATACATCGGTAAATGATTACGCGTAGATAAAATTGTGTTGTTTTCAAAATGGTAGGTTGAGGAAATAAGCTATCATCTAAGACGTAGTTCGTTGAAACTGCATAACGCATTCAAAACTTGGTAATTTGAAGTTTAATTTCGCTGTTTTTAGTTATTGTAAACATTAACTTTTGTAGTTTAGAAGATATAAAAATATTGTTGTTCATAAAATGCGTCATTTTTTTCAGTTTCTTAGTACAAGTATACCTGTACTTGCTGTAGGTCAATATGGTGAATCATTATTGAATTATATTTATATTTTTATTCATATAGCCTTCTTTCAACTTTGTTCAGTTCTCCATATTGACCGCTATCTCTACATATTCTGAGACCGACCTTGTCCACTGTCCAGCATATTATGACGTTTATCCAGGTATACGTGGAAAACCAGAAGCGACACTACCCTCCCCCCTCCCTTTTGCAGCAAGCTGACTCCTGTTTCTTGCCTGCTTGCTGACAAGCAATGTTCCACATGTCTTTAACACAGAATAGATTCCCGTTATTTCTGTTACCTTACAACCCATATGACAAAGTATATTTCGAGTTACGTAAGTTTCATTGGACTCTTTGTATAATTATATTAAAATGGTTCTCGAGTTTTCATTTCATGTAATAATTCATTTATTTCATTCGGTTGACTCGTGCGTTCAGGAGGGATGTTTCCAGGTGGGGGGTTTCTCTTGATTTATCTTGTTCTTTTTTTTTTTTTTTTTTTTTTTTTTTTTTTTTTTTTTTTTTAACCGCCGACATTTTGCCTGTTGCGTTGTATAGTAGGTTGGAGAATCGTAACTCAATATTGGGTAATCTTCTAATCATCTCCAATACCGTAGAGAGGCATTAGACATTTTTACATGCTTTTGGACCATCTGGCGTCCTCCATCAAACTTCTACGACGATCATCAGACACCTAGTAAAACAGTTCTTATTCCGATTCCACCGCCTGAGCTACCGTGCAAAGGTTCCCATTGATACTTGGCAGGATTGTGCTGGGATTCTTGTACTGTTGCTTATTGTGGAGATCTCAGGCGAAAATGGATCTTGGTCATGTAGTTGCTCACTGTCTTCGTCGATACTGCCTCCAAAGAAAAGCGGATCGAAGCTGTGTTACCCACCCCACGGAGAACTTACGGAACTCACTTTACACAAGTTATAGAACTTGTCGTCATCTGATGATCTTGACCGTAGGAGATCATTATGAGGTACACTCTCAGGACTTTTTGTCTCACAATAGTTGTTGAATTCTCGACTGATGTCACTTTCGAGTACGCGAATTGGACTGTAAACGTACCTGACTGACAACCGTTCTTACCGGATAGTGAGGATGCTCCCATGATCTAGACTTGAAATTACCCGTAGAACGATCCTGTCAGAATGATTAGTGTACATTAGGCGCAATGCTTTGCGTACGACTTAACTACAGCGGTTATCATTTCTTAAGCCTACAAACTAGATTTCACCGCGGCGACTGGAGTCATCACACTACTTTGAATTGCACCAATCCTTGCATGTTTCCTTCTACCTTCTTAAACTGATGGCTGTTAAAATGTTACTGAGAATGAATATTCAGATTTAATAAAAGACATGCAAGTTTTCTTCGTCTGCTTATAATGTAAGGGGGCGATCCAATATTATAAAAGGTTTCATTAAGGATAATGCCAAGATCGCAAATTTACAATTTTATTTCGACGACCGGTTTCGATTCTTTCTGACCAGAAGATAACGGCAGAGACCATCGAAACCGGTCGTCGAAATAAAATTATAAATTTCCGATCCTTTTTGGAACCTTTTACAAATGCAAGTAATTGAATCAATAAAACTTTACTGAATAGATTACTAATAAGGATTGACAATACTAAAGGTTCATTTATGAAAAGAATCGTACGTGAATATCGAAAAGTATTAAACAGAGGTACGTTAGTAAAAATCTTGATTTTTACTGGATTTTTTTTGTTTTAGCTACTGTTTTCTTGTGGCATCAAAAGATAAAAGTTCATTTACGAGTACAAATCTGGTAAATTACATACATACAGAATAACGGACTTTGTGATATAGTTCTCATAAACACATATACAACTATCTATGACAGTTACAAAGCAATTTTCCTTTAAAAACATTTTCGGCACATTTCATTAATATTGTACCTTTTAGCTACTGCATTAATTAAAATTTCTTACTCAAGCATCAATGACGCATGATCCCGGTAGATGAAATGCGAGTCAAGCAAATATTGGAAAACAACGAAAACTTGAGGGAGCCAACAGAACCTTTCTTGAAAATGTATACATTATTTAATGTATAAAATTATTACATTGATTTACAATTTGTTCCTGTTTATTCTACAGGAGGATTTTTTTTAATTATTATTATTATAACATTTGACTGAATCGAGATATTTTTCTTTTTCGATTGTAAGTCTTTGTTGGTTGTTCTAAGTTTCATTTATTTTGTTCGTTACTTGTTGCCTTATATGTACATGTTATATATACGAAATCAGGGTTTGGAGAGATTTCCTCCCTTGATCACAGTATTTTTGCTTTCATACGCATTAAATTTGTTTATCTACTTCGTGTTGGAACAACTAAAAATGGTGGTACATAATAACAGAACCAACTAACAGTAATAAAAATAACTAACTTTAAACAATTCATCTAATATGTGACATATTGATAAAATGAAATGTTGAAATTAGTGATAGTAATAATTGGCTATCCTCGAAAAAAGTGAAAGTGGTGGCACAAGCAAGAGTATGAAGAAAACTGCACAATTAATAAAAGTGTTTGGCAAGGCTACACACAATAGTTGCCGGATCCTGGTGAAAGCCTGAAGATTGTGTCAATTGTATGTCTCTTCAGAAAATCTTCTCTCTTATTGCGCCTCAAAACGGTAAAAATTCAATTTCCTTGGTGTATTCTTCGGTGTTATTTTGCCTTCTTCCTGAGCACTGGGAGCGGCGTGGCTATTTAAGCAAAGCAGCGCCATCTATAAGACGTCAACCACTTCACAATCGCAGAGAAGATCTCTGCCGAAAGGTCGTGGGCAGTAAACCTCCTGAAGCGGCTTGAAAGCCGAGATTGTTTCATTAAACAAGGTCGTTGTCGTTGTTGTCTTCAGAGATTGATTTGGCGTACAGTTCGTTGGATGAAACCAGAACACACAGCAAGTACGCTACGCGCCAGTGAAAGTAGATATTTTAAATGTGCACTGCGGAACTGATGCACTACGTCAATCAAACTTTAGGCTATTTGTTACAAAATTACATTCCTACCTATTCTGTAATTCACAATCGAAAAAGTCAGAGACGTTTTAACGGTTCGTTGTGGGCGTTGAAATAGGAATCGATGAGGCTGATGGAAATTTCTGTTCAGACTGCATGTTAAGTATGCACTCTGTCTACTAGGCCCTGAAAATCTTTAAACAATGGTTGTCTGAGAAAATTCTACAGGCACCGCAAAATTAAGAAATTGGCTCCACAGTCATGGTAATTTCTCTCCAATTCACTTAAGACCAATATAAAAATCATTTTCTTCCTCCAGATATGAAAAATTAATACATCATGTTCGCAGTTCATTTTGAACGCATTTCTCGCGATCACATTCACCACTTTTACGTGGACTTCCTAAATCCGCTTTTGGTTGCTCATGTAAAAACTCCAAAATCGATTCTGGAAATCCACTTCTGTAAATCAATTTTCCAGTTCCACAATCGATGTTCATGCCCATGCCCATGCCAATCTTTTTGAAACGTTCTTGGCTTGTCAAATTGTGTTTTCCTGTTACGAATTTTCGGCTCATATGGTCAGAGTGACATTTTATGCAGTGAAAGAGAAGTATAAACATTAAAGTGAGCAATGAATCTGTGTACTTAAGGAAAGAAAAATGGCGATTGTGCTAATTTAAATCAGGCACTGAATCAGCTATTTTGCAGCCGCCGTATTAAGTAGGCTAGGAAATCTGCTTCAGACTATGACAGCGAAATACGTTTTACGAAATTCTGTTTTCGTCTTCCGGAAGATGTGTTGCATGTAAACGTAGCAATTATTGACTTGAGTGATCCGGAAAGCTGAGCCACGCCAGAGATGCTCAGCAGGCCAAAGAGTTTCTCAGACAGACATATCAGTTCTGTCCTGACCAAAGTATGCATTATTCTCCCAACAGATGCTTATCACCAATACTCTCGTTTACTCACGTAAACAGATCGAGTCTCGTGTGCACCAACACTGAAAGACAAGGATCTTTCTGCGATGACACATTAATTACAGATATTAACGTGTGGTGTCTCTCCTTTCGGACATGCCACAAGGAAACGAGAATTATAGGAAAGATACACTACAATAGTAATGTAGGCCATGAGTCGAGAGGTTCTTGGTGTCTGCTCTTTTGGGCATGTGCCAAAGAATATATATTCTCGCTTGCGTCTGGGAACGCTGTAGCTGCGCGCTGCATTTATTTCAAATGTCAACTTCGCTTCGCATTTTCTCCGGATGTAATTGACGTACTGCGATGCAACCAACCCTATTCTTTTTTGTGATTTTTCATGCTATTGATCGCATAAAAGATAATATGCAGTATCCATTTAGCAAGCTTAAGTCTGTGTTGTAAATACCATACAATGTGACAACATAAACAAAACAACAATCCCCGTAAATACACATCTACAGTAATCAGAACATACCAGCCTCCTTTCTCTCTCCTCTCTCTCTCTCTCTCTCTCTCTCTCTCTCTCCCTCTCTCTCGCGCACACACACACACACACTACACACACACACGCACACACACACACACACACACACATACAGTAGACCTTTGCGAGATGAACTAAAACATATTTATAAACAAACACAGTCAGAATAACACATCCATATTGTTAGTAGACGACTATTTTGACATAAACAAAACAATGCACCTCAGAATGTCAAATCGAAGCAAGTCAACACACACACACACACACACACACACACAGAGAGAGAGAGAGAGAGAGAGAGAGAGAGAGAGAGAGAGAGAGAGAGAGAGAGAGAGAGAGAGATAAATAAACAAAAACGGCTTCACACAGACACACACATACATACAGCAATAATTTACATATTTAGAAACACAAACGCACACCAGTAAAAAAAAAAAAAGAAAAATAGACAGATGTTAACAGTTCTAGCACACGAGTCATTACAGATCAGAACGAAACAAAAGACGAATGCATCTGGCAATCTTGAAACAAGACATAGAAATAGCGACTTTTTGGCGGTTTTCGTAAAGAAGACCTATACAAGTACCAGTGTGAGGACAGCAGATAAAACGCATGAAGAGGGCAAAATATAAAATGTGACTAATATCAATAGTTAATTACAGTTAGAATAATATAAAGCCACAGCATGAGAACTGTCCACGATTGATTTCAATAAAACCACACAAAAATGTAAAACAAAAAATCATTGCTACAGTTGACCACTGAAGATGGTTTAAAATAAAGCGAATCGCTAGACTAATGTTTACAGTCGGAATAGTCGGTCAATTACCCTCTACAAAAATAACATTTTTTTACGTTTCAGATTGTTTCATAGTACGTTCATGACCGTGAAACTCTTTTTCAGTATCTATTGTTCCGGAGATATCAACGGAGCGAGGTGGCGCAGTGGTAACACACTGTACTTGCTTTCGGAAGGACGGCGGTTCAAATCCACCTTCGGCCATCCAGATGTAGGTTTCTCGAGATTTCCCTAAATCATTCCAGGCAAATGCCGGGATGGTTCCTTGGAAAGGGCACAGCCGATTTCCTTCCCTATCATTAACCAAGAAATCCGAGCGTTTGCTCCGTCTCTAATGACTACACTGTTGACGGGACGTTAAACCCTAAGCTTCCTTCCAGAGATATCTGGGGGTGAAAATTTTAAATGGGACTTCCTGGACATAAAATCTGTAAGTTATTTCCATAAATTTCGATACCACTGCAAATTTGTAAAGTTTTTTTCACTCACCCTGTATTATTGTTCCTGCATACTGAACTCCTTTTGGAACTGATTTTGTACGCATTTAACTTCAACACAAGAAGTATCCCATATGTTTATAATAATATTAAAGGGACTGTTCATATATCGAAATATACAGCATAGTTGTAAAATCATAAATAATGTACAAGATATACATTCTTAAACACTGTAATTAAAAAATAATGTAGCTGGATACATTGAATACATGAAACAAAACTTCAAACAACATTGTTCTAATCAGTCTCTTGTCCATCAAAGAGTTTATACTTCAAGGAGAAGGCAGCACAGAATAAACACAACACAGATTCTGTACAGAACCACTAACAACGTTAATAATGGGTTGTAAATGTCATTTATTCCTCTGATTTCTTGATACGCATAACAGTTTTCTGTCAAATTGTGATAAAAGTTTTACGAAGAATTACACTACCAATGGTCCTGTTAAAATGCCGAACCCGTTGAAGTTATTACAAAATAACTCTATATGACGTTATTCATTGGAAATATGATAGGTTGATTAGTTCTGTTTCCAAGTTTAGAAATTGTGCAGAGACAGTAGTATGTGATCTTAATCATATTTGAGACGCTCAGTAAAACATCTTCATCAGTATGAATTAACTGACTAACTCCGTCCGAACAGGTCTCGGAAGGCCCAACGCTACAGGCCGGCCGCTGTGTCGCCCTCAGCACGGAGACTTCAGCAGATGAGGTATGGACGGTCAGTGTGCTGCTTTCACTTGCAGTCAACGAATTTCTTCAATAAACACGCTAAAATATTCTAGCACTAGCTTATATGCCCGTGTTTCGCAACGGTTGTTAAAGAGGGGCTTGGGTATAAGCTATCATGGTGTTTTAGGGTTCCGGCCCTAGGTCAGCAAAAAACAGAATCCTTGTTGGATCGCTGTCAATAAACTCAGTTCTCCTAGCCAAATGTCAAATTTTAGTAGAAGTCATTGTCGAAAATGATGAATATTCATAAAGTTTTACATACTAAAATTGAAATTAATTTAAGTCCCTACTCCAGACGATGTAAATTCAGCGTTAGGTTGTGTTCATAAAGTTAAGACTGCGGTTTTCGTAAACTTCTGAAAACACTTCTATCGTTGAGATCAAGAAATATTAATAATAATAACAGCGCCATGTATTGGTTCTATGGTGTAGTACTACTTAACTGTTTATCGCTCACAGTAAGTGTTGAACTGGGGCCAATGTAGTTATTCTGTATGCAGTGCTCCCAATTATCGAATACTCGACAAATGCTGAAAGTCTCGTAATTCAATCAACAGAGCAGTTCATGTCTGTTTAAATAAGACGTCGTGGTGGTGTCAATGTGCGATAAAGTAAGTCTGGGTAATCCTTGAGGGAGTGGCGTCAGCTGATCGTCTGTATAGAACTTTTCAATAAATATAGAATTTCCAGTGAATTGTCTTGACTGGTGCTGTTATTATTATTACTATCTCTCATCTCACGATAGAAGTGTTTTCAGAAGTTCAATCTTAACTTTATAAACACAACCTAACATTGCACTTCTTTTTTTCCCATGACATTGCAAAGCTAATGGGATACGGCAAGGACGAAAAAACAATTTTTTCTGTCCTACCTGGGTTAAATTTTACTTGCAGTGGCAGCGGTTTAGTTTTCTATTGTTGGCAATGAACTATTCTCTTTAGGAGGAAAAAGCATTCAACGGCTGTTGCCAACATCAGCACACAACGCCGCCGCCGGAAGTAAGATTTTACCCTTCCTGTAGTGTAATGACAATGATAAAAACCCAGCAACGCCATAATTAGTTATTTGGTGTACTATGTAAGTAACGTCACCTCACTTTATCCTTTCCTGTATTATGTCGTTCACGAGGCATTCCCAAACAGAATACACTAAAAATGTAATGGGATACACCCAAATCAGAAAGGGAACCACATAAATTCGATTTGTCTTGCTAAGAATTATTATGTAAATTAGAGCATCGATAGAGCGAAGGAATGTCGTTATGTTTTTAATTGAAGTGGTCCTTGTCAAAAGAAGCAAAGAAACGTCGTTAAGCTGTGAATATATGAAGTGTAATCAGCTCTCTCGCCGTTCAATGTTAGTTCGTATTTGCAGAGATAAGATTGCGGCTCTTAATTCAAAATTCTTATGTTACTGAGGGAACACGCACAACACAATCATATATTGTTTCTTTGCAGCACTACAAAACCAATAGAACCTTTAATGGTTCGTTGCTGTTCTCTGGCATAACCATCGAAAATAAATAAAAATTAATAACATAAAAATGCAGCAGCGCCAAACATTAGTTCTTTGGTGCACTGGGTAACTAAGAGGGTCTCTATTTGTTCTGTACTACACATTTTTCTAGGCTTTCCTTAACAGAATGGATTCAAGATGTAATAAGTACGCACCGAAATCAGAAAGGAAACTACATAAATTTGTGTTTCCTTGCAAAGAGTTTTTAGTAAATTAAAACATCGATAGACGCGAAGTTTCGTCGTGATGTTTTTAATTCAAATGATACCCGCGAATAGAACCACATTTTTGTTCTTTCCATGTCATTGCAAGGAAGCTAGGAAGAAAAACATTTGTGTCGTAACTGGGTTAAATTTTACTAGCAGTGGCAGCAGTTTAGTATGTTAATGTTGGTAACGAAATATTCGCTTGACGGGGATCATTAATTTACTGATCCGAACAACACTAATTATTGTTTTCATTATCAACCCAAAGAATTATTCCCTTCATTGTTCAGTGACTGAGTTTTCAAAAAAGGATTCAACAGCCGTTGCCAACATCAATACAAATATAATTTCCGTAAGGAAAATCGTAGCCCTTGATTCAGTGTATTACACTTACACCTTAGTTATGTGAATAAAAAACGCAGCATCGCCATCTATTAGTTATTTGGTATACCATGTAAGTAACAGCGCCTCTATCGCATCTTTGCTATACTACGCTGCAATACAAGCATAGCATACACTAGAAACTACAAATTACGATATCTTTACTTCCCCTAATCCGATTTTGTTGAATTGAAGCTTATATATTGCTCCAGGCTACTATCAGTTGAATCTATGAAACCCCATGAAAGTTCGTTTACTACTATTGGAGATTTGCTGTGCTACACCATACCTATAAGCATAGTATATACATAAAACTTCAAATTACGATATCTTACCTTCCTCTGATCCGATTTTGATTAAATGAATCCTATATTACTCTCCATTCTCAGTTTACCTTTGGAAATCCATTAAAGTTCTTGTTGTACTTTTGGAGATTATCCTCAACAAATAGACATACACGATGGCTTTTAAACAAATTACTAAATTATGACATCTTTATTTTCTCTGGTCAGATTTTAATTATTGAAGCCTTTATGTAACCGCACGATATGCTCAAGTTACGTGTGAAAACCACATGAAAATTCGTTAAGTAGATTTGGAGATAAATTGGTTCAAAGAGACAGACATGACGATCGTAGATAAAAAATTCAAATTACGTATTCTTTTATTCGGGGATCCGATTTTTATGAAACGAAGTCTATACGTTGTCCAGAGTTGCGCTCATGTTACCTGTGAAAACCCCAAGCAAATTTGTGCAATAGTTTTGAAGATAAGAGGTTTTTAATAGTTGAACAAACAGATACGACGGTTACTGAAAACACTTAAAATTACGATATATTTCTATTTTCGTCTTCCGATTTTGATCAATTATGCCTATATGTTGACCCAAACTTGTCTCATGTTTTCTGTGAAAACCGCATGAAGATTTGTCGAGTAGTTTTGAAGACTGAAGTGAACAGTGACAGGCGTACATTTACCGATTTATTATTAGTATAGATTCTCCCTTGTTTATTGAGCAGTTCTTGTTGTGCATAAGTTGTCGTCACGACTGTTTATCCAACAGAAGTGAATACAGTATGTTTTGCCTCGATTTACGAAGAATAAAATTTATAAGAATCATTTACTAATTATTTGAATAACATCAATAACAGTGTCTACCGTCCAGTTCTCTATAATTGGTTTGATTATAACACTACTATCGATTTCCAAAAGTACTAACTCTATTTATAGGAATAAGTGGGAAGAATAGGAGTGGACCGAAAACTGAAGACTGTGGGGTCACTTTTTTTTTCTTACACCTTTGCTTTAATTATTACGTACAGAGGTTTGACTTTCCTCTGTTAAGTAAGATTAAAATCAGTTGTTTGTAAAAGCATTTGTTATATAAAAGCAAAGTTCTTCTAAGAGAGTAACGCATGTACTGAAAGCTTCCAGTCCTTTCAGACATTTTTCTTGTTTACTTGCTCCAAGGGAAATACTTTACATGCTAACTAATTTGTAAAGAAATTAAAGAATCGTAACTTACTGGTGCTTGCATAAGTACTTCACAGTATGGTAGCTAATATTTAGAAGCAATTACCAGGCGCAAATGTTAGATTTTATTACTTCGTAAAATTTCCCTAAATATTATTTTCTTAAATGTTGATTGAAAACAAGCGGAAAAAATTGTAAACCTAAACTACTGTGTCATATGGATAAGTGTTGTATACTCGTCAACTTGTGATATTTGCCGACTTTTTCTTTGTAAAAACCGATGTTACTCCGCATAGACTGACATATTACACTTTGCATGTCTCCTGTTCCATTCCTCATCTGTTATTTTATTAAAGAGTGCCCTGTTTATGGAACAGTACTTCACGACTGTGTCAAAATCAACCGGAAACTCAGTTTTGCTCACACTAATTTTAAAACATTCGCACCTGGATTTCTAGCATAAAAACAGGCAGCAACATTTCACAAGGTCCATCTTTCTAAGCAATAGCCTATTTTCCTAAGCTAAAAATATGGTTCTAAATGTAAAAAAATCATTAAATTTCAAGATTACGGCACGTGATCGGAAACTCTTGTTATTGGCTGAAACATTGATGACATCGTACAATACGAAGAAATGAAGTTATATGTGTGTTATAACGATGTCAGCGAAAATTAATACATTTTTCTTACTTTTTCTGCGTACAATTAAGTTATGATGTAAAATGCATTTATAACTTTTATACGAGAATGGAAAAGAATTTTGTGAAGTGTGATACTGAAACTCTCTCCGAAAGTTCGTGCGTCTATGGTATAAAACAACCCATACTTTCACGTATTGGAAATGAAAAAGATGAAAACTGCGTTCTATGTAAAATGTACTTACATTTAAAAACTGTTGCTTGTTTCTGTGAACAGATTGGTTATAGTCTAAAGATATTGTACAATGCAAACGTGTGTAAATAAGAATTGTGTCTTCGATTCATTCTTCGCTTTTTTAGTAAATGCATTCCACTTTTAAATTGAGGCTGATAATAGTCGGCTATTTAAAAATACATGATAACTGCACAACTATGTAGTTACAGCTTTGGCTCACATTAATTCGGGTGTATATATAAACTGATCGTGCGCACTACTCACTTTCCACATATCATTATGCATTTTTCTCGGGCGGATTGGTTACAAACGAACTTATCAGACTAAATCGGAACTTGGGAAGCTAAAGAAGGATGAAAATAAGAGAACAACTAATTTGGTTTAAATGCGAACATTAATTTTTTCCAACAAAATAGCTTGTTGAAGTTTTGAAATGACTTTCTATATGCTCGAGGAGTATGCTCCAAAGTTGCTTGGTTAGTGATGTAAGTAACAAATTTTGCGCGCCGTGTTTAAATCTAAACCCCTTCTATTTTATTGCTCTCTTTTTGTTTGCGAAACAATAATTAAATATAAACTACATATAAACTATTAATTAATAAAACAGGTTTTATTCTAACGTTTGTAAATGTAGACAACTCCAGATAACTCAGTTGAATAATGTTTACTCAAATATATGCTTAAAGCTGTATGAAGTGCTCCTACACAAAAATTAGTAATAAATCTAAATAAACTTCACCAAATTAACAAAACAGATGCGTTAAGATAATGGTAGCAAAATCCCTAACTAAGTATCATCGACGATCCTCAAACACGAAATCCATTTGCGATTACACAGCACGAAATAATCGTCAGCTCAAAATAGTTCAAATTTTAGTCCAACGAAAACCACACCAACACTGGTATAATCTCTTGTAGACTCATATATAAATCCGCAATGAAATCGAAAAAAGTGAGAGATAGTAAACTGGCAAGTTAAAATCCCAACTCAGCGGCCATTTAATGCGCAGGTTCTCCTTATTCCAAGACGAGACATAAAGTGTTGCTGTAGCGCCAAGGAGCGCTCCTCACGAGTAATCCAAGTATTTTACTTCACCACAGCTGTTTCTGCTCCAGCATTTCTCTCATTAGCGGATCGCCGTTCCCTCCAAACGTAGCATGAAACCATTTGTTCTGATTTGGAATACTTCCACACTAACTTAACATTTTGACAACATTAAAAAGAAATGTTACAAATTTTCGTTCACCTTGTGACTATTATCAGCAGTATAAATAATGTATGGAATAAATAAATAAAAATGTCAGCCTTCATGAGACTGGCATCTCTTACGATACAATCTATATATAAAATGCTTGAGTGTGTACGTGCTGACAGACTTTTCTCCATGACCATATACTGCCACCCACTCGTGGTTGCGGTGGTAGATAGCCCTTGGTCTAATAGTTTTAGTAAGGGGGTTTGGTCTCGGTGCGTGGCAGTGGGTGAGAGTGACGAGCAAAAATTCGCAAAATATGCAATAAATACTCTTAGGAAAAGCTATATACTCTGTGATTTACGAACTTTACGGTACGAGTCAAAATCTGTTTATTCTTTCAATCGTCAGACAATGCGGTCCTTTCAGACTTTAATAACGACGAGGAATATCAAATACGCAATTTTTAAATGGATCATATGTTTCCGTCAAACACACATTACCGACTATGAACAGAGACCATTGATCTCATGCTACCTGGATGTTGAACTTCAGTTGTCTGAGCGTGCCAGCCATGGATGTTCATATTTCGTTTCTTGCCAAATTCAGATATGGTGGCTATGACGTATTGTAAGTAACCAAAAGAAAACATGTTTCGATTCCACTCCCATAACACTATTACGTCACACATTGACTAAAAAATCAAATCAGAAGTTAAGTAAGCAAATTTTTGTCACGTAATAACTGATCGAAATTCGTTTGCCAAATTGAAACATGGCGGACAATGCGAAATTGTGTACAAAACAAATGAAAGTGTAGGCACGCTGCAGTTCTATTCTCAGACACCAAAGTTATGCATCCAGTTTGTATACAGATCACTGACAGAGATACAAACAAAGATAAAATCCAGATAGACTCAAAGATAAAAATCAAGCAGTCTTTATCTACACTCTATGTGGTTAGATCATCTTTGCAACGTTTTTATTTCGTGTTATTTATGTTGCCAACATAAAATCACGAGGCCGGCAGGATAGTAAGTAAAATTTTACCGAATCAGATACATCCGTTGTTGCCACATCTCATTATGACCAGCACTTTCACACGAAACTCTTTTGTATAGTCTCATGATTCACACAGTCTTACAATTCATTCCAAATTCCTATTCAAGAAGATATTTGTGAAAACTGTTACAATCATATTCTAAATTGCAGGAAGCTATTCAAGCAATTTATCGTAGATATGCATGCCAAGATTGACACAGAGAGCCTGGATTTTATTCGCCATAACCAACAAGAAAACTGCAAATATAGTCTATAAGCAAGTATTGTGAAGACAAAAATTATGTTATACTGATGTATATGAAATGAAAAATAAATGCCTTGAGAAATATAGTAACATCCAATTTCTTCCAGCTTCATTTAAATACTTTTATGTTAAAACAATATTACTAAACTTGCACTGGCCCCATATATTTTCACATATACGGAGTTCGTGTATTATTTAGCTTCACCTAGGATTATTTATTATATTATATTGTAAGGATTTTCGCTCACCACACTCACCCATTAACACACAACACGGCCAGAATACCTTAAGCACGATAACTGCTTCACAATATCTCCAACAGTCTGTCTGTATTCATCTCATATTTAGAATAATACTCAAGCTGTCTCTCATGCCATATATTCTAACCCAAGCAACGCTGGGTTTCTCAGCTAGTATTTACCTAAAGTTACTGGCAAAATAGACAAATATTCACTAAATGGTTGAGAACAAGAGGGGCATAACACGCTGCTTGGGATTGCTGATTTACTGTTATGTAATAAGTAATATGTTTGTAGATCTATCAGACCAAGCTGCGTGGTCATCAGTCCGTAGCTTACAAACTACTTAAAGCGAGGTAAACTAACCTAAGGACAAACACACACACACCCATGCCCCAAGGAGGACTCGAACCTCCACGGCGAGCAACCGCGCGCTCCGCAGCGAGACGCTTTAGACCGCTCAGCTATTCCACCGCGGCGATTTACAGTTGAGGATCCATTAAACTGATATAACATGAGTAATAAATCTTTATGTAAACATACTCTGTGATCAAAAGTATTCTGACACACCGAAAAACATAAGTTTTTCATATTGGTTGCATTGTGCTGCCACCTACTACAGTGTGCTCCACATCAGCGATCTTAGTAGTCATCAACATGGTGTGAGAGCAGCATGGGGTGCTCCGCGGAACTCACCGACTTCGAACGTGATAGGTGATAGGGTGTAAGTTGTGTCAGAAGTCTGTACGCGAGTTATCCGCAATCCTCAAGAACCCTAGGTCCACTGTTCCTGATGTATCAGTGAAGTGGAAAAGTGAAAGGACACGTACAGCTCAAAATCATACAGGCCGACCTCGTCTATTAACTAACAGAGACTCTTGAAAAGGGTCATACAATGTAATAGGCAGACATCTATCCAGAAAGTAGTTCCAAACTGCATCAGGACCCAATCCAAGTATTATGACAGTTATACGGGAGGTAAGGAAACTTGGATTACATGATCCGGCGGCTGCCCATAAGCCATACATCGGAGAGCTCAGTGCCAAACCATGCTTCACTTGGTGTAACGCGCTTAAACATTGGACGATTGAACAGTGGGGAAACGTTGTGTTCAGTGATGAATGTCGGTACACAGTGTGACCGACTGCAGGGTGTGGGTATGGTGAATGCGCGGTGAATGTCATCTCCCAGCGTATGTAGTGACAACAGTAAAATTCGGAGGCGGTGGTGTTTTTCATGGATGGGTCTTGCATCCCTTTTTGTTTTGCATGACACAATGACAGCTCAGGTCTACATTGATGTTTTAAGCATTTCCTTGTTTCTCACTGTTGAAGAGCAATAATTCGGGGATGGTGATTCATATTGCACCTGTTCATATTGCATGGCCTGTGGCGGAGTAGTTACGCTATAATAACATCCCTGTAACAGACTGGCCTTCACAGAATTCTATGGAATGCCGATGTCGTGTCAGGCCTCACCGATATACATCGATACCTCTCCTCAGTGCCGCACTCCGTGAAGGACGGGCTGCCATTCCCCAAGAAACCTTCCAGCACCTGACTGAACGTATGCTTGCTGGAAACCTAAGGGTGGGCCAATACCATATTAAATTCCAGCACTACCGTTGGATGGCGTCACGAACTTGTAAATCATTTTCGCCGCGGTGGAGTAGGCGAGCGGTCTAAAGCGTCTCGCTGCGGAGCTCGCATGGAGGTTCGAGTCCTCCCTGGGGCATGGGTGTGTGTGTTTGTCCGTAGGTTAGTTTACCTAGGTTTAAGTAGTTTGTAATCTACGGACTGATGACCACGCAGTTTGGTCCGATAGAATTACAAACATTTTGTAAATCATTTTCAGCGAGGTGTTCGGATACTTTTGATCACATTCTGTAGATACGAGTGTGTTGCTTTCCAGATTATGGCTTGAGATAATAAGCTATCATCTAAGACATATGTTGTTGAAATCGCATGACGCGTTTTATATCTGGTAATTTTAATTTAGCTTATTCAGATATTGTGAACATTAACTTTTTTTTATTTTGAAGATATTAAAAATATTGTTGGTCCATGAAATTTGCTTAATTTTTCTGATCTCGTGGCTGCCTTCAGAATTAATGGGAAAAGAAGACTGTAATTTATTATTTATTTCTCAGTTATGAGAGTATCCATGTTTCAAGCACCCGCCAGAGCGTCCATTAATACATCTCCCAGTCGCCTCAGCTTCCGTTAGGAGCGGTTCGCCACTGTCCATCAGTGTTTTCCGCGGTCTTAGGCGGTTACTGGAGACAAACCCAGACTACCTCTAATCGCTGTCCTGACCTCCGAAACGGAAGGTGCAGGTCTCTCCTGCCTAAACGAGTCCCACCCTCCTGTCCATGCTGTTCCAGAAATTTGAGTAATTATGCGACGTACGCAGTCTGTATCCCTTATGTTACAACATGGAAAAAGTTGGTTTCACATTGTGACACATCTGGCATACCGCCACATTTTGTGCCGTTGTGCAATAGCTGTTAAGTAAGATTGGATAAAGACATATTGCCACCAACATAGAAGTAGCTCCTATACAGGGTGATCAAAAATTATTAATAATTTTAGAAAACATTGTTGTGGGAGTTCAGCAATCTGTTATAACAAGTTAAATTAATTAAAACGTGTAAGATCGCAGTGTCGTACTACTGATCACTTCTTCTATTTGATGACCCTTGATGTAATAATTATTAAATGCACTTATATTAAAAAATGCCACACATGTAAAAGTTTTCATATTTTATCATGGCATATTAATATAATGATACTATTTTACGACTCTGTAGCTAAAGATAACATAGTTACGTTAATATAGTCTGCTGTCCTACCTCTACGATTTCTGTGAATATCGATAACTGCAAACAATCGCCATATCAACCGAAGGCGACTACCACCAACGTCTCCATGGAAACGGTGTCGCTGACGGCACCAGCCGACGCCAAAAAATGACGACCGCAGACAGCCATCATACACTAATACTTTTCTGGAAACGGCATCCCTGGCGACACCAACCGACGCCAGCAGATGAAGACGCAAATCCTGTCTGCTGTGTTTCTTATGGACATCAATAATCGAATGGAATCGGCATGGCAACGTCTGTCTACCTAAATACATCTCTCACTGTAAGCAGCTGTGGTACCATTCAAACGGCGTCCCTCCGTCATCAACCGACAACAGTAGACGGCATTAATATCGGCCCTCGTCTTAAATGATTTTAATTGGTTTGGGCACTGTTTGTAATATTTCACAACATTCCTTTCTACATTATTAATGTAAAAAATTATTATACATATTTCTTTTAATTATATTTGTTGATTTTAACTTATTATAACTGTCAGTTCCAATTGGCTATTTAACCCACGCTAACTCAACCATCAACAGCAGTTCACTGAACGTCGCTGCTCATGACCACCAGCAACAGCCAAATGGATATTGCTATGTTTTTTATTCTTCATTGTAAACAGTGATTTGTAGTTCTGACATCTGTTTGTAACGCTGTATCCTCTATATTTATTTACAGTGCATTATAACTGATTGATTGATTGATTTTTCCAGGGAAGCCAAAACAGTCTTGGTCCAACCCGCCACTGCCCGCACCGAAACTAAGTTTACTGTGCGGTATCGCTCCCTGTATATCTAGTAAAGCCAACCAATGCCCTTGAACAGTGCAAGGAGTCCCTTTACCAGTTCTTTATTAGACACAATTTCTTCGGGTCTGGTTGTCCCAAATATTCTGTGCCTTTTATTCTACAATGCAATGCATTCGAAGATTAGATGTGATGCAGTTTCATCACCGTCATCACAGAGCCTAGATTTAGGGTTCTCTTCAGTTATTCCCATTGTACGTAGGTGTTTTTTGAAATTCCCATGACCTGTCAGCAATCCAACTATGAGTCTAATCTCTCTCCTGTTCAGACCCACAGACCCAGGATTGCAGAGCTTCTTTTAAAACATGGCTTTGGCATCATTACCTTGCCATGTTTTTGTTGATGGACTTTGGTCCAATATTCTACATGCTGTCTTCTGAGCCAGTAACGTAGCTCCAATTTGATCATTGCCTTGGTGATTGTCAGGACAGGTTCCGGTCCAATAAACGGAGTCTCTGCCCCCATCCTGGATAATCTTTCGGCATGTTTGTTGCCACTGATCCCCGAGTAGCCAGGGACCCACAATACGTTTACTCTATTGCTTTCCCCTAGCTCCACCAGAACCCTGTGACATTCTGCAACAATTTTAGACCTTGTTGCAGGAGCTGCATGTGATCTCAGGTCTGCCTGGCTGTCTGAATAGATATAGATGCTACGATCTGACGCAAATTCTCCTCCACACACACCCTGATGGCAGTGATTTCAGCCTGGAAAACTGAGGCCAGTTTTCCTAGAGAGATGACGCCCTCCAGTCTTGGCTGCACCCCATATACCCCGGCCCCAACACCTTGGTCGGATTTTGACGCGTCAGTGAACCAGACAATATCCCTCGTACGGTGTCCAACTATTTTCTCCCACTTCTCCCTACTTCCAATTGTTATATTGAAAGGCTTGTTGAAGCAGTATTGGGTTATAATATAGTCAGCTGGCATTTCCCCAACCTTTCCTATATTTACCTCACGCACTATTTTAGTGTGTTATTCTGGACATCCCAAAGAGTTCCAGTTGTTGCCAGATTTGAGTCTATATGCACCAGCCGCTGCCTCCATCTTGACCCAAAGGTGTAATGGGGGCATATCCAGCATGGTTTCCATCCCAGCAGTTGGTGTGCTGCTAATTCCGCCTGTTATGGCTAAGTAGGCTAATCTCTGTGCATTATATCTGAAGATGGCAAATGATTTTCGCCGAAACCGATCATGTTCCGATCTTAGACTGTTTAATTAATTTAAATAATTAAAAAATTACAGAATAATATAGTACATCAGGTGTAGAACAAGGATAAATACTAACGTAGGAACTTGTGGTCGCAAAGACCATCAGAGGTTGATAAATGGCGTTGCAGTTACGTAGTCACGTGCTACAAATGAACGCCCACTGCAGGAGATGCTCAAAATATTGTCCAGAAGCATCGAGACACACCTGACATCGTTGCTGCATCGAACGAGGCGTCCTGTGGTGCATGTTATGGACGGCAGAATAGCCGTGCGCATTAAAGCGCCTTGCTGCGGTGCGAGCGGCCTTTCGCCGTCGAAGGTTCGAGTCCTCCATCGGGCTTGGATCTATGTGTGTGTGTTGTTCTTAGGATAAGTTAGTTTAAGTAGTCTGTAAGTTTAGCGACAGATGACCAATGCAGTTAGGCCCCACAACCTTACACACATTTGCTATTTTGTCGAAAACTTACATTTTGAGCCCGTGGTTGTGTATGAAATATAGGGTGATTCTTACAATATAGAAGACAGCAACCAACCACTTTTGATTATGCTATTTATTAAGTAAACAGCGCCGTTACCAGTTTCGAATCTTTCAGTTCATCATCAGACGGCTGTTGACGTCCACACAAATGTCACATTTTTCTTATGCAGATAATTTTTCTTGTGGCGAAAAGTCTTTGATTGTGTGGTGGCGTCAAAAAGTCGGTTCCATTAAGTGGTATCGATGATTACTGCAGTTGTTGCTGCAATGAGCACTTTTTGAAACATGGCGCGATTAACCACACACATGTGTTCCTCCACATAAGTGTTTCAATAAGTGCTCATTGCAGCAACTGCAGTAATCACCGATACTACTTAATGGAACTGACTTTTCAACGACACCACACAATCAAGGTTTTTTTCGCTACATGAAAAATTATCTGCCTAAGAAAAATGTAAGTGGCATTTATGTGGACGTGAACAGCCATCTGATGATGAACTGAAAGATTCGAAACCGGTAACGGCTCTATTTAGTTAATAAATGGCACAATCAAAATTGGTTGGTTGCTGTATTCTTTATTGTAAGAATCACCCTGTATTAAACACATTTACTGCAACCACCTTACCCAATAGATCCTCCAGCAATATAACAGCTGTTTCATACAGGTAGACTGGAAACAATTCGAGGGATGTTGGCAGCCATGCGACAGGCCTACCGCGACCATCGAGCGGGCGGTAAAGGCTGCTGCACGCGTGCCCGAAGCTCTCTGCTCAAGTGCGCGGGGACTCCGTCTACTTCAGTCGAAAGCGGTGATGTTGATGATGATGATGATTGTATCGCATTTAAAGTCCGGAAAATTTCCGACTCTGATGCAGCCAAATTGTTGCAAGCCTCTTTAGTTGACACCAGTCCGTGACTTGAGTGTCGGTGATGATGAATGATGATAAGCTCAACACATTACAACCAGTCCCCTGCTGGTAATCGAACCCGGGCCGCCTGCATAGAGTCATCGACTCAGGCCACTGAGCGATGGAGGCAGACATCGAAAACGGAGAAGAATCGGCACAGTAGTATCATTCAGCAGGTGCGGCAGAACCTCTCACAGAAGGCGTGTGTGAGCATCACGTCGGTCTTGGAGAATGTGCGGCCCAGTCAAGCATTCTCCGTCTGTTCTTGCACCCTGCCGTAGCGCTTGCGACCTCTGGTTCGTATGTGTGTTACTAGTGTCAGATTTTTGCACTTTTTTTCTAAATGAAATTAATATGCCTAGCTCGGTTTTACATTCTCTTCGGTAACTACTTTCGTCAAAATTACTTATTTGTCAGACGTACACTTGCGAAAAATGATACTGTAATAAAATGAACCTGAAAAAAATCACACAGCCGATGATAACATATGTTGGTGATAGTATATTTCCAACAACCAACACCAGTGGCGGACTAAGGCTGTTGGAGGCCCAGGGCAGCTGCGAAACGAAAGGACCTTCCCCCCCCCCTCCAGTTCTTTTGGAAATACATGTATTGCTATAAAAAAGAATTGGAGGTCCTTCCAGGACAAGAGGCACGGGAAAGTCTGAAAAAATAGGTTTCGAGATTTGGAGACCCCAGCATAGAGAGATGCCAAGCGCTAACAAAAAAAAAAAAAAAAAAAAAAAAAAAAAAAAAAAAAAAAAAAAAAAAAAAAAAAACATTATTTCCAGTTATTTGGAGGCCCCCAAGACCAGAGGCCCGTGGCGGTCCGCCCCCCTTAGTCCGCCACTGACCAAGATTGTTTTTATTTTTTTATTTTTTTTAAGATAAACAGACTAATCGAAATAGAACGATGGATAGTAATAACATGCATAAATTAAAAAAAAAACGGAGTTTGGACAATAGCTTCAAATGAAAGCATTTATAAAGAAATAGAACCAGTGGCAAGTATAATGACAAAGAAATGGATCTCTTTCGTAGAACATATTATGAAGAAACCAGCGAAGAGAATTAGCTGGAGGTTAACTGGAAAAGTTATGAAATTGCAGATAACGATGCGATGGAAGACTTGAAAGGCAAGACAGACGCACTCAGTATCCTTCAGGACAAACACTACCAATAAAATTAAAAAACTGATACTGGTTAGGGTCAATTAGGACGAGGAGAAAAAGGCACGATCTGAAAGAATGGAAACGTATTAGGCTAACAAAAACACGAGAACCTAATTTATAATATTGACTACAGTGGTCCAATCTTGGCTATAACAGTAATCTATATCTATAAATGTGAATGTCTGTATTTCTGTTCGGTGTACGTTTATGACGTCTGAACCACAAGTCATAAAGAAAATTTGTACAGATACTAATGTTTACTTGGGGAAGGCTATAGGCACGGTTTTATAGCGATCGGATATATATATATATATATATATATATATATATATATATGTTCAGTGTACGATTATCACGTCCGAACGACAAGACACAGAGACTTAAATATTTGTACAGTTACTACTTTATACCTGAGGCAGGTCTTAGGCACGATTTTATAGCGATCTGATAGATATTTAGTTATTTGAAGAATATAACGCGAAATGCGGAACAATAATTACTCTTTGAAAATTATATTTACTCTTTGAAAATGGTTTTATAGGTTGCATTGTGGCTTGAGGGTTGATAATGATAAAAGGGTGGAGTATATTGGGACGGAAAGTTATCGGTGTATATAAAATTCTACGCGAGTGTGTGTTAATATTTCGCTCTGCAGCGAAAAGTACGGAATGCAAACGAATGGTCTGTGTGTAATTGTTATCCGAAGTCTCCCATTGTACACCATAGCAGTTCCATGCCGATAGCTATGGGGGGGGGGGAGATATGGTGGTTGAAAGTCGTCAGCTTATAAAAAAATTCAGACTGGCCAGCGATGACGTTTGCGACTCTATAGCAAGGAGGTTACATACAGCGAAACGTGATGCCACGGACCATATCTTTGGTCTATGCGTGCTACAATGCCTTCAGCTCTTTCTCTGTAACGACAAGCATACTAATAAGAAAATATAAGAATAAATAAAAAAGCAGTAATTTCTTTTAATACATCTCTTTAAAAAAATCGATTTGACGTTTCGTGCATTACATCAAGTTTATCGGTCTGTGATATTATTACAATCATTATTGTCGAATTTCGTGATTGGATTCTTCGAAACGAGTGCATTTTTACGTGTGATCTGATCTACACTACTTACTTTCCTGTTAAACGGTAAGTGCATAGACTTCTGCAATCTGATAGGATTAGTATTCAGTTTGTTTCTAAAGAAGGTATTGTATTTCATTTCATCCTTCAAAACCAGTCTCATAGCACACTACTGAAAGAGAGCTTATCTATCATAATCAACCAACACGCGAGCGGAGCCGCCGGTTTAAGTTAGTAAATAAATAAAAATTAAAGTAGTGTGCTGTTATCCCATGTCAAAATATAATAAAATTACACACACGTGTTAATTACACGTCCCTTTTAGATGTAACATATTTGTGGATTGTCTTGTTATACAACCTCTGTCAATAAAATTCGGTGAATCGTCCAGTAACATTAACGCAGATGAACTATGAACTACAGTTACCTTACTCGCATTCGGAATAGTCAACCCGGGTAACTATGAACTGCTCAGCTCTGTGATATATGTGCCGGAAACTTTGCACGAACTCTTCTTTTCAGATGGTGTTTTTGATGTCAGGAATGTTGTAAAAATCTCGTTCCTTTCAAAGCGTTTTTGAGTCTAGGGAATCGGAAGAAGTCTGGAGAATTGAGATCCGGCTAGTATGATAGAAGTTCAGGTTGCACCAGCCTTTTTTTCCAGATACATGGTAATCACCATGATTATTTACCCTTGTTAACACTCGATGCCATGTCAGTTTGTAAACGCTTTGTGAATCAACATATATCTTTGTTGCAGCGGTGAAGTAGCCGAGCGGTCTAAAGCGTCTCGCTGCGGAGCGCGCGGTTGCTAGCCGTGGAGGTTCGAGTCCTCTCTGGGGCATGGGTGTGTGTGATTGTCCGTAGGTTAGTTTACCTAGGTTTATGTAGTTTGTAAGCTACGGACTGATGGCCACGCAGTTTGGTCCGATAGATTTACCAACATAAAATAATTAAATATATCTTTGTTACTGTGAAGGAACTCCAATTACCGTGTGGTTTCAAATGAATAGCAGCTAGTCAAGGACATACAATTTGATATGTAACTACTAACTAAACAGTTAATAGTGTGCTCTTCAAGCTTGGCATTCAAGGTTTCAGATTTATTTTCGTATTTTTCGAGAAAATGCGAAAAGATCATCAAGTACGGTATCAGTTTTATTTTTTTACGTTTTTACACAATTAGTTTAAATAATCTCATTAATTGTTACTTTTTTGTTTTTAAGCAGTTATGGGAAACGTATCCTCCATTGGTAATTTTAATTCCCTGTCTTTAGAAACCTAGTTCTTATTCCTTCGTTTACATATAGTTGCGAGTAGGCCTAATTTTCATGTACGTGTTGTCTTTGTATTTCGGTGATTAGGTTACAGTAAAATCAAAATGCTGGAATACTACGCTAACACGTTTTATAAGAATTATTTGATATTTGAAATCAACAATGTCCTGCAGATGACTGTGAAATGAATTGGGGGTACTAAATGGTGCTTCCCAATATGTTTTCTCCTTAATGAAATTTGTCATTAGAAATATATCTATTTTTCAAACCATAGTTCTATTCATGGATTCCATAGGTAACATTCCCGTAGCCATACTGCTTCTACTCCACTGATGAATTTCTTAGCAGTACGAATTTATATGCATATGTTATTAATAATATCACATATGTGAATGTTTGTGTACACACTGACGTTTGTTCAAATTATTTACAGTAAGTTGAGCAATACAAATAAGTGTTTTAAAATGACTATTTATGTGAGTTTTATGTGATGTAACTTGGTTAGAATAGCTTAAGAATAATTATATGTACCTAGGTACATCTGTTTATTACATAGTAATAACATTTAATTTCTATTTAAATGTAAATATGCTAAAGACCTTTCTTATTGATTGCACATCCAAAGGAGTAATGTTATCATTTATCTGTGGAAGTTACACTAGCATATCAGATATTGTAAGTACTTATGTTGTATACATGTTTCTGGCGTATTCTACAAACAAGAGAATCTCGTCACTATGGATCAGTTGGAATGAAATGTGCATCTAATCTTATCTAATCTAATCTACGATTTGTAGCCTTCAACACTAATATATATCCCAGACACGTTTTTTCGGAGAGAAGAAGAACCTTTTACTGTTTTCAGGAGGTTAGATGTTCAATTCAACTAAATGCCTTGCAATTACTTTGACGGACTTTAATTGAAAAGACCACATAGATAATACTGTGGGGAACACCAGCCAAAAATTGCGTTTTGTTAGTGGAATTCTTAGATGCGACTAATCCGCTAAAGCGACAGGCTACACAAAGCCTTTCTGTCGTCTGATGGAATGCAGTACTGTTACACAGAATGGGAACCATATCAGACAGGATTAACGGATGACGTTTAGATGCTACAAAGGAAAGCAGTTGCTTTGTTATCATCACGCAGTAGCAGAGAGGTTATCAGCCGTATAATACTTGAGCTGTGAAGTAATCATTTAGACAAATGCGTGTTTCTCTGCGATGAGATCTGTCTACGAAATTTCAATCACCAACTTTCTTCTTTGAAAGAGAATTGTTTTATCCCCACCCACGTAGGAAGAGATGATCAGAATGATAAAATAAGAGCTATCAGAGTTGTAACTAAAAATCCCATTTGTACATACAAGATAATTAATGATTATACGAGGTTTCATGGACATTTCCTAGTTATCCTAAAATCTGGTGGTCTGATGTGCTTAGGATTTTCTGAATAAGAACTTCCATTAGCAAAAGCGAGGAAATCTACTTAGTTTTGCAGCGCAATTTAATTTTAATCATACATTATTTGTTCTGGTGAAGCAAAGTTACTCGTAATGTGTTAGGTTGGACTGTGATGGATCTCCGTCTTTTGCTACTAACTGAAATTATACGATCAGATATCTCTTTCACTTCTCATACAATTTCGTAGATTATCGTATTAACTTAATGGACAATTGATGGCAATTGGTTGAATAGACTTCGTTTCAGAGCGTTTGACGTCCCTAGACATCTTTTGCCGTGACTCAACCTTTATGCTGCACCAAGGAAGAATTTTTACAAGCTATCCGAAAACTTGATTGATTAGACAATATAGAAGATAACTTATTTTTGATTCATTCAACTATTTTGTTATCCACATGTTGTTTTAGTTAGGATTTAAGAAAAGTAAATGTCTTTAATTACAATTTGACTTTATTTCTTTATTTGTACACTTCATAAAAATGCGATTTTTACACATACAAGCAACACTAAGACAGTAATACATATACTAATAAATTAGAATCTGTCTCTGCACTGTGCGTATGTGTTGAGGAGTAGATAACACACTTGAATATAATGTAATGTCATCCAAAATGTATGAGTTCATGGATTTAGACAATGGTCAGCAGTTTACAGATGGGGAGGTCCATACACTGGAGCTGGTGGTCCATAGACTGGGACTGGTGCTGGTGGTGGTGGTGGTGGTGGAGGTGGTGGTGGGGGTGGTGGTGGAGGTGGGGGTGGGGGTGGAGCTGGAGGTCCATATACTGGGGCTGGCTTAGGTGGTGGTGGTGGTGGTGGTGGAGGAGGGGGAGGTGGTGGTGGTGGTGGTGGTGGAGGTGGGGGTGGGGGTGGAGCTGGAGGTCCATATACTGGGGCTGGCTTAGGTGGAGGTGGTGGTGGTGGGGGTGGTGGAGGAGGTGGTGGTGGTGGAGGAGGTGGTGGTGGTGGTGGAGGAGGAGGAGCTGGAGGTCCATATACTGGGGCAGGCTTAGGTGGTGGAGGTGGTGGTGGTGGTGGTGGTGGTGGTGGAGGAGGAGGAGGAGCTGGTGGTCCATATACTGGGGCTGGTTTAGGTGGTGGTGGTGGAGGTGGTGGTGGTGGTGGTGGTGGTGGTGGTGGAGGAGCTGGTGGTCCATATACTGGGGCTGGCTTAGGCGGTGGAGGTGGGGGTGGTGGAGGAGGAGGTGGTGGTGGAGGTGGTGGAGGGGGTGGAGGGGGAGGGGCTGGAGGTCCATACACTGGAACTGGTGCTGGTGGTGGAGGTGGTGGGGGCGGTGGTGGTGGTGGTGGTGGCGGTGGTGGCGGCGGTGGTGGTGGTGGTCCATATACTGGTGCTGGTGTTGGTGGAGGAGGTGGTGGTGGTGGCGGCGGCGGCGGCGGTGGTGGCGGTGGTGGTGGTGCAGCTGGTGGCCCATACACCGGGGCTGGTGCTGGTGGTGGCGGTGGTGGTGGAGGTGGTGGCGGAGGAGGTGGTGGTGGCGGCGGTGGCGGTGGCGGCGCAGCAGGTGGTCCATATACCACAGCTGGTTTTGGTGGTGGTGGCGGTGGCGGTGGAGGTGGTGGCGGTGGCGGCGGCGGCGGTGGCGGCGGTGGCAGTGGTGGAGGTGGCGCGTACAAGGGCACCGGGGGCGCGTATGGCAGCGGCAGCGGCGCAGCCAATGGGTAATCACCCACTGCAGCAGCCGCGAGGGCCGCCAGCAGAAGTACCTGCAACAGTGCAAAGTGTCGTTTCACAGCCGCTCGACTCAGTACAGGACTAGGGGATTCTATAGTGTACATGTATATTACACTTCCTTAAGTTATTGCCTCGTACTGAAGTGAACTCATTCACGAAGGTCACGGAACGGTAGTTTGGCGAGAGATTTGAGAACACCTAGCAACATCAATGCTGAAGGCTGTAATGTGTCCAAAAGCAGGAATGTGGCTCTTGTTGAGTATCATGATAATATGATGTTCTCTAGTGCCATGCCACATAAGCTGCGAACTGGCAGGAGACAGGGAGAGGGTGATACAGATCATGGACTCGTAGCATCCAGTGAATAATCACCAAATATTTCATAACTGTTCCACGTCTCAGGCCACGAAACGTATTTAGAGAGCTATGCCATTGAGCAAATAGCACGATTCACACCATGTAGATATATAAAAGGAGCCCCAATAGGTTTTGAATCCGAGAACAAGGAGCAACTAGCATGTGGGTATGCACAGCTATATGATATATGGATAAAACTGAATCGTCTGAGAACTGTAGTTTCGAGATGCCAGAGCAACTTGGTGATGTAGAGTTATTCTACAGAGTTGAACTGTCAAGGTGGGATTGCTCATCTACAGGCTGCTAACTTTTGGTGGAATGAAGTATAGATCTTCTCTAGAGAAGAAAGTTCTTGAAAACACATTATGGTCGTAAAATATTATGACAATGCTGGTAACTCATGAAAAAGCTGCAACTACATTTCAAGTCAATTAAAGCTACAGCTAAAAATGGTTGATTATATGAACATGAAGCAGCTGTTAGTGTTTTGGGATCGGTCCCTATTTACTTTTGCTTAAGGTATCAAACCCCTCCATCCATCCAACCTCACATGTTTTATAAGTCTCCGTAAGTTGCTAAGCCAAACGTCAAAATTACTTCTATCGAACAGGCACTACCGACTTCCTTACCCATCATTGTCCAATCCCGTAGTCTTCGTTCACAGTGATGACCACTTTGGTTACGAGACGAGAGGAATCTTGCGATTGTTGATATATCTACCCCATTTTAAAATACGTCTAGAATGTTTTCTCTGTAGATGATACTTTTAAACTCCACTTTATCACTCCCTTTTCGTATAGGCTTAAGGTAAATAACAGGACACTTCCTTTCAAAAAGTTACAAAGCCCTTTTCTTCAGAGATCCTCATGCAAGCCGAGATAGTAATCTCTAATTAGTTCATCACCTACAGGACGTTAACGTTTAATCTTCCTTCCTGTTTCAAAAGACTTTATTAATTCTATTATTGTTCTCTCTGAATGATTCCGTCCTGTCTAACTTGGACCTCTGGATGGAAGCGCAGATGTACCTATAGATTTTTTAAAAGTTACGTTGGATTTACTATTTTGTTTACTATTTGCACTTGTTATTATTAGCTTGGAATAAATATAAAAATAATGAAAAACAAATTTATCTGACATGCTATAGAATTTGGTTTGTGACGTACTTCTTTGTGCTTAATACATACTTTACCCATTATTGTGTTGTGCAATTTCGTTTCACGTTTTCTGATTTATCTGGACAGTTTATTTCACTTCCCTTCGACTCCCTCCCCTTCATCCCCCCCTACTGCTCAACTTTGTCACTCCTATGTTACAGTTTTAGTAAACTTGTCTTTTTATACTTATGAACCTACTGGTTGCGTAAATCGAAACGTTAATTTTACCATGGTTTCATAAACAAAGGCTGTCTTCAGTAGAATTTTAAAATGAAATAAAACATCTGATGAAGACGGCCTTAGCTGGTGTCGAAATTAAGTTAAATGTCACCGTTTTAATCCACGCAGCCAGTGGTCTGTAGCCATAAATTTAATATTTCTGTTGGGTTGCAGCCTGCACACCCGTGTTTACGTGTCTCTAAATGTTCAAATGTTTGTCAAGCTTATGGGACTTTACTGCGGGGTCATCAGTCCCTAAACTTACAAACTACGTATGAACTACCTTGTACTAAAGATGGCACAAACATCCATGCCCGAGGGGGAATTCGAACTCCCGTCGGGGAATGGCCTCGCGCATCGTAGCACAGCGCCTCAATGTGGTCGACCGTTCCGCCACGGCTACATGTCTCTCTCAATAAAATTTCCTTTTCTCTCTGTACATCAAACATACCTATTATCATGCCTCCACCACATTTTAAATACTTATAACTTCTTCGTGCCGCGGTGGAGTGCATTGACGCGCTATGCTACGATGCGCGAGGCAGTTCCCCGTCTGGGGTTCGAATCCCCCCTCGGTCATGGATGTTTGTGCCGTCTTTAGTATAAGGTAGTCCATAAGTGGTTTGTAACTTTAGGGACTGATAACCCCGCGGTTAAGTCCCATAAGCTTGACAAACATTAAACATTAATCTAAAGACAAGAGATATCCAAATGGAATTCAAATTTTCAAATATTTGTAAATCTACGGGAGTTAACTTTTGCGGTTATCAGTTCCTAGGCTTACAAACTACTTAAGCTAACTTATGCTAAGGACAACACACATGCCCATCCCCGAGGGAAGACTCGAACTTCCGACGGCGAGCAACCGTGCGCTCCGCAGCAAGGCGCCTTGAAGTGCTCGGCTACTCCACCGCGGCCCAACTGGGATTGTAAAAGATATTCCTGTATGCGAAAGCCGGATGCATCGGATCATATAGAAACGAAACGGTCGCCACAGAATCTATTTGAAATGAGGATGTAAAACAAAACAAAAAATACTTCCATTGCATTTCAGAAGAATATGAAATATTTATAGGATAATATAGTCATGAAGTGCAGAGCCGCCGAAAAGAGAAAACAGGAGTAGTTGATGTTTCTCTGGAGTAGACGGGGAAATCACTAGTCAGGCGAAGGCTAGAAGGCTATTACATGCAGTCCGGTATGTAGAGGACGTTCAACGTAGGAGTAACTTAAAAAAGAATTCGGAAAGTTTGCAGGACAACATCCAATCATTGAAAAGACTAACAGCTGGGAGGAAGGAAAAAAACTGCCTATGTCAGTATAAGCTGTGAGTGCCATGCTCTACATGACCATCATGTAAATGACGAATGTTCCCCAAAACATCCGTTGGAACAGTTTTGCCTTGCAAGAAGCACCAGAGTGGACAATACCTATCGTAAACGAAGATAATATGCACAACATAATAGGTGACTTGGACATTGTCGAGGTAGCCGTACCGTAGGTGCAACCACAGTGGAGGGGTATCTGTGGAGAGGCCAGACAAACGTGTGGTTCCTGAAGAGGGGCAGCAGCGTTTTCACCTAGTTACAGGGGCAACAGTCTGGATGATTGCCTGAGCTGGCCTTGTAACATCAGCTAACATTGCTTTGTCATGCAGTTAGTGCGAACGGCTGAAAACAAGGGGAAACTGCAATCGTTACTTTTCCCGAGGACATGCAGCTCTCCTGTATAAATTTATGATGATGGCGTCTTCTTGGGTAAAATATTCCGGAGGTAAAGTAGTCCCCCATTCGGACCTCAGGGCGGGGGCTACTCAGGAGGATGTTGTCATCAAGAAAAACAAAACAGGTCTGATAATGAATAAGAAAATAGGAATGCGGGTAAGTTATTTATTCTCAGATGAAGAGACTTGCACAGGACAGAGTAGCATGGAGAGCTGCATCAAACCAATCTGCGGACTGAAGACCACAACAAAAATTGCGAATTGTACAGTAAAGGCTGTCTTAGCTGCTGGTGCGTCTTCTAGTAAGTTTCAGATGCACCGGGAGTACGTGATATAACGTCCAACGCGCCTCCGGACAGTGCTGTAGATGGGAAAAATATTTAGGCGGTACTAATCAAAACTCATTTACGGAGGTTCCAGACGTAGTGGACTTAGTTGAACGGGTCTTATTGTCAGCACGCTGTTTCTTCAGCTGAATTTCTTTTTGCTCTGAGTCAAGATTGCATGTAAATTTCTGGTATGAATCTTTCTTATTACTTCTTAAGAAAATTATTCTTCAAGTTCGTTCTGCTGTCTTTTTTTCTAATTTATAGTTTGAATGTAATTCATAGAAGTAAATCTTCTTTCGCATTGTAACGCGGCAACAGGAATTGAATTACACTATTTTTTCTGCAATCCTTTGGTGTATCCAAAATTACCATCTCCAGTATTATCCCGCTCTTTAGCTGGCTTTATTCCTGTACCTGCCTGTGGTTCCAAACCGTGCTCGTTAACTTCAGCACAATAATCAAAAATGTTCAAATGTTTGTAATGTCTATGGGACTTAACTGCGGGGTCATCAGTCCCTAAACTTACAAACAACTTACGAACTAGGACGGCACAAATATCCATGCCCGAGGGGGGATTCGAACCCCCGACCGTAGTGGCCGTGCAGACAGTGACTGAAGCGCCTTAGTCTCCTCGGCCACCGCGGCCGGCCACAATAATCACAACCGAGATTGTTGTCTTTTATTACCAGCCAACTGTTTTCAAGTTCTCAAGTAATAGTGCTGAGACTACAACCATCAATCTTGATAATCAAGAATTAATCAACTTTATCAAAGCTAGACTTATGGGACTCGAGGGAGTTTCCGCGATCGTCATATGAAAAATTCTTGAATATCAGTCTCCAGATCGCTTTTATTTTCTATAACATTGCCGGTTTCGGGACAGCTTCCCATCTTCATATCTGTTAACAAATGTTACAACTGAATCCTTCTGGACTTCCAACTGGCAGCTAAGCGCCGGGGTGGTGTGGACGGAGGTCTAAGGCGCCTTGCAGCGGAGCACGTTGTAGCTCGATGTCGCAGGTTCGAGTCCTCCCTTGGGCATTGGCGTGTGTGTTGTCTTTAGCATACCTTAGTTTAACTAATTTGTAAGCCTATGGACTGATAACCGCACCGGTGAAGTCCGATTGATTTACCAACCAGCTCACTGTTACCCTGAAATTATGATGTATGTATTTGTACAGTACAGAAACTTCACACGTACCTAACGAAACAGACTCAGTTCAAACAATGACATACCGTGGCTCTCAAAACACACAGCCAGCCACGGTGGCCGAGGGGACTGAGGCGCACCAGTCACGGTCTGCACGGCCACTACGGTCGGGGGTTCGAATCCCCCCTGGGGCATGGAAATTTGTGCCGTCCTTAGTGTTAGCTAGGTTATAAGTAGTTGGTAAGTTTAGGGACTATTACCCCGTAGTTAAGTCCCATAAGCTATACAAACATTTGAACTTTTTTTTTGTTGTTGTTGTTCAATACACACTACCAAACTTAAAATTCCACTTTTGTTAAAAATAAATTTTTCTTTATTTGATTCAGACCTGTCGCTTTCGGTCATAGATCATTTTCAAGTCGCAGCAGAGTAAGAGTAGCTTCTTAAAAAGCACACTACAATTGGAAAGCTTTGACAAGGATGTACAAACATTAACACTGCACTGCTTATTGCTCCAAGGTAAAATGATAGTTCAAGCATCACACAAAGTGATAGTATATTTCTAGCTGTTGTCACCTTACGTAATGTTTGATATACCATCTTACCTTGGACCTATAACTAGTGCAATGTTGACAAAGCTTATCAAATGTTCAAATGTTTGTAAATCTTATGGGACTTAACTACGGGGTCATCAGTCCCTAAACTTACAAACTACTTATGAACTACTTACGAACTAGGACGGCACAAATATCCATGCCCGAGGGGGGATTCGAACCCCCGACCGTGGTGGCCGTGCAGACCGTTACTGAAGCGCCTCAGTCCCCTCGGCCACCGCGGCCGGCTCACAAAGCTTATCTCCGCGGTGGAGTAACCGAGCGGTCAGCCGGGCGCCGTGGCTCAGCGCGCCCGGTCAGAGGACTAAATGTTCTTTGTAATAAAAAAAAGCTGAGCCAAAGAACACGTAGAACCAAAACGAACAAACATGATCAGCGTCCGCAAGGACCAAACTGCGTGGTCATCAGTCCGTAGCTTACAAACTACTTAAACCTAGGTAAACTAACCTAAGGACAACACACACACCCATGCCCCAGGGAGGACTCGAACCTCCACGGCGAGCAACCGCGCGCTCCGCAGCGAGACGTTTTAGACCGCTCGGCTACTCCACCGCGGCCCTCTCGTATATACGCCCCTTTCGCGAAAAGAATAAAAAATGACATTATTGCCAACAGATCAACAAGAATTACACATCCGGCTGTTTGAAGAACTATTGGTGAATGAGAATAATATCGCTTCTGTTGTAGTTCCCAATTGTACCACGAAGCCGGCCGCGGTGGCCGAGGAGACTGGGGCGCATTAGTCACGGTCTGCACGGCCTCTACGGTCGGGGGTTCGAATGCCCCCTCGGGCATGGATATTTGTGCCGTCTTTAGTATAAGGTAGTTCATAAGTAGTTTGTAAGTTTAGGGACTGATGACCCTGTAGTTAAGTCCCATAAGCTTAACAAACATTTGAACATTTTTTTTTTTTTTTTTTTTTTTTTTTTTTTGTACCACGAATAACTCTGAAAAAGTAGGTAAGAAATCATTTCGGATTTTAATTTCTGAAAGTGATTCGAGAGTTGACATTTGGGATGCTGTTTGTAGATTTAAAAAGGAAGTTTAACGTGTTTGGATTTTATGGGGTACGCCATAGTGGCCCAACTACCAGCACTGCCTCCGGACGAAATACGAGGAACCGAAGACCTTCATGTACCACGGCTATACAACCCGAAAGATTCACCACCATTATGAGAGATACTTGGCGTAGCCTCTTTAAAAAAATTATATTTTTATACTCCCGATACACTGAACAGGGCATAACAGTTACTAGATAGGTAGGGAGCCAACTTGCTGATGAGGCTTCAAATCCCGAAAAGCATGCTATAAAAGTTTCCTTCACCATTTTTCAACCCCTAATTGATAAAGCATCAGCCGCCATTCGACGTCTTCCACACCGTATGAAGAGTATAAGAGAATGTTGCAATACAAGCGCTGTCTTCCTGTACAGGGGACAGCGTTCGCAGCAGAACAGTACTTACCAGTCTCATGTCGACGCGTGCGCAGTACCCGTTGTGCCCTGCTGATGGCCAGGGACACCAAGTGTGTCTACTCGCCCCGGGGCCCACGTATTTATACCCCCTCGCGCTGTTACTGACGGGAAAGGGTTTTGTAGATCACAACAGCTGAAGGCCGCGCGTCACCCGTGCTGTGGTCCTTTAATGACCTCCACACCCAGCTACCGGGTGACCGTTCTGCTGGGGCAACACACACCACTCCTAGACGAAGCTTCCTTCAGCCACTCTTAAAATCTTCCTCGGATTGGGCCTTTTCGGATCGTGGATATCTAGGTATTTTCTATCTTTCATATCGGTAAAAAATGGTATTCTAACGTTAGAAAAATCAAGTTTTCGATTTCATTTCAATATTTTTATTCACCCCCTAAAAACAATTTGGAAACTGAAATAAATACAACAGAATATTCGTTGATAGTTCCTAAAATGTTTCTTCTTGATATTTTTGGCTTACAGTGAAATGTTTGTTCTCAAAGGACATTTTAAGGACAAATCCAACATCACTGCTTATAGTTTTATAAGCATTTGCTACAGCTGTTACGGCCGTTTCGTATTTTCAAGTACGTGTCACTGTCGCAAATATATGTAATGAAATTTTCATCAAGTTCTGATTTTAAGATTACTTCTGTGCCACTAGGCATTAATGCAACGTGTCGTAGTAATTTGGCCTTAAAATTTTTAAAATACTTTTATGATCTTTGGAGCAACTGTCATTAAATTACGTAGAATAAAATATTTCAAAAGTTATAGAAAAAAAAGTTATTAAAAAACTGCATAAAAGCCTAGTGGTGCAGAAAAATGAAAAATCAGTACTGAGTAGAATTTTCTTGAAATATATATATGAGACAGTGACACCAGTTATTACTAAAACAGGACAACCTAAACATACTTGAAAATGGAAAATTGCCGAAACAGCTGTTGTGAAGGCTGATAAAAGTATAAGCAGTCATACTATAACTTTGATACAAATATTTCTATCACGCAGTGACAAATCTGATTACATTTATGTCATTGTCATACGCATATTCTAACGTCTCTTCACTTACATGGAGACCACATTGGTATCGGATTTTAGAATATTTTATATTTATAGTACGTGAAGTTCAGAACTTAAATAACAATCAGACAAAGCCATTCGACACAGCTCTAAAAATTCTCGAAAAAATCGACTTGCAATTTTTGCAAGTACATGAAAGTACTAATAATTAAAACAGTTCCGGCACCTGTCGGTGTAGCTCAGGTGGTAGTGTTAGGGCTGTACAACCACAGGATCGGTGGTTCGAATCCCGCCGTGATAGGTTTTTTCTCCATTGTGTTCGAATATTTACACCATTTTGAATATCTAATGGTAATCTTTACGAAAGATACTTATTTTTGTTTATTCGTAATTTTCTATATTTTATAAAAGGTTGTTAGTACTGATGGTTTCAATTAAAGAAAACATAACAAGTTACATTTCTTACAGTATTGGCTTCACTATCAATTTGACTACAGTAGTCTTTGATTGTTCAGTTCCTGAAGAGCTACGACGTTGTTTTTGGAAAGTCATCTCCAAATCTGTTCCGTTTGGTAATAAAATGAAATTGTACACAGATACAGAAGAAATTTTATTGCACAAAATTATACAACTCTTATACTACTTTTCCACATAACTGCCGAAATTTTGTAGGCACTTGTCATAGCGTGCCACAAGTTTTTGCTTGCATCCTTCACAGAAGGTTGCCACCTGTGTATTCCACCATGTGGTAACAGCTCTTTATCATCGTTGAAGTGTTGACCACCAAGGACAGATTTTAGGTGTAAGAAGAGATGAAAGTCGCTAGGAGAGAGGTCCGAGCTGTTTGGAGGATGATCAAACAGCTCCCATTGAAATTTCCGTAAGAATTGTTTGGTCACATTCGGTGTGTGAGGTCAGGCATTATCGTGAAAAAAAAAAAAAAATCTTTTGACAGTAATCCTCTTCTTACACCTAAAATCTGTCCTTGGTGGACAATACTTCAACGATGATGACGAGTTGAAAGAACATGTTACCACATGGTTGAATACACAGGCGGCAACATTCTATGAAAAAGGCACACAAAACCTTGTGCCATGCTATAACAATTGCCTACAAAATTTCGGAAGCTATGTAGAAAAGTAGTTTAACAGTTGTAGATTTTTGTACAATCAATATTTTTTCTGTATCTGTACCCGTTCGTTTTATATAACCAAACGGAACCTACTTTCTGGACGCGCGTCGTATATATATATTCGAGAAAACTGACGCGGCGGAGTGGCCGAGCGCATTGAGGCGCTATGCTGCAATGCGCGAGGCCGTTCCACGTCGGGGGTTCGAATCCCCCTTCGGTAATGGATGTTTGTGCCGTCTTTAGTATATGGTAGTTTATAAGTAGTTTGTATGTTTAGGGACTGATGACCCCGTAGTTAAATCCCACAAGCTTTACCTACTTTTGAACATTTTTCATGAAATTGGCTTTGAAGTTTCTTTAGTTCCTTTATTGTGTTCGAATGCCTACACCAATTATATACAAAATTCATCAATACATGGTAATTAAGACTTACCTAATGGTACCTTTTTTATGAAAAATGCGCGTCTTTTGTTCATTCTTAATGTTCAATAGTTCATGAAAAGTTGTTAGAAATAATGCTTTCAACGTCATAAACATCACAAATTACACTTCTTGAGCAATATTGGCAAATTCTTTACAAAGAGTACAAAGCAAAGACAACTGTCATCATTTAATAGTAATATGCGTACTATAAAACATTCAATTTGTTATGTTTTTCATTATCATCATAATTAACAAACTTTCATGAAGTCCTTTAGGTGCTTTATAACAAAGGAAAGAAACAAGAAATTGCAGTATTCAAACCACAAACCCCAAAATTTTCTTGCTTGTTAACCTAAAATGCAACTGCTAACTCACGGCGACTGTTGGTAGGTTTTTCTCTAAAGACAAAGACAAATAAACATCAAAGTCGATTTTCTCAAGAATATTTGGCTGATTGCTGTTTTAGTTCTGAACTTTAGTACCACCTCCTTGTTAGTATTTCAAATAATTATTCTGTAGGTAATCTGTACCACCTCCTTGTTAGTGTTGAAATTTAGTATTCTGTAGGTAATTTGTATCATTTTTATAGACTGAATGGTGTGAAATTTTACTCTATACGAGCTACTTATCCATGATTTATTTGTCAGTGTAGCTACATGCTGGTTATTTGCAGGCAGCTGAAGGGCGAACTGACCTTTTTTACATTACTTCCGTAAATAGTGGACACTTAACCGTTTGTTAGAAATACAGGATACCAGTTTTTAACGAAACATTCGTCCATCGATATAGGTCCGCGCGGATGCGGATATCCGCGGATATTCTTAGTATTTGTTACTTTGCGGATAAAAATCGTGAGCGCTGCGTATTTCCTCGGTTTACTGAGGATAATGAGCGAGTTTTGCATGTTAGAGGTTAATTATGACAGATCAGATGCAGTTAGTTTTCGACAAGCTCACAAATTTCTTGTAGAGATTGAAGAAAATAATTTACTATATTTTGCAGTAATACGCTATTAGCCTTTGGTGTTTAATGGTGGGAGACACTGCGATCCTTTAGCTAAAGAGATTGGATACGCCTGCCTTATATGGTCGCTGACCACAAACGCCTAGCGAAGGGTGATCAAACGTCCGCTTTTTGATATAGCTGTCTTTTTGTAACGTTTCCCGTGGTCTCTCGAAGTCTTTAACGAGACAGTAACTGCCCTGTCTTTCCATCGCTGGCCGTATGTTTCTTGTTAACTGTCGGTTACGTTTATGTTTATGTTTTTATCAATTCGCTTTTATTTTTGTTTGTGTCAGTTCATCCTCAGTACTTAAATACTTTCTTGCAGCTGTAGATACTAGAATGTCTAAAAAAGCATAATTCCTACATCTCTTCTAAGTCGCTTTGCGACTTCTCATGCGTGTATAACGTTATAAAAAACTTTATTTTATTTATGAGCTGTGGAGATGTGCGCAGAAAAGGTTTAACACAGCCCTGCTCTGTGTCAGTAGCTTAGAGCGGCTATGTTTTACTGTATACATGGTGACGGAAATAACAAAGACTGACGCGAGCGCGTTGTAGAAACGTTTATATGATGTAGAGTGAAAGTAACGTATTTAATTAGCTGTTCAATGTTAGACTTTATATGCTGGCCATAGCTGCAGTCGGCATTTTCTTTTTTTGCTGACAGTTGCTTTAGAAGTAGGCGGTAGTTTCAACACTTGACATTCATGCTTTGCTTTATGTCAAATCACCTTTCGTGCATTTATATGGGGAAAATAAAGTGTGTCCTTGTAAAACTCCGAAAATAGCGTTTCGTTCTTTGACTGTAAACACAATGCTTTGAAAATAGAAACTATTCTATGTCGACCAGTCTTTACAATTGAAAATTAAGATGTCGATATTAAACAGCACATTAAGACGGGGAATCAAAAGCAGTATTCATTGCAGTTATTTAAGCTAATCTGACCCGGTGGTCTTGGGCTAAAGTGCTCGACTGGAAACCGAACGGTCGCGGGCTCGAAGCCCGGTCGGACTTCGGATTTTTTCAGTCTCCACTTTAACCCACTCTTCACCTCTCAACGATGTGAGGAGTCGCCAGAAACGACACGTGGTTCGGATTCCACGTTAAGCTGTAGGTCTCCTTTCTCCGGTGGAATAACCGGGGAGGGCTAGGGACACGCAAGTCGCCGAACTGGCGTCCTATTAAAAGACTTGCACCAGGCCAATGAGCCACAATTTCCTTAGAGCGTATGCTTAATGTAAGTTTTGGGAAAGATCTCTACTGACTAAGAGCTACTGCATTAATAACTCTAAAACACTGGCAATACTTCGGTTCACTCGTCGATGAATAGTTTACGACTTTAGATAAGTACAACGCTACTAGTAATACTTTCAACTGAATATTCAACATACTTTAAGTATACATTAGTCTTTAAATTTTGCATGAGTTTCTAGAAATACTTTTTCAAAGTTTGATATGATACTGCGAGAAACGTTTTTGTGATGTAGGTTTATTTATTTATTTTCCGTGTTCAGGACATGAAATAATTACAAAAACTATTATATAGTCACATATAAACTTCTAAAATTATGATTAAAGATTAAACAGGTACAATAAGATGTAATAAGTTAACGAACATCAAGGTGATTTCGAAGTAGGTAATGAAATCATTATGTGTATCAACATTACTTTTTATTCAATTACCTACAGAATTATAATCATGTATGAAGCATAAATCCTTTCTATTTAACGTCGTGTTTTGTCTCCTTTATGCGCTCATTTAAGAAAATGTCATCTTTTCTCACGCAAATTTATGGTCGGTCTGTATGACGCTGTCGTTCTACCACACCCGAGCGCCAATAGTTTTTGCTTGCAATGGCCTGCGTTAGAATTGGTTCGGAACTGCTCCCTTGATTTGAAAAGGCAAAAGTAGTTATAGCTGTTGTATCTTCCGGGTTATGAGGTCGTGGTCCAAGAAACATATCTGTTCCTGACGTTTCGTCCAGAGCTGCGCTGGACATCTTCAGAGGTACTGGTAGCGGTGAGTCTTGCCGACTAGTACCTCTGAAGATGTCCAGCGCAGCTCTGGACGAAACGTCAGGAACAGATATGTTTCTTGGACCACGACCTCATAACCCGGAAGATACAACAGCTATTACTTCAGCCGGTCGTGAAAGCCTTCACTGCATGAGCAAAAGTAGTTAATTCTATACAGGGTGGTCCATTGATAGTGACCGGGCCAAATTTCTCACGAAACAAGCATCAAAAGAAAAAAAAACTACAAATAACAAAACTTTTGTAGCTTGAAGGGAGGGAAACAGATTGCGCTATTGTTGGCCCGCTAAATGGCGCTGCCATAGGTCAAACGGATATCAACTTAATTTTTTTAAAAATAGGTACCCCCATTTTTATTACATATTCTTCTAGTATGTAAATAAATATGAATGTTATATTTGCAAAACTTTTTTCGCTTTGTGATAGATGGTGCTGTAATAGTCACAAACGTGTAAATACGTGTTATCGCGTAACATTTCGCCAGTGCGGACGGTATTTACTTCGAGATACATTTCTCGTGTATGGCTGTTGTGTTCAAAAGTCCAACGGGCCTGTGCTATGTATGTCGATCGTTATCCTGGAAGCAGTTGTCCGGGCCTTTCATCGGATAGTTACGTTATTTAAAGAGACAAAAAGTGTTTAACCACAAGTGAAACGTCAATCACGACCTGTCCAAGTAAATGTTTTAGCTGCAGTTGGGACTAATCCGAACACCAGTAGCAGACAAATTGAGCGAGAATCGGGAATCTCAAAATCGTCGGTGTTGAGAATTCTACATCAACATAAATTTCACCCGTACCATATTTCTGTGCACCAGGATTTGCATGGCGAAGACTTTGAAGGTCGTGTACAATTCTGCCACTGGACACAAAATAAATTACGAGACGATTGTTTTCACGCGTTCAGTTCAGTGACGAAGCGTCATTCACGAACAGAGGTAACGTAAACCGGTCTAATATGCACTATTGAGCAACGGAAAATCCACGGTGGCTGCGACAAGTGGAACATCAACCTTGTCGGGTATTAATGTATGGTGCGACATTATGGGAGGAAGAATAATTGGCCTTTATTTTATCCATGGCAATCTAAATGGTGCAATGTATTCTGATTTCTTACGTAATGTTCTACCGATTTTACTACAAGATGTTTCACTGCATGACAAAATGGCGATGTATTTTCAACATGATGGATGTCCAGCACATGGCTCGCGTGCAGTTGAAGCGGTCTTAAATTGAATATTTAATGACAGGTGGATTCGTCGTAGAAGCACCATACCATGGCCCGCACGTTCACCGGATCTTACATCCGCGGATTTCTTTCTGTAGGGAAAATTGAAGGATATTTGTTATTGTGATTCACCGACAACGCCTGAAAACAGGCGTCAGTGCTTTGTCAGTACAAGTGAGAACATTAATGAAGGCGAACTACTCGCTGTTGAGAGGAATTTCGTTACGTGTATTTAAGTTGAAGGACATCATTTTGAGCGTTTATTGAAGTCATGAGGTAATTACAGGTAATCACGCAGTAACAGCATGCGTTCTCATAATGTATGATAATTTCACAAAAGTACATGTATCACACTGCAAAACCGAAATAAAGTTCAAACGTACCTACGTTCTGTGTTTTAATTTAAAAAACATACCTGTTACCCACTGTTCGCCTAAAATTGTGAGTAATATGTTTGTGAACATTACAGCTCTATTTATCACAAAGCGAAAGAAGTGTTCCAAATGAAACAGTTCTATTTATTTACGTACTAGAAGAATATGTAATAAAAATGTGAGTACCTATTTAACACAAAGCAGTTGATATCCGTTTGACCTATGGGAGAGCCATCTAGTGGGCCAACCATCGTGCCATCTGTTTTCCCCTTCAAGCTAGAAAAGTTTTTTATACTTATTTCTTGAGATGTTTCGTGGCTCGGTAACAAGAGTGGTAGAGTGACAAACTATGAATCCCAAGGAGGCGGATTAGATCGCAGCTAATTCACAGGAGTTTTGTCTGCAACTTTTCACTTCTTTCTCGCAATGTTGCTGATGTGAAAAACGTCGATAGCACCGTGGTTCGGAATCCACGTTTAACTGTAAGTCCACCTATAACTGCTTGGGTGAGTCAGTTCCAACGATGAAGGAAGGCAACGGCATACCACCTCAAAAACCTCCAAAGGGAGTCCGGCCATCCTTTAAAGTTAACCATGCCAAATCCGTAGTTCGGTGGTTAACCGCGCCGATCCTGCGCAAACAAGATTCTTCCATGAACTACTTAACCAGACGAATACATTTCTTGTATTCTAGCATTTGCAGAAATTGCGACTCGGAAACGCGCAAAAATCTCCACTGCAAAATTTTAAACTTCACAACGAATAATACATAGAATTGGTACAATTCGTCAAGCAATACAGGGCAAGTACCTAGTAAGAATTTCAAACGGGTTTTATTCGGAAACAACTGAGTGTCGTAACTAGCTGATGTGTTCATCACTCCGAAGATTTCACAGGCGGTTCTGTGGTTGCTGTGGCGCCAGGAATATTTCGAAGCCAATGCCGAGACGTGTGTCTCGGACACCTAAGTAGGAGGACTCGGTCTCGTAGATGTGCAACGCAAAAGTTTAGCTTTACTCGTGCATCGTACTGCTTCCTTGGAGACCACCCATCCACAGGCTAACGACGGCGATATTGCCGCAAGACCACAAGTTACCCGACTGGCAGCGTGGTGCAATGGATAGCGTTACCGATCGCGCTGATGAAGGTCGCTGGTTCAATCCCATTCATCATCATCATTAGAGACTGATTATGCCTTTCAGCGCTCAGTCTGGAGCATAGTACCTCTAATAAAATTCCTCCATGATCCCCAATTCAATGCTAACATTGATGCCTCGTCTGATGTTATGCCTTGTACTTCAAAATCATTCTGCATCGAATCTAAGTACTTTCTTCTTGGTCTACCTCGACACCTCTTACCCTCCTCTGCCGAGCACTTGAGTCTCTTAGGTAACCTTGCTTGTCCCATGTGTGTAACATGACCCCACTATCTCTGTTCACCCTAACTGCTTCATATATGGTGTTCATTCCCAGTTTTTCTTTGATTCCCTCATTATGGAATCCTTCCTGCCATTGTTCCCATCTATTAGTACCTGCAATCTTTCTTGCTACTTTCATATCTGTAACCTCTACCTTATGAATAAGGTAACCTGTATCCACCCAACTTTCACTCCCATATAACAAAGTTGGTCGAAAGATAGAGCGGTGCGCTGCTAACTTAGTCTTGGTACTGACTTCCTTCTTGCAGAAGAGAGTAGATCTTAGCTGAGCACTCACTTCATTAGCTTTGCTGCACCTCGATTCCAGTTCTTTCACTATGTTGCCATCCTGTGAGAAAATACATCCCAGGCACTTGAAACTGTATACCTGATCTAATTTTGTTCCTCGTATTCGGCACTCAATCTGTTTCAATCTCTTTCCGTCAGACATTACTATCGCTTTGGAGATGCTGAACGTCATATCATAATCCTTGCACCTCTGATCGAGCTCTGAAATATTAGTTTGCAACCTTTCAATCGAATCTGCCATTACAACTAAGTCATCCGCATATGCGAGACTACTTATTTTGTTTTGACCTATTTTAATCCTGTCCTGCCAGTCTACTGTTTTCAACATATGATCCATGAATAGTATGAACAACAGTGGTGACAGGTTACAGCCCTGTCTTACTCCTGAAACTACCCTGACCAATGAGCTTAATTTGCCATCTACTGTAACTGCTGCCTGACAATCTACGTAAAGCCCTTTAATTGCCTGCAGAAGTTTGCCTCCTATACCATAATCTTGTAGAACTGACAGTAGCTTCCTCCTAGGAACACGGTCATAAGCCTTTTCTAGATCTATGAAAAATAGATACAATGCCCTGTTTCACTGATAGAACTTTTCCATTACCTGCCGTAAGCTAAAGGTCTGGTCCTGACAGCCTCTGAGAGGCCTAAACCCACACTTATTTTCATCTAACTTGTCTTCAATTAATACTCGCACTCTCCTTTCAACAATACCTGAGAATATTTTGCCTACAACGCTAATTAAAGAGATACCTCGATAGTTGTTGCAATCTTTTCTGTTTCCATGTTTGAAAATTGGCGTGATTACCGCTTTCGTCCAGTCAGACGGAACCTGTTCCGATTCCCACGCCTTCTCAATTATCCTGTGTAACCATTGAGAGGCAGTCAGTGCTGCTTGTATGTTTCAGTTCACAATAAACCTGCTTTCAGTGTAAGTGCAGTGTTCAGTTGACAACCCGGCCTTCGAAGTCAAGCCTGCTTCCATTTCACCGCGACAATACTAGCGTACTTCCGACCAAGTCTGAAAGGGCAACGATACTGATCACTGGTATCCCCTTCAAATTAAACCTTGTCCGCGATTATTACCTAAATATGAGCTCTGTCTTCCGGAGAGTGACCGATCGGCACCGCACGGCGAGACTGTTATTTGAGAAACTCGGGAGCCACCCACCAGTCCACAAACTGGAGATTCGACACCCGACAGTCAGTTGGCAGTTAACCCCCTACTACCGGCAGAAGTCCGTGGGTTACGGCATCGCTTGATTAATAATGTTATCAATACATATCAGCGACTCGCCGACATACATTTTATTTCGCCGGCCGCGCTGGCCGAGGAGACTAAGGCGCTCCAGTCACGGTCTGCACGGCCACTACGGTCGGGGGTTCGAATCCCCCCTTGGGCATGGATATTTGTGCCGTCCTAGTTAGTAAGTAGTTTGTAAGTTTAGGGACTGATGACCCCGTAGTTAAGTCCCATAGACTTTACAAAACATTTGAACACATTTGAACATTTTATTTCCTCGCCGAACGGTACACTGTGCAATGTCCCTGACACCCGTGAATATTGGTTCCAGTGCCTCCATGTATCCTGCATGGGAGCTATACCGGTGAATGATTACCCTTATTAATGAAGCGACCCCAATGTGTGTGACTGCGAAGTGGTTCACCATGCCGGACACGACGTTGCTCCTCACACCAGGCATTATTACACTCTGTGACAACTGGGGCACTCTCCCTTTCTAATTATAGCCCTCGGGGACGGTTTGGCGTACGTGGTCTATTTGTGGAATGCCCGAACGTATGGCTGCCTCTACGCCAACTTCCTCAGGCGGCGATCATTCATGGCCACGAACGAGCCTTAAGGCACTAAATCGCAACTTTCATTGACTGGATAACCGGTTAAGTATGAGAAGTGTCGAACAATGATCTTTGCCGCATTTTGTTCATTTCAAGTTGCGTGAATTGGATCTCCCATTTACTTTAAGACCCGTTGGAGCAGGTTTCCTTCTTCTTTTGACTTGCGCACCATTACGGAGGCGTGTATTCCCTTGCCTTAAGTAGACACATACCTTCGTTAAATTTTTCTTTCCTTTCCGTCCTTTCAGAGAACGACATCCCACGTGTATTGCAACATTATTATTGTAGGCCACTCGTTTCTTGCTCTCCATTGCGATTTTACCCTCTGCACTGCTCTCTAATAAAAAGTGGCGAAACTGATTCATTTGCACTGGATAACGCTTTGATATTATCTGCGTGGTAATACCATTTCGCCAAGTTGATGGCTCAGTCTCTAACACATGCCTCATTTGATCCGTTTTAATTCTTTCGCTCCCTGTATAATGTCCGCTCTAATTACTTGCACAGCAGCAAGAATCTCTGTTTCAGCTGTTCCACTGATTTCCTTTTCTTTATTTTCTAACCAATGATTGGAATTTTGCGTGCACTGTTTCTCGCATTCGTAAACTTATGAGCAAATTTCTTCTTTCTGTCCTTTTGTTATGTCATCGACTTTTTGGGTGAGATGTGTTAATTTGCTTTCAACCACCGCCTGAATTTATTTAATTTTTATTATTATTATTATTATTATTATTATTATTATTATTATTATTATTATTATTATTATTATTATTATTTTACTTAATACGCTAAATTGGTAACTTTACGTGTAATTTCGGTGCACGTCTGTGTCAGACAATTTATATTCGGATGGCATCCATCTTTGCGGCGATCTGGTCAACGATGTTCTTTACCACGTCATCAAATTTCCGGTAAAATTTCTCGTCAAGCTTCCTATCCAACGTATCTTTAATTAAATCAATAAGACGTACGCTTGGTACTTTGCATTTTCAAAACATTGGCAAATTCTGCCACAACTCGTTTGTCCCCTTCGTCTTATTCCGTTTTTTACCATTCATATTTTTCGCATTTTCTATTTTCAATAATTCGGCAAATTCGTTCTTGCCTTGATTATCTCTTTCCACATTTTGTACTTTTATTAGTTCGGCAAATTGTGCCATTAATTGATTCAAGTCCAATCGGGTTTGAACATTCTGCGTGAATGCATTACTTAATATAGGTATCTCGTCCCCTTCATTACTCGACTACAAACATTTTCATTCCCCGCGGCTCCAGTTTCCGATATTTCTTTTGGCATTGTTGGATCGGTATTATTACCGTAATCGGCAATATCCCGTCCAATTAACTCATTTTCCGATTCTAATACCTTTCCCTTTCCTGCTCTCCCAATAATACATTTAATTCTGTATCTTTGTAGCAAAATAATGCACATCCTGACACTTATTACTCACAAAAGATGACAATGCAATAAAATTCTAATTAAGCAAGTAGCTAGCATTATTTTGCAGGACGAGAATTTGAATGATCACTCCCTAAAAAATTTGATTGTTATACTGGTCCATGTCGTCGTAACGCGAGCCGTTGCCGTTTCTTAGGCAATGCGTGACCGCAAACAGTGATGCTTGCAACTTTCACAACAATCAGTTTAATACATCACATTTAAATTATTTTCACATAACAATTAAAATTATGAACTGTTTAATGGGAATTGGAAGTTCTCGGGCAGATTATTGGGTACAAAACTTTGCTGTTGCATACCTTCTTCTTTCGTCCCCCACTTTGATGTCTCCAGTAATTACTTCTTCATGTCGCTTTTCCCACAAATTTCGTATTTTCCAGAAATTTTCACAGGTATTGTTGCTCATCAGCATGAAAAATACACAAACATTTATTAATATCCGAGCATAATTATGGTGTAGATATATAGGTTTGCCGTCATTGCAACTGACTAATAATAGATTATATTGCCATATGCATTTCGCTTTTATCTGGAAGGCATCATCAATGGCCTGTAATTTATACATGATCATGTTTTACAATATTTCGTAGTTACGTTTCTTAGTATTTTAGGTTATAAACAGTTCTGGTGCGTTATTTAAGTATAGTTACTGATATTTGGATGTTATTACTTACAACATTTCGTGGATCCTGCTTTACATGTAGTGCTAATAGGTGACTTCCATTGTTTTGCTCCAATTATGTTCCTTTTGCACTTTTGTTTTTCAGCACTTCACAGCTAGCATCACTAGGAACATGTCATTTTGTTTGTGTTGTGTTTTTCTTTTAGTTGTTGTTGCCAACTCTTGAATGTGTGTTTGTCCCATCTTTGCTTTATGTCAGTGTGTGTGTGTGTGTGTGTGTTTTCCATGTAACTGTATAGAGAACTTTACCAGATACTGATGTATTATTTAATTTCTTTATTTAATGACTACTGATTGTGAAGAGAGGGAGGGACAGTGAGTGAGAAAGGGAGAGACAGACAGACAGACAGACAGAGAAAGAGGTAGAACCAGAGTTAGAGACAGACGGATTGAGAGAGCTGGGAAGATAGAAACAGGCAGAGAGATAGAGGGAAGAGTGAGGAAAAGAGGTGGTGGGAAACGGAGAGAGAGAGACGGGTGTTGATTGTGTGTGTGTGTGTGTGTGTGTGTGTCTGTGTGTGTTTGCTGTGTGAATGTCAGTTTTTCTCTTTGATTATTGTCTAGATTTATCAGTGAGTTTTCATTGATGTTTGTCTGTTCATTTATTAGTTGTTTGTTCTCGGCTATGGCTTTCTGGATATGGTAGTTTTCTTGTGTTTGTATGAGGTGTTTGTTGTGGTTGTTGGTCTTGATAATTTTTGTCTTAGTCTATATTGGTTGGGTGATGGTGGTGTTGTTTTAAGTATTCAGCAAATATGGCGTGGTTTGTTTCATATTTCCAACATCTGATATGTTTTGAAATCTCTGTTTGTCATTCCTATGATCTCGGCATCACAACTTTGGCATTCAAGTTTGTATATACGTGATCCTTGGAATATATCTTTCTTGATTTTTGGTTGTATATTTGTTTGTAGAGATGGGGCAGTTTTGTATGCTACTTGGAGTCCTTGTTTCTTCAGTATGTGTGTCACTCTGTGTGTTAATTTGTGTTTGTATGTCATGGTGTACCATTTGGTTTGTTTCTGTGTGGTGTTGACATTGTGTGTGTTTGTTGTTTGTGTTTGGGCGTTGTGTAATTTGCTGTTTGTTGGTTTTGTTTGAAATGTCGTTTTTCCGTATTTGTCTTTTAATTTTCTGATTGCGTTTTTGTATTATTCGTGTGTCATAACCATTGTTACTTGCTATTTGTATGATTGTGTTCATTTCTATTTGATAGTTTTTCTTGCTGAGAGGGATTCTGTTTAGCCTATTTAACATGTGTCTAATTGCAGCAAGTTTCTTGGTTTGCGGATGTTTGGAGATGGAATGTATAATCATGTCTGTCGCTGTTCGTTTTCGATAAATGTTGAACGAATCTTTACCATTTATTTTGCTGCCTAATGTTTTGTGAGCTTTGTTTATTTCAAAGTTCATCTTTTTTTTATTTGGCTCATCTATCAGACATATGTCATCTACATATCTATGCCAATATATGACTTTAAAGCTTCCACGAGTCTCTGTCTTTATAAGTATCTGGTTTTCTAAGTGACTGATGGAAATGTTAGTTAATATTCCTAATATATGGGAACCCATAGGTAGTCCCTCGCCCTGTAGGTAGTATTCGTTCTCGAACTAGAAGTAATTTTGTTCAGTAGTTAGTTTGAGCAAACTTGTTATTTCCAATACTACTTCCGTAGTAAGGTTGCTGTGGAATGTCAGAATTTGCTGTATGATTTCTATTGTTTTCTTGATGGGGCTGGATGTGTACATATTTCCTATGTCAAATATGACCAGTGATGCTGTGTGTGGTATCTGTATGTTCTGTATCTGTTCAATTAGGTCACATGTGTCTTTCACTGTACTGTCATTTTCGATTTTGTAGTGTTTTGAGATTATTTTTGGATGTGTTTGGCTATGTGGTATGTTGGGGCATTCCTGAAATTTGAAACTGCTCATAGATGGATCGCCTGTTGATGTATTTTTGGTTGGCTGCGGAGTGTTGGTGCTTGTTGGTTCTGCTGTGTTATGTGATATTCCTTTTTCTACTTTTCTACTTTCGCCTGGTTACAAAAATTCAAAGTCTCCCTTTTTAATATACGCGAAAATCTACTAAATTTTATCGTTTTTAAGGTTATTCGCAGTTGATAAGGAATACAGTCAGTCATCTTCATTATTACGGTGCAGTGCTTTTCTTTTGGACTTTCAAGAGAAACACACTGCGTATTATCTCTACGCGTTGAGGAATGACAGTTGATTCCTGTAAGAGTTATTGGCAAGTCGCTCTTGCTATGCTGACATTGTGACTTCGAGGTGTTAGGTGGGGGTGGTTTCGTAAGTCATTGTGTAAAATAACGATAGAGGTCAGACCGCAACTACCTCGTTTTATGGCAATGCCTACCTACGCAAACAATTGCACTGCAGTCCATATCTTCCACCCCCTTATCATTATCACCATAGTGCACAATAGGAGACTGATACCTACCACCACATACAAACACTATTCTTTTGCGATGTATAGTTTTGGTTACAAAGTGGAAGCACAAACACCTCAATTTTATATTTATTAAGATAATTTTGCTGTAATTTTGCGTATTTTATTTAGCAACTTGTTTCGGTCCTCATTAGCACCACCTTAAAGAAAGGACTTGGTCTATCCAATCGTTCTTTATACGTGGAAGGCCTGAATATAATATGAAATACAAAATGGATGCACCACCTCGATTTTTTTAAGGCTGATTGTGGTAATGAGACACCGAAACAGATTCTTAAATTAAGTGAGCAAAATTACAGCTGTTGGCAAATCATTTCCTACACTTCGTCGACTATCCTTTGTCCTACGACTCCACGTTGACATGGTCTAATTACAGAAAAAAAGGGACTGATGACCGAGATGTTTAGTTCCCTACAACTCCTAATAACAATAACAACAACAACAACAAAACAATATTTCTTCAACATGATAGATAAGCTCTAATGAAATAATATTCAGGTAAATGTCAGGGAACTTAAAATATGTCAGGGATACTGGAATTATTTTTATTTTATTTTAAATTTTTTATTCGTCATCCTTGGGATCTCTTCAGCATTGCCATTCGAAATTCTACTTTTTTTCTCCTTCTTTTTACGATTCGCGTCTACTTCTTTCCATGGAACATGGTTGGCAACACTGGTCGATGGAGTCAAGGCCGATCAGACGCAATTTCATTGCTTTGCCTAATCTTCGAAAAGTAGAATCGTGTCATAAATTGATGTAACTCGCGATTATAAGCTATACCTGATCTCATAGGGAACTGTTCAGTAATTCAGTGAGATTTGCCAGATGAGAAGAGTAAAACATGTGGAAAAAGTTTCAGAACTACAGGAGTTTTAGAATTATTGTCCTTATAAATAAAAAAAATTAACTATTACTCTTTACTTTTTAAATAAAATTTCCACTGAAAATGCTGACACTACTGGTAAATAATTAATTTGCATTTAATTCCTACGTTCCCACTCGTATTTGTATGTGGATTTCATACAGCCAGCAAATATGGATCGTATTATTGTATTCAAAAAAGTTTTAAAATTGAAATAATTTGCATCAGATTTCAACCTAATTATGAACTCGATCTTTATTGAAGCTAGCAACTGAGCTTTGATTTAACGAAAAGGGGGAACATGAAAATTTGTGCTAGGCCGCGTTTCGAACCCTAGTTTCCTGCTTACTAAGCAGTCGCGCTGCCCACTACACCATTTGCACACAGTGGTCACATTTACACCGACTACCCTAGGACGTTCCTGCCAGACCCAATTTCCAACTTACCCGCACTCTGTTGATGAGCAATACAAATTAATAATACAATTTCTTATACATAAATTTACCAGAAGAGTTTTGTCACGAGGTTCAGTATTTTCTCTGGTGTCTGGCAAGCTTAAGAAGAATTAGAATAGTTCGTACATGTTGCTCTTAAGTCGTTTATATGTTTACATTTACACTTACATTTTTATATTTATTTTGTACTGTATGTTGTTTGTGTATTGACGTGGTGGCTGGTTCATGTATCGAAATTTCACTGTGTCTGCTCTGATGAATTGTTTGGTAACTCAGTATCAATTAAGCAACAAGTTAATCAAATCATAATATTCAGCAAAGATAGTTATACCGTACAGGTTAGTAAGTGTTAATCTGTGGTGTCGTCAGTTGATGTATCACTTAACCTCCGATCAACCAGAGTTCGCTCACTGAACAAGTTTACTTTCCACATTATTTTTAGTTTGATTTTTTGTTATTAAAATGAGTAAATTCAGTCTACTGTTTTAGTAGAAGGTGTTGTATTGTGAAACACGGGTGTTACACTCTTCTGTTTCCCTACACCCACTAAAGTAATTAGTTAATTATCATTGTTAATTGCATGTTCCACAGATAGTGTCTAACTGGGCTGGCGACCGTACTTAAACATTTATAAGGTAATTTTATTCCCAATATATGTGTAATTTCTGTATGCTCCATTGTCCTTCGTACTTCAAGACTCAAGTGTTCGACTATAATTGTTTCATATTTCAACTAATTAAATTAACAGAGAGTACAGTAGGTGGAACAGGTTACCTGTTACGATAATTCGTTGTGGAAATCCTACTTGTCAGCCTTTTGTGCACAATACTTCGGAAACGATAGCTTTATCCAAATCGTTGTCGGCAACATTTAAACAAGTGAACTAAAATTAATAGAAAATTAACCGGTAAGTGAGGAGAGATGTTAACAGTGGTGTTTCTGTCTTCGAGGTTGAAGACAGGAAATTGTTTCTCGTATTATTTGAAAAACTGGTAGGGTGGCTCAAAAGCACGCGTCACCCCAATAGCTAGAATGGAAGATAAAGGGAAGAAATGTGAAGTGATAGAGCGATGGAGACTAGTCTGTTTGCACTTAATAATCAGGCACGAAAGAGTTGCACGATAAGGATGATATTCGTCCAAGTGTCGTTCTTTCTATTGAGCGAGCGCTGTGCAATTCGTTAATATTTTTCTATTTACCATCCATTACGATCTTAATTTCATCATTATAAAGCAAAAAGTTTTGAAAATGGTAAAGCATGTCATCCCATTTGCTTTCAATCACGAAAAATCCTCTCATTATAGCTGGTAGATACAGTATTACTACTACTATTAGTATAGTTTTTGCTACGTGCTACTTCGGGACAGCAAGTTCAGAAGAGAGTGATGAAAATTATCAGGAATGGAGCCTAACTGATCGCGATGTAATTTTCTGTAACGATTTCTTCGTCTTTGTAATGGAAAATTAAAGTCATGCCAGTGTGTAAGTTGAAAAAAAAAAAAACTGCAACTAGGAGAGATTTAAGATTACTTTAACATAACAATAGTAGACATTTTGGATTGCAAATTTCTCTTCATGTACAAGAAATCTAGAATACATCTTGCTGAAGTGACGAGCTCAAGCTACAGCAGTGTTTCAGCCCACCTTTGCAGACCCGCCTCTCTCTCTCCGTTCATCTTCTCCTCCCCTCAGCTGACTGTACATTACCTCCTCCCTCCTCTCTGTTTGTTTCTGACTGATTGTTCAGTAGAATATCATTTAAAAATGCGAACTAAACTGATCGAGTACTTATTCAGATTTGTGGTGACTACTTTTCCATTAGATACAGGGTTACAGGAATTCTCGTTACAAACTTTAAGAACTTGTAGACGGGGGAATGAATACATAATAATTTGATAGGGAACCCATGTCCGAGGTTGTTATCCACTGACACTATGAGCTCTTCTTTACTTTTTGACACTGTGAATCAAATCAGTACTACTACAAGTTCGTTACTTTTCATATTTTAAAAGTAAGTAATATGGACCAAAATAAGGACAAACCGACTTGTAAACATTGGCTCTAAAATGTATACATTAGTGCTTGGAGCAACGTCTTCATATTCCGTTTTCTAGTGTTTACATGTTTCTTCTATTGGTCAAGTGCTCATAACTCCTAAGGTATTCGTGTAGACTTTTATTCCTGTTTTGGTCCATGTTTGCTCCTAAAATAATATGGGAAACAAGAGCTTCCACTGAAAGAGATTTGTTTTTCAGAGGCAGAGATAAAGAAGTACTCATAGTGTCACTGCCTGACATCTCCCGATGTGAGGTCCTTACGAAAATATATACTCACTCTCCTGTACGTGTCCTCGAAATTAGTAATGGAAATTTCCGAAAATCTTTTATATTTAAAAATATACATATCACGTCCTTCAGAATGTTCTTCATTGTTTGGTTTAAAAATTTCTAATAATTCGGTCAAGAACTATCGAGATTTTCGGTAAAAGCGTTTCCAACTTTGTGTGTTAGGCCTACACATATATTTTATGTCTTTTATATGTCAAACATCTTTTGTTATCAAAACATGTGAATCAGAACTTTTATAAAAGTAACTGATTTTAACATTAACAAGTTCTGTTTAATTTTTTTATGTGAGGCGGTAATTTTGCGTCTCGCATGGGGCACTAGTTGGGCTTGCGCAGGCTCTGCATAAATTGTTGGTGTTCACACATTATTTCAAATAGTGAAAGGATGACCAATTTTTAAATAAGAACAAAACGTTGGATTTAAAGAACTTCAGTATAATAAAACCAGCAATTACTTACTCCTTACGTCTGCATTTTAACAACGTCCAGATGTAAAAGGAGACGAGCAATTGGTTCCCAGAACATGTGTATGTTACAATCAGTTCTTTTTCTTTTCTTACTTCAAATTTTTGACAAAGATGCTCTCTTTACAACTATTTTATCGTAGTTATACTGTGCCTCACTGGCTTAATGTGAATGAATATTTTCTTTCATTAGAACGCAAGTTTGCGTTTTTAAAACGTAACGAAAATGTAAACAAATTTTCTCCTCCCTGCTTAATTTCTCCTACTGAATGTGAAATAACATTTAAATAGTGCGGTGAACATTTCCTGATGTCACAGAATGTCTGGTACCACTCGATCCCTTCATTCAGTTACGTTATTCCACAAAATTATTTTTCCTCAGTTGTGTTTAGAACGCGATCTTCGGCATTCTTCTGTAGCACCACTTGTCAAAAGCTTCTATCCTCTTTTTGTCAGAAATACTTATTGTCCATGTTTTACTCCTGTACAGGCTACATCCGAGACAAATGCTTCGGTAAAAGACTTCATAACACTTTGCCCTCAGCTATAAATTCACCAGTAGAATAGTACTTTTTGTGAGTAAGGAGGACAGCTGACTTCGGTTTATTGGGAGCATTTTGGGAAGATGTACTTCATCTGTAAAGGAGACCGCGCATAAAACGCTTGTACGACCCCGTCTTCTGTATTGCTTCAGTGTTTGGGACTCACAGCATATCAGTTTAAAGGAAGACATGGAAGCAGTTCAGAGGCGAGCAGCTAGGTTCGTTACTGGTAGATTAGAGTGTCACAGAAATGCTCCGGGAACTCAAATGGGAATCGCTGAAGGAAAGACGACGACCTTAAATTTAGAGGGCTGGAATTTGAAGCTGAGTGTAGAACGATCTTCCTGCCGCCTACATACATTTCGCGTAAAGATCACAAAGACAAAATAAGAGGCCGGCCGACTTCGGTGGCCGAGCGGTCTGCGGCGCGCCAGTCACGGTCTGCACGGCCGCTGCGGTCGGGATTTCGAGTCCCCCCTCGGGCATGCATATTTGTGCCGTCTTCGTTTGTGCCTCCTTTTTCGTTTCGTTACCTAATCTAATTTCTTCAGCATTGTCTGATTTTCTAAGACTGCATTCCATTACCTTTGTTTTGGTCTTGCTAATGTTCATTTTATACGCTCTCTTCAACACACTGTCCATTCCATTCAACTGCTCTTCCAGGTCCTTGGCTGTCACTGACAGAATTACAATGTCATCTGCAAAACGCAATGGTTTTATTTCTTCACCCTGAACTTTAATCCCTATTCCAAATTTTCCTTGCTTTCCTTCACAGCTTGCTCGATGTACAAATTGAATAACATTGAAGAAAGGCTACAACCCTATCTTACTTCCCAATCAATGCTTTCCTTTCATGCTCTTCGACTCTAATAACTGCTGTTTGGCTTTTGTACAAGTTGTAAATAATCCTCCTTTCCCTGTATTGTACCCCTGCTGAATTCAGAATTTGAAAGAGTGTATGTCAATCAACGTTGTCAAAAGCTTTCTCAAAATCTACAAATAAATGTAGGTTAGCATCGTACGGGAGTGAAACGAGGATGATAAGGAGTTCATAAAAAAAATTTAGAAGCTTCTGAAATGCGGTGCTGCAGAAAAATCCAGGAGATTATAGATCGCTTAACTAATGAGGAGGTGCTCAACAGAATTGGGGAGAAAAGAAGTTTATGGCACATCATGAAGGGATCGCTTGGTGGGGCATATTCTGAGATATCAAGGAATCGTAAATTTGACTGTGGAGGGAAGTGTGTGGGGTAACATTCTCAGAAGAGGAGACCGTGATACGATTCAAATGAACGTGATTGGTATTATTAATCAGATATGAAGAGATTTGCACAGGATAGAGTAGGATACAGAGCTACATCAAACCAGTCTCCGAACTAAAGACCACAACAACAACATACTTTCTTTGATACTACAAGCAATAGTTCTACAGAAGGTGTCTTGGAAAAAATAAACTGCAATTTCTCCAGGTATATCGTTCAATCGTCCTATACCCTAGACTCAATTAGGGTAAGGGCGTTAAATGTAATTTAGGTAGATGCGGTAAGAAATACAGCACGCTTCTTCATTGATTCGGTAAAGGAAATAGATTTTGTGAAGAAAAAAATGTAAAATTTTACTGTTCAGTAACTCTGTTTCTTATATGTTAGTGAATATATTTCTTGCTCCAATAACCGACTGACTGCTAACTTTTCCTAGACAAACAGAAGAGCGTTTGATTGCTGGCTCTACGACAGAGCCGCGTGTTTGCTTCAGAGTTACTGAACCGTTCAAGGTTGACCTGGCTGTGAAAGCTACAGGGGAATGGAGAGGAACTTCAGGGTGACAGTAACTGAACAACAAAACGATTATTCTTTATCCGGACCGAGCCGCATCTTTTGACTTAGTAAAGGGAGAAAATGCATTTCCTTTTCCGTGATTAGTAGGCCAATTTGTGAGGGCTTTGCCATTAATATAACTCATTGAATATATCATGGCTTGAAGCTGGCACTAGGTTTAAGAACCCTTTAACTGCAACTTTGTCCCGTGTTAATGTTGTATTGTAACAGGGTTCGTCTCTGAAGAAAGTATTTGCGCTGGCAATGTTTATCTTTTTTGATGCACTGTTCTTGACGTTCGGAAGGGATCCGATACCGTTACTCAATGACGTTTAGTGAAAAAATATCTGATTTAAAGACTACATTAGTCGAGGAACATGGTTATTGTAACAAAAGGCAAAGTTTTAAGATGTGAACTCTTAGCTGGGAACAGGGGACTGATAACCTAGCAGTTTCGTCCCCTTTAAACATCCAACAACAACAGAGTTATAGACCATCGTTGAAAGTGGATGGAGATCAGCTTACCGATGAAAGAAGTTGAAATTTGTCTTACACTGCAAAAGGCGTGTTTCTAGTAACGGAATATCACAAAATAAGCACAATAGTACGGCAAAGAGACTGATTTTTCATTTTCAGTAGAATGTTCCAAAGGAAACTAATCCTAAAAATTATTCGTAAGCTCTACGCCAAACTCGAAAAAGCAATGTGACTGATGATTGAGTGGGCCAATGATGATCCCTGGCCTATTGTAGCTGCTGCAGAGAAGAACGAAAACCCATATTTTTATTTAGAAACACTATATTTAAAAGCCACTACTTATCATGTATACATTACGGGTAGAACAAATTGCATGCTTATGGAATATCGCCACTTGTACGATTGTGATACGTGACTTTCTGTCAGAAAGGACACAATACGTAGTAATTGACGGAAAGACATCGAGTAAAGAAGTGATATCTGGCGTTCACCAGAGAAGCGTTATAGGGCCCCTAATGTTCCTTATCTTTATGAACGATTTTGAAAACTGGTAGCAGCTCTTTTATACTGTTCGCGGATGATGCTGTCATTTATCGGTTAGTAAAGTCACCAGTAAGCTTTAATAGATCATGAGGGTCATCGAAGGTGTAAGGATGAGGTATAACACATAGTTCACGAGATATTACATCATAAACAATGAGGCGCGCAAAACACTGTTGCAACAAGCGACAATGCTGCACATTTCCTGCTAAACCACTGGACTGATATCAATCAAATTTGGTACAAATATTTGTTACCGTGAGATAACAATTGCTACAGGGGGAAGAAGGAACTATGACTCATGGTTCACGAGATATGACGTCGTTAACATAGCAGTAGTAAAAAAACTGCCACAGCATGTGACGAGACTTAATTCATAGACTATATGAGAATGAGAGTACTTTGAGACTTGCAACAAACTTTAAACATAATTTCAAACCTTTATTATACTTTTTCTTGCTGTCAGCCACATTAAAATTATGAAAGAAAACGAGTTTCTCGCTGTTCATGGAGTAAAACTACTACATGACGTTATAATGTATAATTTGTACACTATGAATTTTAAATGTAGTCACTACAAATTGTAGTCACAGGAAATTTTGCAGAGAGTGTACACGCATACAGCTGAATGTACCTTAGAAATTGTATCATAGTACTACACGATAGTTTATGAGATATGAGCACATAAATAGTAACGCCCATGGAAATCCTCCCCATCGTGTATCAAGTTTTAACCTATTACTTATTTACTACTGAATGTATTTGCGACATATTTTACCAGCTCTTAGGCAAATGAACAAATACCTACAAAATTATACAGTTGTACAACATATAATTCATAAATATAAGATCATATATGCAGCAATGGGTAGAAACCCTCACCACCATGCACTATGTTTTAATACTCTTCTTATTCACTGCTAAGACACTCCTGTATTCTAGTCAGCTTAAGGACATTCCTGATAGCTGACGGTGCTGTTGACAGCTTTGAACTGAGAAGCGCACACGGCTGCAAGCGAAAGCAATAGACTTCTTTATAGCTACAAGGAAAGGAAGAGATTGAAACAGTCTACATCTAACAAATACCCATCATTTCCGACATATGTACCTTTTAGCTTCAAGAAATTGCAATTTCCAGAGAGACTTGCATTTTCTATTACGACTAATAAATCACAGGGTAGTCCAGTAAATAGTGCGTAGTGGATTTTACAACTACATGTTTTTCACACGACAGCTTTATGTCGCTTGCTCAAGGGTGAGATCACCAAAGAATTTAATCATATTGGATGCTGGACAAGTAACAAGAAATATTGTTTTTAGTCCAGTTTTAAATTAAGTGACTGTATGAATGTTACTCATCATTTGTATTTTGATTACTACCTATCTTTGTTTGGATCTCTCCATTTCAAAACACGTAACTTTTCTCCAGCGTGCTACCGCCGGAATGAATTTGCCTTTGATATCTCCGGCCAGTCTTCGTGTTGCACTTTGGATGTCCGGAGGTGGAATTCGTAATTTAAAAAAATTAAAATGTCAGGGATAGTTATCCCAGAAACAGAGGGAATCACCGATCTAGTAGATGGTACAGGAGTAAAAGATATACGTTAAAATAGTAAGGAATATTTCTGTGCTACTTGAGAGGACAGTACAGAGTAAAAGCTGTTGGGAGGTTTTAATTATTATTATTATTATTATTATTATTATTATTTGGTGTGCATATTGGATGGATTCCTACATTCGACTAATCACTCGGATGTGGAACGTGTCAGTACAATTGTACAAATACAGTGAATACTACAGAATAATAATAATTTATTTATTGTATGTATGTACATCTATTCACTGCAATTTCTGTACAATCAAGGTAATATTTATACATTAAAAGAGGAATATACAAAATTTTTGTTAACAAATGTTCTTCCAATACTTTTGGAGAGGCGTTGATGGTTTCCTGTCTCCTCTGAAACATCTCCTGGGGCACTCATCTACTATGTGTTCGATGGTCTGTTCTGAAACTCAAGTCAGACAACGGGGAGTCTGAAAGTCCCTATTTGTACACAGGGACTTTGATCTTCCGCCTCCACGTCGAATTCTATTGACACCAGGTTTTTCTAGGTAGTTGGAAGTCTGATAGGTAGGGTCTTCGAGCCCCCAGCGACGTAAGCTGGCGTCGTTCTGCCAGGCCTCCTTCCACGGTTCACTGAATTCTGGGCCCAGTGAATTCTGGGCCCAACCAGAAATGTGCGAATTCTGGGCCCAGTTTCCTGGAAACTACCTGCGCGAGGGCAGAGCCTCCCTGCCACCCTGGGAACGCTCCTTGTCAGTCTCGGTCACGGTCTCGTCCAACGCAGTGGCTGGCAGTCACTGCCAGTAGACTCTAACTTGCATAGTGTTCAGTTCATGCATCTTGTCTCCCAGTGTGCTTTAAGTGTCAATTACCGTCCGTGGTAAGCCATGTGCGCACTATGACGGCTACTCATATACCATAAGGAGAACCAAAGCAGATGGGACTGTGATTTGGCGCTGTTCAGAGCAAAGAACAAAGTATTGCCGAGGAATGCTTGAGACGAAAGACTGTGAGGTGCTTAGTTCAAACGAGCATCAATGTGGAGCATCGGATGACGTTCGCATAGAAATACAGAAGGCAGTAAATCGGGCTAAGAAGAGATCGAGAGACGAAGAGACTTCAATTTCTAAAATATATACTGAAGAGTTAGGTGACCTCCACAAGCGAGGGTATCATTTTGTGTCTGAAATGACAGAAGAGCTATCAACGAAGCGAATATTATACAAGCATCGGTCCAAAGCACGCGGAGATCAGAAAGAGCCAGAGACGAGACAAGAAGTCGATCTTTCGCCTGAGCTACTAAATGTAATGAAGGTAGCAGTTTTCTCTTGAGCGATGACAACATTGGAGATAGGGTGATAGTCTTTAGTGGAAAAGCAGGAAGAGAGGCTTTAAAGACTAAACGAGACTTTTTTATGGATGGGACCTTCAAATGTTGTAACTAGCAATTTGCTCAAATATATACGATGCATGCAGACTTTGGAAGTTCAAAGTATGAAACAAATATCTATCCGATGGCCTTTGTACTGTTACCCAACAAAAGAAAAGACATATATTCGTCTTTTCAGCAATCTTAAAAATAATATAAAAGAATGGAATCCTAAAAATGTCACCGTTGATTTTGAAATAGCTGCTATTTATGCATTAAACGTTTTGTTCCCGTCGGTTCAAGTTCATGGCTGCCATTTCCACATGAAGAAATCTCTCTGGAGGAAAGTGTAAGACTTGGGACTTGCTTCCGAATACAGAGAAAATGAAGAAGTAAGGTTGCAAATTCAGATGTGTGCTTCTCTGGCATTCCTTCTACCGGAAGATGTCTGCAATGGCTAGCTCGAAATCCATTCACAAGCATCAGATATCCCCAAGCTGTCTCAGTTTTTCGACTATTTCGTAGACAGGTGGCTAGAAAACGATGAAGTCCCGATCAGAGTTTGGAGCTGCTACAGACTACGTCATCGTACCACCAACGCTGTAGAAGGTTGGCACAACAAGATTAATAATTTGCTTGGGAAACCGAATCCTAAAATTAAAGACGTAATCGAGTGCATGAAGACGGAAGCAGAGAACTCGGCACGTGCTTTAATGAGATCAGAGTTAGGTATGGAGGGAAAACGAAAAAAAAAAAAAAAAAAAAAAAAAAAAAAAAAAAAAAAAAAAAAAAAAAAAAAAAAAAAAAAAACATGTGAAACTCGATGAAAGGATGGCAAAAATAATACAAAAGTACGAAGATGATGGTGACATCAGGGCCTGTTTGAAAGCTATTTCTTATCTTCAAAAATTTGAATAAATTCATTGGCCTAGTTTGAGACAACGTATGTGAAAAAAATGTACAAAGAAATAATAATTTAAAAGTTAATAAAATGAAAAAAAAAATTAATAAAAACTGATTTTAAACACGCCTGAATGACAATGTATTCTTGTCATTTAGCCAGTGGATAAAGTGTGATGGGAGTCTGTTTATTACGAAAATTCCGTAAACATAAAATGATCACTTCCTGGAAAAAGCGAATTTCTTATATGGAGCACTGTGACATTTTGTAATATATTGTCTCTCTGACGCAATCATTTACATCTAAATCTTCAAAAAGGTTTTACTTATGACCAGTTTCAGCCAATGTCAACTACCTCCAAAAACAATGGAAAATTTAAAAACCTAATTGCAAACATGTAATTTAAAAATCGTATCTATTCTTCTTTACAGAACTTTATATTAAAATAAATTAAAATAATATACTCCTCATACCTCTGGATGGTATATGTAATGTAAAGAACATAATATATGATGGCGTACGAAAAGAGGGTAGGATTATGCACATAATTAAAGATCATTGGATATAACTCACATACAGTGCGTAGGTGACATAAGCTGTACATGGCTTCTTCTCCCGCTCCTACCACTATATACGCATATCCCCTGTAAGTGATTTCAAAACAGAATAACAACTGGCAAGCCGTCAGAAAAACTAAAACATACATTTTTGGAAGCAAAGAGTTGAAACTGCGTTCAGAACGACACATAATCTTAAAGTGCGATTGCGTGATAATATACTACAAAAGAAGCCAAATAGTGCAAATTACGGGGTTTATGAATGTCCTGTCGCTGAGAAGCCCTCAACTGGCCAGACTCGAAGGTCCTTCATACGTGGCGATTTGAAGAAAATACTTATGGTAGCAAGAAAATGACAGTAGGTTTGCATTTTGACAAGGAGCAATTTAACATAGATAATATTGAAGATCAAATGGAAATGGTGCACAAAAGCGACTCTACGTTGGAGATACAGATTGAAAAAATAAATGAGCAAAATTAATTTTCTCCTAATGCCTACTTTAAGATTTATGATGTTATGCCGTCCTGTTAACACCGCCGCGTTAACACCGCCCTTCAAATGACCATCAAAGGAAACAAAATGTCCTGCTGCTGGAAGAACAAGGTTGAATGTTAACATAATGTTCAACGATTTCCCTCTTTTAAACGCGTATTGCATTGGCTCTAATTTTTTCCCGTTTTTCCTTGTTTTACGATGCATTCTCTGTCATGGTATGGAAAATCATGTCATTCATTGTAGCCGTAAACACGCACTCCTATTATGTGAATTATTGTATGGTTCACACACTCGTTTTAATGTATGTCTTAATACGCGCGTTCATATTGCTGATTCTATATATTTTACATTTGACAATGCTAATAACGTTATGCAGGATGATAATTACAAAATAGAAAGGGTTTTCCTGTTTCGAAGTCATTTGTAGGGGCCATTCACATTTAGCGCTATGAGTGAGATGGGAAGCAATACGCAGATTATTTCACCTATACGTGCACACTCCTGGTTCATGTACATTACATGTATATCTAACATTCGCAGGTCGATGGGTGTGGAACAGATTTTATTTTACGTTAATTTAAATGTTCTTTGTCAAACAGACGTGATTTTAAAATTCTATGTTTGTAATTTGGTTTACCATTGTAGCTTCTGAATATCCAATCATAAGTAAAAGTTGTCAAACAGAAATTACATGAACACTTCCAACTGTATCACTTTTGGTTCTTCTTTGATCATTTCCACACCTGTTTCATCAGTACAGCACGTAAAGCTACGTTTGCACGGGCCATAAAAATTGTTATTGCCGAGAACACTGGCCCACAATGTTTTCTGGCAACATTGGAACCACTCGAATTGCAGCCACATGTACTATATACAACAATGCTGGTCACTGTTGACTTGTAATGTTTGTAGAAAAGTATTTCAGGGCCGAGTGTGTTTACATGAACCAAGCTACCGGCGCAAAATAATGTAGTCGGCTCGCTTACCAGCCGGCCGGCATTACTCTGTGCCGGCACCCATCCCGGCGTGAGGGATGGGGTGTGGGGGGAAGGAGGGTTAGTGGCCCGACCTTTTCCGGGCCCAGAATTCAGTGGGCCCAGAATTCGCGACACCTCCTTCCACCCATCTTCGTTCTTGAGAAACTCCAACTTACGATCTGTCCAGAATTGTTTCCTTAATTTGAGACGTGTGGGAGGTGGACTGAGTACAATTTCATGGACAGGTAGATCTTGGGAAAACTCCATTCAAGAATCTCAAGTATGGTGGGGCGATATTGCTGAGAGCGGAGAGCCAACGTAGTGTGGTTGAACTGAGGGTTGCTGTAACGATTCTTATGGTGGCATTCAACTGGGCATCCACCTTACTGACATTCATACTCTGAATGACACTGGTGCGCTGTACCCAGCCATTAAATATAAGAGACTCAAGGCCGCTGTACTAAGACTGTCAGCTTCATCCCGTCAAGATGTTCTAACTAGTTTGCGGATTCTGTTGCTCCTGCAAGTAACGTGAAGTGAGGCCAGAGTATTAGTGAACGGTCCGGTGTGTTTCCAAAATATTCAGGGTGAGGGTTGTTTATGACTAATTTCTTACAGAATGTGCCTTTTACTAACTGATTGGCTAATCGGTTGTTGGGGTGGAAAGCTGTCACTGCAGGTTTTGAAGGGTTGGGGCATAATCTCCAATTTCTGTACTCTTAGATCTTGTGTGAGCACATATGCTATGTCCTCTAGGTCTTTCTTCTGATATAAAATGGCAGTATCATCTACTTAACAAAACTTGCTAGAAATACTTTGGGGCATCTCACTTAAAGGGTCAGGACAGGTCATTGTGGTAGCCCATTCATGATTGCTCGTTTTGTCGTGAAGGCGCACACGGAAATTCCAATTTTCCGAAATGTTGTAGAGCGGTTTTGTTAGCCTTAAGCAGGGTATAATTTTCTTTATATTTAAAATTAGTACATCCAACCATACTGTGACATAAACAGCAGTCACTTGTTACAAATTCTAATCTATATCTATAAAAATGAATGTTTGTCTGTGTGTCTTCTAGGTGTTCAAAAGCCATTCATTCGATTGCAATGAAACTTTGGTGAACTGTTCACCGTACAGCTACGAAGGTTTCTGACCCAAAAACAAAATAGTACGACACATAGCTCAGGCGGTATGACGTCGTAAATAATGAGAGTCCACCGCGTGAGAATACCCAGATTTATGAGTCAATTATTGGAAAATGGGAGTAGATAGTGTCCTGCAAAGAAGTTTGCATGTAATTTCGAACGTTTATGAAGCGTTTTGTAACAGCCCCCCCACCCCCCACCCCCCACACACATATACACAAAACAATGAAACGAAAAGAAGTCTACCACTCACAACAGTTTCGCTGTAGATGTCGTAAAACTGTCGCATCAGGCGACAAATAAAGTAAGCATTACAGATTTGCATTTTACTATTTATTTTTGTTTGCACGTCTCTCTTAATTCTCTTGCATCCAAAATCAATCTGTTTTCTTAATCTGTATCTATATAAAAGCGAAACGACACTAATTCATTCACTGACTAAACACGAAATCTCGAAAACTACTTCACCCATGAAGTTGAAATTTGGCAGGAATGTAGTTTATAGGTAGAAAACGTCATCTAAGAAAGTATTTTGTGATGGGTGCATCGCGGAGCATACTTCTCCTACAGACTCACGAAATCTACAGTTTCATTCCGATGTTCACGAAATTTCGCACGCTTGAACTTCAAAACAAGAGGAAGGTTACCTTAAGTTTCATACATCGGGGAGGGTACTTTACAACATAAAAATGGATCCCTAAATACCTTGATCGCGCCATAACTTGAGAACGGATCGACCGATTTCACAGATGCTTTTATGTTGTTTTCATTTTTCTCAGAACAAGGGTTGTATGAAATAAAATTGGAATATTTCATAACAACAAAGTGCGTTTTTCAATGTGACCCTGCGTTTCTCTTGCATAGAAATCTATAGTTTTGTTCCGACATTCATAAAATTTTGCACACTCTACCTTAAAAACGAGGGGAATGTCGCTGTCTGTATAAAATTTCTTTCTGTGCATGGTGGAGCATACTTAACTTATGTAATTTTACAAAATGCAGAATTTATCTCCAGTCTTGATGAAAATTTGCACACATGACCTTTAAACGAAGAGGAAGATCACAGGATAGATAACTGTTTGCAGAAAACTTTGTCAAGAGGGAGAGGTGAAAACGAACAGAGAGATGGGAGAGAAAGAGGTGGATGCAGAGAGAGGGGGGAAGGGGAGGCGGACTTCGAGAGTGTAGAATAAATAAACATCCAGGCAACGCCGGGTTTACAGCTAGTGATGTATAATAATAATTAGTGCAATAATATAGATGATAATAGTAAGTAAGTTGGCTCTGTAAGGGCAGTCTTTGGTTTTCGCTGTCCCCCATTTGAGCAGTTGTAGTTGGGCTTGGACTCAGACGAGTGAAAAGGGAGAGTTTTATACAAGTATACCTGGCGTCATATAAGAAGGCACTTACGCGCATAGAGGCGGAGCAAAAGGGAAAGTATGGAGGGCAGGAGGTACGACCGAGCGCCAATAGTTGCGCCTGCGGGAGAAACATTGCGTAGCTCGCGACCAGCCACGCGCCTACAAAATGAACGTTATTGGCTGTCATTGCGGTATTGGAGGGGGATGCGCAGAATGGCTGGAAACTGGACAACCTTCATAGCTGACGCCGACTATAGAAATGGATTTAAGTCAAAATTTGTTGGACAAGCTTAGCTCTTTGCCTTGAGGTTTTTTTTTTCTGTTTTTGGAACATGATGAAAATTATAGGTAAGGAGGATTACAAGTTCATTATTGCGCGCCACGGTTGCACAGTGGGAGAGTGCCACACTACAAACTCGAAGGTCGCGGGTTCGATTCCCGCCAGGTCCTACGATTTTTATCTGTCACTTTCCACTTCTTTCACCTCTGGCAGTATTGCTCATGTGAAAAATACCGAGTAGCAGCATGGTTCGGAACCCACGTTAAACTGTAGGTCCCCCTATAACTGGCTGGGTAAGTCAGTTCGAAGGTCGACGGAAGACAACGGCATACCACCTCCAAACAGGACCATGCCTAGTAAATGCACTGTGGTGTTCAAACCAATCTTCGGATTGATGACTGCTTTACCTTTGCCTTACATGTTGCGTAGTTGTGATCCATGTTTGTCACTAAACTCAGCAAGAGTGTAATGCAGAAAGATTATATTTCAAACTTGCTTCATAATTTCGTATTTGTTCGACTTAGTCACTCGCCTTAAAAAAATACCCTATTAATTTATCTTTTTTTCTTTGAAAGCAACAAACATGGACTATATTTGTGTGGTAGTTAGTGAATTCGCGTGGCTTTTTCTTAAGGGAGGCAAGGCGCCCGCGAGGCGGCGACTGGTGACAACAGCAGGTGGGCGAAAAGCTCCTCACCCCAACTCTCTCACCACTGCTTTCTTGGCGAAATCCTTTTAAAAGCTACACAATGACACGCTTAACGAAGCATGTTTACTTGCAACTTTTAGCGGGAAGAAAGTGAATTCCAGACTGGCGCCGTCATATCTGAAAGGAAATACCTAAACGAGATGTTAGCTGACTCGCTATTGGCCGGCTAGCCTTACGGCGTTTTAAGACGCACTATCCAATTGGTAGGCGAGCCACTGGTGGGGAAGCACCAGCGTCATCGGAAGATAAGTGCATCAAGAAAAATTAAAGCAGACTCGCTCTTTCGCCCTCGCTGGCTGTGTTTGTCGTCGCTAGCGGCGAGGCACTCTTGCAGCGATTTTTTTTGTAGAGGGACGATAAAGACTCCTGTACAGTATTGCACTGTAAGGAGCACCTCTGTTATACCTTAGCGAATATCCAGTGGAGAGTACTAAGGTTTGTGTGTTGCTCATAGTGTTGACCAAGGTACTTCATATATGGTGTGAGTGTAGGCAGAGTGCATTAGTTAATGCTTGTAAACACATTTTTGAGTGGCAACACGGCGGGTTAGTCTGAGACTGACTTAAAACGCCAATTTATAGCCAGACTAGCATTTGTAGATCATTCTTAACTTCAAGACGCTGGGAAAATGCGATCGGCAGTAGTCGATCAAGACAGGCAATATTTAGTTTCGATTTCAGCAAAGATGCAGGTAGCAGCCGTTGGCATAGTTAACGGTATTGTGTACAAATGCTGTAGGCGAACTGCACCCATCCCCAAATAGCAATAAAAAATACATTTTTTACCATTGCGTAACATTTCTGACATTGTGACAGCCTTGAACATAAACTGACGAAATTGAATTACTTTTTGAAGTCAAGTAGGCGCGATTCTTCAGCCATTGTACCAAATTTATTTTAGTTTGAAATTGTTTATACGTTTCATGTATCCTGTCAACCTATCCAGAACTTGGAAATTATAAAAGCTTGTTTCCTTAATAATTTGAGTTTTCGTAAAAGTAAATAAAGCCAAAATTTAAAATCAGTTTTTTTTTCTTTTTTTTTTTTTTTTCTTTTTTTTCGGTTAATGGCGACATCAGTTTAGTAACCGAACTGATTCTCACTAGTTACACTTTGTTTTTAAGATTGTTTCTTACAGGACATGTCATCTACGTCTATATTTACGTAAGTAGGTAGGCAAGGAGCATCTTTCTATGTGAGATGCTGTTGATATCTTCCTTGCATGTGCCTCGGTTACAGTGATTAGATAAGACCATTGCGCACTATAAATAGTTGGAAGAATAGAATAAAAATCTCAACAGCATAGGCTTCGCGCGAGAATATTACACAGCGCATGTGAAAACTGGTTTGTGACGTTACCAAAGTCGAGCCGCGGTGGAGTAGCCGAGCGGTCTAAAGCGCCTCGCTGCGGAGCGCGCGGTTGCTCGCCGTGGAGGTTCGAGTCCTCCCTGGGGCATGGGTGTGTGTGTTTGTCCGTAGGTTAGTTTACCTAGGTTTAAGTAGTTTGTAAGCTACGGACTGATGACCACGCAGTTTGGTCCGACAGATTTACAGGCATTTGAACACATTTGCCCAAAGTCGAGTCAGATAACATAGTATTAGTAGGCTGCAATTGAAACACTGATCGTTTGGTAATTAATTTTGTTAACAACTTTCATTATTATTTAAGAAGATCCTACAACAATGGCAAAGCTTTAAACATTATTTACCAGGTGCCTCTCACTTAGAAAATGCAATACAATTACTATTATTACCATCATGTATACTTTTTATTATCAACTTTGACTCAGAAGAAGCATAAGTATTATCGTTATAACTGTCATTTATGACTATGCATTAGCGACTTCCAAGAATTTTTCTTATTTACTTCCTAAATTATGTGATATTTTAAGCTCTTAGTGTTGCTTCTGAATGGCCAGAAGTGTATTTACTCTGCTGGGGTGAGTTTGGATTTTCGTATTGTTCTTGACACGTGTAGGGGAAAGGGTTGTCACCTTGGGTCGGTTTTACCTGGGGACACTTTTTAATAAAGGCAGTGCACTGTAGTGGGAACTTTAAGAACTATCAAGTAAAGTTGTCAGGCCTATTTTCAGAGGGACGCTACGTTGTATTTGGATGATATTTGTAATCTGAGGAGGAGTTTTACAAGTTTTCGTGTTTGAAAGTAAAATTTAGCCACTACCCTTACAAGATATAAAGTTAAGCATCATTACTGATGTTTCTTAAATACAATCTTACAGGGCATTGTTTAAGTAAGCTATTGGTACCACAAGTTATAAAGATATGAATGTGTACATAGATTAGAATACTGTTTTCTGTTATTGTGTGTTTGGTTTTACCTTGGGACACTTCTCTGGTTGCACCTCGGGACACCTGGAAGGTGTATGATTGTCACTTATACACCAGAAAAACAAAAAAATTGAAGAGGAAAAACAAAAAGAAAACAAGTGAAAGAAGTCTTTCCCAAAGAAAAAAGCCACTAAACGGACAAAGGACTTTTCATCTTCCACTTCTTTTGATGAAGAAATTCCCGAGCTTGGCAGTAGCTCTGGAGGTAGCATATTTGATTTGTCATCTGAAGAAAAGGATTTCTCATCCTTCTTTCCATCTAGAAAAGTAACACTTTCTTGTTCTCAGGGTAAAATCTGATATCAGTGGTAGATCTCATGTTTACTATGCAGGAGCAGTTTAGGAAAGCACAGAAGAAGATTTAACTGTGAAATTCTTAAGGAAGCAAAGGGCCATTTTTTATTCCCTAATGTTGAGAGCATCATCATTGTTAATTGCAGTAATACAGCGAAAGAAATACCAGCTCCAGTGGTGTGTTGTGGGTTTCATTCATTTAATACTAGCTTAAACCCGCGGCTCCACTCGCGTGTTGGTTGATTATGATAGATAAACTATCTTTCAGTAGTGTGCTATTTATTTATTATTATATTTCCTCATTCGTATGCTTATCCTTACAGAGAAAGAGCAGAAGACATTTTAGCTCGCATAGACCAAAGATATGGTCTGTGGCACCACGTTTTGCTGTATGTAACCTCCTTGCTATAGAGTCGCAAACGTCATCGCTGGCCTTCAGTTCGATTTTTTAAATAATTTGACGACTTTCAACCACCATATCTTCCAGCCCCTTATAGCTATCGGCATGGATCTGCTATGGTATACATATGGAGACTTCGGACAACAATTACACACAGACCATTCGTTTGCATTCTGCAGTTTTCGCTGCAGAGAGAAATATTAACACAGACAGACACACACACACACACACACACACACACACACACGCGCGCGCGTAGAATTTTATATACACGGATAACTTTCCATCCCAATATACTCCACCCTTTTATCATTATCAACCCTCAAGCAACACTGCTACCAATAAAACCATTTTCAAAGAGTAAATATAATTTTCAAAGAGTAATTACTGTTCCGCAATTCGCGTTATATTCTTCAAATTACTAAATATCTATCATATCGCTATAAAACCGTGCCTAAAACCTTCGTCAGGTATAAATTAATAACTGTACAAATAGTTTAGTCTCTGCGTCTTGTCGTTCGGACGTGATATGCGTACACCGAACAGACATTCACATTAATATATATAGATAAATAGTTATCCGATCACCATAAATCCGTACCTAAAGTCTTCCCCGGGTAGACATTAGTAACTGTACAAATTTTTAGCTCTTTATGTCTTGTGGTTCAGACGTGATAAATGTACACCGAACAGACATTCACATTTATAGATATAGATTTTATTCCCACCATCTCTTGTTTTAAGGTAAAATAACTTTTGTATTTGGACTAACAAACTTTTACTACATAATTCCAATACGATTTTTTCATTCATAAAACTAAGAAATTGAAATACATCACCGTGTCCCAAAGTAAGACCACCACTGTCCCAAGGTGAAACCATAGGTTGTATCTTGGGAGAAGTGTAACAAAAGTCTTTATTGGTGGGTAATTGTGTAAATATTGGAGCTAGCGTAAACTGTTGTTCGTTCAAGATTACCTAAAATTGATGCCTGATGTAATGTTTACTCGATTCTTAAGTAATTACATTCTATTCTACCACTTCCAAACAAGATACTTAGCTTTTCAACCTTACGATGTATGGGGGTTCGGCTCGCTGCAAAATTATTGACCTGGGGCATCGTGGTAGAAATAAATACTCTTAGGTACAATTTTTCACTTCTTCTTTAATTTCCAATCAAACTGCTTCTCCACCAAAACATTACAACTTCATTTCATAACGTACACAATTACCACAACAACACAGACTGACATAGAATCCAAAGCACATTACAGCCGCCGAAACTCGAACTCCCCCACGCAAGACGGTGAGGCAAATATATAACATTGACAATAATGACGTTACATTATGCATTGTTCACAGCAATTGAATATACTAATTTACAACACTAACAAACATACAAGTAAATCTTTTCATGTACACAAAAATAATTACAATATAAAATGAAAACTATACATACAATAATTTTAGATAGCACTTATCTTTTTGAGTCGAAATTGCGGTTATTTTTGTCTAACAACAAATAGCAATGTTAAATGTCAATTAATTTGTTAATGAGTACATCATACATGTTCCTAACATATATTGAACTATCAAACATATTAGCAATTCTGAAACTAGGTTTAAAATCTCACGTCAGGCCATATATACAACGAATCATAATATTTAAATCTCGACTATTACATTAATTAACACAATTAACTGGTCAACACAACTTGTTTATGAGCCTAACATATATACAATGCTATTTATTTTCATTTACATAAAGTTTCTAAAATTCGTTTATCTAGTTCTTGAAATAATGTACAATGACAGAACTATTATATAGTTTATAGAACTGTCTGGAAAGCATCTAAACGAATCTCACAATTAATGCAATATATCACTTGTTTTAATCACAGTATCACCGAGACACTGACCTACGCTGATTCCTAGGCTGGCTATTTCGTTTTTAACTAACTTCACACGCAACTTGTATCACTATTGAACCACACGATTCCGAGTCGGACGCAGACGGTATCGTACGATAACATTGAGATGAGAGGATCAGGCAGACGGTATCGTACGATAACATTGAGATGAGAGGGCCAGCAGTATCATCACACTGTGATGGGGTAAATTTTCAAATTTCTTTTAAAAAGAATCATAGTATGAAAAAGTTAAAACGTAAAAAATGTCCCAAGGTACAGCGCTTTCCCCTATCTTTTATTTTTAGTGGCATCTGACGATGAATACTTGATATCGGTAATCCCCTCAGGATTCTATGGCGCATGAGCAGAAAGTTGCTCCCGGAAGAGCCCCCAGCGCCCGTGCAGTGACGACACACACACACACACACACACACACACACATACTGGTAACACACGTACGCCCACGGCATGGGCCTCCCTGGCGTAATTAATTCCCAGGCCTGACAATGACGGGAATTATCGCGGGGCGCGCCAGCCAGCGTAAAGCGATTAGGACCAGGAGCTGCGCGGCGTCTGTAATCTCCAGCACAAAGGAGAGTCTCCGCTTCTCTCCGCTTCAAGTCTCGCAACTTGCTGCCCGCCGTTCGGGCCTCCACAGGCGCACTTGTTGATCCTGCCAGCGGCCGCCGGCAGAGGGGAAACGCCCCACTCGACAGGGGTATTACGTGCCACACAAGATACCTTAAAACGTTGCTGCAAGTTAAAAGGAGGGCCACTGACCGAAACAAGAGCTTTGTTTTATCACTAAAATTAGCAAATGAGGTCCGTGTGAACTACCGGTTACGTCCTGCTGCAAAGCCTTGTTCCCTGGCCCAAACTGAGAACTGACTCGTTTCAAATTACTTTAATAACAGGAAGTTATTACTACGAGGTGCAGTGGCGTAACTATGGGGGGGGGGTGAGGGGGATAGAACCCCCCCCCCCCCAGAACCCGAAAAGAAAAAAAGGAGAGAGAGGGAGAGAAAAGTAAAGAAAAAGAAATTGTATAACAGCAATCTGGTAAAGATAAAGATTGCAAACTTAGGGTGTTTTACCATAAGCTTTCATTGGAAGGGAGTGAATTAGTTTCTTCAAGGGGAGTGGTAGATGGTAGTCTGTCTGGAAGCTGACTAAAATTTTGCTCGTCAAGCAGATCTATTCCCCCCCCCCCCCCCAAAGCCAAGTCCTAGTTACGCCACTGACGAGGTGTATTCAAATTCTAAGTCCTCCGATTTTTTTCTTCGGACTGGAAAGATATAGAAACATGCGCATTGTTTTAAAATGAGGCCGCGTTCATTGTCAATACGTCCCAGAGATGGCAGCACCGTACGGCAGATGGAATTTTACCGCCAGCGGCGAGAATGAGAACTGTTTTAGATACTTAAAATGGCGACGTTTTCCTTACTTGAACAGCGTGCAATCATTCGTTTTCTGAATTGGCGTGGTGTGACACCAATTGAAATTCATCGACAGTTGAAGGAGACATGTGGTGATGGAGTTATGGATGTGTCGAAAGTGCGTTCGTGGGTGCGACAGTTTAATGAAGGCAGAACATCGTGTGACAACAAACCGAAACAACCTCGGGCTCGCACAAGCCAGTCTAACGACATGATCGAGAAAGTGGAGAAGATTGTTTTGGGGGATCGCCGAATGACTGTTGAACAGATCGCCTCCAGAGTTGGCATTTCTGTGGGTTCTGTGCACACAATCCTGAATGACGACCTGAAAATGCGAAAAGTGTCATCCAGGTGGGTGCCACGAATGCTGACGGATGACCAGAAGGCTGCCCTTGTGGCATGTTGCCAAGCAACGACAGCATGAATGGGACTTTCTTTTTGGGTTGTGACAATGGATGAGACGTGGATGCCGTTTATCAATCCAGAAACAAAGCGCCAGTAAGCTCAATGGAAGCACACATCACCACATGTCTCCTTCAAATGTCGATGAATTTCAATTGGTGTCATACCACGCAAATTCAGAAAACGATTGATTGCACGCCACCAACTGAAAAAATGATGGTGTCCATGTTCTGGGACAGCGAGAGCGTAATCCTTACCCATTGCGTTCCAAAGGGCAGTACGGTAACAGGTGCATCCTACAAAAATGTTTAGAAGAGCAAATTCCTTTCTGCACTGCAACAAAAACGTCTGGGAAGGGCTGCACGTGTGCTGTTTCACCAAGACAACGCATCCGTACATCGAGCTAACGTTACGCAACAGTTTCTTCGTGATAACAACTTTGAAGTGATTCCTCATGCTCCCTACTCACCTGACCTGGCTCCTAGTGACTTTGGGCTTTTTCCATCAATGAAAGACACTCTCCGTGGCCGCACATTCACCAGCCGTGCTGCAATTGCCTCAGCGATTTTCCAGTGGTCAACAGATTACTAAGGAAGCCTTCGCCGCTGCCGGAATCATGGCGTCAGCGTTGTGAAAAATGTGTACGTCTGCAGGGCGATTACGTCGAGAAGTAACGCCAGTTTCATCGATTTCGGGTGAGCAGTTAATTAGAAAAAAATCGGAGGCCTTAGAACTTGAATGCAGCTCGTACAGTGGTCAATATACATAGCAGTTCACACGTAATTACACACAGACATTAAATAAGCAAGCCACCACAATTAAAGTTATCTTAGAAAGGTGCCTAAGAAAACATTTATGGCGCAACGGAATTTAGTCGTGAGAAACATTGCATCTGAGCATGTTCTCAGCACTTGTGAAGAACAATATTAAATAAAAGAGGGAAGGTGCTCTAAAAATACAATTTATAGGCAACTTACGGAATATGCTGAACTTAAACTTGTTTATTCAGATAGTTGTTGTTGTTGTGGTCTTCAGTCCGCAGATTGGTTTGATGCAGCTCTCCACGCTACCCTGTCCTGTGCAAGTCTCTTCATCTGAGAATACATTCGGCAACTTACATCCTTTTGAATCTGCTTACTGTATTCGTCCCTCGGTCTCCCTCTACGATTTTTACCCCAAACGCTTCCTTCTAATTCTAAGTTGACAATTCCTTGATGTCTCAGAATGTGTCCAACCACTCTATCGCTTCTCTTAGTCAGGATATGACAGAAACTCCTCTTTTCCCCGATTAGGTTAAGCACCTCCTCATTAGTTACGTGATCTACCTTCCTAATTTTCACCATTCGTCTGTAGCACCACATATCAAAATCTTCTATCATCTTTTTATCTGAACTCCTTATCGTCCACGTTTCACTCCCATACAATGCTACACTCCAGACAAATGCTTTCAGAAAGGACTTCCTAATATTTAAATTAATATTGGATGTTAACAAGTTTCGCTTCTTTAGAAACTCTTCCCATAGCCATTCTACATTTTATATCTTCTTTACTTCGGCCATCAGAAGTTATCTTGCCACCCAAATAACAAAATTCATCTATTACTTTTATTGTCTCATTACCTAACCTAATTCCTCCAGCATCACCTGATTTTCTGACACTGCATTCCATTACCTTCGTTTTACTCTTGTTACTGTTCATCTTATATCTTCCTTTCAAGACACTGTCCATCCCATTCAATTGATCTTCCAGATCTTTTGCGGTGTCTGACAGAATTACTATGTCATCGGCAAACCGCAATATTTTTATTTCTTCTCCCTGCACTTTAATGCCTTCTCCAAATTTCTCCTTCCATTCCTTCACCGCTTGCTCAATGTACAAATTGAATAACATTGGGGAAAGGCTACAACCTTGTCTTACTCCCTTCCCAACTTCTGCGTCCCTTTCTTGCCCTTCGACTCTAATAACCGACGTCTGGTTTTTGTATAGGTTGAATATAACTCTTCGCTCCCTATATTTTACCACTGCTACCTTCAGAATTTGGAAGAGTGTATTCCAGACGAAATTGTCAAAAGCTTCCTCCAAATCTACAAACGCTAAAAACGTAGGTTTCCCTTTCCTTAGCTTATCTTCTAAGATACGTCTTAGTGTGAGTATTGCCTCCCGTGTTCCTAGATTTCAAAACCAAACTTATCTTCTATCTGCAGATAGAAAACAAGTAAAATGGGGAACCAATTTTGTTAATACAATAAAAATACATCTCTTACATGGATTAATGCGGACGGTGCCCAGCCTAAATTACACATGATTTAATTCTACTGGGGGGGGGGGGGGGGATAAGGATTCGCAAACAACACTCATCCTCTCACACACACACAATGCAACAGCGAAACTCACCAAAAACAGCGTGCTGAGACGAGGCGGAAGCAGGCGCCGCTATCGTTGGCGAAATTCAGCAAGTCGGAGATAGCACAAAAGACAATATACAAAAATACAAAAAACACTTTGAAGCTGGCTCTGGTCTGTCGTGCCGGTTTTGAGGTGGTGCGCGTGTATAGCCAAGTTAAATTACATCAGACTTGGACTGCGAACAAACACGCTAACGGCGACGCTAGGCTACGTTACATGAACGCACTCAACTGAAGATGAAGTGATTTAAAATCGAATTCACTATACAAAATCACGGTGGATTCTTAAGTTGCAGTCTGTTAGAAATCAATTTAGGCACTGGTTTTATATGAGAAGTGGCGTGAATTCAGGCGACTAGCTGCGAACCCCGGAAGTCGGAACTCGGACTGATAAAACTGAATAAATTCCGTTTCCGAAAAACAAAGAAAATTAACTACAGCATGCAACCCATAGAAATGCTTAGAATTACATAAGAAAGCGAATGAAATACAACTACACGCGATAAGGGGGCGATTACAGAGCCGGATGAGGTCCTATCTCAGAAAAACCACAAAAATGAAATAATTACAAAGTCGGAAAAATAAAATGAAGAATTACAGCATGCAACCCATAGAAATGTATCTAACTTCACGAGTCTGATTTAAACATGCTAGACAATGAACTGCTACCATCTCGCGGATACGAGAGAAGTATCAACTTTACCTCATCAGACGCCCAGTATAGAAAGACCAGCACGAGCGGCCACGAGACGAGGGAAGCAACCGGAAGCCGGAAAAATCAAGATTATCGGTGGTGGGGACGGAGAGACTCGCTCTAGAGTAGGCTGGATGACTGGACTGTAACCAAAGGGCGTAGAAACCTCTTTGGTACCCTCAGCAGCTATCGACTCTGAGCCAGAGAGAACGATGCAAAGCGAGATATTATCCCCCACATTCAGACAGCCATATATCCTCGCACATCCACTTAAAAGTAAAACAAGTACACATTCTCACAGGGACAGTGGCGTAGCGGAGAAGTCAAATTTATGCCACATTAACTGATATAACAATAAATTATTAACATAACAAAATAAGAAAAAACTAGCGATATTAACTAATATTTTAACACATGAAATGAAAATTCTATTCCTCAAGCCTTGAAAAGAGTGGGGTTCAAGTTTTAACAAAATGATAATCTAGAGACATTAAATAAATCATAACTTTACAGAAATACACAAAAAGTATATGAAAGACGACAGACGGTCGTCTTTCAAGGTATAAGACTAAGAAAAACGAGAAAAGTATATGCTAAATGGCAATTGTAACATGTGCAGCCTTCACTTAAAATTTTCGGGCTGATGGGCCGTGGTCGATAGATAAAACGTTTCGTCTTCGGATGCGAAAGAAATCATCGCAATGAGGGCTGGAGGGAGCACTGCATATATTGACGGTGTAGAGGGCTTCACAATCCATCAGTGACGTCGGCTGGGAAGCTGTCTCTGGTATTGCCAACCTTATTGATAGAAGAAAATCGATTGCCAACGTGTTGATGCAACGTCGAAGTCCAAATTTTGTCTAATTTAACGCCTTCCTCTTTTCTATTTAAATGATTGCGGTTTCTCTATACGTGCGAACATAGTAGTGAGAGGTTTTTGATGAAACACTGGTCTCGTTAAATTTACTTTCATGGTCGCCCTCTTGGTAAACATGTTCAGCTGCGGCCATTTCTGTGTATGACCCAGGCGACAGTTTCTCTTATGTTCACTCAGACGAGTGTTGACACTTCTTTTCGTAGTGCCAATGTACACTTGGCCACAGCTGTAAGGAATTTACATACGCCTGGTGTATCCAAAGGGTGTCGTGCATCGTTTACAGGTCTCAAATATCCTTTAATTTTCCTGGTTGGTCTGAAAATAGGTTCCACCCCATATTTGGCCAGCACTTTTCCAGTGCGATCTGTTATCTTGCTAATAAACGGAAGAAACACTTTCCCACAGGATATTTCCATTTGCTTGTTTTTTTTTTTTTTTTTTTTTTTTTTTTTTTTTTTTTTTTTTTTTTTTTTTTTTTTTTTTCTAGGGCAAATAACTCGATCTGTGGTGGAAAATCCATTCTTCTTTAAGATCTTTCGTAAATGTTCTACCACATCTTATAAATAAATTTTGTGCTCCTTGTTGACCAAGGTTTTAATCACCCCCTTTTCTTTGTCTTGGTTGGTGATTAGAGTCTTTATTAAGGCAACGATCTGTATGCGTAGCCTTCCTGTTAACCTTGTGAGCCAGCTTTCCGGCTTCTCGTGTGATCACAGACACATCTAGAAAATAAAGCTGCCCATTAAGCTCTCTTTCCATAGTAAACTGGATCCTGGAATTGATACTATTAAGATGTATGAAGAAAGCGTCACGTCTACAGAAGATTGAAAGCTCAATTTAAACATTCGTAATTGAAATAATTCTGCACAGACAACAAACTAAACAGTAAATAGTGCACAAGCTAAAGGGTAAAATAATTTAACTTCTCAGACTCAGGAAATACAAAACACATGCGCGACTTTCTCAACTACTACGTAGCACAAACAGGTATGAACTTTCAGACACGCGTCAGAAACAACGTGAATAACGCTTGAACATGCAATGGATGTAATGGAATGTGTTAAAAATTAAATAAAAAGGGCAAAAATCCTTAATGGCAAAGTAGATAGCGAATCAGTTTATTTCTTCAAAATTAATTCAGTATATTTGTTTCCCCATTTACAATGGAGGACTTCATGTAAAAGATACATAATTAAAATACAGTTTGCTAATGGCAGGGAGCGATCGTATAAATGTATTTTGTGAATAATGAAATGCCAAGTTCGCGGTATTTCGTCTTTATTTATAACAGACGACCGGTTTCGATGAACATAGACATGATCTTCTGGTCTCTGTACTAAAGGTTATAATTTAGTGCAGAGACCAGAAGATGATGTCTATGTACATCGAAACTGGTCGTCTGTTATAAATAAAGACGAAATACCGCGATGTTGCCATTTCATTATTCACAAAATATAATTAAAAGTGTATCATCTCTGATTATTTAGAAAGTCTTTGAAACATAGTCTGTGTAATATCTATGTTTTCAACAACAGTGTTAGTGATGTTTTCCATGTACTCAACGTTCCGGACATCTCAAAAAAAGGTTTTTTTTTATTTTTTATATTAGGTGCATTGTGCTGCCAGGTACCCCAACTCAGCGACCTCAGAAGTTATTAGACATCATGAGAGAGCAGAATGGGGCGCTCTGCGAAACTCGCGGACTTCGAACGTGCTCAGGTGTTTTGGTATAACTTGTGTTAGAAATCTGTGTGCGAGATTTCCACACTTCTAAACTCCCCTACGTCCACTGTTTCTGATGTGACTGTGAAATGGAAACGAGAAGGGCCACGTACAGCGCGAAAGCGTACAGACCACTCTCGTCTCTGGAATGACACAGACCGCCGGCAGTTGAACGGAGTCATATATTGTAATAGGCAGGCGTCTATCCAGACCATCACACAGGAATTGCAAACTGCATCAGGATCCACGCCAAGTACTATGACAGGCGGGAGGTGAGAAAACGAGGATTTCATTGTCAAATGGCTACCCATAAGCATTAAATCAAACAGGTCAAAGCCAAACGACGCCTCGCTTGCTGTAAGGAGCGTCAACACTGGACGATCGAATAGAAGAAAAACGTTGTGTGGAGTGACGTATCACGGCAAACAGTGTGGCGATTCGATATCGGGGTGTGGGTATGGCAAAAGCCCGGTGAGTATCATCTCCCAGCGTGTGTAGTGCCAACAGTACAATTCGGACGCGGTGGTGTTATGGTGTGGTTGTGTTTTTAAGGGGGGGGGGGGGGGGGCTTGGCACTATCGAAGCACACGCCTACATTGATGCTTTAAGCACCTTATTGCTTCCCGCTGTTAAAGAGCAATTCGGGGATGGCGATTGCATCTTTTAACACGATCGAGCACCTTTCATAATGACGGCCTGTGACGAAGTGGTTACAGGGCAGTAACATCCCTGTAATGGACTGGCCTGCACAGAGTTTTGGGATGTTTTGGAACGCCGACTTCGAGCCAGGCGTCACCGACCTTCATCCTCGTCCCAGCGCTGCTGCAATCTACGAAGAAATGGCTGCCATTCCACAAGAAACATTCCAGCACCTGATTGAATGTGCACGTAGGAGAGTGGAAGCTGTCATCAATGCTATGGATGGGACAGCACCTTATTAAATCCCAGCATTACCGATGGAGGGTGCCAGGAACTTCTAAGTCAATTTTAGTCACGTGTCCGGATACTTTTTATTCGGATTGCAGTATGACATCTAAGCAAACACATTGCAAAAGACACAGAACACCACACACGGAGACATAATTAATATACACATCAAAAAAGTGTTGAATCACCTTGGTTCCATGTCTCTTCAACACTGACTTTGAATAACACAGTTCCTTATGTCCAAAGACGTCAATCACCCCGCAGAAGTATGATGACGTAGACCAGTTCCAATGCGACGGGGCCGGCTGCGGTGGCCGAACTGTCTGCGGCGCGCCAGTCACGTTCAGCACGGCCACTACGGTCGGGGGTTCGAATCCCCCCTCGGGCATGGATATTTGTGCCGTCCTTATTATTAGCTAGTTCATAAGCAGTTTGTAAGTTTAGGGACTGATGACCCCGCAGTTAAGTCCCATAAGCTATACAAACATTTGATTTCAATGCGTCGCACTGAGCGAGACGGCCGATCAGTTCTAGTCATAACACCAGCAAGGAAGTACTCTGCGTTTGTTGACTATACTTCTGCCTTGCCTGGAAGGTCATTTCCAAGTTCGATGGAATCTGCATTGTTGTCTCAGGAAGGACTCTCACCAAAAGAAGTTTCAAGACGTCTCGGGGTGAACGAAAGCGATGGGGTCCGGTCCTGAAATGTTTGCGTCAGATGTTAGCTGTTGCGCTCTCATGCAAGAACTACATCTGTAATCATTGCTGACATAGTATATCGTTCAGTAACATTGGCAATAGATTAATGAGAAGGTCGAAATAATGACCCCATTTAACCTTTGTGGTAATCCATCGTCAAATAGTCTGCCCATACGTTGATTCAGACTCGGTGTCTGTGTTTCCTTTCCTGACTCATTTGAAGATTTAAATCTCCCCACAATTTACCACATCTCTTAACTCTGCCTCATCAGTAGCTAAAATCTTGAATATAAACATTGGCTCTGATACACACTTTTGCAATTGCCATGGATCTAGATGATACGAGTACAGCTATTGCTCATGACTTAATTCTCAGATAAAAGAGCGAGACACGCCTTATGCTGCTGCTAAACGTCGCTGGTAGCAGGATTTTCTTCCAGTGAAGGCACCACGCGCTCTTCCATTTTAGGTGTGAGTCTTATTATGGGTGGAGCCTTCCACTGTCAGTCTCCTGAGGCTCTAGGACAGCTGTCGAACAGCTTATCAGAACGAACTTGCAGGTTTTTCAGCTTAGAGGGCACGGGTCCGCTGGCTACATCCATTTTCTAAACCATAGCAGACTATCATATCCGCCTTTTCACTTGTTGAGAAGTAGACTTCCGTGATAAGAAGTAGACTTGCTAATAAGTGGTGGAAGAGAGAAAATGCCAAAGTATTACATGATTCATACGCACAAACAGCACAGTAAGAGGAATTACAAACTACAAACCATTTTTCGAGCAAAGGTAAAACACCATGCTACATATCTATGATTAACAGTACTGTACAATAAGGCACACAAACACAGCGAAAACTAACGTAGCCAGCAACGAATGCAGAGTACCCTACGGTAAGTAGACTTCTGTCAGACACCGTAATACCACTGTCTATAACACAGCTGTCGCGACACTCATTAGTGTAAAACCTGCTGCCGTCTGACAGCTGGGACCACACTAGCGCTACAAGCAGTGAACAAAGCAGCCTGTGCCGGCCGCGGTGGCCGAGGGGACTGAGGCGCTCCAGTCACGGTCTGCACGGCCACTACGGTCAGGGGTTCGAATCCCCCCTCGCGTATGGGTATTTGTGCCGTCCTTAGTCTTAGTTAGTTCATTAGTAGTTTGTAAGTTTAGGGACTGATGACCCCGTAGTTAAGTCCCATAAGCTATAAACATTTGAACATTTTGAAAGCAGCCTGTAAACGTCATTTACATTGTACAATTAACACTTTATTTTCCAACACATCCCTAGGCAAGTTACTATGTGATTGTCTTTTTTCACACTCTGTGCCGTTAGTCCAATATTAGGCAAAGACTATGGTGCTAAAATAAACACCAGTGGAGGTAAAACATATGAATGAAATAACGAAAGCTAGAAACTACTTACGCAGAAGTATGTGTCGACACGAATATTTTTCCAGTTTTCCCCATCGAAACGACGGGTCCTCAGTACCGTCGACTTTTAACAAGTGCTTCGTTCATTGTTCGTGCCCCATTGTCTTTTATCAGTGCGTCCACCGACAATAGACAAGTGTTGCATTTGTTATTTTAACCAGTGTCTCCGCGTATTTCCTCGTGTCTAATTTTAACGACACCATGGTAAAAGGTTTTAAACTTGCTACATGTTTTTATCATCTGTCTTGCTCTATGTTCACCAAAAATTTTTACTTGTCAATTTTTAATTACTCCACATTTTAACTCCGATGCCAGTGTTTTATAACATAATGTCCATTATTTTAATTTCTCGCGGCTGAAGAGCGGGGGTAGCATGCTGCTGACAGCCTGCTATTGTAGTAGTTAGCATTAGCAATAAAGGAAGAAAAATATCGAAACGAAAATCATGTACTTCTACGCATACAATGAGCTTCAAGCGTAAGAGGCGTGGCCGTTTAGCTTCTAAGTAAACGGGTATGGCACATAATGTCCTTTTCGTTTCGTTTTGTGTTTTTGGTTCTATGTCACCTGTTAGCAAACTACGACTTTCGTCCTTCTTATTGTTCCGTGCCGGAGGTTTTTTTTCTGGCTATTTGCCTGTCTACCTTAACACAATGTTCCGCAATCCATCCAAAGTTGCGTGGCGGAAGGTACCTAGTATCCCTACTAGCTACTTGTTTTCCTGTTCCGCTTCCATAGAGAACGAGGGGAAAACGATCCCTAACCCCTTATCTTTGTGGTCTTTACGCGAAGTGTAAATTGTCGGCAATAGAATCGTTCTCCAGTCCGCCCTATAAATTTCTTCAACAGTGTTTCTCCAAAAGAGCGTCGCCTTCCCTCCACCGACTACCATTTTAGTTCGTGAAGCATTTTAGTAACACTTGCACATTGATCAAACTTACCAGAAACAAACCTAACCGCCCACCTCTGAACTGTTTCTATGTCTTCCTTTAAACTTATCTGGTGAAGATCTCTAACACTTGCGCAATGCTAAAGACGGGATCGCAAGAGCGTTTTCTATGCACTCTTCCACATTTTCCCAAAATTCTCCAAACAAACCGAAGTGGGCAATCCGCCTTTCCCACGACAGCTCGTCCTATGTCATATCATTGTGCAGCGTTACGCCTAGATATTTAATTGACGCAATTCTGCCAAGCAGATGTATTCGAACACTATCTCATACTCAACTGCATCACCTTGCATTTTTTAACATTTAGAACTAGCTGACATTCCTCACGCTGAGTCATCCTGCATCCCACTACAGTCATTCAGTGAGGACACCTTCCTGTACACCACAACATCATCAGCAAACAGCAGCACACTGCAACTTGCTCTGTACGTCAGATCATTTATATAGATGGAAAATAATAATGATTTTCTCACACTTCCATGTGACACTCCTGGCAATACCTGTGTCTCTGACAAACACCCGCCGTCGAGGACAACGTACTGGGTTCTGTTACTTAAGTAGTCTTCAATCCACTCACATATTTGCGTACCTATTCCACATGCTCGTACCGTCATTAGCAGTCTGCTGTGCGGTTTTAGAGTTTTTTAATAGATTGTTAAGAATCTTGCAGTACAGCTTACAATGCACAATTTTTTCTGCACCACTGGATATCCAAACTGTAGTATATAATTATATACGCTATATGAGCCATTTACTGCTACTAAAATGATCATACAAATTTTACTATATTTAAATTTATGTTACATACCTATCAGGATCCGTAGTAAACCTGAAAAAAGGTAAATGTGCTGCCTTTTTCTGGTTTCCGCTGCATTTCATTGCGCTACAATCGTTCCCAGTTCCAAAAACCAACACGGAAACGAATGTACGCTGCGAATAACACGACTTACCATGCACGAGATACTGCCAACTCAGTAGTGTCCCCTGCTGGCCGCTTGGCGCGCTGCTTTCGCGTTGGGCAACAACAATACCCTCGGGTATTCTGACTGGTATGTTAGACTATGATAATACCCTGCCCAAACATTTGACGGTACGCGAAAGCAAAGACTGAGTAAACTTTCGCAACCAATCGGCGCACAGCTTTGCCTATAAACGCGTGCCGCGGTGGAGTAGCCGAGCGGTCTAAGGCGCCTCGCTGCGGAGCACGCTGTTGCTCGCCGTCGGAGGTTCGAGTCCTCCCTGGGGCATGGGTATGTGTTTTTGTCCTTAGGTTAGTTTACCTTAGGTTAAGTAGTTTGTAAGCTACGAACTGATGACCACGCAGTTTGCTCCGATAGATCTACAAATATTATTATTACTATAAACGCGTGTTTATTTCAGAAAGTTTGATAGTCCGGATGCATGTTTACTGTTTTTCTTACTTTTATGATTAGTACCACCTACCAAAGTATTCGACACTTTTTTGAGTATCCTCTGTTAGTACCGGTAACTTGAGCTTTTCTGCAGTCGCTTGGTAACTTTTCGCGGTGTCAAATGTCAAATGTCAAATGCTTACGAAACTTAACTAAGGGGTCATCAGTCCCTGAACTTACAAACTACTTATAAACTATCTTATACTAAGGACGGCACAAACATCCATGCCCGAGGGGGGAGTCGAACCCCCAACCGCAGCGGCTGTGCAGACCGTGACTGGCCAACACCACCTAGAGAGAAGGTCGCGGCTCTCTCTGGTGACGTCAGGCAGAGTAGGTTTCGCGCGCATAGCTGACTGGGTAGCCGCTGGCGCGCAACCTACTCTGACTGTCACACGAGAGCGCCGCGGCATTCTCTCTAGGTGGTGTTGGACTTGCACGCCTTAGACCGCTCGGCCACTGCGGCCGGCGGTGCAATAAATATTAACCAAGTAACGCGCCAATGCCGTTACCTGTATAAAACGTCGCTGACCTCTCGACACAGCGAGACCTCTTCCTATTTCTTCGATACCGTAGTCTCTGTAACGATTGGTAGCCAGCGAGGTGGCGCAGTGGTAGAACAGTAGACTCGTATGCGGGAGGACGCCGGTTCAAAGCCGTCTCTGTTATTTCTCTAAACCATTCCAGGCAAATACTGGCCGAGTCCCTTCCCGATCCTTGACAAAAGAACAATATCTGAGCGTGTGCTCCAATGGCCCAATGTCGGCGGGACTTTAAACCCTTTTTGCGACGATTCATATCTGTAATACACTTCCCTGTAAATCGGCCTTTTAAAAGAAATGGTTAAAACTTCGGCCTTCTATTCGCCGTTTTCTGTTACCACAGCAGACTGGTCGGCGATTGGAAGCGTATGAGCCTTCTGTCCGCTCAGCGAGTGTGCGTAGGACCGGAATTCTCTTTCTTTACAAGATCCTTCGCTGAAGTATGACGGTGTAAGTGGCCTTAGGCCCCACTCGTTCATTTTTCATTGATACTCATGAATTTGCAATAACAAATTTCTGTCGACAGTTCCACATTCGTTTTGCTAAAAAATGATCAAATGTTTGTTAAGCTTTTGTGACTTAGCTGGGGGTCATCAGTCCAAATTCAAATGTTCAAATGTTTGTAAAGTCTACGGGACTTAACTACGGGGTCATCAGTCCCTAAACTTACAAACTACTTATGAACTACTTACGAACTAGGACGGCACAAATATCCATGCCCGGGGGGGGGGGGGGGATTCGTACCCCCGACAGGGAATGGCCTCGCGCATCGGAGCATAGCGCCTCAATGCACTACGCCGCGGCACATTTCGTTTCAGAGCTAAAAGTACGAAAGTCTGTCTTTACTCACGATTTTACGAGTTACGTTATTGGAATATTCGAAGAGGAACAACAGCCGAAAAGCATATTATACACCCACTTTGGGGAAAATGTGTCACGTAGAATGAATCTGTAAAAAAGAACTAACACAATCACATACCCTGATGGAATCTTCCCAGCTCTTCTGCAACAAGCGGGAGAAAATCTTATAAGATTCCTATGCAGGTTATTTAGGGTTATCCTCGTAGCAGGAATCATTCCTAATGCCTGGAGGACAGTGAAGGTTGTCTTCATTCCAAAGCCAGGGAGAATGAACCATACCAAGGCTAAGGATATGAGACCAATCAGCCTGCCCTCCTTTATTCTTAAGACATTGGAAAAAATGGTTAATGTACATATAGGAGAGAGGAGGTTAAGTAGGGCTTGGATGTTTGTGCTGTCTTTAATATAATATCAGCCAGGTAAATTATGACAGACAGCTCTCCACCAACACGTTGGGAAGGTGGAGAAAGCACTACACTTTCAGGAAATAGCCCTCTGTATCTTCCTGGACATCGAGGGAGCTTTTAGCAACACGACCTTCGATTCCATGGTTAGGGCAGCAGAGGTGCATGACCTAGGGACCACTATATGTAGGTGGACTAGGGGCATGCTCAGTGGAAAAAGGTAGATGCTACCATGATGAATGAAAAAATGGTAATCAACACCACTGAGGGCTGTCCGCAAGGAGTTCTTTCCTCTTTATTATGGAATCTAGTGGTGAATGAACTCATTGGAAACTTAAACTCTAGTCAGTACTTTTACGAAGGATACACAGATGACCTTGTCATAGTAATACTTGCAAATTTGCTGGCACAGTCAGGAATATGGCACAAGGTGCCTTGGACATTGTGTAACGCTGTTGCAGAAAACAGGATCTGGGGGTTAGTCCATTCACGAAGAAGCATATCCAACATTCAAGTTGGAATCTAAGGCTTTTCGATGAAGGGGTCAATAAAATATGTAGGGGTTACCTTAGATGGACCCCTCACATTAGGAATATTTGCTTCAAGGTGAAACGTACTCTGGTAAGTAAAAGGAGAGCTTGTGGCTAAAACTGGGGCTTGAGACCCAATGGTATGTGCTGGATATACACCACGGTGATTAGACCCAGGATCACCTATGGGGCGGTCGTGTGGTGGAAGAAGGTAGAACAGTAGGTTGTTGCAAAGGAGCTTGGTAAAGTGCAGAGATTAGCCTGCTTAGCCATAATAGGCGGAATTAGGAAGCACACCAATAGCTGGGATGGAAACCATGCTGGATATGCCCCCATTCCACCTTTGCGTCAAGACAGAGGCAGCGTCTGGTGCATACAGGCTCAAATCTGGCAAAAACTGGAACTCTGTGGGATATGCAGAATCACGCACTAAAATAGTGAGTGAGGTAAATATAGGAAAGATTGGAGAAATGTCGGCCGACTATATTATAACCCCATACTGCTTCAACAAGCCTTTCAATATAACAATTGGAAGTAGGGAGCAGTGGGATAAAATAGGTCGACACCGTGCGGGGGACATCGTCTGGTTCACTGACGACTCGAAATTAGACCAAGGCGTTGGGACCGGGGTATGTGGGGTGCAGCCAAGACTGGAGGGTGGCATCTCTCTATGGGAACTGGCCTCAGTATTCCAGGCCAAAATCACTGCCATCAGGGCGTGTGTGGAGGAGAATTTGCTTAGGTGCTAAAAAGACCGTAGCATCTACATCTATTGAGACAACCAGGCAGCCCTCAGATCACTGGCAGCTCCTGCAACAAGGTCTAAAATTGTTTCAGAATGTCACAGGATTTTGGTGGAGCTAGGGGAAAGCAATAGAGTAAACCTATTGTGGGTCCCTGGCCACTCGGGGATCAGTGGCAACGAACATGCCGACACAGCCAGGATGGGGGCAGAGACTCATTTATTTGACCGGAACCTGTCTGACAATCACCAAGGCAATGATCAAATTGGAGCTACGTAACTGACTCAGAAGATAGCATGCAGAATATTGGACCAAGGTCTATAAACAAAAACATGGCAAAGCCATGTTTAAAAGAAGCTCTGTAATTCTGGGCGTGAACAGGAGAGAGATTAGACTCATGGTTGGATTGCTGATAGGCCATGGGAATTTCAAAAAACACCTACATAAATGGGAATAAAAGAAGAGAACCCGAAATGTAGGATCTGTGATGATGGTGATGAAACTGCATCACATCTAATCTTCGAATGCATTGCATTGGAGGGTAAAAGGCACAGAGCATTTGGGACAACCAGACTCGAAGAAATTGTTTCTAATAAAGAACTGATAAAGTGACTCCTTGCACTGTTCAAGGGCATTGGTTGGCTTTACTAGATATACAGGGAGCGATACCGCACAATAAATTTAGTTTCGGTGCGGGCAGTTGTGGGTTGGACCAAAACTGTTTTGGCTTCCCTGACAAAATCAATTAATCAATCAACACAATGACATAGTCTCACGGTCATAGTTTGTTGTTACTGTTCTGATACTTTAAATTAACTGAGAACCCAAGTTAAATGTGTTACTTCTATGTGCAAACACATTTTATTTTTCGCATTTGGAATTGCTAAAGCCATTTTCCTGCAGCAATTTATTATTTTTATCAAATGTTTGTAAATCTATCTGATTCAATTGCTTGGTCATCAGTCCGTAGCTTACAAACTAGTTAAACTAAGGTAAACTTACATAAACACCCATGCCCGAGGGCGAAGGGCCGCGAGCACCGCAGCACGGCGCCCCAGTGCGCACGGCTAATCAGCCGTGGCATTAGTTTCATACACCCGCATTTCGTCTTCTTTTATTTCAAGCCATCATCAGTGAGTTACTTTACCTAAAAATTACATTTTTCTTTCTATATTTAGCATTAACAGATTATTAAAAATCGCGTCGTTATATATATATATATATATATATATATATATATATATATATATATATATATGTGTGTGTGTGTGTGTGTGTGTGTGTGTGTGTGTGTGTGTGTGTGTGTGTGTGTGTATGTGGCCGGTCTTGGCGTATGTAAATTGTCAGCTCTACACGAGTTTATTTTGTTGGCGTGTCTGATCGAAATAGATGGAGTTAAGTCAATTTTTTGTCTGCCTGTGTGTCTTTGTGTGTGTGTATGTTGAAATCTGTGATAATTTAGTAGTATAAATATTTTGGTGTTTTCAGTTTCCATTTACATGCTTTGTGAGGATTTAGTGGGAGTGAGAATGGACTGGATTCTTTTTTATTTCATTATTTAGTGTACGCAGTGAGTTGTTCATATGCGTACTTGATTTTTAAACAGGATTTTCTTTTCTAACTTGGGTAGTGATCATTTTCCTGTAGAGTTAGAACGTGCTTTTTTGTGTCTGGTTGTTTTTTGTAACTGTGTTCGCCTAGTTGTTCAGTGAATTTGGAGTCGTTTATTCCATGCTTTCATACGTTGTATCTCACATCAAACGTGTTGTTTGCTTGTTACGTGCATCTGCCATCACTAGTGTTACATTTACTTTACTTCCTTCTAAAGTATCTGAATGTCTCTCACACCCAAACCTTCAGATGTCAGACACTCAGATCTGTACCAAATGTTGTATATCGATAATCAACCGAAACTTCTATATAATTCGTGCTATGTGCTGACGTCCAGGAGAACGTACGAAAACGGGAAGTAATAAGTAACTCCTGTCCTACGGAGCACAGGAAAAGCTTATATGAGGGGTCTGCCGAGCTGAACTGCCTTGGCGTAGTTGATAAAGCGAATGTTTCGTGTTATGAGGGTCTTCGGTACAATCCTTGTTGGAGCGATTTTTTTTTCCTGTATGACGTTGCAAATTGTTCTGCGTCGACAATCGTACACCGAGTGTTACGTGGGACAACATGTTTCTGAAATGAAAAAGTAAAAGAACTGTTCGTATTTTATAGCAGTGTGTTATCGGCAGTTTGCTTCTGCTTCGTTTTATATGAAAGTAGCAGACCTGTGGAGTATATTCGTAGAAAAAAGAAATAATTGTACCATACGTGCGGATGTATTTACGTAATAATAATAGTAATAATAATAATAATAAATGACTGCTAGATAGCACAATCGTGTTCTGGCTAGAGTGCGGTGTGTTTGCCCACACCATCAAGTGGAGCTGACGTTGCTGTCCAGTCCGCAGACTACTGCGACTGCTGCAGCTGACAGTGCTGCTTAGGTAAATGATCCCATGGAACGTTATACTCTCGTCGAACTGTTGCATAGCGACGGTTGTGTGCCTACAAAAACTCAAATAAGTGAAGATGAGAGAAATTGTGCAGCTTTCCTGTTGGACATAATTGATCAGTGGAAGACGTCGAACGTCACCGCAGAGGAAACTTTAGATATCGACAAGAGCACATAAAAATAGGCTGTATGCGGGGTTTGAACCTAGGACCCTCTGCACACTAAACCAACGCTCTACTTTTTTTTTCCTAATCTTTTCCACTTCAGGCGTTGGCGCCTAACAACTATATCCCACTAGTGTCACCGCCACTTTTACCCTATACTAAATCAAGGATGCAACTAAGGGAAAGTATAAGGGAAAGGAAAAAAAATAATGTGTTCTTTTATTGAAACTTTTGTTTTAAATACAGACGACAGAAGAAATAAAAAGGACATCCTAACCGTTGTGTTTTGAAGTCTTACCAAATTCTTTAAATTATAAATAAAATTAAAAAAGAATTTTTTTCTTATCCTTCATGACCGTAAGGAAGGTATTTTGCTTACTAAATCAACGCTCTACCAACTAGCCCACGGCAGCGCAACGTGACGAGCTCTCACAGTAATGCTTTCCGTCTAATCCGTAGGCTAGGTGTTACCAATTATTATACTTTACGCAATTTCTCCTGGACGGCAGCATATAGCACGAATTATATAGTAGTTTCGGTTGATTCTCTCTATCGATACGCAACGTTTGGTACCGATCTGAGTGTCTGTCATCTGAAGGTTTCAGTGAGCGCCGTTGCTGTGGCTGCGCCGTCACGCCGCCGCGGTTGTGGTTGTTGCAGCTCGCTCAAGTGCACGCGCATCGCCATCCACGTGCAGCTGTTCCTGTCGTTCGCGGCCAACAACCTGGGCTGGATCGTCTGGTACCGCCGCGTGGTGGGCGACCCGGCCGTCGTCAGCGAGAACTCGGTAAGCCCGCCGCAGCTCGTACATCGCCGCCAACTTGGCCAGCCGCCCCAACTTGGCTACTTTGCGCTGCTGGCGGCCGCACGCGCCGCTATTATACCGCTTTTCCAGCAGCGCAGGCCTCGCTAACCGCCAGCGCCAGTCCGGACACAAGTTTCAGGCACGCGTGGGTACTTGCATGCACCGCCCACACAGCACAGAAGGCAGTAGAGCTGCCTTCGGGCGCCCGAGGCATGCCGGGCGCCGTGGCTCAGCTCGCCCGGTCAGGGGGCTGAACGCCCTCTTTTTAAAAAAAAAAAAAAAAAAAAATAAAATAAAAAAAACTGAGCCAACCATTTAACGAACAAACTGAACGAACCACCGCAAAACATAGATCTACCAGATAAAAAAATAAAAAAAAAGAGTCGTGTTAGCTTTCCCCACTGACAAGGAAAGTACTTGCGCTCGAACTAACACACATACACCAGAATCGTATGAGAGATAATGTAAAGATCCCTTATTGCACTAGTGACACTCCCGCATCTGCAAAACTCTGCAGTCGTCCGTTAGAGGCCTCTGCGTGTGCCATGCCGCATTACACTTTGACCTGTCGGTTCGCCACTAGGGACGGTCCAGTGTGCCTCCGAAGTTGCGTTTTGTGATGTTATTTGTGTGGTGAAACGTCAGATGGGGCGGCTATTGCTAATCAATATTGCTAATGTATTCCGATTAGTTGAGATAAAGTTATGAAGAACCCTTCATCGTGAAGATGGTGTTAGTGTAGAAGATGAATCATTTTCATGCTTTCTCGTATCTGTCATGGTACAGAAATATGTGCATAAGTTAGATACTGTTGTTACAAACTCATAATAATGATAAAAATGTTCAAATGTTTGTAGAGTCTATGGGACTTAACTACGGGGTCATCAGTCCCTAAACTTACAAACAACTTATGAACTAGCTAATAATAAGGACGGCACAAATATCCATGCCCGAGGGGGGATTCGAACCCCCGACCGTAGTGGCCGTGCAGACCGTGACTGGAGTGCCTCAGCCCCTCGGCCACCGCGGCCGGCATAATAATGATAATAGGGATGATAATACGAACAACTCATTGCACGCGGTAGTGCTAAGGTAAGTGCGGAAAGAGGCGATGGAAGCGGTGGCAGTGAATACCAACAGTCTTCCGAGAAGAAGGTTAAAATTGCAACTATCATCACGGCTTTTGATGACAATACGCTAGAGAACATGTACGATGATTATTACATAAGTTATAGTTAAGATATCTGCATTACGTATGGCGTCTACAATTACATCTACAGTGCCATCTAGAGCATGGTTGCAGAGCTTTGCAGAAAAATTACACCCACCAGCACATTCAGGTGTACGGAGAGATAACCAAACGTTCATACAGATATGTTTGTTCAAGCCTATGTACTTTCCTTGTGAGTACCAGCGCCTGGGGATATCCCGTAAGCTACGCCTGGGCCCACAACGTATTTTCCGCTGCGCTTCCATTCATTTGTAGTTTCCTTTCACGTGGAGCAGTACCACGTCTAGTTACAGTTTCCAGATACGACGTAAGTCTATCTCGTGCAGATATTATCCTGCATCGACATTTCCCAGCTTCAACATGTCAGTGTGTGGCGTATGGGTGTAAAAACAGTAAAAAGAAAACAAACGGTTTAGAGCGAATGAAAATTGATGCAAGGAGAAAATATAGAAATACATTAAGTGAAGCAGGCAAAAGGGAGTACAAACGTCTGAAAAATGAGATTGACAGGAAGTGCAGACAGGATAAGCAGGAATGGCTTGAGGACAAATGCAAGACCGTAGAAGAATGTATAACTAGAGGAAAGATAGATACTGCCTACAGGATAATAAAAGTGACATTTGGAATTAAGAAAAGCAGCGCTATGAATATCAAGTACACAGATGGGAAACCAGTACTAAGCAAGGACGGTAAAGCTGAAAGGTGGAAAGAATATATAGAAGAGCTATACAAAGGAAATAAACTTGAAGGTAGTGTTCTAGAAATAGAAGACGAAGTACAAAAAGATGAGATATAAGATACTATACTGCGAGAAGAATTTGACAGAGGACTAAATGTTTTAGCAGAAACAAGCTCCCTGTAGTAGATGACGTTCCGCCTGCACTGCTATCATCTTTAGGAAAGCCAGTCATGAAGAAATGGCATGCAAGATTTATGAGACAGGAGAAATACCCTCAGACTTCAAGAAGAATATAGTGATTCCAATACCTAAAAAAGCAAGTGCGGACAAATGTGAAAATTACAGAACTATCAGTTTAGTAAGTCATGGATGCCAAAAACTAACACTAATTAATTACAGACGAATGGAAAAACTTGTGGAATCTGACCTTGCGGAGGATCAGTTTGTATTTAGGAGAAATGTAGGAACACGGGAGGCAATACTCTCATTACGACTTATCTTAGGATTGACTAAGGAAGGGCAAACCTACGATTTTGGCGTTTGTAGATTTGGAGAAAGCTTTTGACAATGTAGACTGGAATACACTTTTTCAGATTCTGAAGGTACCAGGGGTAAAATATAGGGAGTGAAGAGTTATACTCAACTTGTAAAAAAACCAGACAGCAATTATTCGAGTGAAAGGGCATGAAAGGGTCTCAGTGGTTAGGAAGGGAGTAAGGGATGTAGCCTTTCCCCAATGTTGTTTAATTTGTACATTGAACAAACTGAGTAGGAATGCAAGGAGAAATTTGGAGAGGGAATTAAAGTGCAGGAGAGCGAATAAAAACCTTGCGGTTTGGTGACTACATATTAATTCTGTTGGAGACAGCAAAGGACCTGGAAGAGCAATTGAATGGAATGGGCAGTGTCTTGAAAGGAAGATACAAGATATAACAATAAAAGTAGTAGATGAATTTTGTTATTTAGGTAGCGAGATAACTTCTGATGGCCGAAGTAGGGAAGATATAAAATGCAGATTGGCTATGGGAAGAATAGCATTTCTGAAGATGTGATATTTGTTGACATCTAATATAGTTTAAATGTTAGGAAGTCCTTTTCGAAAGCATTTGCCTGGAGGGTAGCATTAGATGGGAGTGAAACGTGGACGATAAGAAGTTCAGACAAAAAGATGATAGAAGCCTCGAAATATTGTGCTACAGACGAATAACAAGATTTGATGGGTAGATCACGCAAACAATGAGGAGGTGAAACTTACTGGCAGATTAAAATTGTGTGTCGGAACCGGGACTCGAACCTGGGACGTTTATCTTTCGCGGGCATGCGCTCTACCAGCGAGCTATCCCGACACGAGCCACGCTCCGTCCTCACAACTTTACTTCCGGCAGTAACCGCCTCCTACTTTCCAAACTTCACAGAAGCTCTCTTGCGAATCTTGCAAGACTAGCACTCCTGGAAGAAAGGATCGGTGGAGACACGGCTTAGCCACAGCCTAAGGGATGTTTCCTGAATGAAACTTTCACTCTGCAGTGGGGCGTACGCTGATATGAAAGTTACTAGCAAATTAAAATTGTGTGCTGGAACCGGGAGCGCTTGCCCGCGAAGAGCAAAGATCCGAGGTTCGAGTCCCGGTTCGGGCAGACAATTTTAATCCGCCAGTAAGTTTTATATCAGTGAACACTCCGCTGTAGAGTGAAAGTTTCATTCTGGAATGAGGAAATGCTCAACAGAATTGGGGAGAAAAGGATTTTCTGGCATCTCCTGATAAGAGAAGGGATAGGTTGGTGTGACAATGTTCAAATGTTTGTATACTCTATGGGACTTAACTACGTGGTCATCAGTCCCTAAACTTACAAACTACTTATGAACCACTTACGAACTAGGACGGCACAAATATCCATGCCCGAGGAGGGATTCGAAACCCCGACCGTAGTGGCCTTGGTGTGACACATTCTGAGACATCAAGGAATCGTCAACTCAGCATTAGAAGGAAGCGTGTGGGGTAAAAATCGTAGATGGAGACCAGGACCGCGACGGAGCGGCCGAGCGCATTGAGGCGCTATGCTGTGATGTACGAGGGCGTTCCCGGTGGGAGGGGGGGGGGGTTCGAATCACCCCTCGGGCATGGATGTTTGTGCTGTCTTTAGAGTAAGGTAGTTAATAAGTAGTTTGTAAGTTTAGGGACTGATGACCCCGTAGTTAAGTCCCTATCAGCTTCACAGACATTTGAACATTTTGGAAACCCAGGGACGAATGCAGTAAGGAGATTCAAAAGGATGTAGGTTGCCGTACGTATTCTCAGGACAGTGTAGCATGGAGAGCTGCATCAAACCAGTCTGCAGACTGAAAACCACAACAACAACCTTCTATAAATTGTTAAATGAATTTTACATATTTTCGACTTTTAACATCACTGCTATATGCTATACAGTGTGTTACAATAAGGTACGGCCAAACTTTCAGGAAACATTCCTCACACACAAAGAAAGAAAATAGGTTATGTGGACATGTATCCGGAAACGCTTACTTTCCATTTTAGAGCTCATTTTGTTACTTCTCTTCAAATCACATTAATCATGGAATGGAAACACACAGCAACAGAACGTACCAGCGTGACATCAAACACTTTGTTACAGGAAATGTTCAAAATGTCCTCCGTTAGCGAGGATACATGCATCCATCCTCCGTCGCATGGTATCCCTGATGCGTTGATGCAGCCCTGACGACTGTCGTATTGTATCACAGCCGTCCACAATACGAGCACGAAGAGTCTCTACATTTGGTACCGGGGTTGCGTAGACAAGAACTTTCAAATGCCCACATAAATAAAATTCTAGAAGGTTGAGGTCAGGAGAGTGTGGAGGCCATGGAATTGGTCCGCCTCTACCAATCCATCGGTCACCGAATCTGTTGTTGAGAAGCGTACGAACATGTCGACTGGAATGTGCAGCATCTCCATCGTGCATGATCCACATGTTGTGTCGTACTTGTAAAGGCACATGTTCTAGCAGCACAGGTAGAGTATCCAGTATGAAATCATGATAACGTGCTGCAGTGAGCGTAGGTGGAAGAACATGATGCCCAATCAAGACACCACCAACAATTCCTGCCCAAACGTTCACAGAAAATCTGTGTTGATGACGTGATTGCACAATTGCGTGAGGATTCTCGTCAGCCCACATATGTTGATTGTGAAAATTTACAATTTGATCACGTTGAAATGAAATTTACATTTAAAGAGAAAAACTTAATTGAGCTCTAACAAGGAAATTAAGCGTTTCCGGACACATGTCCACATAACATATTTTCTTTCTTTGTGTGTGAGGAATGTTTCCTGAAAGTTTGGCCGTAACACCCTGTATAACAACAGATGCAATGGCTTTACACATGAAATAGACGTGGGGACATTGAACAAGCGCCCCTGTTTTGTACACCCCTGATCACGTGTTGACATTCCGTCTCCCGTTTCTGTGAGCGGAGAGTAGATGACCCGCGCTGAGGCAATGCGCCGTGGGACCCTGGCGCGCAGCTGTCGGCACGTCATGCGGTACCGTTGGTCAGGGCTTGCTGCGGCCACTCGTGGGTGAAAGTGGTGCTCGCCCGCAAGTCACCAGGGAACACGACTGAGCACGGGGACTGGCGGCCGCATGCTGCTCCATGTAGGGTGACCAACTTTTCTAAACGAAAATAAGGGAGATACATCCTTGACAAAAGATAAGGGAGTTTAAGAGCATGGCGAAACTTCACAAAAAATCAGAGCAGTGTTGCTAAAAGATAACTATTTATTTACACACAACAAACACTAATATGTATTTTGCAACATATTTTGGCTCAGTCAGTAGAATTAGTTGCATGTATAAGGAAAATCCATGTCAAATCGCAGATCAGATTTGATTATGATTGTGCTATTTCCTTACGTAATTTATTCACTTATTATTCAAAAGAGAAAAATACTTTCTCAGTGTGAGCATTACTTCCTGGTGTACTCCATAATATACCAGTTTAACAAAGTTCTCAAAATTTACATTATTTGCTTTATAAACGTTTGACCGTTCTGGTCCAATCCAGGAATATAAAGCTTCCTACTGCGTAAGACACTATATATATATATATATATATATATATATATATATATATATATATATATATATTCTTTTATTTATTTTATTTATTTATTTATTTTTTATTTATTTTATTTTTTATTTTATTTTATTTTTTTTTTTTTTTTTGCGTTTTAGCTTCAGCCTCGCCGCCCATAAAAAATCTTGAACAACCATTCACAGCAAGCACCAGCACAGAAATGAAGTCACATCTAACCCCGGCAGAAACGAGGCCATGAGCCTGAAAATACGGGAGCTTGTAGGTTGTGCAAAAAATTGTTCAAATACGGGAGATACCGGAAATTACGGAAGAGTTGGTCATCCTAACGCTTACCCACCACACCACAGAAGTGTCCTTACACACCACACTACGGATGTGTCTTTAATCATCTCACTACAGACGTGTCTTCTAAATCCGTTCGGTGGCCTGCGGCGGACTGCCGGTGTGAACTTCCATTAGGGCATATCTTTTACCTGAATTTCGCACTAACGCAGGATCGGGTTTGTTACACGGAGAAGTTTAAAGGTCGACGCGATGCCCTCCCTGCAGCCACCTCATTATTTGTTCCCAACTGCCTCCGTGTAATGTTATGTACACTGCAGGACAAAGAAAAACATGGTACGCCTGGAAAGACAACGTCAATATTGATCCGACTTCCGTCAATGCCACTTGGGGAATATAGAAGTACGGATAGAGGTTTCCACGTCGTCCACCAAAGTATAGCTGCCAGACTACCATCTGTGTGTACCTTTTAATACGCAATGTTTACAGTAGGGATGATCCGGAGGTTCGATTCCGGAAGTTCGGAACCTATTTCCTCTTTCGATTTCCGTTCCAATAAAATTTAAACGAAAGTTATATCGGAGGTTTATTCAATATATACGCATTAAAACATTCGTTAGAAATAGATGACAACAAACCACACACAAATGAAAGATTTAAAACTATATATATATATATTTTTTTTTTTTCTTTTTTTTTTTTTTTTTTTCAAAAGAGATAGATTGGGTGGCTTTTTTTGTTGTTGTTTTTTTTCTGTGTGTGTGGCTGCCGGCGGTACAGCGGTAAATCGGAGATTTAAAACTGTAATAAGATGTGCCATCGACCAACTGAATTCAAGATTTGGAGACCTTCAATCTAACAAACTATTTGTAATTGCTACATATCTGGATCATCGTTATAAAGGAACGTTTTTCAACGAAGTTAGTAAAGAAGAGATTGACTCTGAATTGGTGATATTATTTGTTAATGAAATAAATCTGCGAATGAGGTTGAAAATATTAACGCTCCTGCAAAGAAACAAGCAAGGTTGGCATCACCATCACCTGATCAGTCTACCAGTAATTATAGCAATGTCCAAGCGATTTTAACGAATATATTACTGAGTAGCGATGATGATGATACTGATAATACTAGATCCGACAAACATGCTGTTTTAGACAGTTTTTTTTCGATTGAAGAATTTACTTAATGAGTACAATAGAGAAAAACGATTCCAATCAGTGACGATCCATTGTTAATGTGGAATGTGAATACCAAATTTCAAACCCTGTTCTCGATTGTCCGCCAATATTTGTCGTCTCCAGTAGCGAGCGAACAACTTTGTAGTAGTGCTGGCCTAATCTATGACCCGCTGAGGAGTGGATTGGACGGAGAAAAAGCTGCTAAGTTTTTCAGAATGAAACTTCACTCTGCAGCGGAGTGTGCGCTGATATAAAACTTCCTTGGCAGATTAAAATTGCGTGGCGGAACCGGGACTCGAACCTGGGACCTTTGCCTTTCACGGGCAAGCGCACTACCGACTGTGCTATCCCGACACGACTCACGATGCCGCCTCACAACTCTATTTCCGCCAGTACCTCGTCTCCTACTTTCCAAACTTCACAGAAGCTCTCCTGCAAACACGCAAGACTAGGCTGTGGCTAAGCCATGTCTCCACCATATCCTTTCTTCCAGGAGTGCTAGTCTTGCGTGTTTGCAGGAGAGCTTCTGTGAAGTTTGGAAAGTAGGAGACGAGGTACTGGCGGAAGTAGAGTTGTGAGGCGGCATCGTGAGTCGTGTCGGGATAGCACAGTCGGTAGTGCGCTTGCCCGCGAAAGGCAAAGGTCCCAGGTTCGAGTCCCGGTTCCGGCACGCAATTTTAATCTGCCAGGAAGTTTCATATCAGCGCACACTCCGCTGCAGAGTGAAGTTTCATTCTGGAAACATCCCTTAAGCTGTGGCTAAGCCATGTCTCCACCATATCCTTTCTTCCAGGAGTGCTAGTCTTGTGTGTTTGCAGGAGAGCTTCTGTGAAGTTTGGAAAGTAGGAGACGAGGTACTGGCGGAAGTAGAGTTGTGAGGCGGCATCGTGAGTCGTGTCGGGATAGCACAGTCGGTAGTGCGCTTGCCCGCGAAAGGCAAAGGTCCCAGGTTCGAGTCCCGGTTCCGGCACGCAATTTTAATCTGCCAGGAAGTTTCGTTGCTAAGTTTTTGTTTATGAAATATAATTTAGTTCTTTTGTAGTCAGTTCATTTGGGTTGATTTATTATTCGTGTTTAAGACTTTTGTTTTTATTTTCAACTTCCGGGTATACAGTACAAATCTACCTATATTACTTTTTGAACTAATAATAAGTATATAAGTGATGAATAACGTGTGTAACTATTTTATTAAACCTACCCTTAGAAGACAAATGCAAGTCTGTAGAAGAATGTATAAATAGGGGGAAAATAGATACCGCCTACAGGAAAATAAAAGAAACATTTGGAGTCAAGAAAAGCAGCTGTATGAATATAAAGAACTCAGATGGAAAACCAGTTCTCAGCAAAGAAGGGAAAGCTGAAAGGTGGAAAGAGTATATGGAGGTGCTCTACAAAGGAAATGAACCTGAAGACAATATTGTAACAGTTTAACATAACACTCTTCTGCTTCAATTTCCGATTTCGTTTCCGATTCTGTTTCCTACAAAGAAAATTTAAAAATTCCACTTCAGAATTCGGTTCCGATATAACCACATCCGTTACATCCCTGGTTTCCAGCCACAAGACTCAGGCTAATATCAACGTGTGAAGCAAACAGTTGCCATGCCACGAAGTTACACTCGTGCTTCCTACAGCCAACTGAGCGAGTGCCAAACGAGTCAGATTGTGGCCATCCCAGTGGCAGGGTGGTCCTTTCGGAGTTAAGACGTCCGCGCTGCACAGACGCCCTATTCGATCGTACAGCTACCACTCCTCACATAAGAGCGATTGTGAGCCCAGAAGTGTCAACGCGAACTGTTGCCAACTTCACACAATCGACGGCACTGCTCGATTCTACCCGTCCAAGAATCAGAATGGTCAGCCGTGGTCGTCAGTAATGAAACCTGGTTCTTCCTGCACGCAAGCAATGGTCGTTGATTCGTATGGCGTTGACCTGGCTAGTGCTGTGTTGTAGAGTAGATTCGTCCAAGAGACACGGGCCAGTCCCAAGCATTAAGGCGTGGGGTACAACTCTCGTTTACTTTTGGTGTTTTTGGAGGGAACACTGATTGGCATTACATCCATGCAGAATGTTTTAAGACCCGTTCTTCTGCAATTCATGCAACAGGGAGGTCGTGTGTGGTTCCAATAGGACAATCGTCGAACACGAACTGCACGAGAAACCGAGTGTGATCTGTAAGACGTGCAGAAATTTCGCTCGCCAACATGAAATCCGAACTTGTCTCCAATCGAGCACATGTGAGACATGATGAGAGTACAATTCATACGTGTAACTCATAATCCTCAACTTTTAAATAACTACATGAGTAGGTCAAACAGGCGTGGAATAATGCACCCCAATACAGTATTCGCCATCTACATGATCGAATGGATGCCATAACCAGCTGCTTTATAGCCGACGATGGAGGCCACACCACCAACTAATTATCGGTGTTTCAGGACCGACACTTGGTACCTCAGTATCACTTGAGCTCTTGATATGTAAATTTACTCATGTCAGGTAATCCAGCCATGCAGGAATGGCCGTCCTGTTCTAGGCGCTTTTTAACAGACTGCACGGTCACTTCCTCCGGAAGTTCAGGACCTTCGGATATGACTGTGGGTGTTTCTCTTTGCGATTGATTAGTTGAAGTATTTTTTAACTCTAGGGACCGATGATTGTAACAGTTTGGTCCCTTAGTTATACGAGCATTTCAATATTTTTTAAAATATTATTTGTTGTTACTCGCACACTTTCATTCTTGTGTCCACACGGTGTTCCTTGTAGGTGAGAGCACGGTCAATTTTAACTCCAAGATATTTTGGTTCTGTCGCAATGAGAGAGGCAATGGCATCACCAGATTATGTTGAGTTTCCTACTCGCCTGCCTACTGCACACCTCAAAAACGCAGACCTGGTTTTTTGCTGCATTTGGCATGAGGTGGTTATTTCCGTAATAGCTAGGTTCTCAAGCGCTGAAGTTCTGCGCTGAGCAGCAACTACCGTATCGTGACATCATTTGCTTAGATGAAGGAACGGCTGTTCATTGTTATAGATATTGTACAACAATGGCGCGAGAATACTACCTTGAGGTAGTCCTCATGTTATCATTTTTCCTTTTCTGTGCTATGGTATTTTATTATTTTTTTCCGAAATCGATCTTATTTTTGCCGATTACATTTTTTGTTAATGTAACTAATCTTTTGGACAACTTCGATTTTTAGCCATATGTAGTCTTGCTTTCTTTCGTTTTAAAGTACACACGAGATAATTGTGAAATATTCTTCAAGAATCGACCGAAGAGTCACTCAATAAATCATACTTTTTTATACCAGTTGCCTTTTTTTACCAGTTTGAGCCTTGCATTTTTGTCAGTTGAACCTTTTGCAAAGTTATGTGTCTTTTCCAACTCTACGCGAATTTTTTTTTTCCAAAATTTGCGGTTGTTCCTCTTTTACAGTTTATTTCCAATTTTGGTATGTTTATCGCCATTTTCGGTGTGTATATCTCCAAATTATGTTTTTCCCACTTTCTCTTCAAATCATATGTGATATTACAGTTCATTCCATCGGTAATAATATGTGATTTTATGTTTGTGCAAGAACCTCAACCTTGAAGTAAAGGGAAATCAAAATTTAAGTTCCTACATTCAATACGTTTCAGTTACGAATTTCCGTTTTTTATATGGGGCAACATATAACTTCGCACTATTACATAAAAATAGCCGATATTATGAATTTTCACTGAAAACTGTGCCACTTTCGCTCTGTTTTTCACGTTATCCTCTTTGCGTAATTTTTGAGCCCTTATTGACGATCTAATGACAAAAAAATAGAATAAAATGAAAAACGGAAACAGGAAAACCTGGCTGCATATTATTAAACTGAACGGTGATTCCAATTTGAGAAACGTTATCAGAAAGAATGGCTTTTAGATGAATAAAAGTGTGTAAAGCTTTGCAGGAGACATCTAATACAGATCACCGCAATTGTTGAGAGGACTTTTTCAAATTTAGAAGAATGTTGAATAATTCAACGCACATAACTTGGTCTTCTAATTAATGTCCTTTTCATATTCTCTGTAGCATCTTCTTGTTATAACAAGAAATTTATGATCTGTGCTTACTGTTATGATTCAGGAAGTGTAAGTCTATTTGTTCGTGCTGGTACCCTCAAGTACAAAGAGACCTACCGAGGCATATCACTGTTGTTGTTGTTGTTAGTGGTGGCACTAGCTAGTGAAACAGCGCTACAGTTTCTGTGATTAATAGCGTCAAGTAAAACCGGTCTCTGTGTGCGTTGGTGCGCATTTCAGCCCAGAATTTATTGCCCATTCCCGTTATCTGGACAATGGAGTGAAGCGTTGGATAACTGTCACATTGGCCGCTAACATGATTAAATCGAGTAGGTCCGTTGCTACATTAAACCATAACGTCGACAGGTAACAGCAATACAAAGCACAGCAGTATCACAACACGCCGAGTGTGTGCAAAACTATATTTTATACCTACAAGGCAAACCTTAATCAATGAAATGCGTGTCTCCTCTAAAATTAAATTACTCTGGCGAACTAATCTAAATCTGTATCCATAGCTGGTGTCCCAATGTATATTTGAAAAACGTTACAATTACCGCGTCGAGCTACTGATAAACTTCTTTAAATAATGTATTTCACTCGATAGATTTTTATCAGATTCTTGAAATATGTTACAACGTCATATTAAACAATAATTGACTTCAGATAAAAAACGATGAATTTATTTCTATTCTCACATAGTAAAATGTTGCAGTACAGTTAAACATTGTTGATGTAATTTGTGTTTCGACAGACCACAATAAGGTTCTTTAATATGATGTCAGTTATTTTATATTCACATAATATGATGATTAAATGCTCTTAAGAACCCTACCATTGTCTGTTGACCGAAACAGGTTCTTTAAATAATATTATCAGCTCCACAAGGCGGTAATCATTACCGTTTCTTTAACATATTATACTAGCTTAATTCCCGCTCCTTCGCACGCGTAGAGTGGATGGTCTGCATTGGTTGTTTCTACTTCAAAATATAAATTTTCATAGAGTTAGCTTTGAAAATGCTTTCATAATCCAGTATTTTGATACAAATTGCCACCTCTATTTGCACCATTGATAGCAGAATTCCAAACATCCCGAAAAACTTTTTTTTAAATTGTAACCATGGTTCGACGTCTAAATTTTCGCATTTCTAGCATCAAAATGGTGTTAGTAGCAACCTTAAAAGATTTTTCCATTATTTCACCCGCTTAATGGTTGAATTTCCAAAAATATCGAAATACTTTTTTTTTTTTTTTTAATTACAATCAAAAATATAAATTCGAAGTTCTTGCTTCAAAATTGCCTCAATAGCAACGTATTTTCAAAAGAACCGTTCATCCCCTTATTCGCCTCCTTAGGGGTGGGAATATCGAAAAATCCCTGATGTCTACAATGTATGATAAACAATTTCTACAAATTCCGAGTTGCTATCGTCTATAGATTCACTTTTCAGTGACCTATTCTGTCTTTTAGAAACGGATCGAGAGCGCGAAATTTCTTTCTTGCGCTTGGTAGTTTTACTTTTCAAACTGCTATATGCACTCTTATTTTTCTTTATTCGTACACTTGTTGCAGAAAAACAACTGAAGTATGTGCATCACATTTCGCTTGCTGTATATAACCTCTTTGCTATTATAGTGTCAAAAGTCATCGCTGTTCTTCAGTCCGAATTTTATATAAGCTGACGACTTTCAAGCACTATATCTTCCACGTATAGCTATCGACACGGAACTTCTAAGGCGTATAACAGGAGATTTTGTACTACAACAACACAGAGAGATCGTTCGTCTCCCATTGTGTAGTTTTTGCTGAAGATCAAAATATTGACACCCACTCGTAAAATTTTATATAAGTCGGTAACTTCAACTCCCGTAGCAACCCACTACCACCATAGTGCACAATGGGAGACTCTTACCCACTACCACATACAAACACTACTCGTTTCCGATGTGTAGTTATGGCTGCAGAGTGAAATATAGGCACACACACCTCAATTTTTATACATTTTAAGATATTTTGGTGTGCAATTGACCCAGTTTCTTGGAAAATATCCGTCTCTTAACAAAAAACATCTTTTTCGTAGGATGGGAGAGATAACGTTATTCAATTAAGAACTCTGGAAGTTCAAGAGAGGATATGTAATTGCATTTAGCCAAAAACAACCGAAGAATCCTCTGACATGAAACAGAGAATTGTGTACTGTTTTAAGCCACAAGCCTGTCTTACGCTCTATTCCAAATCGATGTGTTACTCACTTCTCAGTACGATCGTACCATGGTAAACATTTTAAATATAGCACATCTAGTAAAAATTGAAAATTTGTATCATCTGCGATCGTTGAGTATGCTGCACCTAGCCTTGATTGGTTTAGGGAAACAACGGAAGACTCCGTAACTCATTGGTGTAGGTATGTAAAATCGTAAAACTATTAAACAACTTTCGTGGGCATATAAGCAAAGCATCAGAATTTCGTATTTATGCTGAACATTTAACTATCTCACTGAAACACTCAAGAAAAAGATTACAAACATTTTAGTGATCTTGATAATGTTTACTGTATACAACGACTGCAGCAAACATATTTGACTAATAGGCAAAACGTATTACTAAAATACGTTCAGTGAATCTGTGAAATTCATTTTGCTTAGTTATGCTCGCTTTAATTCGGATGTAGTTTTTCCTACTGAAGCATAACTTTGTGTTCAAAACCTCCACGTCAAAGAAATATTAACGTTCTCTCTCATTAATACCAAAAAGGTAAAGCTCAATGATACAAGGATTCAATTGTTGACAGGAAAAGAAAGAAAATACGTTTATCGTTTAAGCCGTAGAGTTTAAGAGTGGTTATTCGTCCGCCATGTTTGCGGCAAACTAAAAGATATTTTTTTGGGTTCAAAGCTATTTATATTATATTGCATTAAATGATCTGATAAGGTAGGAAAGCATTGTAATTATAAAATTAAATTACACACTTACCATATGCTACTGACTACTTCATAAGAGTATTATTTTCGAATTTATGAAAATTCCCTTTCTGTACTCTCGTTGTAAGATTTCACCCAGTTTTTGTCATGTTAAATTAAAGACAACTGTGATTGCTTTCGACAAGTGACACCTCTCATCATTTGTGCTGTATATATATTTATCGTTAAAATAATTGAGTGCATGTAAATCAAAGATAATTACTTTACTGCCTTGTTTGAAGAATAATTGAAATATCAAGAAGTCTTAGACTCCTTAAGTGTTTTTCTCAGATCTGCCTTGTATTAAGCAATATTTAGTGTTTCGTTACTTCAATTCCGCCAATTGAAAGCTGAACTCATTAATCATGTTAAATTTATATTCAGAGGAAATAAATATGTTTCATAACATAAAGTATTCAAATTCCACACTAAGAAACCATAGACTGATTACATTCAGTGCTTTACCTGCCGTTGTAATCAATCTCCTTTGTTGTAATGGCTGACGAATTTTCATTGGTTACCGCAAGTAGCGCTGCAACTAGTTTTTTAGCCTCTTTGTGAAATTTAAGCTCGTTGAATGAAGCAGATACACCGCTCCAGATTCCGAGAATTACGATGTGTATAACAATGTCAGTTCGAATAACAGTGTTAATTAAATCAGTTCAAATACTTTTAACGACTTGTCTAATATTAATGAACCCTTTTTTCAGCGCACATTTCAGTAATTTGGACGCCATTATTGCAGAGACTGATGCAGTGTCGCCATAAGACGGAGGTAGTGTCGCCATATTTTCTAAAGCTTAATTCTTTTCACTCATCATAATTCGCGTCCCGATTTAATTTTTCAACTTCGAAGGCCGATTCGATCACATTCATCGATTTTACGTAATGCGATCAGAATTGTATTCATTTATACACGGTATTGAGCACTAAAGTAGGTAGTATTCTATCCCTCGCCGTCTACGGTGACGTAATTTATCTAATTCTGATCTTGTAGGAACCCTAACGTGCTACTTCAACATCAGGAAGCAAACAGGACTTTCTTCCTGTCCTGAGAAAGCGCAGTCTCGCCGTCTTACAGTATTGCTTGCTTTGCTTTCGGTGCCCTTGATCCCTTCTATCGTTACTCATTTATATCCTAAATTAATCTCTGATTTTACCATAGAGAACAAAAAAATTATTTTTTTTTACCTATTTCATTTCTCTGGTCAAGCACACAAAACGTTTTAAACCCCGAATACTTTATGTACTAATAATTACGCGTATTTTAGGGAAGTAGTTCTATGCCCCGCCCCGCCCCCCCCCCCCCCCCATTTTTTTTCTTTGTGTATAGTATGTTCCGTAGCGTCGAATTACCCACAGGAAGTAGCTCAGAACGGATTTTACGCTTATGTTCTGATATCACTAAGGTTTAGAGTTTACACACTGCAGCAAGGCCATTACAACGTAGAAAGTAATTAATGACTTGCATCTTTTTGGCGTCTATACGTCGCTGTAAGACGTGGAGCTCAGATACCGAAAAAGAGCAACCAAATTACATGGCATTATAATAAAACAGAGCAAGAAAAGGTTTCCTGCTCATCCACAACATGGACAGAGGTTTGCGTCTGCGCGGAGAGTGCGCTGAAATGAACTTTCAGTGAAAGACAAATACGGGTCTGATCGATACCTGAGCTCAAGTACATCCTTTCTCTAGCACCGAAGGCTTACATTTTACTGTCCTTCTTTGCTTACTTACCCATGGAAATGCCGTAATTGTTACGATACTACATCGACAGATTCAATATACATCCCCCTACCAATACATAAACAGGGTGTTTCACTAAGTGTGTTTGCCTCTGTAACTTATAAAATAATAGGTGACGGGAAATTTTAATGCGGTAGGTCACACAAGAAATGTTACACTTTCTGCTGAGCTATGAACATAGTTTATTGTATCATTTTCCAAAGAGTTACACCACAAAGATATAATTTTTTAAAATGGAACAATAGTTTTTTTTCTATCGTGTATTGGATTCGTTTAAACCAGCTGCGTCCAAATCAATTTAAACTACATTCCTATCACTGTTAGTTTGGGAGCTACAACCCTTCAAAGTTCCGGGGGTGGAGGCTACGATAGCGTTGCTGACTGGCCGAGTGGCTATCCCCTGGGGCACGGCCCACTGTCTCATGACCACCAGCCAGTTAGCTACGCTGTCGTAGCCTCCGCCCACTAAACTTTGAAGGGTTGTAGCTTCCAAACTAACAGTGATAGGAATGTAGTTTAAATTGATTTGGACGCAGCTGGTTTAAACGAATCCAATGCACGATAGAAAAAAAAACTATTGTTCCATTAAAAAAATTATATCTTTGTGCTGTAACTCTTTGGAGAATGATACAATATACTATGTTCATAGCTCCGCACAAAGTGTAACTTATATTACCGATTAACCTACGACCGATTTCCTTCGCCCTCTAGGTAGTAAGCCATCTTCAGCGACATAATCTCAGACTTCTTTCCTCCTTTCTGATTTCATTCTTCGGGTGTCTGTTCACAGGCACACTACTACATAGCTTACTGCACCACCGTTCTTGAAAACGATCGAGGTGAAGCGATAGCACATTAGATTTGTATTGGAGAGAATGTCGGTTCAAATCCACCTCCAGGTTATTCGTCATTTCCCTAAATCACTCCGGAAAATAAGTAGGTAGTTCCTTTCAAAGGGCACGGCCGATTTTCGTCCCCATCCGTATACATCGAGATTACACATTTTTCTGAGCAACAAACTGTGTCGTACAGATAAGTGCCAATAAACGCTCAGAGTCGGCAAGCAATTTACAGGAATAAGATTATAAAGGTATGAAGCACTGATACTAGTGATGATGACAGATATCGGTACCAACGATATCAACATTAGCGATGAAGAAAATTTAAGAAATAAAGAAATGAATAAAAGAACACAACATGCTTATTAATGAAAACTGACTAATCTCTTTGGAAAACAATATAATTTTTAAGTTGTTTTTCTTCTTTCCTAGGATTTTTTCCCATTACTTGGGGTCTGCTCTTCTGTTACGTCTCCTCCACAGAGCTCTGTTGTGGTCGTCTTCATGGCTGAGGTCCGCATCGCACATGTCCTCCTTGATGTCGTCCACCCACCTCTTGAGCGGTCTACCACAGGGTCGGCGTCCTCCTGGATCGGATTGGAGTGCTGTTTCAGCCACAGAATCTCACTCTTTCCTCATGACGTGGCCTTACCACCGAAGAGGAGCCTCTCTTGCCTTCTCTATGATTAAGTTTACACCAAGCATCTGGCGGGCATAGTTATTAGATGCATAGTTATAGCGAATCAATCCATGAGACCATCGCAGCATTTTCATCTCCACTGAATCCTGGCCATCGATGCTGATGGTTCCGCTGGTTTGAGGTCCGCTTTCCAAATAGGTCGTCTTTTGGAGATTGAAACGCATGCCATTTTTTGAAAGCCTATCATTCTAAGTTTGGGTTTGATCTTGAAGTTCCTTACGGGTTTTCTGTGTCAGTACCACGTCGTCGGCATAGAGAATCGTCCAGAGGCGAGGGGTCTTTGTGTCGGCTGTTACTGTGACCATGCAAAGGATGAGAGAGGGCTGAACCCAACGGTGATTTTAAAAGATGGAGAGATTCCAGCAGGACACCGGACTACAAAATGTCCAAATGTTTGTAAATCTATCGGACCAAACTGCGTGGTCATCAGTCCGTACCTTACAAACTACTTAAACCCAGGTAAACTAACCTACGGACAACACACACACACACACACCCATGCCCCAGGGAGGACTCGAACCTCCACGACGAGCGACCGCGCGCTCCACAGCGAGACGCTTTGACGCTTTAGACCGCTCGGCTACTCCACCGCGGCACCGGACTACACTTATTACATCTCGATAGATGATAATTTTTTACTTTACACATTTCTTTATATCTTGCAACAAAAAATGCAAATAAAAATTATTTTTGCTTCAATTAAATGTTGATAACAAACAATTATCAAAATACAGGTTTTATAAAACTTCCCTCCGTTAGTCAAAAGAAAGTTTATTACCATACTGTAATTTATATTTTAGCATTGAAGTATGCTTTGATTATTGTTTAAAAATTTCGGTAGATAACAAAAACTTAAATGTAGTGGAGCTGTGTTTTAGAGACACATATTCACGGAGACTTTTGAATGTGCCTAGGGATGCTTGGTTCCTAAGATTTGTCTAGCAGCTTACAAACAGTATTGAAATACTTCCATAAATTTCATATAAAAATCAAGACTCAGACTTTAAATAAACTTACGTCATATTTACGCAAACCGTAAGAAGTCTGGCACAATTTACCGCTGACGGAAAGTGACAGGCAGTACTATTAATTTTTAATGATGTGTAAAATTCTGATAAATATCAGCACTTAAAAAACTTTAAGAAAAGTTAACAATTTTTTCATGCAACTTTAGCACTTGGTATCGTTCCCAACCCAAGCTAGCAGGTATGTGTACCTTCAGAGTTTATACTAATACTAGTCTGTATGACACATTTTGTTACTCAGAAAATAAATAGCCCCGATCAGACTGTTATCGAAAACAATCTCAGCTTGTTTCGTTCTTTAACGATCATGCTGTCGAGAGGACATCAAACCCTTTCCTTTCTTCTTAGCAACTACATTAATATCAATAATACGCAAGAAACATCAAGTGTGTAGCGAACCGTTCTTTATGCACCATTAGCACTTCGTCCTATTTCAGTCGCTTAGGTTTCGCGGAAAAACGATAGCCGCCATTCCTATTTGTAGCCTCTAATCTCTCAAATTTAATTCTTGCTATCTTTTTGCGAGATGTACGTACGAGGAGCCAATATATTGATTGACGCTTCAAGAAATGTATGCTTTCGGAACTTTGACAGAAAATCCGTACCACGACACAGAACGTCTCTTTCCTGATCATCTCTGTGGCTCTTTCGTGTTAACTAAATGAGCCTGTAGTGAACCGTGCTGCTCTTCGTTGGATCTTCTTTGTGTCTGCTGGCATCGAACCCACACTGATGAGCAGTACTCCAGCGATGGCTGAGCGAGTGTTTACTAAACAACTTCCTTTGCTGACAGACTACGCTTCCAGAAGATTCTTCCAGTGAATCTCAGTCTGGTATCTGCCTTATCCACAATTAATTTTATATGGTCGTTCAATTTCAACTCGCCCCTTATCTCTAATACCATATATTTTATGGAAGTAACTGATCCCAATATTTGTCCTGCTGTTTCATAATTATGTAACAAACGCTCTTTCATTATATGTAAACACAGCACTTCACATTTATGTTGAGAATCAATTGCCATTCTCTGCACCACGCGTCAATACGCCACTGGTCATCCTGCATTTCGCTACCCTTTTCTAGTGTTTCGACTTCTCGATAAACTACAGTATCACCAGCGAAAAGCCTCATTGAACATCCCATGTTATCTACGAGGTCATTTATGTATATAGTCTTATAACACTCCCTTGGGGCATGCCAGAAATCACCTTCACGCCTGCTCTCCGTTGAGAATGTGCGTTCTGTTTACCAAAAACCCATTAGTCCATTCAGCTGGTCTGGTATTCCATATACTCGCGCAGAAACGTATCGAACGCCTTGCGGAAGTCAAGAAGCCTGGCATCTACCTGTGATCCTGTCCTTTGGGTCTCGTAGGTGGATAGCGCCACCTGGATTTCACTTGATTGTTGCTTTCGACAGCAATTTTGATTTCTTCAGAGAGTATTTCCGATCCCCAGAAATTCCGTAGTACTGGAACATAAAACGTGTTCTAAAATTCTACAATTCACCAGCGTCAGATATATAGGCCTATAGTTTCTCGCATCTGATCGATGACTCTTCTTGAAAACAGAAACTACCTTCCTTAGGAATGCTTAGTTCCTTTACAGACCTACGCTACACTGCTGTTATAAGGGAAGATGGGAGGGGGGCACGTTACTTCGCATACTCCGTGTAAAATCAAATCGTGGAGGAATAATATTCAGATGACTGATTTAGCAGCAAAATGATCCGAATTTTACAGCCTGACTGAAATTTCCTTAATACTATGCGCCTGGATGATAATGAAATTTATCTAAAAATTTAATATTCACAGAATATATGGCGTCAACTGCGATTGGGCAAAGCTGAAAATGTGTACCCAGACGGGATTCGAACCCGGGTCTCCTGCTTTCTAGGCAGTTGCGCTGATCCCTACACCACTGGGGACACAGTGATAAACGCACCTCCAAGGACTACCTAAGCACGCCTCCCGTCAGATACAAATTCCCAGCTTCGTCCTGCCCACAGTGTGTGAATATTAAATAATAACAACTGCAGGATCAGAAGTGACGTCTGTTCTTTCGACACAGACGCCACATGTATATATATTATCTAAAAATGTTTCTCGAGTTAATTAATTTACCTTACAACTGTGCGGCCTGATGATAATCGAAAACACGTTTTCTCACACTGCACTCCGCGGACTGAATGCAATCCGAATCAATTATTCGTGTGTCCCACTGTTGTCAGATATATTCTATAATCATATGTTCTAGCAACGAAAAACCGAATACTGACATTAGAAGCTTTTTAAGAGTGTAATTTTCCTGGCTACAACGTCAGACCTGGCGGTAAGTGGATAAAGCGGTCTACCGGAAATCCAAGGCTCGCGAGTTCGAAAGTCAATCACATCATACATTTTTCACTCTGCGTTTTAATGCAACCTTCACCTCTCAACAATGTGATGAGTCACTATGAACGTCGTGAGGTTCGGATTCCACGGTAAGCTGTAGACTCCCTTTCCCCGGTTGGATAACCGGAAAAGATTAGGGACATTCAAGTCGCCAAAGTGACGTCCACTTGCAACACTTACATCAGGCCAATGAGGCACACTAAATTATTATTATTAAGCTTGATCTCAAATGTTCTGAAGCTAACGAAACCATGCTAATAACAACACTAGATCCTAAAAAAAAGCAATGGTCTGTGTCATTTACATGCATAACGTTGTAAAGGAGAAAAAACAAGTAACAAGATATCAGTGATACAAAGCGAAATTATACTAATTCAATGACGTCAGTGTATCACTGTATTTTCAGTCAACATGACAAAAACAGATTGCTTCAAGTAATCATAATAGCGTCGTGTGGAAACAGCCACATGGTCCAAGGCATCTTGTAGCGGATTGCACGGCCGCTCTATTCGGGGGTTCCAGTCCTTTTGTGAGTTAAGGGACCGATGTCCATATCACTGTGGCTCTTTAAGTTTACAAACATTTGAATCATTGTGTGGTGTCGCACCAGTCTAAAGTGCGCGCTACGTACTTCCGCCGCGCGCCGCCATGCACGCACGGCGCGGCGTTCTTACAACGTCAGCCACGAGCGCCCTCTGCTGCTACTCCGCTCGTGGCCACGACTGCTGCATCGGCCACTTGGGACTGAGATAGGAACCAGTTAACACTTGGGAATCAGATAGGCACCAGTTAAGACTTGGCTATCGGATAGGCACTAGGAATCATCAGTAGGCAGGCCTCTAGATAATCTATGTATCAGCATTCTACAGTCAAGAACTATGTAAAAGTTAAGTATTATTAAGTCTCTATGAAATATATATCTCGTTCTAATTTACTCTAGTGTTTCCAGTTTCTGCTGTCCCACTGGCTGGTCACCTCCGTACCTGCACACGCGTGCATCCTTTATTCCTGTGTCTCTCTCCACTCGGCTACCGACACCTAAGCCGACCGACGAGGCTGGGACACAAAACATTACTTACCTCATATACCTTATAGTGCTTACAATACTCCCCAAAATGCAGATGCGAGATTTCGATGATTGGTTAAAATAAAGTGGAAGAGAATATTATGCACACTTAAGAAAGGTCGCATATTCAAAATCTGTTTCGCAGCCGGCCGCGGTGGCCGAGGGGACTGCGTCGCGCCAGTCATGGTCTGCACGGTCGGGGGTTCGAATCCCCACTCGGGCATGGATATTTGTGCCGTCCTTAGTGTTAGCTAGTTCATAAGTAGTTTGTAAGTTTAGGGACTGGTGACCCCGTAGTTAAGTCAAATGTTCAAATGTTTGTAGAACTTATGGGACTTAACTACGGGGTTATCAGGCCCTAAACTTACAATCTACTTATGAACTACTTACGAACTAGGACGGCACAAATATCCATGCCCGAGAGGGGATTCGAACCCCCGACCGTAGTGGCCGTGCAGACCGTGACTGGAGCGCCTCAATCCCCTCGGCCACCGCGGCCGGCCCGTAGTTAAATCCCATAAGCAATACAAACATTTGATTTTTTTTTTATTTTTTTTTTCGCCGTCCGCGGTGGCTGAGGAGACTGAGGCGCTCCAGTCACGGTCTGCACTGCCAATACGGTGGGGGGTTCGAATCCCCCCTCGGGCATGGATATTTGTGCCGTCCTTAGTATAAGGTAGTTCGGAAGTAGTTTGTAAGTTTAGGGACTGATGACCTCGTAGTTAAGTCCCATAAGTTTAACAAACATTTGATTTGATTTGAATTTTTTTCGGTTTCGCATTCAAACATTCCAGTATAAAAAAACATATTAATTTCACTTTTAAACGATTATAGGCTTATTTCAGTTTCATACTCTGTCTACCACCAAGCACATTGCAATAATCGCTTATGCTTCAGTGCAGAAAATTATTGTAAATCAGAGTGACGTATGATGGCAAAATAATATTAATGTATCACTTCCATTTTGTAAGCAAACTTCGTGTGACTATTTCTTTGTGGCTAAAATGTTCTAGTGAAAGTTCCCAAATAAGATCGATTGAACACTTGACCTAACATCATAGTTCGGGTTTACTGGCTTCGGTTATCTTGGAACAATTACGTAAATTATAGCCTCACCACAATATGCATTTATTCCATCAATATTCGATTCTTTTGAACAACAGTGTATATTGGATGCGTTTAGTCCAAACACTTGATGACGCATCTAATCGAGGACGCGTTTAACTATCTCTTAAGAGAAATTCAGTTTTTTCGTGGTAAGGAACTGTGGAACAAAATCAGTTTAACAGCCACAAGAAGTTACAAACTCTCTATGCTGCATCAACGATACTAAATAGTAATGAACTAACGGGAAAAATAAAAAACCTGCAAAGATGACGTCGATTTTGATCCGACGGTTTCATCAGCGTCCTCGAACAGATAGCGTAGTGAGAGAGCTGACAGAGCAACATTCGTGTGTACTCTTTAATATTAAAATTCTTGCAGCCATAAGGCTCATTGTGATATCAACGTGTGAAGGAAACAGTCGCCATATCACGGAGACGCACTTATATTCTTGCAGTCAACTAAGCAGTTTTGAAAGGGCTCAAATTGTGGCCTTCCAACTGGCGGGATGGTACATTCGGAGAATTTCCACACAGTTAGACGGGCTGCGTCGATTCTGCGACAATGTTGGTTGCTACGGTCATGCGAACAGTGTTACTCCCGTAGACAACGCTCCGGACGTCCATACAGCACCGACGATCACCAAGATTGACCTATTTTAAGGGAAAGAGTGGCATATCGCACGGCTACCACTACACAGATCAGAACGTTTGTGAGTCCATAAGTGTCAACAAGCACAGTTGCCAACCTGACACGCCACAGCATCGACGTGTGCAACTAGAACGGTGCTGTCACAGGATCCCTTTAAAGATGGAAAGGTAGGCCGTAGTCTTCAGCGATGAAAGCCAATTTTGCCTGTACTGAAATAATGGTCGTTTTCGTGCACGACGGAAACCTGGCGTGCGCTGACTCGTAGAGTGCACGCCTTCAAGACACACTGGCCCCCACCAATTACGAAAAATGCACGTAATTTTATGAGTAATTGTCTATATTTTGTAAAACGTTGTTAATCATGCTGGTACCAAGTAATGTATATTACAAGTTTGTGTGGGTGGACATCTTTCGTAACAAGCGCCAAAATTCTTCGTTTTCGAAGGTGAAAAAAAAAACGATTTTTTTCTGCTGCAATTCATTTCGTTTCTCCCAGACGCGTTTCGCCTTTTATCTTAAAGGCATCTTCAGTGGAATCTTCAAGTTTTTTTTTTTTTTGTTTTTTTTTCGGGAACTGTTTATAAACTCGAACAATATGTCTCACAAAAAAAATTTTACTTGCAGATCCCACTGAAGATGCCTTTAAAATAAAAGGCGAAACGCGCCTGGGAGAAATAGAAATCAATTGCAACAAACAAAAGGCGTTTTTCACCTTAAAAACGAAGAACATAAGTTACATTTTTTACATTAGTATTGGATTCACTATTACTTGACGAGAGTAGTCTTTCATTGTTCAATATGTGAAGAGCTACGACGTTGCTCTTGAAAGGTTTATTCTATAGTTAATAATCGCTTCCCAAGCAGCCAACATACTCAACCATAGTTTTAAGCGACGACGAGGTCCAAAATGTTCAAATGTTTGTAAATCTATCGGACCAAACTACGTGGCCATCAGTCCGTAGCTTACAAACTACTTAAACCTAGATAAACTAACCTAAGGACAACACACACACCCATGCCCCAGGGAGGACTCGAACCTCCACGGCGAGCAACCGCGCGCTCCGCAGCGAGACGCTTTAGACGCTCGGCTACTCCACCGCGGCAACGAGGTCATCTTCATACATATAAACGAAAACTGACACAACACGTTGAATTAGAGATCCCAAAATGTTTTATACAACTGAATTCGAAAACAATGGAAAAAAATCAATCACAGGTGGATTCTAACCAACAACTCTAAGTTTGTGTGACCAGAACGCTATCATCTGAGTTACACCGACATTTGCTACAACTGTTTTATTTATTGGTACTTACGTGTACTTGCAAAATTTCAAAGTATATTTCCTTGAGAATTTGAGAGTTGCACCGAAAGGCTTTGGCTAGTTGTTATTTAAGTTCTGAACTACACGTTCCATAAATATAAAAAAAAATCTAAAATTCGATACACCTGTGGTCTCCTTGCGAATCCATATCGCTTTCATACAACACGAAATAGTCGTCAGCTGAAATAAATGAAACCTTAGTGCAACAAGTAACACTCGTAAAATCTCGTGTAGAATCACATACTGTGTTCACTTATAATTCCATAATGAAATCGGGAAAAGTGAAAGTTCTTAGCTGACACTCCTTACCCCTCAACAAAGTTACGTAAATTCCCGATAAAGTGGCAGTTTGCCGTAGCAAACGGATCACTTCAGCTATCCAGGCAGGTCCTCCTGTTGCGAAGACAAGACAAAGTGTCCCTTTAGCCTCAAGGAACTCTCCTCATGAACCAAGTATTTTACTTGGCGACAGCAGTTCTCTGCCAAAGCCACTATCATTGTCATATCACCGTCTCTCAAAACAACTATTAATATGAAACATTTGTTTTGAATTACCTTTGAACACTTCCATACTACATTAACATTCTGACAATATTAAATAGAAACGTTATAAACGTACATACACCTTAGCACTATTTATCACAGTACAGATGATGTATGAAATAAATAAATAAACAAATAAGTCAGATTTGAACGCTCATACTGCATAATATTTATGTAAAGTTATTGACAAAAAGACAAATATTCATTATACTTACAAGAACATGATGACAATAGGGGCATATCATGATTCTTGCAATTTCTTAGTTACTGTGAAAGAGACGATAATCTAACAATACTTCCATCATCGATTGATATAACAAGTGGAAGAAATAAATAAATACATACAAGTTTGTTGCTCTAATAGCTTGAGGTAATAATTGCAAGAAGGAGAGAGAGAGAAAGAGAGAAAGAAGTTTTCTCAATCTACTGTACAAAATTGCAAACTTTGTTTCTTTTTTAGAAATCAATTGCAATTTTGGCATGAAGACACTCAGCCCCCCCCCCCCCCCTTTCAGACCAATATCCTGGCTTCACGTCAAATTCTTTTAAGACATCGTAAATGCCTTTAGTTTTAATGGGACCAGGACACTAACTCATTATATAGTTCTAAGTTAAGACAGTGTCCATGTTTTAAGAAGATGCCGGAGCGTTCATTAACACATTCCTAGTCTTTTGCCTCAGCTCGTCCAAAATGGGTTCACCCATTTCTGGCAGTACATCATTGTCCACCAGGGTCTTAAGCAGTTGCTGGAGTGAAATCTGGCCGGCTACCTTTTGACATACGTATCCATAATGTCGTAAATACCTGTAGTATGAAAACGATTTCAGATTCTTATCATATCACTCTGACTCACAACTATTCGCCTTGCAACTTCTCTTAATGTATGTCATTGTTGACAAAAGCAACAGTCCGTGTTCGGCAAACGTTGACATTTCTCTTCTTGCGGTGGGAGAACGTCCATACAAACGCCGTGTAGTGTTCCTTCACTGTGTGTTAAATAGATGGAGCTATAGCCACGTTTGTTTACATTTTGCAACACTTCAGAAGACATAGTTTTTTTTGTCATGTCAACTTAGGTCCAGAAGGAATGTGTTTATTACACCCACAAACAAAAGTTTACCTTAAAATGTTCGATCTGGAGCATTCTTCTGTAAATGAATAACATGTTTTATATTTACAATAGTTTACTTTGGATAGTATTCTTAATACTGGATGATAGTGTTAGCTTTGTCAGTCCATTAACTTATATTAACAGCTAAAAAAATTTGCTTCTCCCGTTATGAAACTCAAGGTTGAATCTTTCTTTGTACCTTACATTTATTTACTTACTGATCCTCCACATTCGGTCCCGCGGTAAACCAGGAGAGAAAAATTAGTAGAAGTGTTCATCCATGAGCTACATACGTTTTACATTCAACATCAGGTTTTCTTTTTTTTTTTTTTTTTTTTTTTTTTTTTTTTTTTTTTTTTTTTTTTTTTTTTTTTTAACTTCGGACTAGTAAAATATTGTAGTTCCTTACTTAAAGAGTAAGAGCCACAAGAGTCTATTTAGAAAGCTAGTTAATATTATCGAAGACTGTGATTCACTCTTGACGCGATTAAGACTCAATAAAATATATAATACTTATTCACTTGGTGTCCTTGTGCATAGGTTGAGTAATATTTTTTATCTCAAGACGAGTGTAAATAATATGAACAATTTACAGTGATAGTCAAGAAAAATTAATTATTTTAGTTGAAAAATCTTTTTCATATTGATGAAAATGGAATGGTTGTGAAGTCGCTGTGACGTCATTAAGGTTTTCGGTGGGATGGTTGGTGAAGGAGTCGGTGGAGAGGCCGGCCGAGTCTGTCTCGTATATCAGACAGTGGCGTGTGGTCCTGTAAATATCAGGACCCCCAGTCAACAGAGGATCAAAAGCAACTGCAAAGCGATTTAAACAAAATTTCTACTTGGTGCGAAAATTGGCAATTGACACTAAATAAAGAAAAGTGTGAAGTAATACACATGACCACTAAAAGAAATCCGCTGAACTTCAATTACGCGATAAATCAGTCAAACCTTAAGGTCGTAAATTCTAACAAATACCTAGGAGTTACAATTACGAACAACTTTGACTGGAGAGAACACATAGAAAATATTGTGGGGAAGGCGAACCAAATGTTACGTTTCATTGGCAGAACGCTTAGACGATGCATCAGCTCCACCAAAGAGACTGCCTACATCACACTTGTGCGTCCTCTCTTGGAGTACTATTGCCCCTTGTGGGACCCTCACCAGGTGGGACTGACGGAATATATTGAGAAGGTTCAGAGAAGGGCAGCTCGTTTTGTTTTATCACGTTACGGGGGGGGGGGGGGGAAAGCGTCACGGAAACGTTGCACGAATTGGGGTGGAAATCATTAAAAGAAAGACGTTATTCATTGCGGCGTGATCTGTTTGCGAAGTTTCAATCACCGACTTTTAGTTCTGAATGTGAAAATATTTTGCTAGCACCCACCTACTTAGGGAGACATGACCATCCCAATAAAATAAGAGTAATCAGATCGAAAACGGAACGATTTAGGTGTTCTTTCTTCCCGCGCGCTATAGAGAATGGAACGGTAGAGAAAAGTTATGAAAGTGGTTAATGAACCCTCTGCCAGGCACTTAAGTGTGATTTGCAGATTATCTATGTAGATGTAGATGTAGATATGAACAGAGAACGGGTTTCCAAAGGCGCCATCCAGCATCCTTGGGCAAGATACCTGAAACAGTTACATCAGTATTACATAAAACTTCAGCACAAACGTCTAGAGAAATAAGAGGTTATAGAGCATTTTATACAATTGTGTAAGCGTAAATATTTAGTTTGTAATACTGTTACTCAAACTGTAAAGGACGTTTAGGTGGATTCGAGAGCTAATCGATTGATTTGTAACTAACGTAACTTTTACGAGTCAGTTCGTAACAGTTCAGTGGCAGTGGTAAAATCATAAGTATGTTCCGACAAAAAAAAGAAAAACTCAAACAACCAACACCCTCTTCTACCTGCTGCTTCAACAATCCCACTACAATTAAACACAGCACAGGCGTAACTGTTGTCGTGCGCTAATGGACGTTTTCGTTTGCCATGAGTGTTTTCTCTGTGTTCGATATCTAGATTAGGACTCACGAACGACAGCGGTTCAACTAAGTTCCGTTCTGAGCAGCTGACATCTCGCTTTTTCCGACAGCGCTGAGTCGCATTCTGAGGGCTCTGCTGCGAACGACGTACCTTGTGCGAGCATTAAACGTGACTGCAGCGATTACACGGGACGTCAAACCCAAATCTTCCTTTTCTTTTAATTTTAATTTTTATTTTAACGAGTCATTCATGGAAATGTTTGCATTACAAATCTTGTCTGTCACCTGATCTGAGGTCCGCCATCATTCACGAATTGGAATATGACAACACACTCTCCTCAGTCACAGGCTCACATCAGCACAACTGCTGCCTAACATAAGTGAACCTCATAATTCGAATCTTAGGAATGTCACTCTTCAGACTGGTTTCGTCTGTTCAAAAATGTTCAAATGTTTGTTAAGATTATGGGACTTAACTACGGGGTCATCAGTCCCTAAACTTACAAACTACTTATCAACTACCTTATACTAAGGACGGCACAAATATCCATGCCCGAGCGGGGATTCGAACCCCCGACCGTAGTGGCCGTGCAGACTGTGACTGGAGCGCCTCAGTCCCCTCGGTTTCGTCTGTGACATAGTGTTCACCGGACCTTCCTTTTGGAATAGGCTCGTATATTGCTAGTAAAATTTGGGATTGTTTAAAGTGGCTGTCAAGAATTTGTTTTCAAATACCTGCACGACATATATTCAAAAAGCATCTATTATATGGCAATTAACACCCATATATTTTTAATTATTTAGGAAATAAGTACGTCCTTTTTTATTCTTAATTTTCAATATTTTATGAAAGGTTTTTAATAAGAAACATATGCACTTCACTAATAATTGACGATGGTTGTCTTTGCTTATTCATTTCGTGAAGAGTTTTCCAGTGTTGTTGCTATACTGTAATTTGTAGTGTTTCTTTCATTGAAGCCATCATTATTAACAACCTTTAAAACCAAAATATCAACATTTGTCTGAAGAAATTAAAATCAGATGTAGGTCAATTACGATATGTTTGATGAATTTTATTCCAACATAACAGAAATTAGGTCTGTAAAGCTTATTGGACTTAACTACGGGGTCATCAGTACCTAAACTTACAAACTACTTAGGAACTAGCTAACAGTAAAGACGGCACAAATACCCATGCCCGAGGGGGGGATTCGAACCCCTGACCGTAGTGGCCGTGCAGAACGTGACTGGCGCGCCGCAGACCGCTCGGCCACGGCGGCCGGTTAACATTAATTAATTAAACCAACAATGATAGCGGAGTTCGAACTGTCGACCATACTTCATGCCCTTAGCGATGAGCCACGAAACCCGCCGGCAACTTGGACCGTATTATACTTAATGAAATGTCCTAAAGAAACTTCAAAATAAATTTTCTGGAGCATTTTTGAGAGTTGTATAAAATGGCTCTGGCTGATTTCTATTCGAGTTCTTACCTTCACGTACCATAAATGTAAAGAAATTTTTAAAAAAATCGCTTTCTAGGCGGTTTTGCTTGTAAGATATACCGAAGTAGAAACCGCCAACACTATAGTTCATATTTTATCCTCTTTTTTTTTTCTTTGAAAATTAAACCCTAAAAGATTATTTAGAACCTGATTTAGACTTCTTATAGTTCATAGAATAATCACTAGTTACGCAGTGCTTGGAAATAGGAAATACTTCTGTTGCCTAAAAGACTTATTCGTATGCTTGATGTCTGCCCTATACAGAATCTTCCCACTGAAAAGGAAATTATTTATCCATTTCCTCAATGTTGACAATGACGGAAATTTGGAAAATAGCTTACGACTTTTTCGACCACGCTACATCACGTATCCTTTTATGAGAGGTTCGTCACTCCGCATCAGTGTTATCGTTCTGACGCGTGGACTCGTAGCGGATGTTATGCGTGTCGACAGAAGTAACTGTCCAGGCAGCCTTCACCGGCTGTTAATGGGGCTGTTTCCACTCGTACTTGGGAACGGCCGCAGCTTGTAACAGACCAGTCTACACCCCAGCCGTCCTGGCATTACTGCAGACGTACTGACCTGCACTATCTCTGGTGGGGTTACTCACAGTAATGGCAGGGGGATTAGCGGCAGACCCAAAGCGGTGGGCAGCCCCACCACGATAACCACACATCATTCCGGCAAGAGCTCCGGGGAGCCGGTCGAGACGTAATCCCTTAAGAAAAGCCAGTAACTTACAGAGATTAGCCGGAGCTCTGTCCAAGTGATTGTGAACGTAATCCAGTATCTACTCACCGGGAGAGAATTCACGCGATCTTGCAGCTTAAATACGGAGTCGCATGTCACTTAAATCTACATCTGCATGTGTACTTAGCAAATCACATTTAAGTGCCTGGCGGAGGGTTTATCGAGCCGCTTTCATAATATGGACACCTCTCTAATAGCGCGAGGATAAAAGGAGCATCTAAATTTTTGGTTTTAGATCTGATTGTATCGGTGCAGTGGCCGAGCGCTCTAAGGCTCCTTAAGGTAGAGCGCTCGCTGTCGGAGGTTCGACTCCTCCCTCGTGCATAGATATGTGTAGATGTAGATGTCCTTAGCATAAGTTAGTTTAAGAAGTTTGTAAGCCCAGGGACTGATAACCTCAGCAGTTAAATCCCTTACATTTACAAAAATATGAATTTTACATCTGATTTCTCTTTTCGCATCTCGTCGCGATAAGTAACGCTTTTTCTTAATGATTTCCACCCCAACTCGTGCATAATTTCCGTGACACTCTCTCCGCTGTATTGCGGTAATACAAAACGAGGTGCCCTTCGCTGAACCTTTCCACTGCTCTCACTCAGTCCCAACTGGTGACATCCCCATACTGCGCAGATATACTACAAAATAATACTGAGTAGTATAGGTAGCTTCTTTACTAGAACTATTGCAAGTCTTCTGGCAATGAGACGTAGCCTTCACTACGCCTTCCCCATGATATTTTCGATCTGTCAAAATTCAAATGTTTGTATAGCTTATGGGACTTAACTACGTGGTCATCAGTCCCTAAACGTACAAACTACTTACGAACTAACTTAGACTAAAGACGGCACAAATATCCATGCCCGAGGGGGGATTCGAACCCCCGACCGTAGTGGCCGTGCAGACCGTGACTGGCGCGCCGGTGTCCCCTCGGCCACCGCGGTCGGCTTTCGATCTGTCCTCTTCATTTAAAGTTGTTCTTCATTGTAACTCCTAGGTATTCAGTTGAATCTACGGCCTGTATATTTGACTGATTTATCGGGTAAATTCAGTATTTCTTTTAGAGCTCATACGGAAGACTTCTATAACAATTACGAACAACTTAAATCGGAAGGAACACATAGAAAATATTGTAGGGAAGGTGAGCCAAAGACTACGTTTCATTGGGAGAACACGTAGAAGAGGCAACAGTTCCACTAAAGAACTACACTACATCTGTGTGTCCTACTTTGGAGTAGTCCTGCGCATTGAGAGATCTGCACCTGGTGGGACGATTTGGAGAAAGCTCGTTTTCTATTATCACAATATAGGGGAGAGAGTGTTACGGAAATGATTCACGAATCAGGGTGGAAATCATTAAAAGAAATGCGTTATTTGTCGCGCCGAGATCTATTTGCGAAATTTATTTAACCAACTTTCTCTTCCGAATAAAAAACTAAACTAAACTCCGGCTGACAGGCCTCGAGAGGCCCACTGGGTACTGACCGGCCGCCGTGTCATCATCTTCTGAATGCGATCATACATTGTTAGATGGGGTAAAAATTGCTGAGGGAGACCAAGAGATGAATACTTTCGTACGACTAGCAACTATAAGATATAAAACAGTATAATTTGGGAATACAGCTAGCTATAATAGGTCGTCTCTGTCACTGAAAATTCAAAAAATGTTCAAATGTTTGTAAAGCTTATGGGACGTAATGGGGGGTCATCAGTCCGTAAACTTACAAACTACTTATGAACTAGCTAATACTAAAGACGGTACAGACATCCATGCCCTAGAGGGATTCGAACCCCCGACGGGGAACGGTCTCACGTATCGTAGCATAGAGCCTTAATGCGCTCGGCCGCGGCTGAAAATTCAAGCTTCTACCCACTAAATTACAGGCCTATTTCATTGACGTCAATTTCAGCAGGGCTTTGGAACATAACCTGTATTCAAATATTATGAATTATCTCGAACAGAAAGACCTATTGACCCAAGGTCACCATGGATTTAGAAAATATCGTTCATGCGAAACACAACTAGCTCTTTATTCACACGAAGTGATGAGTGGTATCGACAAGGATTCGCAAATCGAATCCGTATTTCTTGATTTCCAGAAGGCTTTTGACACCGTACCTCACAAACGGCTTTTAATCAAATTGCGTGATTATGGTATATCGCACCAAATTTGCGACTGGATAGGGGATTTCCTGTCAGAGAGGATACAGCTCGTAGTAATCGATGGTAAGGCATCAACAAAAAACAGAGGTGATATCGGGCGTTCCACAGGGTAGTGTTATTGGTCCTCTGCTGTTCCTTATTTACGTAAACGATTTAGGGGAAAATCTAAGTAGCTCTCTTAGGTTGTTTGCAGACGACGCCGTCATTTACCATCTAGTAAAATCATCAAAACCAACTGCAGAACGATCTGAATAAGATATCATTATGGTGTAAAAATTGGCAATTGACTCTGAATAATGAGAAGTATGAAGTCGTCCACATGAGTACGAAAAGAAATCCGTTAAACTTTGTTTACAAGATAAATCAATCAAAAGTGAAGGCCGTAAATTTCACAAAATACCTAGGAATTTCTGTCACTTCAGATTTAAATTGGAAAGAACGCGTAGATAATGTCGTGGGAAAGACGAACCAGAGACTGCGTTTTATTGGCAGAACCCTTAAAAGATGCAACAGAACTACAAAAGAAACTGCATACACTACGCTTGTCCATCCTTTATTGGAGTATTCCTGTCCAGTGTGGGATCTCTATCAGGTGGGTTTGACGGAGGACATGCAAAGAGTCCAAAGAAGGGCGCTCGTTTGCTATTGTCACGATACTGGGGAGACAGCGTTAGGGAAATGATTCAGGATCTGGGATGGGAATCACTACAACAACGGTGCTTATCGCTGCGGCGTGGGCTATTTTTTTTTTTTTTTTTTTTTTCCTTATGGGACTTAACTACGGGGTCATCAGTCCCTAAACTTACGAACTACTTATCAACTAGCTTATCCTAAGGACGGCAAAAATCCATGCCCGAGGGGGGATTCGAACCCCCGACCGTAGTGGCCGTGCAGATCGTGACTGGAGCGCCTCAGTCTCCTCGACCACCGCGGCCGGCGTGGGCTACTTAGGAAACTCAAATCGCCAACATTCTCCTCCGAATGCGAAAATATATTGTTGCCTCCCAGTTACATAGGAAGAAATGATCATCAGAATAAAATACGAGAAATCAGAGCTCGAACGGAGAGATTCAGGTGTTCTTTCTTCCCGCACGCTATTGGAGAATGGAATGGGAGATAAATAGTATAATGGTGATTCGACGAACCCCCTGCCAGGCACTTAAATGTGATTTGCAGAGTATCCCATGTAGATGTAGATGTAGATCCATGCCTGAGGGGGTATTCGAACCCCCTACGGGGAACGGCCTCGCAATTCGTAGCATAGCGTCTCAATGCGCTCAGGCGCTCCGCCGCGGCTGAAAATTCAAGCTTCTACCTTAGTGCATAACGAAGTTACAGGGGAGAGGGGGGGGGGACCAAAAATGCTGCGGATGGCTTTGAGTGAAGGATGGTACTGTTGCGCACTCGACTTGGCATGGTCACTGCTGTGCCGGTTCTTCCGAGTCGCTGTACGGAGTAGACAGGACGCGGCTAAGGCGGATGTGCTGAGACGCTGCCCAGACTGCGGCGTGTGGCGGCGTAACGGCTGGCCGCTGTTTGCGTGGCTGCGTGACTCACCGCCAGCAGACAAACAGCGCGCAGCCAGCAAACAGCGGCCGCCTCTGACATCGCGCGGGCTGTATACATCAGCCAGCCAGTTGCCGGCACTGCACGCTGCGCAGATGCTAATCAGGCTCAGGCTAATCAGGCTGAAAGCTGCGAGAATTCGCCGCCGTCGCTATAAGCCCGCTAACCCAGTTTCCCAGTCGCGGTGTCTAATCCTACCAGAGTGTAGTCCTGACGGCTGAAGTCGACTCTGCTAGCTTAGCAAACATTTCACGTTGGTAAGACCCCTGTGCAGTGATATATTTTTAACACTGTTATGTTATGTGTAATCTTTGTATGACTTGTTACTCCGTGTTTATTAATATCTGTTTAATACAGTGTAAGTGTGAATGAAGATGGCGTCCTTCTTGGAACACCTGTAGCTCAAGTACTATTTAGAAACCCTGGTTGTAACGAAACTCCACAACCCCATTATTAATACCAGGAACTGTTGATGTGGCCTCCAGACCCAATACTGGTGTCATGCAGCTCTCATCGGTACCCTGTCCTTCAAATCTAAATCTCTAAATAAGAAAGGCAAATCCTTTGCAATTTGCTTACAGCTTTAGATTAGATTACATTAATACTTGTTCCATAGATCATATATACGACATTTCGTAATGGTGTGGAACTTGTCAGTTTAGTAAATATTGTCTATACTTGACAATCAATATTTTAAGGACTTTTTTAATTTTTTACCTTTATTTATATATTTTTTTAAGTTTTATCTAAAAATTCATCTACATTGTAGAAGGAGTTGCCATTCTGAAATTCCTTTAATTTCTTTTTAAATACTAGTTGGCTATCTGTCAGACTTTTGATGCTACTTGGTAAGTGACCAAAGACTTTTGTGGCAGCATAATTCACCCCTTTTTGAGCCAAAGTTAGATTTAACCTTGAATAGTGAATATCATCCTTTCTCCTAGTGTTGTAGCTATGCACACTGCTATTACTTTTGAATTGGGTCGGATTGTTAATAACAAAATTCATGAGTGAATATATATATTGTGAAGCTACAGTGAGTATCCCTAGATCCCTAAATAAATGTCTGCAGGATGCTCTTGGGTGGGCTCCAGCAATTATTCTGATTACACGCTTTTGTGCAATGAATACTTTTTTACTCGATGTCGAATTGACCCAGAATATGATCCCATATGAAAGCAGTGAATGAAAATAGGCGTAGTAAGCTAATTTACTGAGATTTATATAACCAATTTTTGCAATGACTCTGATAGCATAAGTAGCTGAACTCAGACGTTTCAGGAGATCTTCAATATGTTTTTTTCCAATTCAGTCCCTCGTCAATGCAAACACCTAAAAATTTTGAATATTCTACCTTAGCTACAGATTTATGTTCAAAGTCTAAATTTATTAATGGTGTCATGCCATTTACTGTATGAAACTGTAAATACTGGATTTTATCAAAGTTTAATGAGAGTCCATTTGTAGAGAACCACTTAATGACTTTCTGGAAGATATAATTTACAATTTCATCAGTTAATTCCTGTTTGTCAGGTGTGATAGCTATACTTGTATCATCAGCAAAAAGTACTAGCTTAGCATCTTCGTATATGTAGAATGGCAAGTCATTAATATATATTAAGAACAGCAAAGGACCTAAGACCGAACCTTGTGGGACCCCATTTTTGATAACTCCCCAGCTAGAAGAATTAATTGTCTCATCTACATCATGTGAACTGCTTATTTCAACTTTCTGCACTCTTCCAGTTAAGAATGATTTAAACCATTTGTGCACTGTCCCACTCATATCACAATACTTAAGCTTATCTAGAAGAATCCCATGATTTACACAATCAAAAGCCTTTGAGAGATCACAAAAAATCCCTACTGGTGATGTCGGTTATTCAAAGCATTTAATATTTCATCAGTGAATGTATATATAGCATTTTCAGTTGAAAAGCTTTTTTGAAAACCAAACTGACATTTTGTTAGAACTTTATTTATACTAATATGTGAAGCAACTCGAGAATACATAACTTTTTCAAAAATTTTTGATAAAGCTGTCAGAAGTGAGATGGGCCGGTAGTTGTTGAAACGTATGTATCCCCTTTTTTATGCAAAGGTTTAACGATAGCATATTTCAGTCTATCTGGGAAAATACCCTGCTTAAATGAGCTATTACAAATATGACTGAGAATCCTACTTATCTCCTGGGAACAAGTTTTTAATACCCTGCTGGAAATGCCATCAATTCCATATGACCGTTTACTCTTGAGAGAGTTTATTATTTTCCTAATTTCTGAAGGTGAGGTGGGTGGAATTTCAATTGTATCAAATTGTGTGGGTATGGCCTCTTCCATTAATTGCCTTGCTCCTTCTAATGAACATCTAGATCCTATTTTCTCTACAACATTTAAAAAGTAACCATTAAAAATGTTTTCAACTTCTGACTTTTTGTTAATAAAGTTTTCATTTATTGCTCTTGGTTGCCCTGTCTCCCTTTTAATAATATTCCAAATTGCTTTAATGTTATTATCAGAGGAGCTAATCTCAGACATGAATCACATGCTTCTTGATTTTTTAATAACTTTTCATAATGTAGCACAGTAGCTTTTATAATATTTTATTGTTTCTGGGTTATTACTCTTTCTTGCGGACAGATATATCTCCCTTTTTCGGTTACACGATATTTTTATTCCTTTAGTAAGCCATGGTTTTTTGCATGGTTTCTTAGAATTAAATTTTACTAATTTCTTGGGGAAAAAGTTATCAAATACCCTTACAAATGTATCGTGAAATAGATTATATTTTAAATTAACATCATGTTCCTTGTAAACCTCATCCCAGTCTAACTACTGTAGACTTTCTGTGAAATTTCTAGTTGTTAAGTCATTAATCGAGCGCACAATTCTGGTGGACTGTTTCGAATTACTGAACGGAGCTATGTCATGTACTGTTACTAGCTGTGCACCATGATCCGAAAGACCATTCTTAATTGGACAAGCATTTATGTTGTTAAACTTATCTTGGTCTATAAAAAAGTTATCTGTCAATGTACTGCTGTCCTTTACTACCCGAGTAGGAAAATCAATAACGGATGTCAGATTGAATGAGCCAAGTAAGATTCCAGGTCTTTCTTCCTATTACACTCTTTCAGTGAATCTACATTGAAATCACCACAAATAATAATTTGCTTCCCCCTATCTGACAGATAGCACAACAAGGCATCCAAGTTTTCCAGAAATAACTGAAGGGGACCTATATACTGTCACAATTATAAGATAATCATCATTGAGTTTAAGCTGGCAGGCACATGCTTCAATATGCTGCTCTACACAAAACTTTTTTGTTTCTAAATTTTGTACACTGTGATAGCTTTTGGCATATATGGCAACTCCTCCTCTTATCTTATTATCTCTACTTACATTTGAGACTAATTTATATCCACTGACATTCACATTTTCCATTCGTTCCCATTCGTTTCCATTCGTTCACATTCGTCTCTCGGTGTCCTGCTATCATTTTTACCCCCTTCCCCCTCCCCCCACACACACATGTTTTATTAACTATTCCTTCTCGTGTAAGAATTTGTCCTATCAAGCGATCCCTTGCCAGAAACGCCTTTTCTCCCCATTTCTGTTCAATTCTGCATTCAGCATTTTCCTGTAGCAGTATTTTTTTCTGCCTTAACGCCTTACTGTCCACATTGTGCAAGGCTAAACGCCACGCAAATGCCTTCAAATACAGACTGCATAACACTTAGATTAATACTCGATGTCGAAATATTCCTCTACTTCAGCAATGTGTTTCTTCCCATAGCTATTCTCCATCTTATATCTTCTCTATTTCGCCAGTCATACGTTATTTTACTACCAAAATAACAAACATCCAACCAACCAACAATATTCCTCTCCTACTTTTATTGTCTCATTACATAATCAACTTCCTTTCGCATTGCCTCATTTTCTTCGACTTCATTCCAATTTCCTTGATTTGGTCTTGTTAATGGTCATCGTATACCTTCTTTTCGAAACACTATCCATTTCGTTCAGTTGCTTTTCCACGACCTACTCTTTCTCTGACAGAATTACAATGTCATCTCCAGACTGCAAAATTTATTTATTTATTTATTTATTTTTACTGAAATCTAAATCATTCTCCACATTTTTCTTTGCTTTCCCCCACAGCATGATCAATATACGGATAAAATAACGCTGAGATATGGAAACAACCCCGTCTTTCTCCCTGTCCAACCACTACATTCCTTTCGTATCAATGCACTGCCTAGTTTCCGTATAAGTTGTATATTTGTGCCCGTTTTTTATATCTAAACTTTTCTGCCTTCAGAAATTAAAGAGTGCATTCCAACCAACATTGTTAAAAGTATTCTCCAAATCTGAAACAGCTAAAAACGAACTTCTTGTATTCCTTAATATATTGTGCAACATGAGTCGTTTCTTTCCGTACATGTGTCTATATTTCACCTAAACCATTAAATCTATCCCGAAGTAGAATTCTACATGTCCCAAAATATAAAATAATTCTAAAAATTCTTATATGTTGCTGTAATCATCTCCTACCTGCTGAAATGAAGTTATTTATTTAAATTTCACAACGTGTTTCTGACATAGCCTATCATCCGGTGACCAATACAATATTGCGTATACGGAAACACATGATGAAACAGCATCGGTTGAAATTAATTTTCACATGACTTTACATTACGCGAATGAAATGTTCAAAGGTTTGTTGAGCTTAAGGGACTTAACTGCGGGGTCATCAGTCCCTAAACTTACAAACTACTTATGAACTACCCTAAAGGAGACACAAACATCCTTGCCTGAGGAGGGATTCGAACCCCTGACCATAGCGGCCGTGCAGACTGTGACTGGCACGCCGCAGACCGCTCGGCCACTGCGGCCGGCCATGAAGTGTTCAAATGTTTGTAATTAGGACTTAACTGCTTGGTTATTAGCCACTAGGCTTTAACTAGTTACACTAAGTTATACTAATCTAAGGACAACACACACATACACCCATGCCCGAAGGAGGACTCGAACCTTCGACGGCGAACGGCCACGCGGACCGCTGACGGCGGCTCAGTGCGCACGGCTATTCCGCCGCGGCTGACATTACTCGCCACTTCCTTCCTTTGTAAAATGCTTTAACCTCTTCTTTTACACAGCTAGGTTTAATAATGCTTACTTCAGACTGACAGTCCTGGTAGAGATATGCAACCACCATGATCCAAAATATAATATGATTCTGAAAATCTTATAGGATGTTGTAATAATCTCTTAGCTATTTAAAGTAGATTATTAAAGTAAATAAATACATTTTACAAGTTTTTTCATTCTTCTCTAAATAATTCGTATTAATATTTAGCAAACATGACTTATTAAACTGGCCATGTGGGAGTGGCCACGTGGTCTAAAGCATCATGCTACGGACCGGGCGGTCCCTCCCTGCGGAGGTTCGAGTCCACCTTCGGACATGGCTGTGTGTGCTGTCCTTAGTGTACGTTATTTTAAGTAGTTTGTAAGTCTAGGGACTGATGACCATAACATTTCGGTCCAATAGGTCAGCAGCCGTTTCGGTAGATACAGGGGCAACAGTCTGGATGATTGGCTGAGCTGGCCTTGTAACAACAGCTGATGTGGCTTTGCCATACAGCTACTGCGAACGGCTGAAAGCAAGGGGAAACTACATCCGTTACTTTTCCCGAGGAAATGCAGCTCTACTGTATAAATATATGATGATGGCATCCTCTCGAGTAAAATATTCCGGGGGTAAAATAGTCCCCCATTCGGATCTCAGGGCGGGGGCTACTCAGGAGGATGTGATCATCAGGAAAGATAACACTGGCATTCTACGGATCGGAGCGTGGAATGTTAGATCCCTTAATCGGGTAGGGAAGTTAGAAAATTTAAAAAGGAGAATGGATAGGTTGAAGTTAGATATAGTGAGGATTAGTGAGGTTTGATGGAAAGAGGGACAGCATTTCTGGTCAGGCGAGTACAGGATTATAAATACAAAATCAGTTGGGGGTATTACAGAAGTAGGTCTGATAAAGAATATAGGAATTCGGGTTAACTACTATGAGCAGCGCAGTGATCGCATTATCATAGTCAAGATAGATATAAAGCCAAAACTGACCACAGTAGTACACTAGCTTTGCCGATGATGAGGAGATCGAAGAGACAACTGTTCGAATCCCGGCAGGGCATGTATTTTCAGCTTTACTCTTTCCAATTTATATATACATGTGGCGTCTATTCCTTTACAATTTAATTTCATAATTCCGTGAATATAACATTGGTAATTTTGTATGGGTATCGCCACTTCCGATTGGTTTCGTATTTTATGTTCTGCCATACCGTTCATCCGACTGCTATAAAATTTGATCTTGAAACCTAAAGGATACTGTCGCTAGTAAAACGTTTTCATGATAGTTGCTCCCACTAACCAGGCACCATCGAGTTGGCCTCTTCGTAGGTCTCTCAGATCACGCATTTCACCGATCATTTGTGCTGACCGTCGGGAGTACAAAATGCATAATATACTGCAACTAACGCCCAAGGATTTTACGACAATTGTCTACTGCGGTCGATTTTACGTGTTAACAGGTATCCTGTGGTGCCACGTCCTATCAAGATGTAGCATTCTGCGAGATGTTCACATTACATTGACCACACGCTGTACCTACAAACACAATGACATCTATATGCTTCGTTGTAACGAGTCAAGGGGCCATAGAATCATATTTTAAATAAAAATAGCGATTTTTTTAATTGGCTTAAAATTTTCTACGTGACTTCCTCTTTAAAATGGAGAATTGCACGTCGTTGAAATCCAATCCCAACAATATTGATTTATCAGTTTTCCAAAGGTGTATGCTCAGTTTCAAAAATGTTCAAATGTTTTTAAGCCTATGAGACTTTCCTGCGAGGCCATCAGTCCCTATATTTACGAATTACTTATAAATTAACTTATACTAAAGACAACGAGTGCAGCTGTCTTGGGTGGACGACGAAAAATCACTTTCACTTTCTGACTGCTGAGACCCCGTCCTATTTTTGACGAGGGGCTACCAACATATGGCAAGAAAGCCATGGATTTAAAGATTTCTTCGTCTTCTTTTGTATTCTTTGTGGCTCTTTCGGTTTCATTTGCAATGCCTTCTGTATCTGCTGTGGAGCATACCCATTGTCTTCAAACACTCTCTGTAAATGGTAAAGTTCATCTTGCAGTCTGCGTTAGTCAGAAACAATATGTGCTCTGTGCACCAAAGTTCTGAGAACATTTATCGTCTGTGAAGGATGGTGGCAGAGAGTGTTTGAAGACAATGGGTAAGCTCCACAGCAGATACAGAAGGCATTGCACATGAAACCGAAAGAGGCCACAAAGAATACAAAAGAAGACGAAGAAACATTTAAATCCATGGCTTCCCTGCCATATGTTGGTAGCCTTTCGTCAAAATTAGGACGGATTCTCAGCAGACACAAAGTGAAAGTGATTTTTCGTCCTCCATCCAAGACAGCTGCACTCGCGGGCTCCGTCAAAGAAGATTTGCTGCTCTGAAAATCTGGAGTTTACAAAATTCCATGTGAATGTGGCCTTTCTTACATCGGACAAACAACTCGTACTATCCATGAAAGATGTACAGAACACCAAAGGTACACACGACTTTTACAACCTAACAAGTCGGCAGTGGCAGAGCACTACACGGACACTGGTCACAGTGTGTTGTATGACAACGTTGGAATTTTGGCAACGACATCATCTTTTTGGGATTCACTAGTGAAGGAGACAATTGAAATTCGCTTGATGACGAATTAAATTAATAGAGATACGAAACTAATCTAGTTAAATCATGGAATCCGGCACTTTCTGTAATAAACTCACTAAGACGTCGTCACAGTGCAGCTCATAGTGATACATCGACATGCCAACACCGATCGACTGCGGAGTCATAGATTCAACTCGTGCATAATGCACGTCTTTGCCGCCGACCAACGTCACTGGCGCATATGTACCTGTGGCCTCATGCGCAGTCGCGCGGTACGCGAATATAAAGGGTCGAAGCAAGCACTGGAGCGTCAGTCTTTCGGCTTATACAGCCGAAGATGGGTGAACGTTATACAGCCCAAATATTAGAAGAAGAAGGAGAATTCTTGCGGCTGCACACTCGAAACTTAATGGAACAGTCTCGCGTATTGTTTGTATTTTTGCGTGTAGATGGCAAGGGCTAGTAGAAAAGTGTTCAAAAAAACGTGTTAATTGACAAATAAACGTGAAGAACTTTTTACACACAAAGGGAAACATTTTTTCACTGTCATCAACGGTGGAAGAACGAAGATGTGCCAACGTAGCTGATCCACAGAACCCCAGAGAATGTTGTGCAGCTTCCCGTGCTACTAGTGCGTCCAGTAGGAAGCTCAAAGATGCTGAAACGTGTATAAAATGCTTGAAACTGAAAAGGAAGTTTTTGAAGTTACCGACATCAGTAAATTATTTGAAGTTATTGACCAGAATCTATGTTGCAGAAAATGTTATAAGGGAAACGTTTCTCTACATGTTGAACGTCATATTGGTCTAATATCTGCAGTAAATGTAATGACATTTGCAAGATTTCCAGTTCTGATTCAACGAAAATGAATGACACTGAAGTTTATAATATGAATATTAGTGTATGGGCTGCGAACTATTGGTAAACGAAGAGCAGCAGGAGCTATTCTGTGTGGTGTAATGAATCTTTCTCCACGACCTTCAAAATTTGATATGTACAGCTATGCATTAGGCCCAGCAACTGAGGATGAGGCCCACAAACCTATGCGTGAAGTAGAAGAAGCACTCACAGAAAATGAAAATTCCAGTGCCTTACAGTAGCTTTCGATGGTACACGGCAGATACGGGGTCATACCTCCAATAAAGGCGTTGTTATAGCTACAAGTGTTGACACTGGAAAGGTGATTGACGCGACTATTATGTCAAAATACTGTCGCTGTGCTAATAAACTGAATAATGAACATCGTGATAAGTGTACAGCAAATTACTCAGTCAACAGTGGTGCTATATATCCGCAAACAGTGTTTGTGGGTATAAATTCGCTTCAGTTTGGTGTATATGATGCTGTGGCATCATTTAACAAAGGTAACATCATAAAATGCCAGGTTCTCGAGCAACTAGGAATTGAGGTTGGCTTTCAGATGGTGAGTGCCATGTTGTCCTTAGATCCGGCTAGGATACGAGATGCAGACAACTCAATCAAAAGTTTAGTGAAGAATGTACTTAAAGATGAAAAAAGGTGCTGTGAAACGACTTCAGGGTACATTGGAAGAAGAACATGAAAACTGTACCTATGCACCAGTGCTGTTTTGACTTAGAAACCAATTTTCCTAAACTTTCAAACTTTCATTTTTTCCACCTTCAATTTACCTTTTCTCAGAATATATATATTGGTAAGACATAGATTTCGGAACCAGGTTTTACAGTGTAAGACATACACAGGGGCAGATATAGACTCTGACCATAACTTGTTGGTTATGAACTGTAGGCTGAAACTGAAGAAACTACAAAAAGGTAGGAAAATAAGGAGATGCGACCTGGATAAATTGAAGGAACCTGAGGTTCTTAAGAATTTCAGAGGGAGCTTTAGGCAACAATTGACAGAAACAGGGGAAAATAAATAGTACAGGAGGAATGGGTAAAATGGAGAGATGAAATAGTGAAGATAGCAGAGGACAAAATAGGTAGGAAGGAAAGAGCTACAAAAAATCCTTGGATATCACAGGAGATACTAAATTTAATCGATGAAAGGAGAAAATATAAAAATGCAGTAAGTGAAACAGGCAAAATGGAGTACAGACGACTAAGAAATGAGATTGAGAGGAAGTGCAAAATGGCTAAGCAGGAGTGGCTAGAAGGCAAATGCAAAGATGTAGAAGAATGTATAAATAGGGGAAAAATAGATACAGCCTACAGGAAAATAAAAGAAACATTTGGAGATAAGAAAAACAGCTCTATGAATATTAAGGACACTGATGGAAAACTAGTTCTCAGCAAAGAAGGGAAAGCTGAAAGGTGGAAAGTGTATATAGAGGGGCTCTACAAAGGAAATGAACTTCGAGACAATATTGTAGGAAGGGAAGAGGATGTAGATGAAGATGAAATAGGAGATACTGTACTTAGAGAAGAATTTGACAGAGCCCTGAAAGACCTAAGTCGAAACATAGTCCTTGGAGTAGACGATATTCCCTCAGAACTACTGAAGTCTCTGGGAGAACCAGCCATGACAAAATTGTTTCACATTGTGTGTAAGATGTATGAGACAGGTGAAGTACCCTCAGACTTTAAGAAAAATGTTATAATCCCCATTCCAAAGAAAGCGGGTGCAGACAGGTGTGAAAACTACAGAACCATCAGTTTGATAAGTCATGGTTGCAAAATATTAACACGAATTATATACAGAAGGATGGAAAAACTGGTAGAAGCCGACCTCGGGGAAGATCAGTTTGGGTTCAGGAGAAATGTAGGAACTCGGGAGGCAATACTCACTTTACGGCTTATCCTAGAAGATAGATTAAGAAAAGGCAAACCTAAATTTCTAGCTTTTGTAGATTTGGAGAAGGCTTTTGACAATATTGATTGGAATAAACTCTTTCAAGTTCTGAAGCAAGCAGGAGTAAAATATAGGGAGCGTAAGGTTATTTACAACTTGTACAAAAACCAGACAGCGGTTGTCAGAGTTGAAGGGCATGAAAGGGATGCAGTGGTTGGAAAGGGAGTAAGACAGGGTTGTAGTCTTTCTCCATTGTTATTCAATTTGTACATTGAGCAAGCTATAAAAGAAAGCAAGGAGAAATTTGGAGAAGGAATTAAAGTTCAGGGTGAAGAATTAAAAACATTGCGTTTTGCCGACGACATAGTAATTATATCAGATACAGCAAAGGACCTGGAAGAGCAATTGAACGGAATGGACAGTGTGCTGAAAGGTGCATATAAGATGAACATTAACAAGAGCAAAACTAGGGTAATGGAGTGCAGTGTAAGAAAATCAGGTGATGCTGAAGGAATTAGATTGGGAAACGAAGCAATAAAGGAGATAAATGAGTTTTGTTACTTGGGCAGTAAAATAACAAATGATGGTCGCAGTACAGAGGATATAAAATACAGAATGGCAATGGGTAGAAAAGCGTTTTCGAAAAAGAGAAATTTGTTAACATCGAATATTGATTTAAGCCTAAGGAAGTCCTTTCTGAAGGCATTTGTATGGAGTGTTGCCTTGTATGGGAGTGAGACATGGACGATAAACAGTGCGGACAGGAAGAGGATAGAGGCTTTTGAAATATGGTGCTACAGAAGAATGCTGAAAATTAGGTGGGTGGATCGCGTAACTAATGAGGAGGTACTGAACAGAATTGGGGAGAAAAGGAATTTCTGGCATACCTTGACTAAAAGAAGGGATAGATTAGTAGGACACATTCTTAGACATCAATGTATTGTGAATTTAGTATTAGAGGGAAGTGTTTGGGGTTAAAACTGCAGAGGAAGACCAAGAGATGGATACAGTAAGCAGATTCACACAGATGAAGGTTGCCGTTCTTATGTGGAGATGAAGAGGCTTGCTCAGGATAGGGTATTGTGGAGAGCTGCATCAAACCAGTCTCCGGACTGAAGACCACAACAACAATATACGTGTATGTGTGTGCAATAACTCATTGGATGGTACGATAAATAGTATAAGAACTTGTGAAGCACAAGTTAGCGAAAGTGACAGTGTTTTCAGTTTCATGCCACTTGAAGTTGAGAACTGTAAACAGAAAGAGCGGTCGATGGCTCGGGGAAGAGTCGTGTTTACTGCCGTGGACAAGTTGTGAAATTCTGCCCTGCCGTTACTCCGTTCTGACTAATGCCAGCGTACAGTAACAACACTCCATTTCATGCAACTGCATTGTCATTTGGTGACGGAAGAGTGTGAAACAAAACTTCTGATATATGTAGCTCAAAGTGTAACACCGTGTATAATATTTGTCTCTCCTGTTATGACTCACGGTTCCTGGAACAGAACACTATCCAATGGCTGCCTTGAAGAAGATGTTGAGGTTAGATATATGAATATCCGGAAAGGTCATTCTGCAGTGTTTTAGGCCACAGAAGATGTAACACTTTACATCTGCCATATGACCGTAACTTAATTTCATTGCCTTTTGGCAAGTACATTATGTACTCGTAAGCAAAAGGATCATGTCTCTTATCTTCAAAACTCTGTGCTCATTTTAAAACAATGTTGTCAGTTTGCTGCACTGTTACTATCTACTCCAAAGTTGTGATTTTCTATTAAAAACTATTTTAGTAAAATCCTCACTCTAATATTCTTGTCGCCTAACTCAGTGTGAGAAAAAACGCTTAGTACTAATGAGAATTTAGTGAAAACCGTTAGATACTGAACAATGCCTCAGAAATTTTGCGCCTCTGTTAACAGTTTTGTTTCTTAGATTCTTACAAATTACACAGTGGTTGGTATGCAGTGATTCTTTGAATAATCGACTTGAGCACCGACTAAGCTCTTGTTGGTGTATTACCGTTTATGATCAGTCTTCCTGCTGAAGCTATTTGTGACCCGTCCGCTGTTAGCCGATACACTCGCCTCTTTAGCAGCGATTATGTTCCGAAGTACGGAATCCATCGCGTTCCCACGTGTAGCTAGGAAACTAAAATGGCTTAAATACCTGAGCAGCCTTAATACAACTCATGCACGGAAGTTTTCCTAGAGACTCCTGGCTAACGACTATTTTTCCCCGTCATGAAAACAACGATACGTAGCTCAACTCGATTTCTAGGGATACTTATTTATAGATGCTTCTACCACTCCCTCAAAGACACACACACACACACACACACACACACACACACACACACACACACACATATATATATATATATATATATATATATATATATATATATATATATAAAGGTACAAAAATAACGTCAAAGAATTTGTATTTCTCTTGCGCGTGTTAATTTTTTAAACTGGCTATCTCAATTTCTGTGTTATGAGAGTAATCTTCAAAGAAGTAAATTTCTAACATTTTTTCACGAATTTTATATATGTATTCCTTCTGACAGCTAGAACTAATAACATTTTTTACTTAATAAGTTCTGTGGCCATAATTGACATTTTAGAGCAATACACACACATATCTTCAACAAATTCTTTGATAACTCCACTTTTGGCCAAGCGCCAGTGTCCATCTGTATTTACTCAGACCTGATGAGATAAACATGAATATTACTCATTTTCGCCGTAGAAGTAAAATACCTCGAAAAAAATTTAAATTTTCTGGCGTTTGTGGTGATTTTAATAATTTCGTATTGTTAATCCGCAGTTTTTAATGTAACAAGGGCTTTTTTAAATTCATGATGCGCTATACTTGTTGCTGAATTCCCTAAAATTTACATTATTTCCTAATTAATTTTGGAATAAAGTTTAAATGCAACGCACCAGGTTGTTTCAGTGCCAGCGCGCGACGGTTGCCTCTGCCCCGCCATCCGTACCAGCTGACGACGTACGCGCTTACAAGCTTTTCTATAAATCTTGACTGACTTCACTTCATTACTCAGTTACTGATAACACAAAATACATAAAAAAATATCCAAGCTTTCCCCCTGAAAACAAGAGAATTTAATTTCAAATTCCTTCGAGCTCAAAGCTTTAAATTATTAACTACGCCAACCAGATTATTTTAAAGGAAAATATTCCTCGGTTCCAAATGCTTGTAGAAAAACATTTTTATTACATTCGTGAAAAATATCGCAAATTTACACACTTAAATTTTATTACCATGACACAAAAATTGAGATACTCCAGGCAAAACAACATGCCTAGAAAAAGTGCAATTTTTCTTTCGAAATTTCTTGTTAAATTTACAATAGACAAAATTAAAAAAAAATATTTAACAGCATTGACGAACAACTCTTTAGGAAGAAAATAAGCCTAAAAATATCAGTGTTAGTGTATCCCCTAATGGACGTATTCTCTTTCTTTTCTTCAAAAATCAATGTACTCATGTCAATTAATTACTATATTTTTTTAAAATTTTTCTTCCAATTACTGTATTTTAATTCCAAGGGATATACTTGAAGTAAATTGCTAGTTTGAGAATTTAAAGGTTAACGGGTAAGAGAAATTTTGGTTTATAGCTCATTTATTATTATTATTATTATTATTATTTAGTTTAAAAGACATGTTTTAAGAGTAGTTTTTAATTTTCAAATTTCGCTATGCACTTATTCTTATTTTTCCTTATTTGTACACACGTTACGTCAAGGCAGGCAATACCTGCAAAAAATCCTGGGATATAGCAGGAAATAGTAAATTTAATTTATGGAAGGAGACGATATAAAAATGCAGTTACCGAAGCAGGTAAAATGGAGTATAGACTATTAAGAAATTGACAGGAAGTGCAAAATAGCTAAGCAGAAGTGGCTGGAAGCCAAATTCAAGACTAAAAGAATGCATAACTAAGGGAAAAATAAATACCACCTACAGGAAAATAAAAGAGACACTTGGAGACAAGAAAAATAGCTGTATGAATACCAATAACTCAGATGGAAAACCACTTTTGAATAAAGAAGGGAAAACTGAAAGCTGGAAACGGTATATAGAGGGTCTCTACGAAGGAAATGAACTAACAGACAATATTGTAGGCAAGGAAAAGGAAGCAGATGAAAATGAAATAGGTGATACTATACTGAGAGATGAATTTGACAGAGCACTCAAAGACCTAAGTCGGAATAAGGCCCCTGGAGTAAATAACATGTCTTCGCAGCTACTGAAGTCTCTGGGAGAACCAGCCGTGACAAAACTATTTCACCTGACCCAGGAGATCAGTTTGGATTCACTAGAAATGTAGGAATACGGGTGACAATAATCACCATACGACTTAAATTAAGGAAAGGCAAACCTCCAGTTCTAGCTTTTGTAGATTTGGAGAAAGCTTTTGACAATGTTGATTGGAATTCAGTCTTTCAAATTCTGAAGTCAGCAGGGGTAAAATATAGGGAACGGAATGCTATTTACAACTTGTACATAAATCAAATGGTGCAGTGGAGCGGCCGAGCGTTCGAAGGCGCCTTGCTGGGGAGCACGCGGTTCCTCGACGTCACATGTTCGAGTCCTCTCTTGGTACGGCTGTTTCAGTTGTCCTTATCATAAGTTACTTAAAGTTAGTTTAAGTAGTTTGTATGCCTAGGGACTGATGACGAACGTGGTTAATTCCCTTAGATTTTCAAACTAATATAAATCAAATAGCCGTTATTAATGTCGAAGGACATGAAATGGACGCAGTTGTTGGAAAGTACTGTTGACTCTCTCCAATGTCATTCAATTTGTACATTGAGAAAGCGTTGAAGGAAAGCAAGTAGATGTTTGGAGAAGGAATTAGAGCGCAAGGTGAAGAAATAAAAACATTACGTTTTGTCGATGACATTGTAATTCTGGCAGAGACAGCAAAGGACGTGGAAGAGAAACTGAACAGAATTAACAGTGTGTTGAAAGAAGCTTGTAAGATTAACATTAACAAGTGTAAAACAAGTGTACTGGAACGCATCTAAGAAAATTAGGTGATCCTGGCGGAATCAGATTAGGTAACGAAATAATACAGGTGTTAGATGAGTTTACTTACTTAAGCAGTAAGATAACATGTGATAGTTGCAGTACAGAGGATATAAAATGAAGAATGGCATCGAGAAAAATCTGTTTTCGGAAATGGGAAATTTGCTAACATCGAATATTAATTTAAGCATAAGGAAGTCTTTTCTGAAGGCATTTGTGGGGAGTGTTGCCTTGAAAAGGAGGAAAACTTGAACCGAAAGTATTTCACACAGGAAGAGGATTAAGGCTTTTGATATTGAGTGCTACAGCAGAATGCTGAAGATTAGGAGGGTAGGTGGCGTAACTAATCAGGAGAATTGGGGACAAAAGGAATTTCTGGCATTCCTTGACTAAAAGAAGGGTTCGACTGGTACGACACATTCTAAGACATCAAGGAATTGTAAATATAGCATTAGAGGGAAGTGTCTGGAGTAAAACTCACATAGGGAGACCAAGAGACGAATATAGTAAGCTGATTGAGATTGATTGTTCAGAAAAGCAAATAGAAATACACTAAATTGCTTCTTTAAAAACAGTGTACACTCATTCCAAACCCTAAACGTGAGTGTAAATCAGACATGGCTCCAATTCAAAGAAGTAGTATCGACAGCAATTGACAGTCTTATACCAAATAAATTAATAAAAGAGGGTGGTATACAAAGCAGGCCATTGCAAAAACAATGAAAGAGTCACGCAGAATCCCCAGGATTGGCGATCCTACACAGAAGCTCGAAATTTAGCTACAACTTTAATGCGAGATGCTTACTTTTCACAACGAAACTCTTTCTCGATATTTGACAGAGAACACAAAGAGATTTTGGTCATATGTCAAATATACTAGAGGCAAAACACGAACGATACCCTCACTATGGGATAGAAATGGCGACTGCGCCGAAGACAGCACTACTAAAGCACAGTTAATAAACACAGCTTTTCGAAACTCATTCACCAAAGAAGACGAAACAAATATTCCACATTTCAAACAGAGGTCATAATGAGTAACGTAGAAGTAGATATCCTCGGAGTAGTGAAGCAACTTAAATCACTTAACAAGAACAAGTCTTGTGGTCCGGACTGTACACCCATTACATTTCTGTCTGATTATATTGAAGCGATAGCTCCTTACTTATCAGCCATATACAACCATTCTCTCAAAGAAGGATCTGTACCAAAAGTTGCACAGATGACACCTATATTCAAGAATGTCAGTAGCAGTAACCCACTAAACTACAGGCCTATTTAATTGACGTTAATTTGCAGCAAAGTTTGGAACATATCCCCTATTCAAATATTATGAATAATCTAGAACAGAATGATCTGCTCACCCAAGGTCAACACGGATTTAGAAAATATCGTTCATGCAAAACACAACTAGCTTTTTACTCACATGAAGTGATGAGTGCTATCGACAAGAGATCTCAATTGATTCCGTATTTCTAGATTTCCAGAAGGCTTTTGACAACGTCCCCTCACAAACGGCTTTTAATCAGATTGCATGTTTATGGAATATCGCCCCAGATTTGTGACTGGATAGGGGATTTTTTGTCAGAGAGGACACAGTTTATAGCAATCAATGCTAAGGCATCCACTAAAACAGAGGTGATATCTGGCGTTCCACAGGGTAGTGTTTTTGGTTCTCTGCTGTTCCTTATCTACATAAACGATTTGGGAGAAAATCTGAGCAGCTCCCTTAGGTTGTTTACAGATGACACCGTCATTTATAATAAATTCATCTGAAGATTAAAACCAACTGCAGAACGATGTAAATAAGATATCAGTATGGTGTAAAAATTGGCAATTGACTCTAAATAATGAAAAGTGTGAATTTGTCCAAATGAGTAAGAAAAGAAATCTCTTAAAATTTATTTACAAGATAAATGAATCAAATGTCAAGGCCGCAAACTCCTCTAAATACTATTAAATCAGACTTAAACTGGAAATGACACGTAGATAATGTCGTAGGAAAGGCGAACCAGAGAGTGTGTTTTATTGGCAGAACACTTATAAGATGCAACAGCATTACTAAAGAGACTGCATACACATTTGGAAGTTTGCTGCCCAGTGTGGGATCCTTATCAAGTGGATATGACATAAGCCATCGAAAGAGTCCAAAGAAGGGCAGTTCGTTTTGTATTGTCACTATACAAGAGAGACAACAAGAGATGAATAGTTCGATGGTTCGATGAACCCTCTTCCAGACACTTAAATGTTATTTTGCAGAGTATCCTATATAGATGTAGCTGTAGATGTGGGTTGCCGTTCTTATAAGGAGATGAAGAGGCTTGCTCAGGATAGAGTAGGGTGGAGAGCTGCATAAAACCAATCTCCGGACTGAATACCACAACATACACCCTTCTCCTTACAGAAAAACAAGAATTTGCATCAAGGTTCGCTGTATATGACCTGTTTGCTATATAGTCTCAGAAGTTATCGCTGGTATTGTCCGAAGTTTATATAAATTGACGAAAGTGATCTCTTTACAAATTGGATGTGTTTGGATGTGTAAGTCTGGTGTCTGAGCAGAGAACTGCAGCGTGCCTGCACATTCAAATGTTTTCCACACTTTTCGCATTGCCCGCCATCTTCAAATTTGGAAAACGAATTTCTATATTTTATTGCTTTCCAAATAATGGCTTGCTTACCTATTGATTTGAAATATATGTAAATACTCTACGTAATAGGTTAAATGGGAGCAGAATCTGAATGTTTTCTCTTTTCATCTTGTTGCCATTCACTATGAAGGTTCTTTCACGTCCACGACTGTAAATTACTTTCAAATAAGTGATTTGCAGCAATCAGCCGTTATTTTTTAAAAACTTATTTATTGTGCAGATCCTAATTCAGGTGCATCTAAATTAAACAGTGATAAGCGTTCTATACGGTGATTATGACGGTTAAATGAATCCATATGCTTTGCATACAAATGAAAAAATTGTATGCATTGAAAATGGCAATTCGCTTGCCGAAATCTGGATCTGCACAATAAAGAAGTTAAAAAAAAAAAAAAAAAGAATGATCTTCCACCCTCTTATAGCTACGGACATAGAACTGCTGTAGTGTACAACGGGAGACTTAAGACTACAAATACACAGAGAAAGACCGTTCGTTTTTCGTTGTGTAGTTTTTGTTACAGAGGGAAATATTGACACAAACATGTAGAACTTTATGTAAGTTAATAACTTTCAACACTCTTATCTCCCACCTCCTTGTTGTTACCAACCCTCAGCTACCATAGTGCACAGTGCGATAACGATATCTACTACCACATACAAAAACTACTCGTTTGAAATGTGTACTTTGGGCTGCAGAATGAAATACAAGCACAAATACCTCAATTTTTATATATGTAAGAGATGTGTCTGAACCTGACAAAGCTATCGATATACATTTTAAAACAGCAATGGAGAGTTTCAAGGCGTAAAAGTTCCTAATTTAACATTTTCCTATCGTAGTCAAATTGTTTTTACTTAATGAAGAGAAACTCGTTTGTTTCCGATTTTTTTTATTTATTTATTTTTCCATGTTTACTATCCTAGATCGCTTTTATGAAATAGAAACTGTATTTAGACTTTAGTTTTTGCGGTAATAATTTTTGCAATTATACATTTTAATTAAATAAATCGCAATTTGCGATCACTTGTATCTTCACTGTACTAGGTTTAGATTTAATACCAATGTGCGGCGAATGAAAGCAGGAGATCCCGGATTCGAATCCCGGCCGGGCACAAATTTTCATTCACCGCACATTAGTATTCCATCTAAACCTAGTATAGTGAAGCCATAAGTGATCGCAAATTGCGATTTACTTCATTAATAATTTTTGCATTCGCTTCTCCCTAATGCTTGACCACGCCCCGCCACACGGCGCCTCGATGAACCACAGCCTGGTCGCTCGGAGCATTCAAAGTGGGGCAAGCCAAGCCAAGCCAAGCCCGAGCGCGAAGCTCTCGACCGAGCAGGAGCGAGCGAAATCCTCAGTATGCAGACCTCTGACCGGTACCAGGCTTTCCTTTTATGAATTTTGCATCACTGATGGGTGCTTGAAATTCCACCTTTCCATAAAATTCGCTGCTCTTGCAGCATCGTCGAATTATTTTTGTGGTGGCAACGTTCGCGAGTGTGATACTTCTTTAGTGTCTTTTGCAAATATCCTCCTTTTTCAATGGCCGTTCGTCTCGATCGCTTAACACACGCAGTCGCCTGCGCTTTGAGTTAGAGAAAGATGGTTTTTCGCCTCTTGAGATACATCGGCTACCTTGATTATGGGAACCAGCCACCATACAAAAAGCAACAATTTTCCTACGTTACAATTTTTGTAGCTCCAATTAATGCAAGCAGAACAACTGAGAAGAGTGCTCTGACCGCGGAAGTATTGAGGAGACTGCACAGCTGGAGGTCGAGCTCGCGACGAGACAAACTACAGGATAACAACATCCTGCATGCATTCCTCGTGGTGATTAGATATTAAAAATGTTTGTAACCTATGCTAATAGGTCGCCAGACTTACAAACTAACTGCCTGTAAGAAGGATGTTGGAAGGAGGACTCGAACCTCTGGCAGGAGCGGCCGGTACCTAAACCGTAGCATTGCGCCTCACACAGCACGGATATTAATTCCAGTGTCTTTAACTAACATTTTGTAGTCTCTTCGTACAAACTAATTTGTCTCATAGTTTCACCAGTTTAACCCGAGAGCAGGCGCGCTCTTTAACGTTACAGGATCAGGCGCGCGGTATATTATGTACATATTGATAATAAGTGATGATATATTGCTGTTGCGTTATCATTTATAGCTGCTAACGTATGTTTTTTATGTCTCACATCCCTAGTGTTTTTGTTATCAAATCTAATACATCAGAGAAGTAACAAAAATCTCTTGTAACATATGCAGGATCTGAAAACAATCATTCCGGTTCTAACATTTCCAGTTCCATTGCATTTGTATGGTTACCACTTTTGACGCCAATCAAATAAAGAATGCCTAATATTGCACACATTTCATTTCGACCTGTCAGTTTAGCATCCCTGTCTCTAGAATAATTTTCTTCATGCCTTTTTCTCTGAATGTATGCATTTGTAAAATGTACAATTTTATCTATCACTACTGCCGTCTTTGTTCAACAATTCAATTTCCTGTACAATATCTCGTGCTGGTAGTTTAATGCCTGGACAGATCTTGATAGTATTTTTTGCTGATACACGAAATGTATTTTTCTACACATCTGTTTTCATCAGTTTCGTTTGTTTATCCCTACGACAAAAACATCGTCTTCATGATCAAAGGAACGCAAACGTCCACCACACTAAATTTCAGAGTCAGTATCATGATAACTCGATAATATTACTTCATCTTCTCCATCAAAAAACAAATCATCAGTAACTCCGCAGTCTTCTTCTGCAAGCAGCTGTATAAGAATCCACTCTAATTCCTCGTCTGACAAGTACGTTTTGGTCCTAAAATTAGAAACACCAACTATGAACAAGAGCTAATGAAATATATCAACAGACGTTTCGAAAATAAACTGCTTTTCTTCCATAATGCTTTATTGTAAACCTAACAGAATACGTACATAGTTTGAAATGGTACTTACATGACCAGGCGCGTGGTGTATAGAGTACACGGATGTTGTAGTTGCAGGAATGATCTATTGTTACCCCTAACCTGTTGATGCTACAAACGCTCTGACACAACTAAAGATAAGCTAATCAATGAGCAGAAAGGTACCAACAATTACGTTGCCATAACGATTGGCGTTCTTACATTGGAGCCCAACAAATGAGACTGGTGTATAAAAGACACCAGTGCGCCCGCTCTAGGGACAGTTTAGTATGAAAGGATACAAGCCTCGTGGCTTGCCGGTTAGCCGCGGTGGAGTAGCCGAGCGGTCTAAAGCGTCTCGCTGCGGAGCGCGCGGTTGCTCGCCGTGGAGGTTCGAGTCCTCCCTGGGGCATGGATGTGTGTGTTTGTCCATAGGTTAGTTTACCTAGGTTTAAGTAGTTTGTAAGCTACGAACTGATGACCACGCAGTTTGGTCCGATAGATTTACAAACATTTGAACATTTGCTTGCCGGTTACAACACCTCTAGCATGTAACATTCCATTAATATGATCACCGTTGTCATCTCCTTCTCACGGTAAGGTGATTAGGAAGGCGAATTAAATTACTTTGTTTGACGCCGATTACCGTTTGATGTCAATTACGTAAACTGAACAGTTTCGGAGTGGTTGTTCTATCTGCCACGTTTGCTTTAAGTGAAGCTTGCCAGTTCCCAGGTCTGCGCTGGCCTCATACTGCGCAATCCATCGCAGGGTGCGTCGCGGTGGGCACATTACACCGTTACTAGTCCTTTTCCCTTCCGTTTCACTCCCAGACAGAACCAGGAAAAAAAAACAATGCTTGCGTGGCTCTCTACTAGCCCTAATTTCTCTTACGTCTTATTTGCGGTCTTTAAGCGAAATTTAAGTTGGCGACAGCAGATTTGTTCTGCAGTCAATCTCTGGCCCTTTAAATTTCCGCAGTAATGTTTCTCGAAAAGAACGTCTGTCTTTTAACAAATCTGATAGCGATCCCAAACAATTGAGCAGCAAAAACATTCTACGCGATCTCCCTTACAGATGAACCACAACTTCCCACACTTCTCCCAATAAATCAATGTCGACCATCCGCTTGCCCCAAAAGATGTTCGTTCCATTTCATATCGCTCTGCAACGATACGGCTACATAATCGACGCGTCACTTATCCCTAGCCACGACGGAGCGGCCGAACGCATTGAGGCGCTATGCTACGATGCGCGAGGCTGCCACCCTCGGGAATGGATTTTTGTGCCGTCTTTAGTATAAGCTAGTTCATAACTAAGAAACTTCCTGGCAGATTAAAATTTTGTGTCGTAACCGGGACTCGAACCTGGGTCCTTTGCCTTTCGCCGGCAAGCGCTCTACCGACTGAGCTATCCCGACACGTCTCACGATGCCACCCCACCCCGCCAGTACCTCGCCTCCTACGTTCCAAACTTCACAGAAGCTCTCCTGCTAAACGTGCAAGACTAGCACCCCTGGAAGAAAGGGTATGGTGGAGACATGGCTTAGTCACGGTCTTAGGGATGTTTCCAGAATGAAATTTTCACTCTGCAGCGGAGTGTGCGTTGATATAAAACTTCCTGGCAGATTAAAATTGTGTGCCGGAACCGGGACTCGAACCTGGGACCTTTGCCTTTCTGCGGGCAAGGAGGCGAGGTACTGGCGGAAGTAAAGTTGTGGGCCGGCATCGTGAGTCGTGTCGGGATAGCTCAGTCGGTAGAGCGCTTGCCCGCGAAAGGCAAAGGTCCCAGGCTCGAGTCCCGGTTCCGGCACACAATTTTAATCTGCCAGGAACTTTCATATCAGCGCACACTCAGTTGCAGAGTGCAAGTTTCATTCTGGAGTTCTTAAGTAGTTTGTAAGTTTAGGGACTGATGACCCCGCAGGTAAGTCCCTTAAGCTCTACAAACATTTGAACATTTAGAACGGCCTCGCGCATCGGAGCATAGCGCCTCAATGCGCTAGGCTGCTCCGCCCCGGTGCGCGCCATTCTCTTAATGTTTTCCACCCCAACTCTTGCATAATATATAATTTTCGATTAGTAACGGTCAACTGCCACTTTTGGCACCAAGCAGAAAACAGGTCTAAATAGTTTTGCAATTGCTTTTGATTTCTGGTGACTTTACTAACCAGTTATTGACAGCATCATCAGCGTAAAGTTTAAGAAAGCTGTTCATATTGTCTTCTAAATCGTTTATAAAGATATGGAACAGTTGGGGACCTGTAACACGTGGGGAAAGCCAGGTGTCACTTCCATTTCACTGGATGACTTTCCGTCAATTACCACGAAATGTGTCGTTTCTGACAGGAATTAAATAGGTCAATTGAGACGACCACACATAAGCACCTAATTTATGAGTATGCGGTCCAAGCAAAACACTTATTATACACCCAGACTTGTATCAACACCTCTGTGCCATCATCAGTTGGTTTTCCATTAATTTAATGCCGTGAAAACAAAACTCCATTGATTTTACTACTTTACTATTTGTAAATTGAGCCCTAAAAAGTCGTGAGTCTTATTTTGGTTTTTACCTTCTTTTACATTCTGTGGTCACGTGGGACCCTTTCTACATAGATATGTACTGGTAGAGTTGTCATCTGCAACCAAAATTACCTCTTTGAACAGTGTGAGGATTTTAAAAGCGTTACTTGTAGTGTAAAAACGTAAATTTGGTGAGTGGAAATATTTCGATCGTCCGCCTGATGTCTAATACTTACAGTTTCTTTTGGCGTAAACTTCTTCTTCCGCGTTTTTGTTGATAGCACACGTGTAATACAGATGTTTTGCGGACTTTATGCTATCACAATCACTTCCCACTTTAGAAATTATCCTGTGTATACTTTGTTAATATGCGTATGTGTTAGTTGACTTTCAGATGTTCTCCAATGGAGTGGCGGTGAATTTGAATAGTGTTATTTTGTCTCTGTGTCTGTGTGTTGTGTGTATGTGTGCGTGTGTGACATCCTTTCTGTACTACTGATTTAATGGGTTAAATTATGTATTTTTGAATAGTGTGGTGTATTCATTCATGACAGATTTTCCTCCTGTTATTGCTTTTTGTATGTGATAGTTTTCTCAAATCAAATGTTTGTATAGTTTAAGGGACTTAACTACGGGGTCATCAGTCCCTAAACTTACAAACTACTTATCAACTAACTAATACTAAGGACGGCACAAATATCCATGCCCGAGGGGGGATTCGAACCCCCGACCGTAGTGGCCGTGTAGACCGTGACTGGGGCGCCTCAGTCCCCTCGGCCACCGTGGCCGGCAGTTTTCTCCTATTGTGAGTTTGTGGTATAGGTTGTGGCTTGATTTTAATATCTTCAAGTCTCTTTCTGTTTTGGTTGGGTGATGGTTGTGAGCTATTAGGTGGACTGCAAATGTGCTATGAGAATTGTGACTTTTTAGTGCTCCGAGGTGTTCTCAATATCTGGTTTTGAAATTCCTACAAGTTTCTCCAATGTATACTGATTGACATGTATTGCATGTGAGTTCATATATGCCAGATCCGTTGAATTTGTCTGTTGGTGTTGTCTGTGTTCTGAGTTTCTTCAGTACTGTGTTGCCTGTCCTGTATCCTATTTGGAGTCCCTGTTCCTTAAATATGTTGCCTATACTGTGAACTAGTTTGTTGTTGTAGGTGAGTATGTTTGTTTCCTGTTGTGTGTTGTGCTGTTGTGTCTGGTATGTGGTCGTTGTCAGTGTGTTATGTTCTTCTGCATTGTGTGTGGTCCAGTGTGTGTGTGACCTATTCATTATTTTTCGTTTTGTATATTTGTTGGTTTTGTCTGTCTATTATATGGATATCGTAACCACATAATTTGCTTATGAGGTACAGATGTCTTAAGCCTTTCGGAAGTCTAGAAATATGGAATCTGTTTTATATCCCTTGTCGATAGCATCATCGTTTCATGTGAGTAAAGAGCTATCAGTGTGTCACATGAATTATACATTCTGAATTCGTGTTGAGTATCGGTCAATAGGACGTTCTCTTCGCTGTAGTTCATGACGTTCGAGAAAAGTATATTTAAAAAAATCATGCTGCAAACCGACTACAACGATATAGGCCTGGTACTTTGCCTTTTCTGAATAATATAGCGACCTGTGCAACTTTCCAGTCCTTGGGTACGGATCTTTCGCTGAGTGAGTTCTTGTAGAGGGGTGTTCAAATGAAAAGGTACGAAACGACAGTATAAGTATAATTGTAGTCTTTATTCAAAATCAATCACCAGAGGTCTTAAAACTGGTGTGTTGTTTGGTGGGATATAGGTAAGGCTGTTATGTCGATTGGAAAAACAGGGTCGCTACAAGGTTTTGGCAGCTAAAGGTGGTCTGTTTCAAAAGCTACTCATTCAAAACTAATCCAGTATTAAATGCAGCATTAATAATTGCCATCAGCTGGTAGTTAACACTCATAATAACTAACGTTCCAATCAAGCTGATTAAAGATTAGTTGAACACATTTTTTTATTCATTAACACTATAATTCTGTTTAGTTATGGAGCTAATATTAATACCTGCACAGTTAATTAGGAAACAGTGGGTTTAAACTGATTGAAAACGCAATATATATATAAAACACAGCGAGAACAATACGTAGTCTGCATAAGGCTACTAAAGTATAAATTTGCGACTGCACGAATTTATTTCGCAAACTGACTGATTGCAGAAACTTAGTATCTTGTTCATCTGCGTATTATTGCACAACAATAACTATTATTATTAAATGTCGCACCAATAAAGAAACATGTTAATCAAACTCAACTTAGACAATATTATGCTTTGATTTTAACAGCCAATAACTTTCAATGAAAGGAAGTGGGTTAGCTTTCTAACTACAAAAGTGAAACAGGTAAAGAGATTCAACTTTCTCAATTATTATTAACAATAATGATTACATTACCTTATGATTGAAGAACAACAAAATAGTCTGAGACTGATACATATATGAATGATACAAACTCTTATAAAGACAGAACTGTGTCTGTGAAAATTAGATTTTAAAATTATACCATCAGCTCGTACAAAAGCAGTTAACCAAAGCACGTCCGATCAATACCAGAGCTACACACCGACTCTCTTCCTGTTTACCTACTACTCACATTACTCAAATACATAGTTTTCGACAGAGATGTAACACAACTGAGTAAACCATAGACTTAGTTACTGAAAGAAGTTCATGTAACATTTTACATCCAAATATCGATACAAGACAGGCTATCGATACAAGACAGGCTATCGATACAAGACAGGCGGAACAATATTATTGAATTTGTACAGACATGTTTCAGCCTCAGCACAAATATCCCACTGTTTAACAAGCCGAAGGATCGTAGGTGTGACAAGAGCCAGTTTTCTACTGTCCTTCAATTTGCCGCCCGAGTTGAAACTCTTCCCTTTTTTTTTTTTTTTTTTTTTTTTTTTTTAGCGATACATATGGAAGTCACATGGCGACATGTCTGGGCTGTAGTTGGGATGGAGACGTCTGGACGCGCGTTATCGTGGGGCAGAATCACTCCTTCCGTGTGAGCAGGCAAGGCTGTTTGCTCTTGATGACTTGCGTAGTCTCGGAGTGTGTCACAGGACACATCACTGTTAATGGTTTTTCCGTGCTTGAGGAATTCTGTAAGTACCGGACCTCGGACTGCTGAGGGCGCAGCCTTGAATTTTGTAGAGGGAGTCGACGACGCATGCTTAGTGTCCCTAGATGTCGCACTACGTTATCTGATAGCGGCATATTCAAATGCCAAACACTGGTTGTTAAGACATTCCTTACCTTTACATTAAAACACCCCTCTTATATGACATACAGATATGGAGCTACTGGATCAGCATACACTGAAAGGAACCTATGTCGTAAATAATCTGAACCGCGGGACTTGGTTATGTTAAGTGATTCAAGTTGCTGTAATACTCCAGGGATATCTACTTCTAAATTACGCATGCTGAGAAGTGTGGAATTCTGGAGTATTTGCTTCGTCTTCTTTGATGAAGGAACATCGGAAAGCTGTGTTTAGCAATTGTGCTTTATCAACACTTTCATCGGTAGCATTAACGTTACAACAGTGCTCTGAAGATATTGAGTGTGTTTTGCCGCTACTGAACTTTAGAAAAGACCAACGTTTCTTTGGACTTTTTACCAAATTACGAGAAAGGATTTCATTGTGGAATCTAATATACGCTTCTCACACTGACGTCCCACCTAAATGTCGGGTTTCAGTAAAAGATTGCTAAGTGTACAGGTTTTGTGTCTATTTTAATTCAACAGGTTTTTTTTCTCTTCTCCTTCTGCAAAAGTGATCTGTCCTGTTTTGTGTACCATGAGGGACAGCCCTCTCTTTTGTTAATTTATTTGGTGTAAATCTCTCAACTGCTGTTGATACTATATCTACAGGGTGTCCAGAAAAAGGCTCCCTGATTTCAAAATTAAATATCTCGAAATCAAAGATCGATAGAGGAATGCAGTAAACGGTATGTTTATTGTGAAAGCTGTAAGAAGTTTATACGGCAGTTTGTAACAATAGTCATAAAACCTGCTAACAGATGGCGCTGTACGCTGTACAGCTCATATGAGCATACATAAGCGAAATAATCATATGAAAACACTCTTTGCAAACAATCACATCACAATGTTTTCAAAATGTTCATCATTGGCACTACAGAGGTGGCGCAAACGAAGAATGAAATTCGCCATCACATTTCGTAGTGTCTCAACCGAAATGGATTCACATGCCACAGAGATCGCCGATTCAAGCTCGTCCAGCATGGCGGGATGCTTCGGGTAGACCACGTCTTTCACTGTGCCCCACAAAAAAAGTCACTGGGAGTCAAATCCGGCGAATATGGAGGCCAATTCATGCCTGCACCAGTAAATTTGGGACATTCCAAAGCAATGACTCGTTTCCCGAAGTATTCCTCAAGAAAGCGAAACACTTGTTCGGTCCGATGTGGTCGGGCTCCATTTTGCATAAACCATTCAGTACCTGGTCGATCGTCTAACGCTTGCTGTGTGGCGACAAATTGTTCCAAAATTGCAACGTAACGTGCACCACTGACCGTTTCTCGAATGAAAAAGGGCCAATAATGCCTCTGCTGCATACTGCAGCCCACACAGTAACTTTAGGAGAATACAGGGGTTTCGCTTCACACTAGTATGGCTTTTCGGAACCACAAAATCGCCAGCTCTGCTTATTCACGTATCCATTCAGGTGGAAGTGTGATTCATCTGTAAACCAGATGCAGCCAACATCAAATCCTTCACTATCAATCATTGTGAGCATCTAATTAGCAAAGGCAACCCTTTGTTGCACAGCTCGTACGGGTATGGCCTGGTGCGTTTGAATTTTGAATGGAAACATGTGTAGGCTCTTTCTCAGTATTTGCTGGAATGCTTCAAACCAGTCTCAGATGCAATTCTACTGACGGATGACATTGGATTTCGCTGAATAATTCCAGAAACTGTGGCGATATTTTCAGGCGTAACTGCGGTTTGTTCAAAAATGTTCAAATGTTTGTATAGCTTATGGGACTTAACTAAGGGGTCATCAGTCCCTAAACTTACAAACTACTTACGAACTAACTAACACTAAGGACGGCACAAATATCCATGCCAGAGGGGGAATTCGAACCCCCGACCGTAGTGGCCGTGCAGACCGTGACTGGTCTGCCTCAGTCCTCAGTCCCCTCGGCCACCGCGGCCGGCAACTGCGGTTTGCATGCGGCCAACATGCCCCACTAGATCATCAGTTACGCTACCTGTTCGTTGAAATTTTTGCGAAGAGAGTACGAATGGTTTTCGCATCGGATCCTTTTGGGACATTAAATCGTACTTGAAAACTTCGCCTTGTTGCCGTAGGACTCTCTTCTAACCTGTGGTTCTCTAGCACCAGAAAAACGCGTTGTTCAACGCAGTACATGGTTTTAATATCTTCCTTCGGTACGCAAACCTCCTTTCACGTTTCAATAGTGGAACTGATCGCTCTGGGCTTCGGATCATTATTTATACCAGGCATTATGTATGGCGATTACAGCGCCATCTGTTAGCACCTTTTGTAACTATTATTTCAAACTGCTGTATAACCGTTTTACAGCTTTCACAATAAACATACCGTTTACTGCATTCCTCTATAGATCTTTGTTTTCGAGATATTTAATTTTGAAACCAGGGAGTCCTTTTCTGGACACTCTATAACAGCGGGTGGAGACCTCTTCTTAACAGTAGGCTGTAAAGCATTCCAGATGTGTTCAATAATGTTTATTTCTGGGCATTTCGGGGGGCAGCGGAGGTGTTTAAACTCAGAAGAGTGTTCGTTCAGCTACTCTGTAGCAATTCAGGTCGTGTGTGACGTCACATTGTCCTGATGGAATTGCCGAAGTGTATGGGAATGCACAGTGGACATGAATGGATGTAGGTGATCATCAAGGGCAGGCTCGCTGCCTGGGCCTTGAGCGCTCGCGGCTGAATGGGGCGGTCAGGCGTGTGTCGTGCTGCAGTGCAGGGGAGGTGTGGTAAACAGACAACTAAGCACCACGTCGTTCTGGCTCAGCTTTAGATGCGAGAGCGTATGCCCACCACGCAGTACGTAACATAAGGAGCACATCATCCCACATCGAAGAAATTTAGTACGATGGCTTCAAAGAGAAAAGCAGACACATCAACGTCAATGTACAACACGTCATTGGAGGAAGCGTGATTGTTTCTTATAAGCGATTGTCTCAAAAAATTCTTAAAACAACGAAAAAATTAAATTTACAACGTCATTACAATACCTTCCATGCGAAAGATTATGGGCACTAGCAAAATGAAGATCGGAAAGCAGTGGTCCAAAGAGTAAAGATCAAACAAGGAGATGGTCTAACATGTGGGTCACCGATTCCATCGAATTTTGCATGGACGTTCTATAATGAATATAAAAGGAACGTGTTTTAGCTTTTTACTAGACAGCAGTTTTTTGAAAACTGAAGGTCAAATTTGATGATGGAAAATCGCATTTTCAATGCTATACATCGAAATATCGTGTAAAGATGAACTTTACGTTACGGTAGTAACACGAAAAGTGGGCCTTTGCGATCGTCTTTTGACAGCTCGAAATTTAAATGAAAATAACGGCTTAACTATTCATCTGACACGAAAATTGAATAACCAAATTTTTAGAGGAGAAAACTCTCTACAACTTTGCTCCCTTATGGTTTTTTTTTTTTATTTTTTTATTTTTTTTTTTTTTTCATATCTCGTAGTGTTTCAAAGATATTTGCAAAAATAACGACGATTTTGGGATGTATGTCTGTCTGTCTGTCCGTAACGTGTTCCCTGCTTTTAAGACGAACCGTTCAACCGATCAGCACCAAATTTTACAGACATGATTTTAGGCCGCCAGAGACCAGAACCTCCCTTTTTCAAATTCTTCGGACGAACAAGACGATAGTAATACCAAAAAAAGCCATTTGTAATATAATTGTAATTGCAAACGAACCGTTTATCTGACACGAAAATTGAATAACCTAGTTGGTAGAAGAGAAAATTCTCTACAACTAAGCCCCCTTACGTATTTTTTTTCTTTTTTTTCAGCCGTTAAGAGATGTCTCATGATAATTCCTCGCCCAGAACTCTCTCTGACATACGCTATCTTGCGTTGCGTATTTGATGATTTTCTTATTGTAAGTTACACGTTGTCATTTCAAAGCAATGGCGCACTGAAGAATTAACAAAAACACATCGTTCTTCGTTCGATAAATGATAATCTAGTGTCTACAAATGCCATACTAGCATCATTTAACAACGGCCATCAGTAGTATGAGATTAAAGGATTCTTATTTCGATTGATAGCCATAGCGTAGTGGGCAAGGCGTTGGACTCTGACGCTGAAAGTGGGTGGTTCGGAAGCCGCCCCTGCCAAAATTTTTTTCCTATAAGGGTTTCAGACACTCTTATTAATTAATTTTTTATTATTTAGATTATTATTTTGGTCCATAATGTTTGCAAAAACTTATAAAACTACAAATCTAAAGTGGGCCGTAAAACACGTCAGTGCGATTTGTTTGCCAACATATAAGGAGCCAAATGTTAATTACGTTCGAGTAATTAACGTTATTTTATGTTTTCATGCTGTAGCTTGGGTAGGCCTACTCATAAACATGAACGTCATTCTGAGCGCCATCATGGAAATTTTTAGTTAGTATTTTTTTAGATGCATTTGATAATATTCTAATATTGTAATACCTTTTATTGCCTTATTTCGAAACAGAGCATCGGGAAGAGTAACATTCAATTAAGTGTATTGTGTGTTTACATCTGTTTCATTTGTGATACAAAGTACAAAAACAATAAAAATAAGAAATATATTGTATTCTCTCTTTCATTCAACAGGAATCTCTTCCAGGCATAAGAAATTGATTGTAATTTCTCTTTCATATAGCATTTTCATGCAATTAATTTGCCACAGAATAGATTATTCAACCACCAAGAACATATCAGTGGCCGAAGAATTAGACTGCCCGAAAATTCTCCGTCCCGAAGCTGCTTTGTGGGGATTCCTGCCTCGCCTCGCTGCCTCTCACGACTCGTCCTATACCAGTAGCCGCCGCGAGCTGGCCGACAGCTTACTGCTGTGGCGTGAGCGCGAGCTAGCTGGCTCGAGCAGAGCAGGCCTGATCTAGGGTGCGTACGTACGTGTCACCAGTCAGTGTCCTATCTAGACGTATCAAGGGCCCCATATCACTTCAAATTCCCACTCCCCACACCACTAAAGAGCGTCCACCAACTTGAAACGTCACCTGTGGCTGTGGAACGGAAGATCGATTCAAGAGGTTTTCTCCATACCCTGCCGCGGTGGAGTAGCCGAGCAGTCTAAAGCATCTCGCTGCGGATCGCGTGGTTGCTCGCCGTGGAGGTTCGAGTCCTCCCTGGGGCATGGGTGTGTGTGTTTGTCCGTAGGTTAATTTACCTAGGTTTAAGTAGATTGTAAGCTACAGACTGATGACCACGCACTTTGGTCCGTTAGATTTACAGAAATTTGAACATTTTCTCCATACCCTTACACGTCCATCCGCTCGATACCGACCAGGCAACAAGTTTCCAGTCATTATGAGTCCGATGTTGGTGTTGCCAGGCCCAGGCGAGGCGTAAAGCTTTGTGTCGTACAGTCAACAAGGGTCCACTAGTATGCCTTGGGCTCTGGAAGCTCAATTCGTTGATGTTTAGTTGAACGGTTCGCACGCTGATACTATCTGAAGGCGCGGCAGTGTGCTAAAGGATTGCACTTGTGTCACTTAGAACGATTCCCTTTAGTCGCCGTTGGTCCTGTTGTGTAAGATATTTTACGCCCGCAGAAATGTCGAAGATACGCTGTTTTAGCGGATTCTTGGTGCAATCTACATCTACATCTACATGGTATACTCTGAAAATCACATTTAATTGCTTGGCAGAGGTTTCATCGCACCACTTTTATGCTATTTATCTGCCATTCTATTTTCGAATACAGCGCGGGAAAAAGAACACCTAAATCTCATCGTTCGAGCTTTGATTTTTTCGTATTTTCTTTTCTACCTATATAAGTGGGAGTCAACAATATATTTTCGCATTCGAAGTAGCATGTTGGTGATTGTAGTTTCATAAGTAGCCCACCCCGCAGCGATAAGCGCACTTGTTGTAATGATTCCCATCCCAGATCCTGTATCATTTCCGTAATGCTGTCTCCCCTGTATCGTGACAATACAAAACGAGCTGCCTTTTCTTTGGACTCTTTCGATGTCCTCCGTGAAACCCACCTGATAAGGATCCCACATTGGGCAGCAATACTCCAAAAAAGGACGGATAAGCGTAGTGTATGCAGTCTCTTTTGTATTTCTGTTGCATCCTCTAAGGGTTCTGCCAATGAAACGCAGTCTCTGGTTCGCCTTTCCCACGACATCATCTAAGTGTTCTTTCCAGTTTATGCCTGAAGTAATAGTAATTCCTAGGTATTTAGTGGAGTTTACGACCTTCACTTTTGATTGATTTATCATGTACAGAAAGTTTAACGGATTTCTTTTCGTACTCATGTGGACGACTTCACACTTCTAATTATTTAGAGGCAGTTGCCAATTTTTACACGATATATCTTATTTAGACCATTCTGCAGTTGGTTTTGATCTTCAGATGAAATTATCGTACAATATTGACTTCCATCTCACAAGCGCCGACTGTAACACCACGATGAAACTCTCTTATATCGTAATACCGTGCCATTGTAGCAGCAGTAACCGTCAGACACCTTGTTACGCTAACCTAACCTAACCTAACCTAACCTTACGATTCATAGGAACTTTCAATATGAGTAACGCAAGAAAATCGCGCAAATATTCGCGTGTTTTACGTGAAGTGTAACTACCACAGTTATCTGTATAGGTTAAACTTACCTTAAACTGGACATAAATGTTAAGTATATTTTTGTAATCGGAAATCACAGGCAAGGCATGTATGAGATTGACATTTGTTTTGATTTGTCATTAAGAACTGTGCCAAAGATCTAAAACATAGAAGACGATCTTATCAGCATTTGTACGTAGTGATTGTAACTTGCTACTAAAATGTAATTTTGTATAAAAGCCGTTAGTAGGCACAAAGAATCAAAAAATAATGCAATTACATGAATATCTGTTATTTAAAAATTAAAATATTTGTTTGTACCTTTAAAAGAAAAGTGCGTAGCAGTTGTAACTGTTACTTTCAATTTCATTTGTATAAAAAATCTTTACTAAACCATCATCATCATCATCATTAGAGACTGATTATTCCTTTCAGCGTTCAGTCTGGAGCAAAGTACCTCTAATAAAATTCCTCCAAGATCCCCTATTCAAGGCTAACATTAATGCCTCGTGTGATGTTATGCCTTTTACTTCAAAATCATTCTGCACCGAATCTAAGTACTTTCTTCTTGGTCTACCTCGACTCCTCTTACCCTCCGCTGCTCATGAGTCTATTAGGTAACCTTGCTTCTCCCATGCGTGTTACATGACCCCACCAACTCAGTCTGTTCTCTCTAACTGCTTCATCTATGGTGTTCATTCCCAGTTTTTCTTTGATTATCCTCATTAAAACACTGAAAGATAATTTATATTGTAATTTGAAGTGTATTTTCTATTTAAAAATCTAAAATAATCTCAATAGAAACTTTTAAGTGAAAATGGAACGTCACGTGATGTCACATGACGTGACGGAACGTGACGTAGCCGCCTTATTGAATGGGAATTTAAACCCTGTTAGCAGATGCCACAGGCAGAAAGAAAATGTGTGCTGTATTGGTAGTACCGGTGGTAGTGGCAGCAGTGAAACCAAGCTATGTAAGATGTATGGTATGAGTATACACAGTGTGAAAGAATTGTAAGTACAAGTGACTTTTGTGCTTTTGAATGTGGTTCAAATAAATTTGTTAGTCTTCTCAACAACGTAGTGACCTATGTAGAGAACCTGTTAGACTATTCCACTAATTTGGACTTATGTATGGACAAATTTCTGCGGATTTTCAGTGAAGTGTCGTCTTAAGCGCTTAGCTTAGATATTGAGCACCTCTGAGACATATCAACCTGTTGTCTTCTACAGTCGTAGCCGACTTTCCTGAGTGTTTTCTTTGGCTCTTCGGTTCAAGTCTATTTTAAGACATAAATAGAAGATGCAAGAGTATTTTAACACAGGCACTGATGAAAGTGGCAACAGCAGAACAAGATGTAAGTGCAGTGTTCGTGCCGCGGATGTATTGCGAGGGACTTCCTCTGTGGAGGACGTCCTTGGCGGCCGCAGTTTCCAGCCGGCTGGCCGGTCTAACCATTGCCATCAGCCGCCGACCAGAGGGCGGGGGGCGGGGGGTGTGCCTCGCGCCGGCGGAAGCTCGGCGCTCTCTTCCTCCTCGCTTCGCGGCCTCGAGGGCCGAGCGAAGGTCGGTGCGGCTACATGTGCAAGCCGTGCACGGAAAGGCCGATCCGGCACCATCAACCACTGAGGGACGTTTGGCGAGCTCGCTAAAACTTGACGACCCCTGTGCCTTACCGAATATTCTGTCACGTCCTATACCCAATTTTCTAGCTACTTGTTTCCAGTAATTAGCCTTTAGATTCCCCGAGACGGGTCACCACCTGGTCATCACATGGTACTCTGGACACTTTGACCCGCCCACTAAGGGACGTTTGGTGAGCTCGCTAAAACTTGATGACCCCTGTGCCTTCCCGAATATTCTGTCACGTCCTATACCCAATTTTCTAGCTACTTGTTTCCACTCTTTACAGTAATTAGCCTTTTGATTCCCGAGACATGTCACCACCTGGTACTCTGGACACTTTGAACCGCCCACTAAGGGCCGTTTGGTGAGCTCGCTAAAACTTGACGACCCCTGTGCCTTACCGAATATTCTGTCACGTCCTATACCCAATTTTCTAGCTACTTGTTTCCATTAATTAGCCTTTTGATTCCCCGAGACGGGTCACCACCTGGTCATCACATGGTACTCTGGACACTTTGACCCGCCCACTAAGGGACGTTTGGTGAGCTCGCTAAAACTTGATGACCCCTGTGCCTTCCCGAATATTCTGTCACGTCCTATACCCAATTTTCTAGCTACTTGTTTCCACTCTTTACAGTAATTAGCCTTTTGATTCCCCGAGACGGGTCACCACCTGGTCATCACCTGGTACTCTGGACACTTTGACCCGCCCATTTCTTCCTTTTGTCAGCTGGTGTGGACATCAAACAGTAAGTTTATTCTTCAGAAACAGATCAACCCTCAACATAACACATCTTTGTATATAATCCGTGTGTTTGTACATTTATGAGTTTGTACTGCATATAAAACTACAGTTCTGTTCCAATCTTGATAGAATTTTGCAACTTTTTTGACCTTCCAACGAAGAGGTAGATCACAGTGGGTCTAAGGATCACGTGATCATCTGCAACAGATAAATCTCTGGCAATAATGTTCGGTGAATAGTCCTGTAACATTAACGTAGATTAACTATGAAGTACAGTTACCATTCTATACTTCGAAATAGTCACCTCCCACAACTCTGCACCGCTGAGATCTGCGGTATGTGTCATAGATACTTTGCAAGAAGTCTTCTTTTCTGATGCTGTTCAAGAGCCTCGTGATGTGAGGAATATCGTCAATCTCTTTCAAAGCCAATTTGAGTCGAGGGAATAGGAAGAAGTTTGCTAGACGTTTTGCTAGAATCTAATTTGGCTATGCAGCGCTCTATCTCTCGACCAACTTTGTTGTATGGGAGTGAAAGATGGGTGGATACAGGTTACCTTATTAACAACGTAGAGGTTACAGATATGAAAGTAGTAAGGATGATTGTAGATAATAATAGATGGGAACAATGGCAGAGAGTGTCCATAATGGGGAAATCGAAGAAAAACTGGGACTGATCACCACAAAAGAAACAGAGGAAACAATCTGAGTTGGTGGGTGTCATGTTACGCGCATGGGAGAAGCAAGGTTACCTAAGATACTCATGGATTCGGCAGTAGAGAGTAAGAGGAGTTTAGCTACACCAAGGAGAAAGTACTTATATTCGGAGAAGAATGATTTTCAAGTAAAAGACTTAACATCAAACGATGCATCAAGGTCAGACTGAATAGGGGATCTGGAGTAATTTTATTCAGATTACTATATATATCTACATACATACTCCACAATCCACCGAAAGGTGCGTGGCGCAGGGTACACTGTACCACTACTAGGCATTTACTTTTCTATGCCATTCCCAAAAAGAACGAGGGAAAAAAGAATGCCTATATACCTCCGTACGAGCCCTAATTTCTCTTATCTTGTCATTGCGATCACTACGCGAAATGTAAGTAGGCAGCAGCAAGATCGTACTACACTCAGCTTCAAATTCCGGTCCTCAAAATTTCCTCAACAGACGTTGACGAAAAGAACTTCGTCTATCCTCCAGTGATCCCCAATTGAGTTGCGGGAGCATTTCCATGACACTCGCGCATTGGTCGAACCTACCAGTAACAAACCTAGCTGGTCGCCTCTGAACTGCTTCTATGTCTTCCTTTAAACTGATCTGTCGCGGGTCCCAAACACTTGAGCAGTACTAAAGACGTGATCGTACAAGCGTTTTATACTCGGTCTCCTTTACAGATGAAGTACATCTTTTCAAAAGTCTCCCAATAAACCGAAGTCGGCTGTCCGCCTTACTCACAACTGTCCTTACATGTTCGTTCCATTTCATATCGCACTGTAATGTTACACCTAGATATTTGAAAGACGCGACTGCATCAAGAAGCTCACTACTAATGCTAATTTTTCTACATTGAGGGCTAAATTCCATTCTTTGCACCAACTAGAAATTTTGTCTAAGTCATCCTGTATACTATTACAGTCAGTTAAAGACGACACCCTCCCATATACCACAGCATCATCAGCAAACAGCAGCAAATTACAAGTTGGTCTGTCCTTCAGATCATTTATATAGATAGAAAATAGTAGCGGTCCTATCACACTCCCCTGGGCCACGCCTGACGATACACTCGTCTCTGATGAACACTCGCCGTCGAGAACAACATACTGCGTTCTATTACTTAGGAAGTCTTCCAGCCAGTCACAAATCTGTGAACCTATTCCATAAGCTCGTATCTTCGTTGTCAGTCTGCAGTGTGGTACCGTGTCAAACGCCGTTTTGAAGTCGAGAAAAACACAATCCCCCTGTTGCCCTTCATCAATGGCTCGCAAACTGTCATGTGAGAAAAGGGCAAGCTGAGTTTCAGATGAACGATGTTTCCTGAACCCGTGCTGGACCATAGAAAGAAGCTTTTCTATGTCAAGGAAATTTACTATATTCGAACTGAGAATATGCTACAAAATTCTTCAGGAAACTGATGTCAACGATATTGGCCTGTAATTATGTGGGTCAGTTCTCTTTCCTCTCTTATAAACGGGAGTCACCTGCGGTTGCTTCCAATCACTAGGAACTTTGCGCTGTGTTAAAGATTCGCGACAAATGCATGCTAAGTAAGGGGCCAATGCCGCAAAATACTCTTTGTAAAACCGAACCGGTATTCCATCCGACTTTTTCGTATTTAGCTCTATCAGCTGCTTCTCTACACCGGAAATGCCTATTACTATGTCCTCCATTTCGGAATTAGTACGTTGATCAAATGATGGTATATTTGTGCGGTTCTCCAGCGTGATAGATTTCTTAAAGGTTAAATTTAGAACCTCAGTTTTCCGTTTGCTTTCTTCTATTACTGCCCCGTAATGATCAACGAGTGACTGGATAGTTGGCTTTGACCCGCTTATCGATTTTACATAGGACCAGAATTTTTTAGGGTTCTAGGAAAGATCTTTTGCTAAGGTATGGCTGTGGTAATTATCGTATGCTTCGCGCATCGATCGTTTTATAAGCGCACGAATCTCTACTAAATTTTGCCTTTCATAATTTGAATGTTCTTTTTTGAACCGAGAGTGCAACAGCCTTTGCTTTCTCAGTAGCTTTCTAACATTATTATTATACCACAGTGGATCTTTCCCATCCTTAATCGACTTTACAGACACATATTTCTCGAACCCTTTATGTACAATGCACTTAAATTTAGTCCACAATTCCTCTACATCCATAGTACCGGAACTAAACGATACCCATTCATTTTCTAAGTGCGATCCTAACAATTGCTTATCAGTTCTTCCCAACAAAAACACGTTCTTAGAATTCTTGATTGGCTTATTAACTTTGGTCATCATCGACGCTATGACGATATCATGGTCACTAATTCCTGTCTCTACACAGACATCGTTAATAAGGACAGGCCTTTTTGTGTCTATAAGGTCTAAAATATTTCCATTGCGCGTGGGTTGACGGCTTACCTGCTCAAGACAGTTTTGGGAGAAAGTGTCTAAATGTAACTCTCAAGATTGCTTGTCTGTACCGCCTGAAATGTAACTAGAGAGGTCCTAATCTATACAATTAAGGTTGAAGTCTCTCCCGACTAATATTACATGGCCCGGATACCTATGCACTACCTGGTGTAGACTTTCTTTGAATGACTCAAAAACTGCTACAGCAGCACTGGGGGGGGGGGGGGTGGGGGGGGGCGGTAAAACACCCAACTATTAACTTTACTTCTTTTAGACCTGTTATACGTGCCTAGATAACTTCACAGTTACTTTTGCCGGCCGCGGTGGCCGAGGAGACTGAGACGCTTCAGTCACGGTCTGCACGGCCACTACGGTCGGGGTTCGAATCCCCCCTCGGGCATGGATATTTGTGCCGTCTTTAATATAAGGTAGTTCATAAGTAGTTTGTAAGTTTAGGGACTGATGACCCCGTAGTTAAGACCCATAAGCTTAACAAACATTTGAACAGTTACTTTCAACCTCGACCCCAGTATAAACAATATCTTTGTCCACAGCGATGAACACTCCCCCTCCAGTTGTGACCGATCTATCCTTTCAGTATATATTTCACACCTCGCTAAATATTTCTAAACTTGCCACATCATGATTTATCCAGCTTTCGGTGCCTAAAATTATCTGAGCACAATAATTTCCATGCAGTGCGGCAAATTCTAGAACTTTCTTTTTAATACTTCGAAAGTGGACGGCTAATATTTTGACAGTCGAATTTTTTAACCGAACATGGTCTGAATTCGCCATCTGAATGTTATCAGGCGAGTGCTCATCAGAGTTAGCGTCTAGCTTAAAAAAAAAAAAAGTGCACTGCAGAAGTACTCTGCTACCCGAGTAGCCGCTTCCTTAGTGTAGTGCACCCCTGATCTATCTAGGAGCGTCCTACGAGTCCCCACCCGATAACGTAGATCCAGAAATCTGCAGCCATGACTGTCACAGAGTCGGCGAAGCCGCTGGTTCAGACCCTCCACTCGGCTCCAAAGCAAAGGACACCGATCAACCCTGAGAACAATGCTACAAATCGACAGCTCTGCTTGCACCCCGCGTGCGAGGGCAGCAGCCTTCACCAATTCCGCCAGCCGCCCGTAGGAACTGAAGATGTCGTCAGAACCCAAGCGACAAGCGTCATTGGTGCCGACGTGAGCCATGAATTGCAGTCGGCCGCACCCCGCACCCTCGATAGGCGCCGGCAAGACCGCCTCCACATCTCGGATGAGGCCCCCGGCAGACACACCGAATGCAAGTTGGACTTCTTTCCGGATCTCGACTCAATCTGCCTAAGGGGCTCCATCACGCGCCTAACATTGGAGCTCTCAATAACTAACAATCCCCTCAGCCCGTGCACCTGCTCAGACCCTGCTAAGGAGTCGCTACATGTCCACAAACATGACGAACGGGCGTGGACGAACGGCCAGCCTCCATAATGGCCTTCCGCCTCGAGCGACGCGAACGCCGTTCAACCCGCCACTCCCCTTGCTCCAGACTAAACGCTGAAAGGCACATTCAGTCTCTGTTGATGATGATAATGATGTTGTGACTGTTTGGTCGATTTTGGCTGTGTGCGGGAGAGCGTTGTCGAACAAGTTGAACATCCACCATACTCGCCGGATCTCAATCCTCCAGACTTCTTGCTATTCCTTCGACTCCAATCAACTTTGAAAGAGCTTTGATGATTTTCTGACATTAAATGGGACGTCACGAGGCTTTAGAACACCATCCCAACAAAATTGTACGTGCTACGTTTCCAGGACATGTATCACATAGCTCTGCGGTGCATAGTTAAGGAAAGTGATCATTTCGAACGTCAGTAAGGTAAATGTTCTTCATCTAGATTAATGTTATAGGACTATACACCGAACTTTATTGTCAGAGGTTGTTTAGGAGATTTGTCGTCAAAAACAATGAAATACGCGAGAAACTGCTACATCACCTGTGTTCCGATTTCAACCAAATTTGGTACAAATATTCCTTACTGAGAGGTAACAATTGCTGTAGTGGTAAGAACCACAAACGACACAAAACTGAGAAGAAAAGGCGCTTCCAGTGTGTGTAAGAGGACACTTTACCTACGGACCTCGACCAACCTGCAACTTAAATCCGGTTTTGATGAAATTTTGAAGACTTAACCTTCAAAACGAGAGAAAGATAACTTACATCAAATTCCGTACGGTGCATAGAGGAGGGTAACTTACAACAGCTACAACGCCGTGTGGCCAATCACTATGAAAGTTCTTTCACTGTTTAATAGCTCACCATTATAGTTGGTAGATACATGTAATATTTCATAGACAGATTGAGGTGGACAGAAAGGAGACGATATGGAGCGAAAGATGTAAGAGGGAGATGAACAGAAGATGGACAAATGAAAGTGATAGCTGGGCTAAATATTACCCGCACAACGCCGGGTTTCCAGCTTGTTGGAAATAAGGCGAGGCATTGGATTGAAATTAAAGCCAAGGCTGGGATCCGAATGTGGAATCTTCTAATCTCCTATTTCCTAGACAGTCGCTCTACCACTTTCTTCTCTTCTTCGACTAGTTCGGTCCGTTGGGGACGTTTGTTGGTTGTTCATCGTTGAGGTCTTGGATCACTTTCTTATTTATTTATTTTTAATATAATCTAGAGGCAGCATTCAGCCCCCTCACCGAACGTGCTGAGCTACAGTACTGACGCTGACCCATCCTGAGTGGCATTATGGGAAATAATAACCCAAGCACGTCTTCTTACATGACACAAACTTCACTTCAGCCTCGATGTTCCGCTATGTAGTTCGTATCAATATCGTCGGAGGTCTCCAAAAGCAAATAGCACCCCAGCCAGCACTGAAAGTGTTTTCGAATCGTGGCCGTTGTAAAATAATTACATATTAAATATTGATATTCATTACATCTGACATAATTATTCTGATTTAAATGTCTCTTTAAAAGTCTCTGGTCAGTTTCTGCTGCGAAATTCCTGAAAAGGAACAATTTTATTTATTTCTTACCACCATAGGCTAGGCTTTGTGGTGTCGATGCAGCTCGTAGTTTCTTGCTTCATGATCTGCAATGATGTGTGAACCTGTAAACTGTTTAATTTAATTTCTTGGATAACAGAAGGTCTCTATGTACCAAATGTAAAATTCACTACCCAATCTGGAATTTCCAGGAGTATCCGTGTCTAATATAATAGTCAATTTTATAATTAGCTTCAAATAAAGTCCCGTGTGTAAAATCTGCAGGTTCGTAATTCCAGGTGATGTAGCTCACGTAGACTCTCTTTCTACTACACCAAAATTACATGTTGAAGAGATTAAATAATTGTAGACAAAAGCAGAACTTACTTTAAGTTGAAATATATGTATTGAGCGTTCGTAATACATCGATTCACTTTCCATAACATTCTAATAATAATGACATACTCCTATAGAATACTCTAAACTCTATCAGCAAAGAACAACCATTTTTCTCTTCACAGCAATTACATGGAGATTCTATATGTTCTGAAAAACACTTTACGGTAAATTTTGATACATATTAAATACAGCAAACATTCTAATAGGCCTTGAAATTAATTTATAACATAACAAAATCTTTTATCTACAATTACATCGTTAACAAATATGTGACACATAATATTAACAGGTATCTCACACCGTGATGCCAATTTTAATTAAGTTTTACATACGTCTCTAAAAGTTAATTTATTGTTTGATTAATATCACTTACGCCAGAGATATAGGTTGGATTGCTCCCATTTACTTTCAGTGCTGTGGCGCCATTGTGCTATCGGAGAGGCTGGACAAATTGACAAGAATTATATTTGGAGGGGGGGGGGACTGAGTGTAGTTATACCTGATAAGCGGAACAAAGTCTTAACGACGGAAAAGTTACTGAAATATTCCAAGAAAGCTTGACTCAAAATTGAAACACACACCCGAAATATAAAATTTAATTAGTGTAGACTCTAATTTACCCTCTATGTGATGGCAATAATACATGCTGTAAACCGGAGTAAAGTCTAAACATCGTTCGAAATTGCACAGAAGGCAATGTCTGAAAACTATTTCGACCAATAAACTCATGAAATGGTTGAGAAAACGCAGTTGACCTCCTAGCAATAAATAATCTGGAGCTAATAAAGAGCATAAAACCCGAGACAGGGATTAGCGAACACAGAGTAATAGTAGCGACACTGAATACCGAAATTTCCATATCCACCAATATTAACGAAAAATATATCTATTAAAAAAAACAGATAAATATTTGCTTAACGCTCTTCTGAATGAGAGTCTCCGGTGTTTAGAATCGAAGAATATGAGTGTAGATCAGATGTGGCTTGCAATGAAAGGAATAGTATCGACAGAAGGTGAAAAATTTACACGAAATACATTAACAATACATTGATCACCGTGGTAAGCGAAACAGGGCAGATCACTGTTGCAGAAGAGAAGAAGAATATGTTGAATTAAAAAAAGACACTAAATCCCCAAGACTGGCAATCTCGAAATTAAGATCGGACATTAGTGCGAGAAGCGTATAATAGACTCCGCCAAAAAATGTTGGCCATTTGTAGAGTACATTATCGGTAAAAAAAACTGAAGGATGCGTTGTGGACGGTGAGGTGCATCCGCTTTATCCACAGTTCCTCGGTGTTTGTTTGGGTAAAGCAACTGGCAGGGACGTAGACGATCGCAGGTCGAATCCCGTCCTTGGCACAAATTTTAATTCAGTACCTCGCCTTATATTCCACATCTTTGGTCTGAACATGTTTACACGCTGACCCTCTTATTGTTGTGGGCAAGATACTTGCAATATTTTGGCGAATGAAAATGAACAGTTTAATTATTGCACAATATGACATTTTGCGAGTTGTCACTTGTAAAAAAAATCTAGTTTCGATATCTTGAATTGAATCGAGTATGACTATTTTTATAACTGCATTGTTCATGATGGACAGGGGCGCGTCGGATAACCGCATTATCTCAATACTGCAATATATGAACTAAAATCAACCACATACGAAGTTACACAATGTTGTTATACAACTGCAAATACTTAAAAAATGTACGTGATACACAGAATTAGCAAATGTCATTGGATAATCACCTGATATAGGGGCAGGGTGGTAGGGGGGATCTGATCTCTGGATCTACAGACTGCAGTTCAAAAAAATGTTCAAATGTTTGAATAGCTTATGGGACTTAACTACAGGGTCATCAGTCCCTAAACTTACAAACTACTTATGAACTAGCTAATCCTAAGGACGGCACAAATATCCATGCCCGAAGGGGGATTCGAACCCCCGACCGTAGTGGCCGTGCACCGTGACTGGAGCGCCTCAGTCCCCTCGGCCACCGCGGCCGGCCAGACTGCAGTGATACGACATATACGTGTGTGCACAAGTCCATTACAGTTCTCTGGAAGAGGGACGGCAACCAATTCTGGACTTCTCTTGGGAGGGACGTCCATTTCACGGAGTCTGAGTTCATGACATTCAGATATACTCAAGTCCTGCACGCTGCCATATTAGAAACTCCCATCTGTCGGACACCGCATGTTACACAAATCAGTCACACAACCACGTCTCATCACATCTCGTATTCAACTGCACGTGTCTCAGGGGGAGTGTGGTGCATCAACGGCGCATCTGCACCGCCGGACGCGGTGGCCGAGGGGACTGCGGAAACTATGGTCCAACATTCTATATGCTGTCTTCTGAGCCAGTTACGTAGCTGCAATTGGATCATTGCCTCGGTGATTGTCAGCACAGGTTCCGGTCTAATAAATGTAGTCTCTGCCCCATCCTGGCTAATCTGTCGGCATGTTCGTTGATCCCCGAGGCCGGCCGCGGTGGCCGAGGGGACTGAGGCGCTCCAGTCACGGTCTGCACGGCCACTACGGTCAAGGGTTCGAATCCCCCCTCGGGCATGGATATTTGTGCCGTCCTTAGTATTAGCTAGTTCGTATGTAGTTTGTAAGTTTAGGGACATGACCCCCTAGTTAAGTCCCATAAGCTCTACAAACATTTGAACATTTTTGCATCTGCGCCATTTCTGCCCCACTACCCCGTGATATGTGGTATAGGTCTGTTCATTTAATTGGAGGCACCTAAACTAAATTACATTTAATCTTTTACCGATAGAAAATATAAAACTGTAAAACGTGCAATCTTTTACCGATAGAAAATATAAAACTGTAAAACGTGCAAAAACGAAGTTTTTCAATAGAGTAGTTTTCTTAAAAGTGGAAGAAAGTATTTTGTACTAAACGCAACGCCATCTCTCAATATGATGACAATGCCGCACTCGGCATGGAAACGTTGATATCACACCATTAGGAGTGAAATGTCTAGGCCAAAATATCTTAAACAGAGAAGACACTCATGTCATTAGATTACAGCACACTTTAATAAAAATGAAATGGAGAGTAATCCAGAGAATTATGGACTTAGGTCATTTACTTGTACACTGATTAATTGTAATGCGAAACTTGCCACAAGATGTCATCAAAGGGGAATCTTCATTAAAAAAAGGAAGCGGTAAATTATGTGTTAATGCAAATGCCACAAGTGCATAATGGATTATCAGGACAGATCAGAGATTTGATATGCAAACAATTCACTAGATGCCACCTGAGTGACAATACATCAGGCACGTTTCATTACTAGTACGGAGATCAAATAGACAACTGGCTGTGATCCTGTCAAGAGGAACCGCGAAGGGAGAATTCACCTTAACCACGTTGACCTCATGTAATGACAGGGACCGAAGAGCATAGCGGACTGGGGAAACTGGCCTCAGTATTCCAGACCGAAATCACTGCCATCATGGTGTGTGTGGAGGAGAATTTACGTAGATGCTACAAAGACTGTAGCATCTATATCTATTCAGAGAGCCAGGAAGCCTTGTGATCACTGGCAGCTCCTGCAACAAGATCTAAAATTGTTGCAAGATTTTGGTGGAGCTAGGGGAAAGCAATAGGGTAAACCTATTGTGGGTTCCTGGCCACTCGGGGATCAAATGTTCAAATGTTCAAATGTTTGTTAAGGTTATGGGACTTAACTACGGGGTCATCAGTCCCTAAACTTACAAACTAATTATCAACTACCTTATACTAAAGACGTCACAAATATCCATGCCCGAGGGGGGATTCGAACCCCCGACCGTAGAGGCCGTGCAGACCGTGACTGGAGCACCTCAGTCTCCTCGGCCACCGCGGCCGGCCTCGGGGATCAACGAACATGCCGACAGATTAGCCAGGATGGGGGCAGAGACTCCATACTGCGGAGAGAGTATGATGGCGCCAGGTTGTATCATATACCTTCCGGAGTTCAAAAAAGACTGCGACAAGATGTTCTTGGTGGTAACTCTCAGAGAAAATCTGCGATTGGTTTCATCACTGGAATGATGATACTTTGCCGCTTTTGTGACGGGAAAAAAACTTTTGTCCAGAGTCGATTGTAAAGGGCGTGTATCTGACGTTGGAAGCCCGCTGAGAGGTGACGGTTGAAATGGCTTGAATATGGTCTGGTCCTGGAGAGGTATCAGGGGATGCAGCGAGAGCAGTCTTGAACTCACTAAATGGTGAGTTATACAGTTCCCGCCAACGTGTGCGGAATGACAACTGCCGGAACTCAACCAGATCTTTGAGGGCGCGGAAGCCCGCACTGTAGGCTGCACTCACAGAGCAACATGCATAATGCTCTGCCATGTGTTCAACAATAACCGTTGGGTCAGTACAGACAGCACCTTGAATTTTGAGTGACAGGATTCCACTGGGTGGGCGATACCCAAACAGGCGCCATATCTGCTACCACACTTGAGGGGAGTCGTGCGAACCTGTGGTGGCTACATATCGCTCCCAACAGTCCTGCATACACTGTTGCTTCAGTTTATGGACTCGGGTCCGGAGCCACGTAAAAGCAATCAGGTGTTCCAAGGTGGGGTGGAGCTGGAGCGCCCATTGACGCTCCCAGATAGCTTCAGCGATCTCCCATGTCCACCAAGGCATCTTCTTGCGCCTAATAGAGCCTGTGGTAGTCGGGACACTTGCTTCAGTGGCGGAAACAATGCTCTCAAAATGTTCAAATGTTTATAATCCTATGGGACCAAACTATGTTGTCATCAGTCCCTAGTCTTACAAACTACTTAAACTAAGTTACACAACACACACATCCATGCCCGAGGGAGGATTCGAACCTCCAACGTGGCAGGCAGTGCGATCCGTACATGGCGCTCCAGACCGCTCGGATACTCCCACGTGGCTGATGCCCTCAGTTATCTGTTGAACTGCCATAGTGTCGCCTGGTAGCAAAGTAGTAACCACAGCAGGTGAGGTGTAGCCATGCCAGACTGTCCTGTGGAAGGATCACTAGGACAGGCGGTCTGCAGGGTGAAACTGTGAGAGCAACAAAAGGATGGGAAAATGGCCACTCCCACAAAAGTCGTTGTGAACCCTCGAAGATAAATGTTGGAGTAGACTCGGGCTGCAAAGGGAGATCTATGGCTGAGAAAAATCCGTGTGCCACACTGAAGTGCGTAGGGGAACCACTGTTCAGAATGGAAATGTCGAGCTGTGGTAAAAGGTTATCAATGTTTTTACCACAGCCTGTGGTCTCAGTTCCACCCCACATAGGGTAGTTAGCATTGAAGTCACCGAAGAGCAGTAACGGTTAGCAAGGTCAGTAGGAGAGACAACAACATCCAGTGGAAGGTAAAAGGACCAAATGGTTAATTCCTTTATTGTCCGGATGCGAACAGCCACTGCCTCCAGGATTGTGTTGAGAGGCACAGCAGCACTGCGGACATGGCAAGGACATAGACACAAACTCCACCAGATACCCTGTCATATGTGCAACGATTTTTGTAACAGCCCCGATATCCATTAAGGGCTGGGGTCCTCTCCACAGGAAACCAAGTTTCCTGCAAAGCTACGCAAAATGCATGGAAGTGGCATAACAAATATTGCAACTCAGACAAACAGCAGTAAACAGTGTCACAGTTCCACTGCAGAATCATAGTGTCTCGTGGTCACTGACACATGCTGATGTTGAAGGTGCAGTGGGGTCTGCTGTTGCTGATGGTGGAGGCGGAGACTTCTGAGGTTTCGGCAGTCTCCTCAGGAGACTTTAGAAACTCCACCTCGTCTTCCGAAGAGGTTTATTGTGGCGACATGGGAGCCAGCAGAGATTCTTTATTTTTGCTTTTCTTTTTCTCCCACTGATCCATTGTTATCTCCTGCTGGGACAGCTTTGCTGACTCAGTCTCAGGGACTGAGGACGACCAGCAGTTGGTGGCTTTTTCAGCAACTTACTAGTATGCATTGAACCAGTGGGAGAAATCATAGGAGGAAGGGTTTTGAGGGAGCCCTGCCTTGTGAGAGGAGCGAGAGGTAGCTGTTGGTTTTAGGCTCAGGGTGGGGACTGATGTCCCCTGTGAGTGTGGAGTTATTGCTCCCAAAGTAGGGACTTTGGGGGCGACAGAAGAGGAGGCGCCCACTGAGATCAAGGGGGCACGTGTTAACAGTTGGGCCAGGGAGCCCAGCACAGGAGAAGATTTTAACATGGATGGTGACGGTAATACCGCTGTAACATATGTTCATTTCAAGCTGACAGTCTCGGAACATGACAGCCTGTTCACGGTCTTCATTATTTTTCTTTCTTTTTGAAGAATTGTGCAGTTTGGAGTGGTGCTGGTCGCATTTAATACAGACCTGAAGTGGGGTACATGGGACATCTGGATGAGATGCACATCCGCAATCGCCACAGGTGGAGTTGACAACACAGTGGGAGGAAATAAGGCCAAACCTCCAGTACTTGAAGTAGCGCTTAGGGGGAGGAACGTAGGGTTTGACGTCACACTGGTAGATCATCACCTTGACTTTCTCTTGTAGTGAATCACCCTCAAATGCCAAAATGAAAACACTGGTGGTGACCCTGTTGTCCTTCGCACCTCTATAAACGCGCCAATAAACTGCACTCCTCTCCTCTGTAAGTGCATCTGTAATAAAAGATCCCTGTGAAAGATAATACCCTGTACAATGTTCATGCTTCTGTGGGAATGATGATAGCGGGAATATCACTCAGCTTGTCACAGGCAACCAATGCCTGTCACTGGGCTGAGGACGACATCGTTATCAGGATCTCCCAAACTTGTCTTCAAGGTTCTCTACAAAAAAACAAAGGCTTCATTGTCATACACGATTCGCCATCTACTCAGCTGCACACCAGATATTGGGGGGCATACACCTCACATTTCTGACCAGCCCTACATTCTTCCCATGGCATGGCCAGGGAAGAAAACAATTGGTGGTCATATGTTGCCGCACTGAACTCTGTTCCTCTCTTAGAGACGGTGGTTTGACGTCCACCATCGCAATGTTTATCTCATTTCATTGTGTTCCCACGAGCAGCTAGGGAATAGAGCCTAGCTTGCCTGAGTAAGCCTAATACAACTGAGCTGCATCAGGTTCCCCAGGGGTTGCCTGCTAGCGACTATTCAACCTCAACAGCCATGCATCTCCTCGTCATGTAACACACCTTGAGATTGAGGGATTTTTTATAGAGGTTTGTACTATACTCAGGACCCAGGCGATTAAGCCAAGATCCCCGGCTCTTAAATGTACAACATTCTACTGTCACGCTGTTCGGTAGTCGCTGAAGCAAGCACAGAGTTATGGTGTGGAAGACTGTTGGGGCGACAAAGTCCACAGCTCAGAACCCTGGGTTCGCCAAGCCGGTACTCAGCAAGTTAATGGTGAGGCCCTGAGGAGAATCGCGTCCAGGTCTTGGAAATTACATTTTGGAACACACCAATAGCTGCAGCCACCTTTCTCTGTGTCTGTCCCACTTCCATTCTCCCTATGGTTTTCCATATCATAGCTTTGGGTAAGTCACATTGTTATTGTATTGCAGTACTTGCTCAATACATTGTCTGAATGCAACTTTTTGTATAATAGATAACACAAGTCAAAACCAATCTCTCTGCAGCAACTTGTTACTAATACTATCTCAGTTTTCGTAATGTTGTTGTCTCCACCCTGTCAGAAAGGCGCCAAAACATTTTAGTTCATTCTGCCGATGATAATAGTTAACAACCTAGATATCTCAACTGATCCCCTAATTCTTTTGAGCAATGTATAACTGACAACAATGAGAAAAACGTAGGAGGAAGGCTGATTTATATGCCATCCTGAAGAGAACATGTTTGTAGGACTATCTTTCCTTCTTACAGACAATGCCATTTGTTTTTTTTTTTTTTTTTCAAATGGCTGTCCATCCACTTCAGTATACTGTCTGACTAATTTAGCGGTCTTATTTAAGGTTTATGATAATTCTAATTTTATTTTGCTTTGTTTTTTTTTTTTTTTTTTTTTTTTGGTTATTACTGTGCTATGTATATGCCTTTATTACTTTAGTCTTTTAGATGACCCCTACAAGTATAAATATACAGGCCATGCAGTTGTTCATGGTCAATTTCACGTTAGAAGTTACCTTCATCAGTGTAGTGTTTGTGCTAAGTGTTTATAAAACTTGGGCTGATATTTGTCAAACAAGATGAGGTTTCGACAAGCGTTCAGTAATTTGATCATGAACACTATATTCCAGCTCTTTGAAAATGGTACGTAGTATGCCGATTGGTCGAAAATTACATGGTGATTTCGGGTTTTCGATCTTAACAAGGACTATGCTTCTTTTGCAAGAGATGGGATGTATGTCCAGGAAGAGAGAGGAAAATTAAATACGTCTGTTGAGGTATGATGTTGTGATCCAGAGATAGCTGCCAGCTGATGCACGTGACACTGCGGTACTTGATGCTGGACTGTGGATGTTATGAGGACCATCAGTGTTGGCTCCATCACGCTGACGTGGCAGACGAGAAAGACAGAACACAGACCACATGTCACATCACATAGTCAAGATAGGCCTGAGCCATCACGACTTCTAGCTGGTTGCCTGCTCACTGGGGCACAGCCCGCTGTCTCACAGCGGCCTCCAGTCAAGTAGCGGTCGCGCTGGCCAGGCCTACGTTGACCGTGTGAGGTGACGTGCGCGCCATGGCCTGTCTTTCTCGTTGGCCTCTCACCGCAGAAAAACTGCTGATAAAAGGTGGTGTGTCCGGCAGGTGGCGTGCCAGGCGCTGCACGTGGCGCTGCAGTACCTGATGCTGGCCAACTACTTCTGGATGTTCTGCGAGGGCCTGCACCTGCACCTGGCGCTGGTCGTCGTCTTCGTCAAGGACGAGTCGGCGATGCGCTGGTTCCTGCTGCTGGGCTGGGGGCTGCCGCTGCCCCTCGCCGCGCTCTATGTGGGGGTCCGCATGTCCAGGCCCACCGACGTCCTGCAGTGAGTAGCGGTCGAGGCGATAAGTGATGCACTTGCCCTTTTACAAAATGATGGCAGACAACACCAAAGGCTTCATCGTTGGAGCCAGTGTCCAGCCTTGTTCTTTTGTCTATCTGTAACCTTCAGTAGTTCTCAATGTTAACGGTAAAAGTCCTGAAGGGCTATAACTAGGACTGGTATAAGCTTCTAATTAAGTTGATCAGTTCAAAAAGAAAAAAAAAACTAAAGCTTTCGGTTCTGTACAGTTCATTAGGATGGAATTCCAACTGAAAATAACATAAAAATGACATACGTTGTTACAAGTATGTACTTTCCACGAGCATTAAGGCCTATTTGTCAATTACTTTCCATAGCTAGAGACTAGTCTTTTTATAGTTTTCAAAATGACAAGCGCCGGCCGCGGTGGCCGAGGGGACTGAAGCGCTCCAGTCACGGTCTGCACAGTCACTACGTTCGAGGGTTCGAATCCCCCCTCGGGCATGGAAGATGACGAAATTATAACATATATGTGACCAGATGATGGTGACACAGTGCACCAGAACCAGTCGTCATTTAATAAATTGCTAGTGTGTGATCTTGGCTTGTCATTTTGAAAACAATAAAACGATTAGATCGCCTCCGGACTCGACTATGTCAGGTAATCTGAAAATAGTCTTTTTGATTAGTTATAATAAGCAATCGTTTTCTTATTAATAAATGATTTAGAAAAATATCTCTTTGCCAACAACAAACAATAATACACACACCTCCTAATTCGGGACAATCATTCATGAGTAAACAAACCATTTTGCTTATCACCCCATACGTGCTTTCAATAACACATTTATCAGTATTATGTCTAAAAATATCTGATCCTTTATATGCCATACTCTGAACACAGCCATTGGGGAAAAATATATTGTTTGAGTTTTATCTCTTCATCTGTATAAGGAAGTTGCAACCTTGAAGCTGATTGCCAATATATGATGCCAGAGATATTCTATATTTTTCATGTTCCAACTCACTGCATGCCCAGCCCACAATATAATTCTTCACATTTGTTTCAATAGGCTTCCCGTAATCGGCACTAAGAATTAAGACTCTCCAACTAAGGTTGGCAACTTGTCATACTTACAACGGGTAACCTCTCTGGCGGAGAAGCAGTTGATCGGGCAGTCGCACCATGGAAGGGAAAAACAAGCAGTGGTGTCTTGAGAGATCGGCAAGCACGGCTAGTTGTCAATAGCGGCGAGAGGGAGCGCGCTGCGGCACAAACAGGCTGGCCAGACACGTGTTCAGGTGTGGTGCAAGGGCGAGTAGAAGAAGACGGACACGGGAAGGTCATGGCTATGTGGAATACATTTGTTTCTGGTAAAAGTGCCGCGCTACCTTCCGCTGTGGTGGTAATTGTGGAACATTGAGCTCTAGTGAGCAGACACTAGTTACAAATTTAATGCCATTAAAAAAAAATTAAAAAAAAGTTCACATGTTTGTAGAGCTTATGGGACTTAGCTACGGGGTCATCAGTCCCTAAACGTATACACTACTTATGAACTAGCTAATACTAAGGGGGGATTCGAACCCCCGACCGTAGTGGCCGTGCAGAACGTGACTGGCGCGGCGCACACCGCTCGGCCACGCGGCCGGCTGAGGACTGAATGAACAAAATGCACGTCTGGTTTAACGTATTGAGATTGATACAATGCACAGAACTGGGAGTACTGTATGTGTGAGGATTCCGTAAATGGTTTCCTTTTGTTTATGTACACCTTGTTTCATGAAGAGGTATATGGTACAAGTTATTGCGGGCCCAGAGTTTATTTGTTGCTCGGACAGACGTACTAAAATTGCACATTGTTTCTTTTAATTATGTATAGTTAATTTATGAAGAGGTATATTGTACAAGTTATTTGCGGGTGCATTGCTCATTTGTTGCTTAGACGGCTGCGGTGGTTCTGACTCAATCAGCTGTCCCACTCTTGTAAATTTTTGATCCCAGCACAACTGCTACACTTCATTGATACTGGTATCAGCATACGGAGTAAATTGATGTTTTCTCCAGACATTTCACTCACAGGTATAGTGAAAGGTAGTTTCTTACTGGGAATGCTGCTGCATCTACCGCATCGTGTCTTGAGAGTGAGGCAGTAAACTATTGGCCATAGCTGCAATGCGAAATTTGCAAGCACCAGGAGTTGTTTTGTTAACTTCCTTTCCGTCTTATAAAAAAATGTTCAAATTTTTGTAGAACTTATGGGACTTAACTACGGGGTCATCAGTCACTAAGCTTACAAACTACTTATGAATTAGCTAAGACTAAGGACGGCACAAATATCCATGCCCGAGGGGGGATTCGAAGCTCCGACCGTAGTGGCCGTGCAGACCGTGACTGGAGCGTCTCAGTCCCCTCGGCCACCGCGGCCGGCTCCGTCTTATGAAAGAAAAGGCTTTCCAATGTAATCTTGAATCAACATACAGTTCTTTCCACAACAACATACGAGATGTGTTACTACATACCCTTTACTGTATGTAGTTATTATGGCGGTATACAGCACATATACTCTCTCTTCCAACAATTTCATAGTTCTATCAAGTAAGCCGACGAATAAACTAAGTGTACTGAGTCTCACAGTGAATCGGGCCGGCCGCGGTGGCCGAGGGGACTGAGGCGCTCCAGGCACGTTCTGCACGGCCACTACGTTCGGGGGTTCGAATCCCCCCTCGGGCATGGATATTTGTGCCGTCCTTAGTCTTAGTTAGTTCATAAGTAGTTTGTAAGTTTAGGGACTGATGACCCCGTAGTTAAGTCCCATAGACTTTACAAACATTTTTTAGTGTAAATCGGCTGTTTTACTCTAGTTTTAGTTTACAATTCAGGCCACTAAGAGGTTCTGCGGATCGCGGTGGAATGGCCGGGCGCTCTGAAGCGCCTTGCTGCAGAGCGCGTTGTTGCTCCCCGTCGGACACTCGAGTCCTCACTCGGGGATGGGTTTACGTTTGTTTTTTGGAAGCCTAGGGACCGATAACGTCAGTAGCTAAGTCCCATAGATTTTCTTACATTTTATATTTGATTTTCACGTTGTCGGGCAGAGTTTCGGCTATTATCTTTTTAAGCTATTTATTAGAAAGCCGTATCAGTATAATGAAAATTTAATTGCGTTGCCTTTGATATCACAAACACAGGTGTGTTTGCTTCCCAGAGGGAGGAGAGGTCACCAGAATATTTTTAATTGAAAATGGGGCGCGGATTGTGATAGGTTGACAAACACAGATCCAGAGACGTAGCACAGTCTAACATACACAGTCACGACACTCCCATTAATTTTTGTTATTCGCCACGACAGGACAGCTCCGGGCGGCTGTCAATGTACATTTCCAAATATGAAATCGGATGTGTGTGAATAGTGTCGTTTAAATTAATTTTAACACACTTTTTACAAAAAGGAGGGAATGTAGTGCCATAAAAATGGTAATAACTACAAAATAACTCCAGTTTTGTCCTTAGGTTTCCTAAGAACCATTGGAGGGCATGAAACAGTACATTTCAGGATAGTTTATTTAAAATTCAATTCAAATCTACGACTTTTAATCCGTATTTTCATTTTCTTTTAAGAATAAAAATTACTATTAAATAACAGAATAACCCGACGTTTTGCAGAAAGACGTCAGTTTTCTATTTACATTCGGCAAGGTTTCATCACTACAATTCCAGTCATGTCAGTAAGTGTTGAACAGAAGAAATATGGAATGTAATACCAACATTTAATTTACCAGACCAGCCACCACAGCTGTACCTAAACGAAAATCCCCACAAAATTGACAACTAAACATCGAGAAAAAAAGGAAAAGAAATCAAGAACCTTCAAGACAATCGTCTTGTAACCAAAAGCATTTACAGCGAAAATGATATGCTTTTAAACAAGAGTAAAGTGTAAAAATGTTCGAATCATTTGAATTGATCATCCGGATTGTTACATGTCAAAGAAAGTGCCTGTCGTGTAAGAACAGACCAAAACAGGAATTTATGTTTCTTTCAGCGGAATATCTGCAGATAAACACATATTCGTAAATATTGCCTCGTGAATAAGTTATTGTTTGTATCAGGTATGTCCACAAAGTATGTTCCGTTTGGTTATATAAAACAAACGTGTACAGATACAAAAAAAGTTATTGTACAAAAATGTACAACTGTTAAACTACTTTTCTACATAGTTTCCGAAATTTTGTAGGCACTTGTCATAGCGTGGCACACGTTTTTGTATGCCTTCTTCGTAGAAGATTGCCGCCTGCGTATTCAACCATGTGGTGGTATCATGTTCTTTCAGCTGGTCATCATCGTTGAAATGTTGGCCACCAAGGACAAATTTTAGGTTGAAGAAGAGATGGAAGTCGCTAAGAGCGGGCTGTACGGAGGATGATCAAACACGTCCCAGTGAAATTCCCGTAAGAGTTGTTTGGTCACATTCGCCGTGTGAGGTCGGAGATTATCGTGGAATAATAATAATAATAATAATAATAATAATAAACATGCTTTGACAGTAAGCCTCGGCGCTTGGTCTATATTGCACGGCGCACTTTCTTAATGGTCTCGCAGTACCCGTGTGCATGATTGTTTGGTCTCGTGGAAAGAAATCAATCAGCAAAATGCCTTTTCTGTCCCAAAAAACGGTGCACATGACTTTTGGAGGTGTCGAGATTTGCTTCGTTGGAGATGATCTGTGCCTCCATTCCAATGATTGCCGTTTTGTTTCAGCGGTGTCGTACGATACCCAATTTTCATCCCCGGTGATTATCCGAGAAAGAAAAGCTTCGCCTTCTTCATTGTAGCGTGTCAAAACTTAAGTCCGTTGTTTATTGTGCTGTTCATTAAGAGTTATGGGTACCCAACGTGAGCAATGCTTTCGAAATTTCAGTTTTTCAGTAACAATTTGATGAATTAGTGATCTTGACATTTGCGGAACTTCCATAGCAAGGACACTAATTGTAAACTTACGGTTGTGCTTAATCTTCTCTTCAATTTTGTGAACCACTTCATCAGTAATCACGGACTGAGGTCCACTTCGTCCTTCATCGTGTACTTGATCATGTCCGTCATGAATAGTCTGACACATCTTCTGAAAATAGAAACACTCGTAACATTTTGTCCGTAAACCTCGAAGATTTGCTGATGAACATTATTTTGTTTAACTTTCTTTGTATTTAGAAAAGGAATCACAGATCCGATTTCACACGTGGCGGCATTTTCAACTACGGCTGACATTATAAAGAAGCACTACAAAGCAGCAGCGATCTGAAAATGGCGTACATGTCTCCTCCTTGAGTCAGAGTAACTGCAGCGCATGCTCGGAACAGCGATCATAGTGCTGTCACGATAGAAATAGAATCGGAACTTATTTTGTGGACGACCCTCGTATCACTGAATTCGGCTGTTTTACATTTATTTTACGATTATTGGTCTCCCTCGATATCTTACTAATGCTTAGAACGCAAAAATGACAGAAAGTATTTGACATTATTTATAATCTGAAGCATTGAATTAAAATTTGTGATGCGGCCGGGAATCGTACCCGGACGTCCTTGCTTACTAGATAGACGTCTTACCGTTAAACCACCACACCACTAACGAATAACGCGCCTCGGAATAGTCTAAGTACGATTTCCCTCCACTTTACAAAATTTAATTCAGCTTCTGTGTTACAAAGATAATTGCCACTACTGCTAAGGCTCTCCATGCAGCGGAATAGCACCTCGGCAATGGACATATTGTAACAATCCTATTAAAGTGACATTAAATATCAGTTTAATACAAATAAACAATCCCTGAGGCGGGTTTTCGTCTCGAATAGACGTGTGCGCCTCGGTTGCACAGTGGTAGAGTGCCAGACTACAAATCCAAAGGTCGTGGGTTCGATCCCCGCCCGGTCCTAAGATTTTTATCTGTCACTTCCCACTTCTATCACCTCTGGCAGTAATGTTTATGTGAAAAATACCGAGTAGCACCGTGGTTCGGAACCCACGTTAAACTGTAGGTCCCCCTATAACTGGCTGGGTAAGTCAGTTCAAAGGTCGGAGGAAGGCAACGGCATACCACTTCCAAACAGGACCCTGCCTAGTAAAGCACTGTGGTGTTCAAACCAATCTTCGGATTGTTGACTGCTTTACCTTTTATGTCAAAGACATTAATTATAAATCTGAAGCATTGAATTAAAATTTGTGTTGCTTCAGATTTATAAATAATGTCTTTGACATATTCGAGACGAAAATCCGTCTCAGGTATTGTTTATCTGTATTAAAAAGAAACTGTTTGTTTAATTATGTAGAAAAGTAATTATAAACAAACATTACTCTGACGGCGCCTTGCCCACCACTAGGAGCGCTAGAGCCGTTGCAACTGTCATTTAGTGACAACTGTGACAGCAGTGAGCGTCGCGACTGTGTGTGTTAGCCTGTGCTCTGGCGGCAGGTGCTGGATGCACGACAGCGCGGCGCAGTGGGTGCTGACGGTGCCGGTGTGCCTGTCGCTGGCGGCGAGCGCCGTCTTCCTGGTGAACGTGGTGCGCGTGCTGCTCACCAAGCTGCACACGCACTCGGCCAACCCGGCGCCGGTGGGGCTGCGCAAGGCGGCGCGCGCCGCCGCCATCCTGGTGCCGCTGTTCGGCCTGCAGCACGTGCTGCTGCCCTTCCGGCCCGCGCCGCACCAGCCGGGCGAGCGCGCCTACCAGCTCATCTCCGCCGTGCTCGTCTCGCTGCAGGTGCGCCCGGCCACTCTCCACACACTCAACTACAAGTTCCATTCCGGCGTTTTCTGACCCCTTCCCCCTCTTCCCCTTCCTCTGATTTTGCTCCATCCCCTTCCATCCACCGTTAATCTCAACTTAAATTTTCAGAAAGCATACATACATTTTATAGTTTATCACAGCAAAGGACCTGGAAGAGCAATTGAACGGAATGGACAGTGTGCTGAAAGGTGCATATAAGATGAAGATTAACAAGAGCAAAACTAGGGTAATGGAGTGCAGTGTACGAAAATCAGGTGATGCTGAAGGAATTAGATTGGGTAACGAAGCGATAAAGGAGGTAGATGAGTTTTGTTACTTGGGCAGTAAAATAACAAATGATGGTCGCAGTACAGGTGATATAAAATGCAGAATGGCAATGGGTAGAAAGGCGTTTTTGAAAAAGAGAAATTTGTTAACATCGAATATTGATTTAAGCCTAAGGAAGTCCTTTCTGAAGGCATTTGTATGGAGTGTTGCCTTGTATGGGAGTGAAACATGGACGATAAGCAGTGTGGACAGAAAGACGATAGAGGCTTTTGAAATGTGGTGCTACAGAAGAATGCTGAAGATTAGGTGGGTGGATCGCGTAACTAATGAGGAGGTACTGAACCGAATTGGGGAGAAAAGAAATTTCTGGCATACCTTGACTAAAAGAAGGGATAGGTTGGTAGGACACATTCTTAGACATCAAGGAATTGTGAAATTAGCGTTGGAGGGAAGTGTGTGGGGTAAAAATCGCAGAGGGAGACCAAGAGACGCGTATAGTAAGCAGATTCAAGTGGATGTGGGTTGTCGTTCTTATGAGGAGATGAAAAGGCTTGCTCAGGATAGAGTAGGGTGGAGAGCTGCATCAAACCAGTCTCTGGACTGAAGACCACAACAACAACACAACATTGCCAGAAGCAATTCTTTAATTTTGTCACTGACTCACGTCCCAGTCATAACTTCTATCGCTATAATGCAATGAGAAAACGCATTCAGACGAATGGAAAAACTTGTGGAATCCGACCTCGGGGAACATCAGTTTGGATTTAGGAGAAATGTAGGAACACGGGAAGCAATACTCACATTACGAGTCATCTTAGAATATGGGCTAAGGAAAGGGAAACCTACGTTTTTAGCGTTTGTCGATTTGGAGAAAGCTTTTGACAATGCCGAATGGCATACACCCTTCCAAATTCTGAAGGTATCAGGGGTAAAATATAGGGAGCGAAGAGTTATATTCAACTTATACAAAAACCAGACAGCGGTTATTACAGTCGAAGGGGAAGAAAGGGACGCACAGGTTGGGAAGGGAGTAAGACACGGTTCTAGCCTTTCGCCAATGTTGTTCAATCTGCACATTCAGCAGGCAGTGAAGGAATGGAAGAAGAAATTTGGAGAGGGCATTAAAGTGCAGGGAGAAGAAATAAAAACTTTGGGGTTTGCCGATGACATAGTAATTCTGTCACAGACCGCAAAAGATCTGGAGGAGCAATTGAATGGGACGGACAGTGTCTTGAAAGGAAGATATAAGATGAACATTAACAAGAGTAAATCGAAGGTAATGGAATGTAATGTCAGAAAATCAGGCGATGCGCATGGAATTAGATTAGGTAATGAGACAATAAAAGTAGTAGATGAATTTTGTTATTTGAGTAGCAAGATAACTTCTGATGGCAAGATATAAAATGCAGAATGGCTATGGGAAGAAAAGCGTTTCTAAAGAAGTCAAACTTGCTAACATGAAGTATTAATTTAAATGTTAGGAAGTTCTTTCTGAAAGCATTTGTCTGGAGTGTAGCATTGTATGGGACTGAAACGTTGACGATCAGGAGTTCAGATAAAAAAGATGATACAAGCTTTTGAAATGTGGTGCTACAGACGAATGATGAAAATTAGATGGGTATATCACTCAACTAATGAGGAGGTGCTTAACCGAATCGGAGAGAAAAGGAGTTTCTGGCATATTCTGACTAAGAGAAGGGATAGACTGGTTGGACACATTCTGAGACATCAAGGAATTTTCAACTTACCATTAGAAGGAAGAGTGTGGGGTAAAAATCGTAGAGGGAGACCGAGGGACGAATATAGTAAGCAGATTCAAAAGTATGTGGGTTGCCGAACGTATTCTCAGATGAAGAGTCTTACACATGACAGGGGAGCATGGAGAGCTGCATCAAACCAGTCTGCGGACTGAAGACCACAACAACAAACTCTGATCCATATTTTCGTTTGACATTGAGAATCTTAACGAGCCTGATTCAGTGCTCTTATCGGCATCCGTTCTTCAGTGTTAATATGCAATCACGTGTTGGTTTCACGTTCAGAAGGAAAACGTCTGATTAATGTCAACTAAGTCAAGAAGCTATTTCTCTATCTATATAAAAGCTCACTCACTCACTGACTAAACACGAATATCGAAAACTACTTCCCCTATGAAGCTGAAATTTGGCAGGAATGTAGTTTATAGGTAGAAGACGTCAGCTAAGAATGTATTTTGCGGCAGGATCGATAGTTCAGGAGATATAACGTCATCATAAATGGAATGCGAGTCCATTGTGTTACCACTGCGTCATCTCACTTGGTGTTGTTTATAGTCAATTTGTGAATTAAATTAATGTTACATATCATTTGTATTTTGATTTCTATCTTTGTTTGGTTGGATCCTGTACTTGAAATTTTTGTACATTATAAAAGATGGCCTTATTTCTTATATATTCTCTGTTAAATATAACATGTTGTTTTTTTTTAGAAAAAAAGGAGATGGACAGAGAGATACGGGATATGGGAAGTGCTAACTCAAGGCTTGAATGAATAAACACATACCTGGGCAACGCCGGGTTTTCAGCTAGTCTAATATATATAAATGAATGTTTGTGTGTTCGTATTTTATGCGCGACCGTGCCGTTCAACTTAAGCGCTGTAACTTTGTCAACCTATTACTTGCACTTTCGCGATGGTCATAGGCACCATTAAATGCCTGTACGATAAATAATTCAGGAGATATGACGTAATTAACAGTGAAATGCGCGGAAAAGTGCTGCATCATGCGACCTCTGCTTCTAAACCATAGTACACATGTCAACCAAATTTGCTACACATATTCCTTCCATGAGATAACAATTGACGTAAGGGTAAGAACTGCTTACGACATATAGTTCAGTCGTATCAAGGCCGTTATTACGGCCAGAAGTGGTTGTTCTGGGTACTGATTTCTCAGGATCTATGCACCCAAATTGCGTGAAAATGTATTTTCATGTCAGTTCTAGTATAATATATTTGTCCAATGAATACCCGTTTATCATCTGCATTTCATTTTGGTGTAGCAATTTATTGGCCAGTAGTGTAGATTTTGCATAAACTTTGCGACACCAAGACACCACATTTTCCGTATCCAGAAAGGCCCAGGCGCTTCAGTCACGGTCTGCTCGGCCACTACGGTCGGGGGTTCGAATCCCCCCTCGGGCATGGATATTTGTGCCGTCCTAGTTCGTAAGTAGTTCATAAGTAGTTTGTAAGTTTAGGGACTGATGACCCCGTAGTTAAGTCCCATAAGCCTTACAAACATTTTGATTTTCAGGACCTGCAACGTGCGATCGTGCAATACTCTACTGAAATGTAGGATTTCGCAGTTGTCGAATGAAGGCTGGAGACACGGTTCGTAACACATCTGAAATGTAACAGCCACTGTTCAAAGTGCCGTCGATGCGAACAAGAGGTGTCCGAGACGTGTAACCAATAACATCACGCTGAGTGATATGCCAGTATGGCGATGACGAATACACGCTTCCAATGTGCGTTCACCGCCAAATACGGATGCAACCATCATGATACTGTAAACAGAAACTGGATTCATCCGAAAAAAAAATGACGTTTTGCAATTCGAGCACCCAGGTTCGTCGTTGCGTACACCATCGCAGGCGCTCCTGTCTGTGATGCAGCGTAGAGGGTAACCGCAGCCATGGTCTCCCAGCTGATAGTCCATGCTGCTGCAAACGTCGTCGAACTTTTCGTGCAGATGGTTGTTGTCTTCCAAAGGTCTTCATCTGTTGACTCAGGGATCGAGACGTGGCTGCACTATCCGTTACATCCATGCGGATAAGATGCCTGTCATCTCGACTGCTAGTGATACGAGGCCGTTGGGATCCAGCGCGATTCCATATTCTGCTAACAGTGATTGGATCGCGACCATCGGGAGCAGCAAAGTCGCGGTACGATAAACCGCAATTGTGATAGGCTACAATCCGACCTTTATCAAATTCGGAAACGTGATGGTACGCATTTCTCCTCCTTACACGAGGCATCACAACAAAGTTTCACCAGGCAACGCCGGTAAACTGCTGTTTGTGTATGAGAAATCGGTTGGAAACTTTCCTCGTGTCAGCACGTTGTAGGTGTTGCCACCGGCGCCAATCTTGTGTGAATGCTCTGAAAAGCATTATTTGCATATCACAGCATCTTCTTCTTGTCGGTTAAAATTCGCGTCTGTAGCACGTCATCTTCGTGGTGTAGCAATTTTAATGGCAAGGAGTGTATATGGGTACGACGTGCGAAAGACGATACGGGCACAGAGATAGATGGAGGAGAAGATGGAAGATGACTGGAAGGAAAGGGAGCGAATTAACAGAGATCGGGTATTAGATGCGGGGATGAAGAGGTAGATAGCAGGGAAGCAGCAGATAGACATAGCGGATGGGAAATGATGGAAAAGAATGTAGGTAACAAAGGACGTAGGCAATAACTAAGGCGAATTATACTTCATATGGTCCAGAGTCGGTAAACTGCTCTGTATGTTTGTGGAGAAAGGTATAAAAAGGTAAAGCAGTCAACAATCCGAAGATTGGTTTGAACACCACAGTCCTTTACTAGGCATGGTCCTGTTTGGAGGTGGTATGCCGTTGCCTTCCTCCGACCTTCGAACTGACTTACCTAGCCAGTTATAGGGGGACCTACAGTTTAACGTGGATTCCGGACCACGGTGCTACTCGGCAATTTTCACATGAGCAATATTGTCCGATGTGAAAGAAGTGGAAAGTGACAGATAAAAATACTAGGACCTGGCGACCTTCGGATTTGTCAATCCGGCACTCTACCACTGTGTAACAGAGAGAGAAAACGAACGACATAAAAGGTAATGTATCTTATGGGTTTAAAATAATGAGTACCTGCAAAACAAAATAAGCAGTCTCGCATATGCGGATGACTTAGTTGTAATGGCAGATTTGATTGAAAGGTTGCAAACTAATATTTCAGAGCTCAATCTGAGGTGCAAGGATTATGATATGAAGATCAGCATCTCCAAAACGAAAGTAATGTATGTGGGAAAGAGATTCAAACAGATTGAGTGCCAGGTAGGACGAACGAAGTTGGAACAGGTAGACAATTTCAAGTACCTGGGATGCATTTTCTCACAGGATGGCAACATAGCGAAAGAACTGGAATCGAGGTGCAGGAAAGATAATGCAGTGAGTGCTCAGCTAAGATCTACTCTCTTTTGCAAGAAGGAAGTAAGTACCAAGACCAAGTCAGCAATGCACCGCTCTATCTTTCGACCAACTTTGTTGTATGGAAGTGTAAGTTGGGTGGATACAGGTTAGCTTATTCATAAGGTAGAGGTTACAGATATGAAAGTAGCAAGAATGATTGCAGGTACTAATAGATGGGAACAATGGCAGGAAGGTGTCCATAATGAAGAAATCAAAGAAAAGCTGGGTATGAACACCATAGATGAAGCAGTTAGAGCGAACAGACATGGTGGGGTCATGTTACACGCATGGGAGAAGCAATGTAACCTAAGAGACTCATGAGCTCGGCAGCGGAGGGTAAGAGGAGTCGAGGTAGACCAAGAAGAAAGTACTTAGATTCAGTGAAGAATAATATTGAAGTAAAAGTCATAACATCAGACGAGGCATCAATGTTAGGAGGAATTTTATTAGAGGTACTTTGCTCCAGACTGAACGCTGAAAGGCATAATCAGTCTCTAATGATGATGATGATGCTGATGATGCGAAACTATATTTTTATCAGTTTCGTTTCACATAGCCACAGTAGCCTAACGAACGATATTGATTTGATTGAAGCACTCACTCGGTGATTCTATGTTCACACGAATTACGGTACTTTCTTTTCTGTTTATTTCTTATGAGAATGAGCCGCAGCAAAACGTGGCCGGGTTTAGCTAGTATCTATAAATTTGGACGAAATAGGAGGTGAAATTAGGTGTCGTCTCCTTGTTAGAAGAATAGTGCTCGAATCTCTAGCCCTGCCAGTTTGAATTTCTGAAAGTTTCCTATATTGAGAAGGCTATTTACACTTACAGTGAGAATGTACTTAATTCATTAGATAATAAATTGCAAGCAGCAGGTATTTTCTGTGATTTGTCAAAGGCACCATAACATCCTTTTAAGTAACTTAGAATTCTATGGGGTCACGGGAAATGCTGCCAAATGGTTCAAGTCGTACCTCACTAACAGGAAACGAAGGGTGTCAGTGCAAGTGACTAGTGAATTAAGCCAACAGTCATCATCGGATTGGGAAGAAATTACATGTGATGTCCCACAAGGATCCATCTTAGGGCTATTGCTTTTTCTTGTGTACATTAATGACCTCTCATCAGTTACACTACCAGAAGCAGAGTTCGTTTTGTTTGCAGATGATACAAGTATTGCAATAGAAAGTACGTCAAGAAGTTATAGAAAGGTCTGCTAATGATTTTTCATGAACATTAATAAATGGTTTAAAGCCAACTCATTGCCATTAAACTTTGAAGAGACTCACTAAATGCAGTTCAGAACATGCAAGAGATTGCCCACCAGCATATGCCTTAAGTATGAAGAAGAGCAGATAGAAGAGGTTGACAGTATTAAATTCCTGGGATTACAGCTTGATAATAAATTTAGTTGGGATGAGCACACCACAGAACTGCAGAAACGACTCAAAAAATCTGTATTTTCAATACGAATGTTATCAGATATAGGAGACATAAAAATAACAAAACTTGCATACTTTGCTTACTTTCATTCCATAATGTCATATGATATAATATTTTGGGGTAACTCTTCAAGTCAGTCAAAAGTCTTCAGAGTCCAAAAGCGTGTAATACGTTTTATTTGTGGAGTAAATTCACGGACGTCCTGTAGAAGCCTCTTCAAAGAACTGGGTATATTAACTACTGCCTCTCAGTATATTTATTCCTTAATGAAATTTGTCATAAATAATATATCCCTTTTCCCAACAAACAGCTCAGTTCATACATACAATACCAGGAATTAAAATGATCTACACAAGGACTTACAAGCACTTACTTTAGTTCAAAAAGGGGTCCACTACTCAGGAACACACACTTCAATAATTTACCATCAAGTATAAAAAAATTAGCTACAAATAAATATCAGTTTAAGAGGAACCTAAAAGACTTTCTAGTGGCCAACTCCTTCTACTCTATTAGTGAATTTCTAAATTGTACCAAATGATGCATGTATCGGTATTCATACTATATTAGTATTATTACATTATCAGGTAAAAAAATCTTTAAAATGTATGTATCTGTATTTATTTATTTACATATTTTACCCCCACATTGGAGCACTTTAATCAGTCCATACACATTTAAGTCTTAATCCTAGTTGTAGATTTGGCTTTCCTCTTCTGCTCCCAAAACTTCTTCATCCCTTCCGACCTGGCTGCCCTTTCTTCATCTGTTATGGTGTATTTTTTGCGTGTAAATGTCTTTAATTTAAATCTCGTGTCACTGAGTTTTAGGATCTTCTTCTCTTCTCTGCCTTCAATTTGTTGCATTGTCATGCCTAACTCATCTAAATCATTTTGAATTTCTTTGAACCATCTGTTCATGGTTTTACTTTTCCAAAAGTAGCTGAACAGTTGTTTCAGTAGCCTAGTTTCTGGCAGTCTGGAAATGTGGCAGAAAAAAGGAACTCTTCTTTTCCGCATTGTATCAATTATTGACTCAGTTTCTTGGTATACAACTTGGTTAGGTAATAGTCGCCACTGTCCCTCTACTTGGTATTTTTTGTTTATTATAGTTGTAAGGATTCTTCTGTCTGCTTTCTGTAGTTTGTCTGTTGTTGATTTGGTGTTCATCTTGAACAATGTTTCACTAGCATAGTTTGCTTCAGGTTTAATAACGGAGTGGTAGTGTTTGATTTTTGCATTTATCGAGAGACATTTCTTCTTGTATATTGGCCAGGTGATGCGTTGCGATTGTTTCAGGTTAGTTCTTCTGTTTTCTATCGACATTTTCTCATTTGAAATCCAATTTATAACCTCTCTAAGATATTTGAATTTATTTACAATTTCAATTTGTTCATTATAATTCAGTGTAATGGCTGGTGTTTCAATCTTGAAGAATGGCATCATTTCTGTCTTTTCAAACGAGATCTGTAGTCCAACTTTTGCTGCTATTTTTTCGAGTTCTGCAATTTGGTGTTTAGCCTCCTCCAAGCTATTTCGAAGAAGCGCTAGATCATCCACTCTCGCATGACTTTCCCCAGTGCACAGTTAAATACTAGTGGTGAGAGACCATCCCCTGTCGAAGTCCTGTCCGGATTTCAAATGATTCAGATAGTTCCCCTCTGAATTTAATTTTCGATTTAGTGTTCTTAAGGGTGAGTGCAATAAGATTAATGAGTTTCAGGTGCAATCCAAATTCCGCAAGGTTTTTAAGTAATGACTCACGATGGATACTGTCATACGCTTTCTTGAAGTCCACAAAAGCGGTGACCAACTTCTTGTTAAACCACTCTTTGATGTTTCATGATCCACTTAAGGCTGATAATTTGATCTGGACAGCTTCTTCCAGGGCGAAATCCTCCTTGATATTCTCCCAGTTCTTGGTCGAGTTGTTCCTGAATTCTTGTGAAAATAATTCTAGACAGGATCTTATACGTGACATCAAGCAGCGAAATCCCTCGATAGTTGTTCGGATCAGATCTATCACCCTTTTTGTGTATTGGATGGATTATAGCTGTATTCCACTCTTCTGGCATTTTTTTCGAATTCCAGATGTCTACTATGTGCTTATGGAGGTTCTGAAGTGTTTGATTATTTGCATTCTTCCACAGTTCTGTATTTATATTATTAGTATTATCTATTATTGAGCTTGTAAATTTTGTTTCTTGACATGTTCCACGTCCACGAGGATCTCCTCAACATGGATCTACGGAACGAAAAACTAATCTAATATCAGCCTATATCCGTTACGTTGAGTAACGTGTGTTGCGTGTGTGTTGGCAGGGGCTGTGCGTGTCGTGCCTGTTCTGCTTCGCCAACGTGGACGTGCACGGCGCGGTGCGGCCGCTGCTGGGCCGGCTGTGGGGGCGGCAGCGCGCCGCCTCCATGCACACGCAGAGCCGCGACGTGTGCGTCTGACGCCGCCGGCGCCGCCTCTGACGTCACGCGGCCGCGGGGGGCGGGGGCGGCAGCGGCGGGGGCGTAGGCGGGCGGCGGGACCCTCGGCCGGCGACGCAGCCGCAGCCGCGCGCCGCCAGCGCCGTCTGACCCCGGGGGCACTGGTTGCGAGGCGCGGCTCCGTGCCTCTCCGACAGTGCGCGTCAACAAAGGCCTCACGAGTGTACCGTTAGGGATGCATAAACAAGTGATCAGCGGAGTTTGCGAATTTGTATCCTATTTGAAAGTGGCAGGGAGCAATGCGTCCGCGTGAAGAAAACCTTTACGGATGATGATGATTGGTGATACAGGGCGCTCAACATCGAGGAGACACATAAAAAAAATGCAGGAACAGAGACTGATGTATGAAGGGCAATCGAAGCTAAAATATTTATACATAATTAAAGGAATTTTCAAACAGTTAAAAAAGTTGATGTTAAAATAACAATAACTGGAAATGAGTGAATGAAAAACCGTTGATCCACATTAACTGTTTTATTATTTGCAATCGTTTAGTTGCAGAGATGCCTCCTGTATTGAACGAGGTAATTGTCAAAATTGGCTCTTGTAAGAGCCGAGGCACCCACTATTTAATCACCAGTCTGTAGCTAGCCGATTGAAATCTAGACAAAGTTTCATAAAAGCAACTCAGCCATCTGCGGAGTCCATAGAATCACTCTGGAAACAGAAGTACCCGGACGCACTCGGTCATGAGGAAGCTCTTCCCCCTGGCTCTCACCTAGATTGGCAACATTGGAGAACTTTAAACCGACTCCGTACGGGCATGTGCCGATGCAAATAACTAATGTACAAATGGGGTTATACGGACACAGATAGATGTAAATGCGAGGAGATACAAACAATGGGGCATCTCCTGAGGTGTCCGTTGGTGAATACGTGCGGAGAATGCTCCCAGGAAGATCTTATGGGATATAACGAGACCGCTGCTCCATATACCGAATTCTGGATGAGCGAGATATGAATTTTATCATGTGTTTCTTTTAGATGTGCTTGTCTTTTAATTTTGATGACGTACGTCCCAACTGACGGATATGTTTTTAATATACACACTCCTGTATCTACTAATTTAACTAAGATCAAAGTGTAGTTCGTTACGCGATATATATATATATATATATATATATATATATATATATATATATATATATATATATATATATATTCGTGGAGACCCGAAGTACCGCATACGCAATAATTAAAGTTGCCTCTTCAGGTGCTTTAATTGTTTTCTCATGTAATTCTTACGTTGGTTAACTAGGATTATTGGACAGGTTCCATCCGCTCGCTATTTGCCACCTCAGCTCTTTAGACATAAAAATAAGTCACGTTTGTATAAAAAAAAATCTGAAGGGACTTAAATGCCGGGTGATCAGTCCCTAAACTTACAAACTTCTTATAAACTAACTTATACTAAAGACTACACAAACACCCATGCCCGAGAGGGGATTCGAGCCCCCGTCGGGAAACGGCCTCGCACATCGGAGCACAGTGCCTCAATACGCTTGGCCACACCGCCGCGGCTTGTCATATTAGGTAAAATTATAAAAAGCATTGGCGGACAGCCACGAGCATCTCGTCGTCGGAATCCTCCAAATACCTTGAAAGCACGTTGCTTTTTTAGTGCCCTTGGCATCTCTTTCTCGGGCTTCCAAATCTGGATTTTTTTTTTCTTTAGTGTCCCGTGTATATCCTTGTGGCCCTCCAGGTCTCAAAAGCTACTTTTTTTAATAGTAATACATCTATTTCCTAGTGGACGGTGACCTCATTTTGTTTTGCCGCCGCCCCTGGCCTCCGGCAGCCTTAGTAAAAAAATGTTCAAATGTTTGTAGAACTTATGGGACTTAACTACTGGGTCATCAGTCCCTAAACTTACAAACTACTTATGAACTAGCTAATTCTAAGGACGGTACAAATATCCATGCCCGAAGGGGGATTCGAACCCCCGACCGTAGTGGCCGTGCAGACCGTGACTGGCGCGCCGCAGTCCGCTCGGCCACCGCGACCGGCGCAGCCTTAGTCCGTCATTGTCAAAAAGTCAGTCTCTAGGTTTGATATGTGTGACTCAGCTAGTACACCATTTAAACTGACATAATCAGTGTCCCTAGAATAGAACAAAGGATGCCGTTGATATACTTGGCTTTCGCATCAATATCACAGCAGGGAAGTCGCAACTTTTCATGGCTGTGGCAGAGTAGCCGAAGCCTACTACATCAACGTCGATTTCATGTTGAACCAGCCAAGCCACACATATCATCCCAGACGCCGTCTTCTTAACAATTTTACTTAATACGACACAAACCGAACGGTCACGCCATTTCTATGTCTGACAAGCTAAGGTGGAAAAAGCTGGTGAATGGGCCTGACCAATAATTCCTGTTAACCATTCTAAGAATTGCATGTAAAATCAATTAAAGCACACTTTAAGTGTTGCTAAACCGGTAGTGCGGGTCTCCAAATAAAAACAGCTAATTTGGATCATCGGTCTTTCGTTCACTGACTTCCAGTTTTACTTATTTTAACATCTATATTTTTAACAATTTGAAGATTCCTTTATGTATGATGCAGGAAGCCTACGCCAATGGTGCTTTTTTAACAGAATTTAGGCTATATTTCAATGTAAAGATATTAGTTTCATTTCCAAGAAGTGACATTTATCCTACTCTATTCCTCAAATGTGACTGACAAATAGCATAACTTGAACAAATTTACATTGTGAAAGAAACTGATGTGCAGGGCTATTCTTATCAACATTTGAAAACCTCTGAAGCGACGTTTTGAGGGCGCAAGACTCGCATTCTCTATGTAAATCCTTAACTCTTGCTTTCTTACCCCACCCTTAAACTTTATAATCCTCACACTCTCTTCCAGTGCACAAATGATTATTCCCTGATGTCTCAAGATATTTCCTATCAACGGATCACTCTTTCTAATGAAGCTACTCCACAAATTTCTTGACGCTCGAATTATATTTAGTGCTTTGTTATTAGTTACTCAATCTAACCGTTCATTGTAACCTATTTCCTATAATACCATATTTCAAATGGTTGTATCTTCATATTGTCTCCACAATTTGTCGTCCACATTTTACTTCCATACAATGCTATACACCGTACATATACATCCACAAAAGAATTCCGAACATTTAAATTTATATTCGATGGTAAGACATTTTATACACCACCATCTTCAGCCATACTCAGTATTTTTGTTGCTCAAATAGAAAAGTCATTTTCGCTTTACTGCTGATTCTATCGTCATCATCTGATGAAGATCGACTTCATTCCTTTACCCTTTGCCTACTTTCGTTGATATTCATCTTATCTTTTTTTCAAGAAGTTGTCCATTCCGTCCAACACATATACTTAGTCACTTCCAAATCCAACATATTTACAAAAACATCGGCAGACCTTAAAGTTTCTTCTCTTTGAATATGACTTCCTTCACTGCCTTTAATGTTTAGCATCGTACGTACTGAAAGCAGAAATTCCGCCTCACCGCTATTTCAACTGCTGCCCTTTCACATCCTTCAATTCTTATAACTGCAATCTGGTTTCTGTAGAATTTGACGGCAACGTTTTCTACTCTGTATTTTATCCCTGACACCTCCACAATTTCAACGAATGTGTCCCACTGTCAGTTCAGGAACCTTAAGTGATCTTCCTCGTCGTCATATTCCATCATTTTCTTTCTATTCTTCTCTAAATAATTCGTGTCAGTATTTTCGAACCAAGACTTATTAAACTATTAATCAACATTCATAACTTTCAACACCTACCTTCCTTGGAAAAGAATTCATTACACTCTTCTTCTAGTGAGACAGTATTTCGTGTGTCTCTTTTGTTTCGATACCAGGTGCTACAAGTTTTACCAGATAACAATAATTCTGACGGAATGACGTCTACTCCTGGGGCTTTGTTTCGGCTTCGATCACATAGTGAAGCGTCGGTGTCTTCTCTTACTATAATTTTGTCTTCAAGTTTGTTCCAAGTTTAATCTTGCCTTCATAGTACAGGATTCCCGTCATTTGGTATACAAATCAAAACACAACGTAAGTCCTAACATAATTTTAAGAATTTTTTACCAACGCATTTTTGTCGATTTTCTCTATCATCATGTGGTACTTCCACGTTTAGCTTTTGTCCAATACTTCTGGGAAACCAGCTACGTCTGAATATCGGCAGTGTTGTGCAGTTTTGTTGTGTAGAGCCACCCAAACGCGTCGTAAATTAAAAAATAAATAAATAAAATAAAAATAATAAAAAAACTTTAGATATATTTCCTGTTATGTTGACAGTATCGTAAAAACCGTACCAAATATGTGTAAGTATAATGATCATTTGATATGTATGAAAACTAAATTTCAGGCGCTTTTATACTATAACCAGACTCTAAACAGATGGACTGATTTCATATCCTTTTATCTTTAGAGTGGATCATCTGAAAATTTCATAGTTAAAATCCTTGAGACTCAGGTCACAAACTTGTCTTTTCAATAAAAGGCTACAACAGTTTTTAAATTGATGCTACTAACCTACCAGATTTAGACAAGAGATGTTCTTCCATCTATGACCATTTCTTCATGAGAATGACTATCGCGTACAAACTATAATGGTAGCTGAAACTTCCTGGTAGCTGTTTATATCCGCTGTTAGTAGTAACTACAGTTAGAATAACGAGTGGGGATATCGTATCTCTACGAAAGAAATCACTGAAGTAAAGGTATGAGAAGTCATGGTCCAGGTAATACTAACTGAATGAAGAAATCAATAATTAAAACATATTTTGACCAACAGAACTACATGTTAAGATGGTACATACCATACCTAAAATTAGTACAAACTCACACAAATGGCTTGTTTCAAATTAATGTACGATTTCCATTCACTGAAGATACCTACGACTGGAACTTTACAGTGAATAACAAATCACAAGCCGAAAGGAACAACAGTACTATTTTGACGGTCGTTGTGACGCGTTTCTTTCGTAATTGGTCCAGGTGGACTTTTTTTTCAGAAATGGTCAAATTCAAGGTATTGCATCTTTTAAACCAGATGCCTGCGATCCGAATCTACCATTTTCTTACATTCTATGGCTTCCTGAAATATGAGAATTTTATATTTTCTAAGCTGTACATTATGGTCCCAGTACAACGTACGTTGAATATGCCTGTATTTGCTTGTTTATCTCAAAGAGTAAATAAAATAACATGTTCAATATGCGCAGATCTACCCTGGTAGCGGACTTTCGTCCAGTATTAGACAAGCCTCGAGGCAATAAAGAGGCGTACAAGCTCATGAAATACTCGATTACTCCTACAGACGATGTATCACTGTGGCTATGGATCCAAGATTCATAGAACAACATTGATAGAATGGAGATCAAAAAATGTTCAAATGTTTGTAAAGCTTATGGGACTTAACTGCGAGGCTGCGAGGGCATTAGTTCCTAAACTTACAAACTACTTATGAACTAACTTATACCAAATACAGCACAAACATCCACGCCCGAGGGGGGATTCGAAACCCGACGGGGAACGGCCTCGCGCATCGGAGCATAGCGCCTCAATGTGCTCCCCTCGGCAATGGAGACCAATTCCAGCCCTGCAACAAAGTGTTCAACGTTATGTCCGCCATGTGGGGGACACGGAATCGTTTCCCAGTCACATCAGTCACTTTTATGAGGGGGGTGACTGGAAACGTGTGGCACACAGTCTTATGAATCCAATACAGAAGTTTCTCGAATTAAAATTAGTGTTTACAAAGTAGGAGGCCCAACAACAATTCAGAGAACTGTGAGAATAACATGCCCGTCGATGCCACATCGTTGGCCAGCCAGCGTGGTCTTCAGGGCACAATCACAAGGTTTATTTTAATTTACCCCGTCAACATTCTGCACACGACTCTCGGAAATCAATTTGGCGTATAGTGGTTGCTACACATTCTTCTACAACCTGACGGCGGATATCTACTCAACCATTGCTACCTGAGATTGCTGCGTGTAATCGAAGACTAAATTCGTTTATTTTCTTGATTTTTCCTTACTCTTTGTACTGTATTGTCTGTGAAATTTGAAAAATTAGGAGTAGCGAATGGCAACTTGAAGGTTTATATCGTTCCTAAAGGACTATCGTGTGGTTAAAGTGGGTTTGTACGACCCACGAATTGCAAGTGCATTTGTTCGAATCATGCCAGAGCAAACAGTTCTAACTTATCTTAGCTTGTTCTCAGCGGTCTCGATACTCAAGGGCCGGCCGCGGTGGCCGAGGAGACTGAGGCGCTTTAGTCACTGTCTGCACAGCCACTACGGTCGGGGGTTCGAATCCCCCCTCGGGCATGGATATTTGTACCGTCCTTAGGATAAGCCAGTTGATAAGTAGTTTGTAAGTTTAGGGACTGATGACCCCGTAGTTAAGTCCCTTAAGCTTAACAAACATTTGAACATTTTTTGATACTCAAGGAGAATGGTAGAGTTATGTTGTTCATATTCCCTGGAACAGAGCTATCAAAAATTTATTAGTGTTCCATCGACCTGGTTACTGCTATGCTGTTTTGTGTCAGAACGACCTGAGACTCACCTAGACCCTGTGCGAAGCAGTAGGTTGAATGGATGTGATTGCCTTCAAAGTAGCGACTTCGGAGACATCTAGGTAACAATAATGGACGTATCTTCGACTACAGTGAGTACACGAATTGCTTACAGTTGGCTAGCACATACAGTCGGACATTTTTGCTTTCATCGTCGAATTTTGTCAGTTCTCTGCGGTGGAATACTGCGAATGCATCTTCATGTAATTCAAAAATTTGTTGTAAGTGGCGCGTAAAGTAAACCTACACTGAACAACTCTCACAAAATGAACTAACAATGAAAAAATTGTCTGTACCGAATCGTCAGTTAAGGATAAATGCGTCCGAAGTTTGTAGCGAACATGCGGATTACTTTATAACAGTTGTATATTAGAATTACTGAATCTTTTTAAGCAGGCAGATTTAAGACAGATCTGGATACCCTAACCTGAGGAGGTTACGTAAAGGAACAAAAATTAATTTTCCACTTACATTTCGCTATTCACTGACGTGATGTGAACATGCACGTGGCGACATTGGAACCAATTTGTAATATTACAGATAGCTTTTCACTTGTGGAATATAGAAGATTTTATATTCTCGTATGCCGAATACAGTGACTTTTTCCTTTGTAGATATTCAATGGTATCCACTTTGTTGGAAGGAGGACTACTAGTTTTATTTTTAGTCAATTTCTGTCTTATTTTTTACATGTGTGTCTGTCATACTGGTAAATTCGAGATGCAAACTAGTGCGATTTCAGTTCCCTGAGTCTTCTCCTGATTTTCGTATGACATTCGAAGAATAGCTGTCGAGATGTGAAATAAAATCAACCAGCCAACAGAGGAGTCTGCCACATTTATTTCGCATACCGAACAAAGCAGTTCTCGCAGCATTATATCAATACCATAAATTGTTTCAGCTACGAACTTTCACGATTGAACTACCGTACCTACATGAAGATATTGGATCCACGTCGATATCCAGTTAAATGTCTTTGGAGCGACTACTGTTGTTAGTCTGCAGTGTTATTCTCATCACAGACATTTTAATAGCATGCTGTCACTACTATAAAGTTCTGGTGATTATTTACCCATTTCTCTTTCTTCCATTTCATCTTCAAACATTTCGGGAAGGTGTATACTTCTGACGATATACACTTTGAGTAATGATTCCAGCACTTGTCTCTCATTCGATTTTCCATGACCTTGTGTCTCGCAGAAGAAGTTAACACATTAGCTAAATAACATTCTTGGTGGCCTTTTGGTCATCATGCTATACTGCCGGAATTGGTGAGAGGGAGGGGAACCGAGGATTTAGAGTCAACATTATGTCGAAATCTAGAACAGTTTGAAAAGCAGGACCTTGGTCGTCTTACAAATGCATGAAACTTTGCTTTTTCGTTAAATGCATTTACATAATATTTTTCATGTTGAATTGGATTAAAAATTATCCCCGAAGCACAATGGTCCAGGTGAGCCTTGTTGACATCTCAGCAGTTTCAAAAGACAGTGATAACCGCTTACAAAAATGTTACACAGTCTTAGATAAAAGGAAGAAAACATGCGACCATATTGTTCAGAAGAGTAGCAAACTGAGATAGATGAGCATCACTTGATTTTATTTGGTATTGTCATCTAAAACAACGTTTCAAATAGGTGATTCAAAAATACAAAAATCGTCTAAAATCTGTTACAAATATTTTAAAATACTTTGAATTGTTTCTCCCACAGATACAATTGCATTGTCAAACTACATAATATTCCCATGCACATTCCTACGGGAGGGGGAGACAGGAAGTTGGTTCCATACTTACCAAGAGCGCCAAAGTACTTCAAACCAGTTCTGTGCATCAAACAGCGTAATATGATTGTTGTTGATCTATGTCTGTCTTACAATAAAAACTACATATATTTATTGCGGCAATTATAATAATGTGTTGTTGTTCTTTCTGTTTTTGAAATGGCGACGGTAATTAACTAATTGAACAATGTGACATGTGGATTAAAGATAATTGACTTAATTATATTACGTTACATTGTTTTAAAATCAGTCCTTCAGATATATTTCATTTGTTGGTGCGTCTAGAAGCTTCTACAGGATACCAGTTGGTCCAGTTATAACCTGTGCAGATTTCTGAAGAAACGGCGAAATTATTACTACATATGCACAATAGTAGCTGTGTCGTTTATTAGTATATTACGCAAATTTATTTGAGAGATAATGCAGTGGATACTATGTTATAAGGGGAAAAGGAAATATAATTGAAAGGGTGGGTCAGAGAAACGCGGATGTGTGGTGTATTTTCTATATCAGGTAACAAGCTGCTCTGGTTTGGTCCACTTCGGAAAGACGAAAATACGTAGATAGTGAACTGAAAAATAGTACTTGCTGTTAGTGATCCACGAAAATTAGGGAGTATTCAATTTTCCTGTGGTGAGGTCCACAGCTCTTGAACCGCAGACATGGCAATGTTAACCTTTTCAAATATGGCAAGATAAACAATTATTTTGTAAATAGTAAAATTATTCAATTTATTTCCTTCATTTAATCTACTAAAACACAGAAGATGGCTGCACAGATGAGCTACATTTTCACATTTTTCTGCTTTTGTTACAGTCACAGTAGCGACAATGACAGATTTTCTACTGTGGGGGTAAATTACGCTTACAATGTTCGTTTTCATTGTAACAAATGAAAAACAATATATTTGTCTATTTAAATGAATGTATTTGACTTCAAACAATTCATAATAAAAATATTTCCATACCAAATATTTTCTTCTATATCTTTAAGACCATTCCCTGTCTTCTCACTGAGGCCTATACACGTTACTCCCACACAACTTTTCGCTTAGTGTCCTCAGCGGAATATATCTCTGAGATACAATCCATAGTGATGCAACATACGTCGTGGATGCTACCTTTACAACAAGACGTGTAATCTGATGACGGCCATTGTATGTCGAAACCAATAATAATAGATATCCTATGCTGTGACAGTGTTCAAAACAAAGAGAAATGATTATTACATAATTGAGATGCTGCTTCATACAAGTGTTTTAACCACAAGCAGTAAATGAGGCGTAATTCTCTCTTTCTAAGTAAACGTATCATCCGTGGTACTTGGGTATTTAGAGAAGATGAAGACGGAATGAAACTTTCACTCTGCAGTGGAGTGTGCGCTGATATGAAACTTCCTGGCAGATTAAAATGTGTGCTGGAATCGGTACTCGATCCTGTGACCTTTGCCTTTCGCGGGCAAGAGTTCTACCAATGCGCTATCCCGACACGACTCACGGTCCATCGTCACTAATTTACTTCTGCCAGCACCTCGCCTCGCGCTTGCTCGTGATAGGCAAAGGTTCCAGGTTCGAGTCCCGGTTCCGGCACACAATTTTAATCTGCCAGGAAGTTTGAAGATACAGACAGATTCCATCTGTTCACACGTAAATATCCGAATGAATTTGAAGTTGTTGCCCGGCTGAATCCTATTTGAACAGTCGAAATACGTCTCAGACATTAAACATCGGCTTTAATTTATAATCTGTTACAATTCAAACTCCAGAGTGGATTTATTGCTGTTTGCCAAAATTTTAATACGGTGATTAAAAATATTATTATTTGCTTTCTGTCTAAGTAATCGATATAGTTTTCAGTTCTAAACAACACTTTCAATCGAGAACTGTTTTCCCCATTCCGGTTTTAACTCAAAAAGTGCATTTGCTATCATTATTTGGAAAAACTGAAATACACTCGGACTCAGAGATTACATTACGATTAAAATTAAAGATATGTTCTTGCCCTTATAACAGGTATTTATAGGGGCAGTCTAAATGAAAACGAGACGAAGAGAGGAAAAGTAAGTAAACTTTATTATTTCAAAAGTAATCGGTAGAACTGTTAATACATTTATCTCACATTGACACCAGATGACACCAAAAAATTTCGGTTCAAAAATGCGTAGCTGTTCATTGTATTTATAACATTACCGGATTCGAATATTATCCATCATCAGAAGAGTAAAATTAAAAAGGCTGATTGAGAACCACAATGTTGATCTCAATCAGCCTGTTTAAATTTACTCTTCTGATGATAAATAATATCCGAAACCGGTGAAGTTATAAATACAGTAAACAGCTGAAGGTTGACTATGCATTTTTAAAGTATATTACGACTGTTAACTCACACCTACGTAAAAATTTCGATTAGTTATGGAACGATGTTTGTCCGTAGGAGTGACCCCTCTTCATCCGAAGCAAATCGACGCCCATGAATGTTTTTCTTGAGAATTCTAACAGAAATGCAAAGCACTCGAAACGGCCTCATTGACGTGACTTCCACTTGATAAGCCTTAATCATGGACATATATTACAAGACCCCCATGACAATGTAATTGGTGGCACTGAAGTCTCGACACCATCTATCATATAAACGTGTTAGTAGTGAGTGGAAAGACAGAAAACAGTCTTAAAACACCGATGAACAGACGTAACTATCTTTAGAGAACTGAAATAACGGTCAATTCGTGTGTTTGTGGCTGTAATTTCTCGTACAGAAAACGAAAAAAATCTACTGCCTACATTGACACATACTGTAATCTGTTACCAGTTTCAATCAACTTCGGCTTTTCTTTCAATAGTATGTCCGTTATAAATGTGATAATTGTCATGGATAACACGTATCGTAAATCTTCTGTTTTTCCGGTAACTACATTACGGTCTGGTTCTGCTTAACTGTATGTAACATGTCCTTCTCATAACACGTTTCTACAATTTATATCTTAAATTCATCTACGGCGGAAGTATTAGCTCAAATGCAAAGCATTTTAAAAACAACTAGTGAAGCTTACAACGTCCTATGGCGTCAGAAGATCATTGTAGTACCATACGGAGACTTTTTTACGTGAGGTGAAGCAAGATGGCGGGGTCAGGCTTAAATCACAGACGCAAGTTTGCCAATCTATTAATTCACTCCTGGCCATTAAAATGGTTACACCGCGAAGATGACGTGCTACAGACGCGAAATTTAACTGACAAGAAGAAGATGCAGTGATATGCAAATGATAAGCTTTTTAGAGCATTCGCACAAGGTTGGCTCCGGTGGCGACACCTACAAGGTGCTGAGATGAGGAAAGTTTCCAACCGATTTCTCATACACAAACAGCAGTTGACCGGCGTTGCCTGGTGAAACGTTGTTGTGATGCCTCGTGTAAGCAGGAAAAAGACGTACCATCACATTTCCGACTTTTATAAAGGTCGGATTGTAGCCTATCGCGATTGCCTTTTATAGTATCGCGATATTGCCCCTCGCGTTGGTCGCGATCCAATAACTGTTAGCAAAATATGGAATCGGTGGGGCCACGGCGGATTAGCCGCGCATACAGAAGCGCTGTGTTGCGGTGCGCGCGGCCGTCCGTCGTCGGGGGTTCGATTCTCCCCACAGGTATGGTTTTTGTGTTGTGCTTAGTTTAGTTTACCTTAGGTTAAGTAGTTTGTAAGCTAGGGACTAATAACCAAACAGTTGAGTCCCATAGATTTACAAACATTAAGAACATTACGAGTGGGTGGGTTCAGGAGGGCAATAAGGAACGCCGTGCTGGGTCCCAACAGACTCGTATCACTACCAGTCGAGATGACAGGCATTTTATCCGCATGGCTGTAACTGATCGTGCAGCCACGTCTCGATCCCTGAGTCAACAGATGGAGACGTTTGCAAGACAACAACCACCTGCACGAACAATTCGACGACGTTTGCAACAGCGTGGACTATCAACTCGGAGACCTAGGCTCCGGTTACCCTTGACGCTGCATCACAGACAAGAGCGCCTGCGATGGTGTACGCAACGACGCACCTGGGTGCACGAATGGCAAAACGTCATTTTTTCGGATGAAACCAGGTGCTGTTTACCGCATCATGATGTTCGCAATCCGTGTTTTGTGACATCACGACTGGCGTATCACTCAGCGTTATGTTATTGGTTACAAGTCTGGGTCACCTCTTATTCGCATCGAAGGCACTTTGGCCGTTACATTTCAGATGTGTTACGACCCGTGGCTCTACCCTTCATTCGATCCATGCGGAACCCTACATTTCAGCAGGATAATGCACGACCGCATGTTGCAGATCTTGTACGAGCCCTTCTGGATACGGAAATTGTTCGACTGCTGCCCTGGCCAGCACATTCTCGAGATCTCTCACCAATTAAAAACATCATGGCAATGGTGGCCGAGCAACTGGCTCGTCAAAATACGCCAGTCACTACTCTTGATGAACTGTGGTATCGTGTTGAAGCTGCATTGTCCAATGAATACCCGTTTATCATCTGCATTTCTTCTTGGTGTCGCAATTGTAATGGCCAGTAGTGTATATGTCTGTGGTCTTACCATATGTTACACTGTGGTCTTACTATCGTGTCGCATGTTCTGAGAAAACCAAAGACTACGAGACTACGACAACAAATCTACAAAGATAAGGGCACCCAACAGTTGGCAACACCATTTCCTACCATCACGCAAGAGGAAACACAGTACGAGCTCTATGACTTGTGCGAATCCTGATTGTCGATACATGATTAAATAGCCCGCACATACGACCAGTATAAAGAATTTACCTCGTCTTCCTACAGAATGTGCCTGATATTCATCCAGATTCCAACGTGTTCATCTAGCAAGTGTTTCGAGTTCTCGCTGCTCTGATCTAGCAGAGAGACGATTTAGTATAAACTGCCACTTTACGACAAACGTTGCCTTCAGATTTATTCGTGTATGATCACTTGGAAGTTATAGCGGACAGCAAAAGAAATTTTGAACTTTAACGCAAGATACCTGGTCTTAAACTTGACTGTATTTCATCAACAAATGGTTGAGTATTAAATTAATTGTAAAAAAAATTCTCATGTGTTATTTAACGTTATACAATGTTTCTGTTAAACTGTACCATTTAACACCCGCAAAACACAACATGGAGATGCGAGTACTGTATCTGTTTATAATTCCTTATTCTGTTCCGATTGCCGGCCGCGGTGGCCGAGGGGACTAAGGCGCTCCAGTCACGGTCTTCGCGGCCACTATGGTCGGGGGTTCGAATCCCCCCTCGGGCATGGATATTTGTGCCGTCCTAGTTCGCAAGTAGTTCGTAAGTAGTTTGTAAGTTTAGGGACTGATGACCCCGCAGTTAAGTACTAGGATTGGTCTTCGCTGAGTCGTGAATGATATGTCCGTAAATTTCGAATCTATAGTGGAAACTTAGATTTATTGCTAAGAATATAAATTGTCCAAGATTATGAAGTGCTGCGCTGTGTTTTACGTGAACTTATGATTCTTAAAACGCGATGAACCGCACAGTATTTAAGCGAGTGTTCAAAACCATTAAATATTATTTTAGCATAATCTCCTTACTAACTCATGGAACTTGAAGTTCTTTAAATAATAGGTCGCGGTACAAATCCTAATCTAGTTGTCACAAAATGAGAATGTTGTGAAAGACAATAGAAACTGTGATTATTTTCGGACTTGTATTTAGGAAACTCTGTGCCAGAGCGGACTTAGTCGAAAACTTTGCATAGTGAAAATACAGAGTACAATTCATTCCAAAACCTTTCACAATTAGTATTACTACCAGACGTAATGAAATGAACACATTTTGCTGTGAAAAAACTTGATTCCAAGCACCCTGTCGACACGTGCAGTGCAGGTAAGACTATTTTTTTACAGATTTTCTCAGCTGAAAAATACTATACCTCGCTTGAGTTCAGGTAGTGCATCTGAAAAACTAACCGAGGTGAGTAATTTGGATGTTATCAGGAAAACGAAGGAGACGTGCCACCACAAGGCCATATCAAGCAAAATAAATTTCTATTCTAGAACCTGTAAAGTTCATCTTTTTTTATTGTAAGTTAAGAGTCAACCTAAAAAAGTTCCAGCAAGTACTATGTTTAAGAGTTTTCGATATCAGCTGACTGATGACATATCTAACGTACACGAAATTACTGTGAACTGCAAAGAAACTAAAGTCAACGAATAACTGAAAATATTGTGTCAACTGAAGCGCTGAAAGAGAGTAAAGGTTTGGTGTAGTGGATTAAGTGTTGGGCTCTGAAGCAAAGATTCCTGGGTTCGAAACCCACACAGTTCAACATTTTACTTTATGCAGCTCTGGTACTTTCTAGATGTATCGACAAACAATGTTCCAGTACCTTCATATCTTCGCGGTGTATTTTATGACAAAATTACGGGTATTCGGTCATAACCTTCTATTCCTTTTGTTAATATTTCGGCTGTATAACGTTCAGCCATCACAGGAGCGAATCTGAAGATTAGTATACTGTTGGCAGTGTTCCCGTCTACCTTATATACTGTGCAAGCTTAGCAAATCGACGGCAAAGAAGGCTGTAGTGCCCTCCACGGTGATAATATATAAGCATAATCTGTTGTTAACTTTGAAGAAAGAAGTACTAAGCCGTAATGCCATCTATGGAGGGTATATAGAGTCACACTCTCGGTTTGGAAGCTTATGTCCTCAGTAGTTTTGTGCCCTAAAATGATAAAAAACACTCTTGGTTGACAGTACCCCTGTCTTACATTGTGTACAGTTGTGAGTGCCGAATTCCAAATTTTGCCAAGAATAAAACCACCAACGTGATAAAACAGCAGTGGCTGAACATTGTAGTCAAACAGGCCAAAATATTGATTTGGAGAATGTTCAAATATTATCGTCTGTATCATCCTACTGGGAAGCCATTGAAATTTTTACTAGCGAGTAATATAATTTATTAATTTGGATGATGGTTTTATTCTTGACAAAATGTGGAATCTGTCACTCATAATAGTACACAATCTAAAACAACGGCACAGTCAACCAAGAGTGTGATTACGTATACTCTCCATATATAGCATTACGGCTTCGTACTTCTCTACCGTCAAAGTTAACCACAGATTACGATTATATACAATCTCCAAGTTGGGCACTACAGCTTTATACACTTGCACAATGTACAAGGCGGACGGGAGCACGCTTCCGACAGTCTGCCAGTCTTCAGATTCGCCCGACGATGGCTAAGCGATACTAGCAAAAGGAAATAAATGGTTACAGCTGAAAACCAGTAAAAGGTTATGTTACTGCATATATACTGCGTAAACTTTCACTCGGAATCAGTATATTCCGTGCTCTTGCACGTGTGTGGAACGTGCTAAATAAATCCCAGCTGCATTTAAACTAGTGTTAATCAATCAGAATCGAGCTATGATACAACTTCGTGACAATAATGAGACTCACAGTTTGAAAATAATTTATTTAGGAAAGCTGTAAAGATATCAGTGTTTAATATTTTAACAACATGAATTGAACGCCATCACTCGTTGTGTGTGGATTCGATACGGCCAGTTTTTCATGCCTGGTCTGCGCATATATTATTTTTCGTTCTGCCGTGTTTTAAACACAATGGAAAGTATTCACAGGATATATGACATCAACTGCGAATGGGCAAGGCTGAAAATGTGTGCCCAGCCGAAATTGGAACCCGGGTCTCCAGCTTTCTAGTCAGTTGCACTGACCCCTACACCTCTGGGGGGACAGTGACCACCGTACCTGCAAGGACTACCTAAGCACGCCTCCCGTCAGATACAAATTCTCAGCTTCACCCTGCCCACATTACTCAAACTCGTAGTTTTTAAACTAATTCCCACGGGAATTACTGGCTAAATTCGTAATAAAATACGAAATTAATTCCCACGGGATTTATAATCAAAACTACCAGTTTGAGTACTGTAGACAGGGTAGGGCTGGGAATTTGTATCTGACGGGAGACGTGCTTAGGTAGTCCTTGCAGGTGCTGTGGTCACTGTATCCCCAGTGGTGTAGTGGTCAGCGAAACTGCCTAGAAAGCATGAGACCCGGGTTCCAATCTCGGCTGGGTGCACATTTTCAGCCTTGCCCATTCACAGTTGATGTCATATATTCTGTGAATATATAAGAATAACAACTGCAGGATCAGAAGTGACGTCTGTTCTTTCGGAACAGACGCCATATGTATATACCGACTTTTGTGTCCCGACTTCGTCGCCGCTTTTGTGTCCCAGCCTCGTCGTAAGTGTCGGTGGCCGAGTGGAATCAGACCGACACGCTGGTGCAGGTACGGAGGGGAGCAGCCAGAAACTATAAACACTAGAGCAAATTAGAAAGATATATATTGCACAGAATGTAACAATACTTAACTTTTACATAGTACTGCAGAATGTTGATACATAGTTGTTGGAGGCCTGCCTAGTGCCTGTACAATAGCGAAGTCTTCAATCGTGCCTATCTGATTACGAAGGTCGTAACTGTTTGCTAGCTCAGTCCGAAGTGGCCGATGTCCTTCAGTGGTGGCCACGAGCGGAGTTCTCGCAGAGGGCGCTCGTGGCTGTCGTCGTGAGAACGCCGCGCCGTGCGTGCATGGCGGCGCGCGGCGAAAGTAGGTGGCGCGCACTTTGTACTTGTGCGACACCACACCCCTCCCCCCCAAACCGCCGCGCCGTCGTGGCGTAGGGCTGAGGGCCACGGCGACGGCACTGGGAGGAGGGCCTGAGCGGGGGCGTTACTGGTGGGACGGGCGTCGTAGCTGAGGCCGGGATCGAGACGCCGTCCGCGCCCCGGCATCCGCCTTGCGATCCTCCAGGGAACCCGCCGAAACCTGGGGAAGGGCGCCCGCCCCCGCCCAGAGGGAGCAGGTCATCTTCTTCTGAGGTGCGTGGCCCAAGCTGGGGGGGCCCGCACGGTCCCGGAGTCCCTCTCGGTGACGCTGTCATCTGCGGCGGCGACAGCGGCGGCGACGACTGCGTCGGATGTACGTCGACGTCCATAGGGATCTCGTAGTCCGGGGACGAACGATGTGGTTGTGCTCCCTGGCGCAGAACTGGGTCTGGAATCAAGAAACCGGAGACAGGATCGCGCGGTCTGTGCAGGCGCAACTGGTTTGCGTGGCGCCGCAGCTCCGACCCTGTGGAAGAACGTACAATAAACATATTGCGACCAAGCACGCGCTGAATGGTGCCCGGCAACCATGTCTTCTTGTTTCCAGCAAACACCCTGTACAGCACCGGCGTGGAAACCTGAAAACGCGTAGCGCCATACGAACCGACTCGGTGCGTGGGAGGCTGCAGCAGGTGAAGGAGAGTGCGGTGACGGCGGCCGTGTAGCAGCTCGGCAGGAGACGGGCCGTCACGTGGCATGCACCGATACGTAGACAGGAAAATTTGAAGAGCTTGCTGCCTGGAGTGCTGACCTTTCATCTTCTCCATGTGAGACTTGAATGTTCGAACGAAACGTTCTGCTTCACCATTGGACTGAGGGTGAAAAGGTGCGGTGGTGATATGCTGAATGCCATTCACACGACAAAACTGTTGAAATTCCGCACTAACAAACTGAGGTCCATTGTCACTGACGATAGTTTCAGGCAAGCCTTCGATGCAAAACACTGATGTTAAGGCACTGATTGTACTAGACGCTGTCGTTGAGTTCATGGCAATCACAAAAGGAAACTTGCTGAAAGCGTCTACGACAATTAACCAGCGCGTATTCCAGAAAGGTCCGGCAAAGTCAATGTGTAATCGTTGCCATGGTCCCTTGGGGCGTGGCCAGTCTGAGAAACGCTGTGGAGGAGCCGCCTGATGCTCCGCACAAACTGTACACTGTGATGTCATGCTCTCTATCTGAGCGTCCATACCAACCCAGGTACAATGACGTCTGGCCAGTTGCTTCGTCCTAACAATGCCCCAATGTCCTTGATGCAGGAGGCGTAACACTTCTCGTTGCAGGGAACGAGGAACAATCACTCTTGCTTGGTCGTTGTCGGTATGCAACAACAGTACACCCTGACTTAAAGATAATGCATGACGTTGTGCAAAATAACGTCGAACCAGAGGCCGATCAATGTCTTTGGCTCTGGCAGGCCACCCTGAGCGAACAAAACGTGCTACCACACTTAGGTCTGCATCCGCAGCTGTTTCCTGTGCAACCCGACGAGAGTTCAAAGGAAAGTCTGCGACAGCGGAAGCATCTCTGGAGTCTATCTGAGAACATGCCATTTCTGAAGAATCAAATGATACATCCTGGCCAACCGGAAGTCGGGAAAGTGTGTCCGCGTTGGCATGTTTAGTGGTAGGTCGGTACAAAATCTCATACTGATAATTTGACAATATCAAGGACCATCTCTGAAGCTTTTGTGCCGTACGTGGCGGAATTGGCTTTGTGGGTGAGAACAAAGACGTGAGAGGCTTGTGGTCTGTCAACAAATAGAATTTTCTGCCATAGAGATAATGATGAAACTTTGTGACGCCGTAAATGATTGCTAAGGCCTCCTTTTCTATCTGACTGTAATTCTGTTGCGTTGGCGTCAGTAGCTTGGATGCAAAGGCAATAGGACGATCATGACATCCAATACGATGTGACAGAACCGCGCCCACACCGTACGACGAGGCGTCAACTGCTAACACTACAGGCTTCTGTGGGTCAAAGGGAATCAAACATGCATCACTGAGTAGTGAAGACTTTAGTTTGTCAAAGGCAACCTAACAATCTTTAGACCATACAAAAGGAACATTCTTCCTACGTAAATGATGCAGTGGAGCTGCAATCTGAGAGGCATTGGGAATAAACCTGAAATAATAGTTAAGCTTTCCCATCACTGCTTGCAATTCATGCACATTCTTAGGAGGAGGCAAGTCTTTGATTGCTCTAAGATGTAACTGTAAGGGATGAATTCCTTGGGCATTAATCACATGGCCTAGGTACTCTATTTCAGTTTGAAAAAACGAACATTTTGCTTTATTGCAACGTAGACCTGCTGCAGTCAAAACTTTGAAAAGGCACTCCAGGTTTGCTAAATGTTCTTCAACTGTACGTCCGGATACCACAATATCATCTAAATAGTTCGAACAACACGGTACAGAAACTGTCAGCTGTTCCAAAAAACGCTGAAAAATAGCGGGAGCGGAAGAACTGCCAAAGGGTAGGCGTTGAAATTGAAAAAGGCCCAAGTGAGTATTAATGACGAAAAATTTTTTTGACTCGTCATCAAGTGGAATTTGTAAGTATGCCTCTGCTAAATCAATCTTGGAAAAGAAGCGAGACTGTCCTAATTTGTCCATCAGTTCGTCCGGTCTGGGCAGGGGATAAGTGTCTACAATTGTTTGACTGTTCACTGTTGATTTGAAGTCCGCACAGAGACGAAGTTTTCCTGACGGCTTGGGTATAATTACTATAGGCGAGGCCCACTGACTCGCAGAAACAGGAGAAATCACCCCACTATCTTGCCAACGTTTAAGTTCTTCGGCAACTGTATCACGCAAGGCGATAGGCACTGGTCTAGCTTTACGAAATTTTGGAACTGCAGATTCTTTTAAAGTTACATGTGCCACGAAGTCTTTTGCACAACCTAGTTCCGGTGAAAACAAGTCACTGTATTTTTCACACAATGCAGTTATTTTGTCCTGAGGCACTAATGACGAAATTTGAAGCACATCTCTTTGAATTGATAAACCAAACAAGTCAAAAGCATCTAGTCCAAAAATGTTCTGTGTCGATTTGGCCTGAAGAACTACAAAAGCAACTGTTTTTGTTATACCTTGGAAAGAGGCAGGCAGGCTACACGTTCCTAGCACGGGAATATTTTGACCGGTATAAGCTGTTAGCACTTGCTGTGACGGCGACAATTTTGGCGAACCCAGAAGTTCATAAGTATCTTTATTAATTAATGTAACAGCGGAACCAGTATCAAGCTGAAATTGCACAGTCTTATTTTCTATAGAGAGAGTAACAAACAGCTTGTGCTTCTGGCGCACGACCGGTGCGCGAATGTGGGCAACGTCTAATACATATTGTTTTCTGCGCTTGCGCGGGTTGCGTGCGGTAGGAAGCGGCGCATACTCGGCACACAGCGGATTAACCACACTGTCACTAGATGACACTACCGCCGGATCGGCGTCCGCGCAATGCGAGGCTACTGCAGATTCACTAACTACTGCACTAAACGTTTGAGTAGCTACACCAAGTCTACTGTCACTATCTACACAGTACTGGGCACTTTTACAATGAGCAGTTGCAGAAGGCACTATTTTCACTACAGGAATGCACTGTTCATAGTCATTTTGCTTGTCCCGAACCCTGTTCCGTTGCACTGTTTTACGCGCTCGTCGGCGCTTGCTACGTGGTGCACTATATAGTTTTGCCATAGGCGCAGAACTACTTTCTTGAAATTGAGATCCAAGGAAAGCACTGTTCAATTCCACAGCCCGTATAACATTTACAGAATGAACTGTTCTGGCACTCTGCGAAGCACTGTTTCTAACGGTACCGTTCTTTGAGTTTTTAATTTGCATACACACAGACTGCACATGTCCCGATTTGCCACATTGATAACAGGTTGCGTTGCGACTAGGGCAATGAGCACGCTCGTGGCGAGACACACACTGGGGGCAAGACTTACGAACATTTTTCTGAAATGAGCGTTTGCGCCCGTTATTCAAATTACTGTTTCTAACACGACGGGGCGACCTTTGCGTCGCACTTTTACACTGGCTACTGTTCACTGTCTGTTCAGCACGGCCGGTAGAAAAATAAGAATCACTAGTGCTATACTGAGAACTACGGCTAGGAAAGCGTCCGTTGTGGCGCACTGAATTTACACTGTGGCTTTGCATTTCTACATCTGCTAAATCAAAAGTATCATGCGCTTCTATAAGCTGCAGTACACTGTCTAATGAAGGGTCTGACTGTTTCAGAATTGCTGCCCTAATTCTGGGGTCCTGAATATTCTGCGTAATCGCATCCCTCAACATCACGTCACTATACGAAAGTCCACAAGAGCAAGTAAATTTACATTGGCGGGTTAAGCCCTTCAATTCCGTGATCCATTCTTGGTGTGACTGCTGCGGTAATTTTTTAAGTCTGAAAAATCGGTATCGTGCAGCGGCTACAAGAACTTTTCTCTCATAATGAGCATTCAGTGCATCTACAATTTGGTCAAAGTCTACATCACGAGGAGATGCGAGAGGGAAAAGTTTTTGCAATAGTACGAAAGTCTGGGGGCCCACAATCGATAAGAAAAGGTTCTTCACTCTCTGACCTGTAATTTGATGAGCCGCGACGAGTTCTTGAAACTGCGCGAAATAGTCACTCCATTCTTCCTCACGTTCGTTGTACTGGCGGAACGTCGGAAGCGGTGCGGCGGCAGGTGTGGGCTGCTGATGTGACGACTGTTGTTGTTGGTGAGCAGCCTGTGTCGTCAACTGCGACACGGCCTGGAGAAGCTGGGTAATTTGCGCCGTCTGTAACTGAATAATTTCCATTAAGTTTGGGTTCGGGGTAGTGGCCATGCTGACCGATTAGGCGCCGCGTATACAAGTAAATTAGTACAAAACACAAATGCAATAGGAAAGAGGACGCTCTGCAACAAAAAGTCCACAAACACGTAACTGAAAATGTTCCCCCAAAAATCTTATAATAAGGGTGGGTGGGCGGGAGCAATTTTTGCGTGCTCCGACTGCTGCTGTTTGGCTGCTGCAAGCGGGCTGGTCCAAGGTTCTATCACTCCTCGTCGCCACTTTTGTGTCCCGACTTCGTCGCCGCTTTTGTGTCCCAGCCTCGTCGTAAGTGTCGGTGGCCGAGTGGAATCAGACCGACACGCTGGTGCAGGTACGGAGGGGAGCAGCCAGAAACTATAAACACTAGAGCAAATTAGAAAGATATGTATTGCACAGAATGTAACAATACTTAACTTTTACATAGTACTGCAGAATGTTGATACATAGTTGTTGGAGGCCTGCCTAGTGCCTGTACAATAGCGAAGTCTTCAATCGTGCCTATCTGATTACGAAGGTCGTAACTGTTTGCTAGCTCAGTCCGAAGTGGCCGATGTCCTTCAGTGGTGGCCACGAGCGGAGTTCTCGCAGAGGGCGCTCGTGGCTGTCGTCGTGAGAACGCCGCGCCGTGCGTGCATGGCGGCGCGCGGCGAAAGTAGGTGGCGCGCACTTTGTACTTGTGCGACACCACACCGACAACTTATCTTGTTCTGACATCTGCATATATTTATACACCTACATGACTACTCTACACTCACACCAAAATTCTTGGCAGAGTGTTCATCGAAGCATTTCTGTTTCTCTACTGTACAACTCTCTAGCATCTTTCGGGGAAAATAAACCTATAAAACTTTCCATGTCAGCTCTGATTTCTCTCATTTTATTACGATTTTCATTTTCCCGATCTCGGTTGCCGCCGCGAAATATTTTCGCATTAGGAGATGATTGAAGTTACGTAAGAAGGATTTGTTCTATCGAGAAAAACCTCTTTTTTCCAAGACTCAAAGCAAAGAACATTAATTACTGAAGTGCAACATCTACCACAGCCATCCTCTTTGCACCACATTCAGTGTTTATATTTTGTAAATGTGTAACGCCAAGTGTAGCAAAAATGCTCTCATGTGTTAAAAAACGTCAGTGCCCAATGCATAACTTGGTTTCACGTACACCTACAATACGAACACAGTAAGTACATTAAATTACAATAGGTTTAATTTCCGGTTATTCTGTTCTCGCTTACTAAAGTTCAGTTATGTTACCAGAACCAACATGACAGCATAACTTACACTTAGCGAAACTGTTCCTGTAAAGTATCCACTGAAGATGAGCCTGCAGTTGCTCGAAAACTAGTTCTGGATTAAATAAAAGACATTCAAAAAGGCAGCTGCTGGCTGAAATTCTTTTAACGAAAATAAACCGTCAAAAAACACCTTTGTTTGATTTATTTCCACCCGAGTTCGTGTATAATTTTCGCAGCTGCCAGCTGCCCTTGCTATATGGTAAGGATACCATAGGGTGCAGCAATTAGATCGAGTCAGCAGGACCAAGAAACTCGCTCGTTACTCGTAAGCGCGGCCGCTGCTCGGGAGAGGCGCAGCGAGCAGCTCGTAGCTCGAGCCCAGGCGCTCGCGAGCCAGGCGACTCGGTCAGACTCGTAGCGGAAGGGAAATCGGCTAATTGTACCGTCTCTTGAAATGTGGTGTATGAAGAGACTTAATAATAATAATCATCATAAATTGTTAACAGTTGTACTCTATGTTACATAAGAAGTCTTGAGAAAATATTCCTACTGTGTAAACATACGGCGATAATAAATGTTACAAAAGACAATGACTGAGTGGTCAGGAACGTCGGCAGAGATTAAAAAAAAAAAAAGAAAGAAAAAGAAGAACATCGGTACGCTAGATAACAGAAAATGGCAATCATTTGTCTTCTAGTCTGGCAGTACTGATGTCGATTAGCTCAGAGCTCTAATGAGTAATATGTATTTAGTTTTACAAGGAAATACATATAGTTATGTTTACATATTTTATTGACGTATAATAGTACCCTTTACCGCATACTTTCTGGCATTATTAGCGGCATCAGTACTTTTTTTTTTCAATCCACTGTCGTTGAATGCCACCAATACATTTCCACTTAAATAGAACCACAAGAGTATCTAACATCTAAAGGACAATACTTCATTGCTCGCCTTTTATAAAATGTAAACGTCGCAAGGAGGACTGCAAAATCATTATAACGGCAAAGGAACATCTACAAAGCGGTAGGTGGATCAAAACGAAGTGTCCAGACATTCTGTGACGTAAATGGCACTGAAACAGAGGATGACACTCTAAAGGCGGAATTACTAAACGTCTTTTTCCAAAGCTGTTTCACAGAGGAAGATTGCACTGTAGTTCCTTCCCTAGATTGCCGCACAGATTACAAAATGGCAGATATCGAAATAACTGACAGAGGGATAGAAAAACAAAATCTCTCAAAAGAGGAAAGGCCGCAGGACCTGATGGGATACCAGTTCGTTTTTACACAGAGTACGCGAAGGAACTGCCCCCCTTCTCGCAGTGGTGTATCGTAGGTCTCTAGAACAGCAAAGCGTTACGAAAGATTGGAAAATGGCGCAGGTCATCCCCGTTTTCAAGAAAGGTCCTCGAACAGATGTGCAAAACTATAGGCCTATATCTCTAACGTCGGTCAGTTGTAGAATTTTGGAACATGTATTATGTTCGAATATAATGACATTTCTCGAGACTAGGAATCTGCTCTGTAGGAATCAGCATGGGTTTCAAAAAAGGCGTTCGTGTGAAACCCAGATCGTGCTATTCGTCCACGAGACTCAGAGGGCCATAGACACTGGTTATCAGGTAGATGCTGTGTTTCTCGACTTCCGCAAGGCGTTTGATAAAGTTCCCCACAAACGTTTAATGAACACAGTAAGAGCATATGGTCTATCAGACCAATTGTGGGATTGCATTGAGGAATTCCTAGATAACAGAAAGCAGCAGGTCATTCTCAATGGAGAGAAGTCTTCCGAAGTAGGAGTTATGTCAGGTGTGCCACAGGGGAGTGTCGTGGGACCGTTGCTGTTCACGATATACATAAGTGACCTTGCGGATAACATAGGAAGTTCACTGAGGCTTTTGCGGATGATGCGGTAGTATATAGAGAGGTTGTAACAATGGAAAATTGTATTGAGATGCAGGAGGATCTGCATCGAATTGACGTATGGTGCAGGGAATGGCAATTAAAGCTCAATGTAGACAAGTGTAATGTGCTGCGAATACACAGAAAGAAAGATCATTTAGCTACACTATAGCAGGCCACTCCCATGAACCACAGACATTGCCGAGGTGGTTGGCTTGCGTGCCTCAACGATACATATAGCCGTACCGTAGGTGCAACCACAGCGGAGGGGTATCTGTGGAGAGGCCAGACAAACGTGTGGTTCCTGAAGAGGGGCAGCAGCCTTTTCAGTAGTTACAGGGGAAACAGTCTGAATGATTGACTGAGCTGGCCTTGTAACATCAGCTAATGTGGCTTTGTCACACAGTTACTGCGAACGGCTGAAAGCAAGGGGAAACTACAGCCGTTATTTTTCCCGAGGACATGCAGCTCTACTGTATGGAAATATGATTAGTGAAGTTCGGTGGCAGGAAGAACAGGATTTCTGGTCAGGTGAGTACAGAATTATAAATACAAAATCAATTGGGGGTATCACTGGAGTAGGATTGATAATGAATAAGAAAATAGGAACGCGGGTAAACTACTATGACCAGCACAGCGATCGCATTATCATTGTCAAGATAGATACGAAGCCAACACCGACAACAGTAGTACAGGTTTATATGCCAACTAGCTCTGCCGAAGATGAGGAAATCGAAGAAATATATGAGGAGCTAAAGGAAATTATTCAGACAATTAAGGGAGAGGAAAACTTAATTGTTATGGGAGACTGGAATTCGGTAGTAGGACAAGGAAAGGAAGGGAGGATAGTAGGTGAATATGGTCTGGGCAAAAGGAATGAAAGAGGAAGCCGCCTGGTAGAATTTTGCACAGAACATAATTTAGTTATATCAAACACCTGGTTCAAGAATCACAAAAGAAGGTTGTATACGTGGAAGAGACCAGGATACACCGGAAGATACCAGATATATTTTATGATGGTAAGACATAGATTTCGGAACCAGGTTCTACAGTGTAAGACATACCCAGGGGCAGATATAGACTCTGACTGCAGACTCTGACTGCAGGAGAGACGCTCTGTCGCTCGGTAAGGGCTCCTGTCGAACTTTCGAGAACTTACCTTTACTGTGGAATCTAGCAGTATATTGCTCCCTCCTACGTACATCTCGCGAAGAGATCGTGAGGATAAAATCAGAGAAATTAGAGCCCACACAGAGGCATACCGACAACCCTTCTTTCCGCGAACAATATGTGACTGGAATAGGAGGGAAAATCGATAGTGGTACTCAAGGTACCCTCCGCCACACACCGTCGGGTGGCTTGCGGAGTATGGTTGTAGATGTAGACGTTATTTAAGATGTGTTTGCGTGTGTTTTCATGCAAATCTACAGATATATACCAATTTTGACGAAATTCGTACACTTTGCCATGCAAAACAAGAGGAAGATCACTGTCTACATAAATTTTTGAATGGTGTGTGGCAGAGGAGACTTTACAACAGACTTCGTCATTGTTTGACCAGTGACAATGGATGTATGCATGTATGTATGTTTTCATGGAGAGGAGTTCTATACTTCGCAAGCCGGCGCATGGTGCATGGCTGAGGGCACATGTTAAAACCCCTTTCTTAATCTGCCTTATTATAACCTGCAGTTGTGCATTGGATAATGGGGCCATTACTTCTTACGACAGTCTACAATAAAAGTGTCCGAAGATCAAAAATACTACTTCATGACAAAAAAATGATCAAATGTTTGTAAATGTAAGGGACTTAACTGCTGCAGTTATCAGTCCCTAAGCTTACAAACTACTTAAACTAATTTACGCTTACGCACACACACTCACAAATGACCGAGGGAGGACTGGAACCTCAGACGGTGAGCAACTGCGCGCTCCGCAGCAAGGCGCCTTAGACCATTCGGTCACTCCACCGCGGCCCGCTTGATGACAAAATAAGCTAAGAACATCCACGAGCGCTCTTAAACGACATAAGACAGAGCTGTACTACCTATGAAGCACTATTCATATATGTAATACAGTGCTCTTCGCGACCTGCGTGATGTGACAATTGGCGGGTTGCGTGACCTGCCACCAGACACGCATTCCGCCTGAACTTCGGCTGAGCAGCAGTTTAATGGGGTAACGACGGCGCCTACAGTACAAGTGCAACGCGACTGAGGCGCGTGGCGTGTCACGTGCAAGCTGCTGACAGATTACCATTATTTCTGCTTTATTCATAGAATGAAGGCTTTCACGGAAGGTATCGTCATTACTTAAAGCGCCGCTTTACCTCCGAGGATGCCTTCCGCAGACGAGGGCGAAACGTCAGGGGAAAGTTTTATGTATGGACCACGGCATCTCAGCCCGGAAGCTTTAAGTAATGATTTCTGCTTTAGTTATGCGGTTTTCTCTGTACCCTGCAGAATCATAAACGATTGTTACTATGATCATTATTCATTTCTGTAAATCTGGTGAAAAATATCCCTACATTTCTATTCTCAACAGAAAAATCTGTAAAACATCAGAAAGATTTAGTAATTGACACTTATTTGTTTCTCGGCAAAAATTCATACAAAGAATAAAACGATATTAAGCAGTGCTTCCGTGGTTCACTGGTAAAGTTCCGAATTAGAATGTAAAGATGTTAAGTCCGTACGCTGGTCATTACTAGAATTTTTATCCCTCACTTATGACGTCTTCCTTTTCTGGTAATGTTTGTAACGTGAAAAGTACCAAGGCACACAATATGGTTAGGAATCCGCATTTCAATGTAAATCTGCATTCAGCTTATAAAAATCGGTCGCCATCCTAATTAGGCAAACAGTACCAGAGCATGCTGTAATTTAACCTACCTTCTATAATAATGATTATAGTTGGCACAAAGTTATTCAAACTTCTGCTTTATGTAAGCACACCCATGAAAAAAATACAGTGAACAAAAGAGAGCTGCTTTGATAAAATATAGCAAAACTGGCTTATTTATAGTCTACCACACTCCCTCAAACTAATAGGTACTAACATCAATGTGATACATGCAGAAGCTATTCATAGCAGAAAATTGCTTAAGTCCTTCTCAATAAAATTACTACTCCAGATTTGATATCATGGGCATAAATAGCAGTATCTAAACGTAAACAGTTTAATGCTGTAAAACTCTCTGATGTAGCAAACCTTCAAAACACAGGACAGTACCAATTGTTCTACAGCCTACTGGATAATACTTAGAATTCTAGTATAGTTCAAAAAATATTCAAATGTTTGTAAATCTAAGAGACTTAACTGTGTGGTCATCAATCCCTAGGCTTACAAACTACTTAAACTAATTTAAAGTAACTTATTCTAAGAACAACACAAACACCGATGCCCGAGGGAGGAATCGAACCTCCGACGGCGAGCATCCATGCGCTCCGCAGCAAGGCGCCTAGATAGTCCAGCCACTCCACCGCAGCTAGTATAGTTACTTGAAGTTTCAGAAAGAGAATTCAACTACTTTACCGTAGGAAAGCTATTTTTAACTTTCTCATTTAAGTCGGTAATCAGAAGGGACCCTGAATCTGATCTCTCCTTTTAAGTTTATACAACCAGTATGGAAGTGACACCACTAATTAAACAGGATCAGTGTTTTTAAGAAGGCAAAACATTTAATAACCTACACCACTGAAATAAGTATAACAGGTAAGTGCACACTTGAAATATACTAACATACGGCTCGCGGAAAGGCCACGTGGTCTAAGGCGTCATGCCACAGAGTGGACGGCCGTTCCCCCTGGAGGTTCGAGTTCTCCTTCGGGCATAGGTGAGTATGTTCTGCTTAGTACAAGTTAGTTTAAGTAGTTTGTAAGTGTGGCTACTGAAGACCATAGCAGTTTGGTCCAAAAAGTTTACAAACATTTGAACTTGCTCCGAACCTCACCCATTGATCCAGTATACTTATCAACAGTAAAATCATTCAGCATAGGGTTCAATACTCTACTAAACGTTATCAATATTATAACTGACTTTCAGTGAATAGTATTCAAGTGCACCCTGACATCAAACAAAAGAGCACATAAATTATAACACCTCATTATCAATACTTTTTCTCAACACTTGTAAATTATTTAGGGTTGAAAACAAACAATCTGTTTTTGTTCTACTAATTTATATTTATTCACGAACTAGTTTTCGGTTTATTAGGCCATCTTCAAGTAAACATTTGACAGGTGTCGGCAAAACGCTAGTGCTTATGTTGCAAACATAAGATACAACACATGAAAACTTTAGTTCTTTTCTTATGACATTGGTTGAAGTTGTCAAACTGATCCATTGCCATGTAGGTTTATGATGTTTGATAAAAGCTTTGTAATTTATAATTGTACACAGTGAAACAGGTTACTTATTTCATATTATATCATTTTAAGCTACGGTGAAATTATTGTACTTGAGACATATTTTGAGATGTCACTTTTAGTGTGCTTTTCACATGATGTACATATGATAAAATGGCCTTTTTAATATTTTATCATCTAATTTAGAATAGAACAAACTAAAACACTTTACATACTTAATATGCTGCAGTTCAATTATTGTGGTTGTGACTTACATTGAGGTCAACTTTGATGTGCATTAAACATGTAATTTTTTTCACTGTGTTTACCTTACTTATTGGATAACTTTGATACAATTTACTTATTAAATAGCATAACGTATGACGATTTCTTGTAGTAACTGCTTCGTAATAATGTCTAAAACGTAAACAAGGTAGTAAAGGGACCTGTTCAGTTATATATAGGAATTTGAAAGTTGCACTGGTTTGTGATAAATTGCTGGTTGACTACATTATATGAAACTTAATAATGGGGATGTGTTCAGGTATAATTGGTCATTTACATCTAGACTGGGATTTTTAAATAAATGTTTTTTTTATTTCCAGTGCTTCCAGTAGATTTAGTTTCCTACCTTCGTTGGCTACGTGTAGCACTTCTGTGTGGACTTGGTAGCTGGGTCCTTATTCCAATACATGATCTGCAGAGGTGGAGTCTGACCTCTGTAATCTCCAGCTGCATTCGTGTTCAGTAAGCCTGGTTTCTATAGTCCTGACTGATGTATATACAGTTTTCAGTCACATTACAAGTGACTTGTAACCCCTACTATTACTGAATCCATCTCATCTATCTTTGATGTTGAATAAGATGTGAGCTGCAGTGCCTCTTACATAAAAGGAAGTTATATATTTGCAGGATTTTAGAGTTTTGCTTAATTTGAAGGATATTTTTTCCTAAATATGGTACAGTACACCAGTTGGTTTTAGTTTTGACTGTTTCCGTATTGTGTGCATACAGGTAAGGGAGAACCTTTCTAATTTGTTTTCTCTGTAGAATGTTGTCTGTTAGTTCAGGTTTATAACCATTGTTGGATGCAATGTATTTAATAGTGTTTAATTCTGTTTTAGAGTCATGTTTTGATAATTGAATGGCTGTAAAGCGATACACCACGGAATGGAAGGCAGCATGTTTGTGTGATATTGGATGTTGTGAATAGGATAGTATTACAGTATCGATGATTGTAGGTTTTAAGAAAATTTTAATGCTGTGTGTTTGTGGCAATATCTATGGTTTTGTCCATGAAATTGGTGGATTTTTCACCATGCTCCATTGGGAATTGTATGTTTTTGTGTTCTGAGTTGCGATGTTCTAAAAAGTTTTAAGTTATCTATTGGTGCCAGTCCACAATCACAGTACATCATCCGCATATCCCAGTACCAATATTTGATATTATTGCTAAGGAGACCTTCATATAGGAACTGTTTTTCAAAATGGTCCATGAAGATTTCTAGTAACAGGGGGTTAAGAGGGAGTCCCATTGCCATCAAGCTGTTTGTATATAGTACCTTGGAATTGGAAACAGTTTTGCTCTAAGCATGTTTGAGTGGCCTGTTTTATATCTTCTACTTTTACATTGTTGACACCTACTCTATACAGTAGTTTTGTCACAACATGAAGACTTTCTTTGATTGGAATGTTTATAAATTGGCTGCTAACATCAAAAGATGCTAGTTTTGCACCATGTGGGATAGGGAGATTTTTAATTCTGTTAACCAGGTCCATTAAATATACTATTCCAAACTTAGTTTTGGTTTTGATGTACCTGTGTAATTATTGGAAATTTTGTAGCTTGGTGCAGTATAGGCTGGTATGGGACGTCGTTGCTTCTGTAATTTAGGAATTCCACAGAGTTGAGGACCCACTGGGTACATGTTGACTAAATACTTGATTTCATCCAGAATGGCGAGGCGAGGTACTGGCGATAGTAGATTTGTAAGACGGCATCGTGAGTCGTGTCGGGATAGCTCAGTCGGTAGAGCACTTGCCCGCGAAAGGCAAAGGTCCCAGGTCCGAGTCCAGGTTCCGGCACACAATTTTAATCTGCTAAGAAGTTTCACTTGATTTCATATTTGGGAATTATGTTTTTGTAGGTTTTGGTTCAGTTTTTTATTTCATCATTCATAATATGAAATATGTAACCTGTTTCACTGTGTACAATTATAAATTAAAATGCATTTATCGCACAGCCAAGCCTACATGACAAGAGGTCAATTTGACAACTTCAAATAATTTCACAAGCAAAGAACTAAAGTTTTGATGTGTTGTATCTTTGTTTAACATGTTTGCAACATAAGTACTAGCGTTTTGTCGACGCCTGTTAAATGTTTACCTGAAGATGGTCTAACAGCCGAAAACTAGTTCGTAAATAAACATAAATTAGTGGGTCAAAAACAGATCCTAAATATTTAATTCTTCTACCAAGAAGTGAAGGAAGAATCCATATATAAAACTTATAAATTAATTATCAATCAAAATGCTACTCTTCTCACTTAATAAAATTCAGAAATTCGTGGCTAACGTTTTGGTGCCAAATGAAAGCATGGTTCTTATGATAAGATGTCAAAAGTTCCTCTTCTTGGCAATGTATGGATATTACATAAAGCTCTCAAATATTATTCATGTCTGAGTACATGCAATAAATCCACATCTGAGCACCATTTGGTGTATCCAAGTAATTTCCTTCAGCAGGGTCCGAGCAGGTGCACAGGAGGGAAGGGGATTATTAGTTATTGGGAGGACCAATGTTAGGTGCGTGATGGAGCCCCTTAGGTAGATAGCGTTGAGATCTGGAAAGAAGTCCAACGTGCTCTCGTGTGTGCCGGGAGCCTCTTCCGAGAAGTGAAGGCGGCCTTGCCGACGGCTATCGAACGTACGGAGTGCGGTCTACTGCAGGTCGTGGCTCACGTCGGCACTAATGATGCTTCTCGCTTGGGTTCTGAGAACATCCTCAGTTCCTACAGCCTGTGGCGGAATTGGTGAAGGCTGCTACCCTCGTACGCGGGGTGCAAACAGAGCTGTCGATTAGTAGCATTGTTCCAAGGGTTGATCGGGGTCCTTTGGTTTGGAGCGGAGTGGAGGGTCTGAACCAGAGGCTTCGCCGACTCTGTGACAGTCGTGGCTACAAATTTCTAGATCTGCGTTATCGGGTGAGAAATTGTAGGACGCCCCTAGATAGATCAGAGGTGCACTACACTAGGAAGCGGCTACTCGGGTAGCAGAGTACTTGTGGAGTGCACATGGTTTTTTTTAGGCTAGGCGCTAACTCTGATGAGCACTTGCCTGTCAACAATCATACAGCGACAGCGAATTCAGGCCGCGTTTAGCTCAAAAATTATACTATCGAAATATTAGTCGTGAACTTTCAAAGCATTAAATACAAAGTTCCCGAATTTGCCACGCTGCAAGGAAATTATTGAGCTCAGATAGTTTTAGGCACCGAAAGCAGACTAAATAGATGATGTGGCAAGTGGAATGTATATCGGAAAGACAGATCGGACACAATTGGAGGGGGAGTATTCATCGCCGTGGTCAAAGGTATTGTTTCTACTGAGGTCGAGGTTGAGGGTAGCTTGTGATATTCCTGGCCTATGGCCACTTCATATTTCTGGCCGCTGGCCGTTTCTTTGCTAGCATCGTACGTGTCTTAAACGCGGAAGAAAGACAGAAATGCAGCATAATGTTGAAATGTGGGGTGAGGAGCAGTAGCATATGGCACAGTAGGTGCTGGTTCCCATGGGAAAGCCCGCCTATGTTACTGGTACTCTCCTCGCATTGGCTGCTGCATTTCACGTCACGTGATTTCTTTTGAAATTAGTTTTATTATATACTAAATATTAATTATTCAGAGTTGAGAATTTGTGATAAATATCTCTCAAAGACAGGCTAGGTTTTGACAGTTAAAAAAGTTTAAGGAGTGTTGTCTTTTTGTAACAAGAGAAGAGCGATTTTGCAGAAGGCGCGCGTCGGACATGTTTTGGCGCTAGAGAGTCAGGTGCCCTCTCGCAACGCACCGCAGTTTCAGTCTCGAGCTGACCACTATACACGCCGCACCGTGCCGGTCATGAGTAAAGTTTTGTGTAATTATGATAACAGTCGAGTTCTCAACATGAACTACGGGCAGCATAGGCCGTGTCGTATTAACAATAGTTATTCATATTTTATTATTCTGAATCTAGACGTAATAAATGGGATCCCTGACAATTAAAAATCTCGTGAGTCGCTTCTTATGCTTCCATCCTACCGAACTTATTCTACCCTCTCTTGTTTGCTGAAGAAGAACCAACGACCTGTGTGCCGTCTTCTGCGCTGGGGACACAACTATAGAAGACAACTGGTTAGTCAGAAATCTATGCTTTCCATAAAGACCTGGACGGAAACTACGGCATCTCGTGCGTACTGTAGGGCGGTACAAACGCACACTGCTACGCAACAACATCCCAAGGATGTGGCGGTTTTAGGGGACTTGTGGGAGGAAGCAATACTAACTTCTCCGTCAACAAATAAAATCCTAGAAAGCTTGTAAACTGTGAAGTTATCTGAGCACGTATAACAGGTCTAAGAGAGGTAAAGTCTATCCCTGGTAGTGCGTAGGTATCCGGGATAAGCAATATTAGTCGGGGAGAGAGTTCAACCTTAAAGAGTATAGATTGGGACCTATCTAGTTTCATTTCATGCGGTACAGACAAGCAGTCTTGTGAGGTAATTTTGGACACATTCTCCGAAAACCGTCTTGAGCAATTAAACTGGCAACCCACGCCCAATGGAAATATTTTAGACCTTATAGCTACAAACAGGCCTGACCTTACTAACTATGTCTGTGTAGAGACAGGAGCTAGTGATCATGATATCGACATAGCGTCAATGGTGACCAAATTTCATAAACCAGTCAAGAAGGATACGAGCGTGCTTTTGTTAGGAAGAACCGATAAGCAATTGTTAGAATCGCACTACCGGCCGCGGTGGCCGAGGGGACTGAGGCGCTCCAGTCACGGTCTGCACGGCCACTACGGTCGGGGGTTCGAATCCCCCCTCGGGCATGGATATTTGTGCCGTCCTTAGGATTAGCTAGTTCGTAAGTAGTTTGTAAGTTTAGGGACTGATGACCACGTAGTTAAGTCCCATAAGCTATACAAACACTTGTGAATCGCACTTAGAAAATGAATGGACATCGTTTAGATCCGGTACAATGGATGTAGGGGATTAAGGACTAAATTTAAAAGCATTGTAAATAAAGGGTTAGAGAAATATGTGCCTGTAAAGTCGATTAAGGATGGAAAAGATCCACTGTGGTATAATAATAATGTTAGAAAGCTACTGAGAAAGCAAAGGCTGTTGCAATCTCGGTTCAAAAAAGAACAAGCAAATGATGACAGGCCAACGTTATTAGAGATTCGTGCGTCTATAAAAAGATCGATGAGCGAAGCATACAATAATCACCACAGCCGTACCTTAGCAAAAGATCTTTGCGAAAACCCGAAAAAATTCTGGTCTTATGTAAAATTGATAAGCGGGTCAAAGCCTACTCTGCAGTCACTCGTTGATCATTCCTTGGCAGTAATAGAAGAAACGAAACGGAAAGCTAAAGTTCTAAATTTAACCTTTAAGAAATCTTTTACTCAGGAGGACCACACAAATGTACCATCATTTGATCAACGAACTAACTCCTAAATGGAGGACATAGTAATAGGTATTTCCGGTATAAGAAAGCAGCTAAGCGATCTGAATACAAAAAAGTTCTTCTGGTCCGGATGGTATACCAGTTCGGTTTTACAAAGAGTATTCTGCGCCATTGGCCCCTTATTTAGCTTGCATTTATTTAATTCAGCGAAACCTAGTGATTGGAAAAAGTGCAGGTGACTCCCACTGATAAGAAAGGAAAGAGAACTGGCACACATAATTACAGGCCAATATCGTTGACATCAGTTTACTGTAGAATTTTGGAGCATAGTCTCAGTTTGAATATACTTTCTATGAATCAGGACAGGTTGAGGAAACATCGTTTTGTGAAACTCAGCTCGCCCTTTTCTCATATGACATCTTGCGAGCCATGGATGAAAGGCAACAAGCAGATTGTGTTTTTCTCGATTTCAAAATGTCATTGGACGCGGTACCACACTGCAGACTGCTAACAAAAATATGAGCATATGAAATAGGTTCATAGATTTGTTACTGGCTGGAAGAATGCAGTATGTTGCTTTCGATGTCGGGTGTTCATCAGAGACGAGTATATCGTCAGGTGTGTCGTAGGGGAGTGTGATTGGACCGCTATTATTTTCTATCTATATAAGTGATCTGATGGACAGAGTAACTTGTAATTTGCAGCTGTTTGCTGATGATGCTATGGTGTATGGGTGGGTATCGTCTTTAATTGATTGTAATAGCATACAGGATGACTTAGACAAAATCTCTAGTCTTTGTGAAGAATGGCAGCTAGCTCCCAATGTAGAAAAATGTAAGGTGATGTGCATTAGGAAAAACCATCCCATAGTGTTCGAATACAGTGTCAGTAGTGAGCTTCTTGATGCAGTCGCGCCATTCAGATATCTAGGCGTAACATTGTAGAGCGACATGAAATGGAACTAACATGTAAGGACAGTTGTGAGTAAGGCAGACAGCCGACACTGGTTTATTGAGAGAAATTTGGGAAGATGTACTTCATCTGTAAAGGAGACCGCGTATAAAACGCTTGTACGACCACGTCTTGAGTATTGCTCAAGTGTTTGGGACCCGCAGCAGATCGGTTTAAAGGAAGACGTAGAAGCAGTTCAGAGGCGAGCAGCTAGTTTCGTTACTGGTAGTTTCGACAAAAGTGCGACTGTCACGGAAATACTCCGGCAACTCAATTGGGGATCGCTGGAAGAAAGACGACGTTCTTTTCGTGAATTTCTGTTAAGTAAATTTAGAGGGCCGGAATTTGAAGCTGAGTGTAGTACGATCTTGCTGCCGCCTACTTACATTTCGCGTAAAGATCACAAAGACAAGATAAGAGAAATTAGGGCTCGTACGGAGGCATATAGGCATTCTTTTTTCCCTCGTTCAGTTTGGGAGTGGAATAGGAAAGGAAATGCCTAGTAGTGGTACAGTGTACCCTCCGCCACGCACATTACGATGTATTGCGGAGTATGTATGTAGATGTAGGTATAATTTTGTGCCTCTACCTAGACACTTATCTCAGTTAAAAATTTACTCTTTACGTTTGCAGCCTATTACATACAATAGCCACGTCGTTTCCGCCCGCTAAAATCACCTTTTACATCACGTACCACTACTTTCCGTTTCTTTCCCAATATTGAAATTTTTAGCCCCTTTGTAGCAGTCTGGCGACAGAATCGTACAACGCTCTTCTTCCGACAGACTTTACAGCATTAAAATGGTATACTAGTCTGTTACAGGAATCTATCTTGCAGGAGATATAAAGGATGGTGATGTGCTCCAGTAATTGCAGTATGTTCGGGAAGGGAATAAGGTTATTACGGATCTGCATGAGACAGGGCAAATGGGTTCGGTAAGCGAGGCAGGTGGTATGGCACTCAAAGATTTGAAGGAATTTGTAATAGGTGGGGAAGGTGGACACCCAGGCAGGGAAGAAACTACAAAGAACGAATGATGAAACGGTGGGTGTAGAGGATGGTGGAATGTTAAAGGCCCCATGTTCAGCTGGAGAAGAGCTTAAGGAGGTTGAGGTGGTTGAGAGCTTTCTGATCGAATGTTTCGAGATGAGGATTCCAGGAAAGTGAGTGATCAAAGGTGTGGCGAAGGTATTTAGGGTTGAGGGTGAGACAGATGGTATGGTCATAGAGGGTCAAGGAGAGAAGTTGTTGAGGCAGATGGAAGGGGTGGTTGCCTGCGATTTGTCAGGGTTAATTGAGAGGAGCCGCTGGTTACACCAAGTGGAGAATTAAAAAAGATGGGGTGGAGGATGTGCTGCAGTTGTGCAAGGGAGGGGGCTAGGATAAGCAAGGCAGCGACAGAAGGGGAGAGAGGATGAAGCCTTGGGGCACCCCAGCAGAGAGGTAAAATAAAGTGACGTAGGCTGGGCGGTGGGAGAGAAAAGAAGAAATGAGGCGGATATAATTAAAAATAATGCTGTAGGTTTGGAGCTTGAAAAGGAGACCAGGATGCCACACTGGGTTGTAGGCCTTTTCTGCGTTGAGGGAGTGAATTATTATATAGCGAGCAATAGGAAGTAAGTTTGGCAGAGAAGAGGTGGGTGAGGCGAAGGAGCTGATCAGCAGAGGAACCCACTTTGGGACAAGGGAAGGAGTCGGTGTTGATGGAGGTGTTGGTGAATACGGTGGGACAGGATGGTTACCAGAACCTTTTTGAACACTGAGGTGAGACTAATGGGATGGTAGGATGAAGTTGCAGACAGTAGCTTGTTCGGTTATGGGAACATCAGGAAGTGGGAGGGGGGGGGGGGGGGGGTTCCACAGGTTACGGAAATAATCAGTTTATAGGATGACATTTTAGAGGAAAGTGAGGACACTATTGAAGGATAAGGGGCAGGCATTGAGGTGGCGCAAGGTGAGGCGATCATGGCCAGGAGCAGTGTCACATTTTGTGCAGAGTGTTAATTGAATGTCAAGGGGCTGAAGGTTCTGTTTAATTCTTAGGGGTGGGGATATGGTCAGATTACTGAAAGCCCAGTGAGTTGAGGGGGGGGGAGGATATAGGTGGCACTGTGCTCACGGAATGTTGGGAAGAGGGAGTAGTCGAAGTGAGGATTATCAGGAACAGAGAAGACGATAGGAAGGTAGTAACCGAAATGTTCTGGCTTACTGGAGTTGTCAGGGAATGGATTATCATCATGAATGAGAGGGTAGTTGGGGGCGTAAGGTGAAGGAAGGCCTACCAATACGTAGAGGAATACATGGAGACCGTCACATTAAGATAGAGGCATGTTTGATGCTACGCCTGGCGTTTTATCATAGTTAAGAGGTTTCTACTGTGTATTCGTGTTTACTGATGACTAGGAGTGTGTCCTTGTCGTGAGTGCACAGAAAGGATCAATAAAGACAAAGGGATTCTCAGAGTAGGACGGCCTGTGGAGGAAGGGTGGGGCAGTGTGGCTGGACGACTTTGGTGTGGATTTGGGCGTGGATAGCGTCATAAAATCTGGTGTAGAAATGGTGTGGTCGATTTTGGCGGTAGTATGGAGAAGGAGATGGTGGCTTGTGACCGAGATATGGATGGATTACTGGTAAGCATCCCAGTGAGAGCAGGACAAATTTAGTAGGAGGGTCAGGTCGAGGAGTGTGGGCCAGACGATGGTGGGAGTCTATGATGAGTATAACTGTGGCGTGGTCACTGCCTACAAGGTCTAAGACATCCTCTTGATGGGCTCAATGAGGTTGGGAGAGGCCAGGACGATCTCAAGCATAGTCGTTACTTTCCAGGTAGGTGGGTTGTGGGAGGAGGACGAGATCGCCCAGAAGTGTGGTGGTGAAAAAACGGACGCCTCTGACAAAGTTCAAGTTCAGTGGAGGACTGGGAGGAGACGTTAAGGTCAGCGGCAACCACATAGGTCATGAAGGAGCTTTTGACATGGGATAGAAACTATAGAAGAGGGGGGCAGTGCTGCACACATATGTGGTGGTGAGAGTGAGGGTGAATGAGTTGAGAAAGAGGCTAAGGATGAGGTGTTTGGTAGAATCATTAAGAAGAGGTTGAGGCCAGGCCTCGCGGATCGCAGCATAGTGCCTCAATGTGCTCGGCCACTCCGCCATAGCGTACAACCACACAAAGACACATTGAAAAAGACATAGTTGCTTGTACTTGTCCCTGCAAAGACTCCACTGCAGAAGTGTTGCCAACTTTGTTTGCCATTTAATTAAATACAAACACATATAACTGTAACACTTTCCCTTATTTAGTTAAGAAAAAAGGGGGAACGCATCAAGATGAAAGATCCATCTTATGACAAATCTAACAGTGTTGGTTTTGTCAGGGGCTTCGTCAATATATCTGCTAAATGGTCCTCGATTGAAATATGTTGAATGCCTAACTCTCCTTCCAATACCTGTTCTCGGACAAAGAATTACTTTATTTTTATATGCTTAGTGCGATGATGGAACTCATGGTTTTGTGCGAGTGTCACTGTTGCCTGATTGTCAACCTTAAGGACTGTAACTTCACTCAGTTTTGTCATTCCTCTAAAAAGTCTAAGTAGATAAATTATCTCCTTCACAGCTTCTGTTTCAGCTACCAGCTCTACTTCTATTGTAGATTTTGTAGGAACTGCCTGTCTTTGGCTGAGCCAGGAGATAGCTCCACCTGCATGTGTAATAAGTACACCAGATGTTGATCGTCGTTTTGTTGCACCCTCCAAAGTCTGCATCACTGTAACAATCTAATATGCCACTGCTAAGATTTGGATGATAAATAATGCCCAGGTCACATGTACCTGCTACATACCGGAGTACTTGCTTCAGTTGTACTACATCTTCTGTTGATGCCGAGTCAAGAGTTCGAGACAGGAAGCTCACACTGTCAGCCAGGTCATGTCTCGTTCCAAGCATCAGGTACATCAGTGCTCCTACTGTTTGCCTATAGCGAAAGTTACACTTCTCTGCATTCTTTTCTTCTATCTGTTGTATCTGGTTCTTTTATGATTGGTGTTGAGACAGGTTTCCACTCTTGAAAACTGAAACACTCCAGTATCTTCTTTGCATAGGCTTCTTGACTTATCTTGACTGCGCCATCATGAAAGCGTTCTATCTTAAGTCCAAGGAAATATGATGCTGTTTCACACTGATCTTGAATTCAGCCTTCAACTCATCAACAAACTTTGACATCCAGCTGATCACTTGCCATAACTAACTCATTGTCTACATAAAGAGCAACTAACAGTTTCTTGCCACCTTCTTCTCTATATGTAAACAATGATCTGCATCACTTGCCTTGAAATCTGCTGACATGAGAAATGCTCCAAATCGTTTACTCCAACATCTTGGGGCTTGCTTAAGTCCATACAAACTTCGCCTTAATTTGTAAACTCCCTTTGTGCCATCATTATACCCTTCTGCTGTTGCATGAATATTACGTCTTCTAGTTATCCATACAAAAAGGCCGTACACACATCAAACTGTATTAGATGCATCTTTTCAGCTGCAACAACATTTAGCATTGAACGAATTGTGCTCAACTTAGCTACTGGATTGACGGTCTCACTGTAGTCTACATTGTAGCGTTGATTAAACTCCTTGATGACAAGTCTTGCTTAATATTCCTCAACACTTCCATCAGGATTACTCTTCATATGAAAAACCCACTTAACATGGTATAGCTCTTGCTCATTTTGGTAGAGTAGTCAGTTCCCATGTCTGCTTCTCTTCTAGCGACTTCATTTCATTTTCATAGCTTGCTTCCAGTAAACACTTTGTGTACTATTGGCAGCTTCTTCATATGATTATGGTTCATTTTTATCATTAATCATCTCTTTAGTGAACATTACAAAGTCATTTCGCCATGAAGGTTTCTTTAATTTTGAACGATATAGCAGTTGTCGATGAGGTTGGATAAAGGGTTCCTCTTCTCTGGTATCAACACTGCCCTCTTCAGTCTCTGATCTTTCAGACTCTTCCTTGTTGGAGTTTGCCTCATCTTCTTCTTAAGCTGCATACTTTCCCTGATTACTTTGCTCAACATCTTGCAACGGTAATTTGACTCGTTCTTCACAACTTGCAGACTTTTCATGGAAGATTACATCTCTGCTGAGAATGACTTTGTTTTCTTCTTTCACCCAAATCCTATAACGCTTGTCTCCATAATATACCACGAGATAACCCTTGACAGCTTTCTTACCCATTTTCTATCATCTTTGAATTGATATGTGGGCACAGCATGTAGAGCCTATTATTCGTGAATGTTTTATTCTTGGCTTCTTACCAAACCACAGCTCAAATGGACTAATTCCTTCCACAGATGATTTTGCATTTCGATTCAGAATGCACACTGATGCTCCAACCAATTCTTCCCACATGGCTGCTGGAAAATCAGCTTCTTTATTTGAATACTTGAAGGTTCTTGTTATTTCAACTTTATTTCACATGTCCCGCTCACTTCCACCATTTTGTTGTAGTGTGTAAGGTGCTGTCAGCCTCTGAGTAACACCTTCTACATGCAGTATGTCCTTAACTTCCTTACTGTTGAATTCTTCACCATTGCCACTCAGGCAGCTCTTTGAATGTATGACCCAGCATCTTTGAATGTTGAAGAAAATATTTCAATCATCTTTAACTTCAGAGTTTTGCCTTATGAGATAGCAATACCAAAATTTTGTGTAGCTGTCTTTGAACACAACATATATCTCTTCTTCTGAAAAGATTCAATGAAAGGTCCACAGACTTCAGCTGGCATCAGTTTACCTGGACATGTTGACTTCTCTCTGTGACCAACAGATAAGCGATGTGCTTTGCCATAAATGCATGGGTCATACAATGACTTATCCAATGGAACATTTATGCCTAATTACCTTTCTAACATTCCTTTGACATGGTGTTTATCCTGATGTCCCCATCTCTCATGATACAGCTTATACTATTACAAATGAAATATTTTGTTTGATAGCACGTGATTATTATAATTATTAGTTATATTTTCAGGTATTGAAATTGAGAGCTGAAACAAATATAACAATGTAAGTGTTTTAAGGGTCTATTTCTTTACTGCAACTTCAAAGTCCGGCGAAATTTTCTTTGTTACCGATATTTGATGTTGTATGTTGATGAAATCTCAGGGTTTCGTCCGATTTCAGGCAGTGAACTGTGTCCACTAATCCACTAAATAAATTATACAGTATTTTCATGAACATTAGTATATTTAAAATTAGTGATATACAATTGCACACACATATATGAAATGTTACATCTGTCCTTCATAACATAAGATGTGAGACTCTACATAAGCATCATTTGTTAATAAAACATTTGCCTCCTTCTCGTTTGGCTATCTTACACTATCATGTAACACCACAAGCTGCAGGTAATGAAGTTTCTTCAATGGCATTTACTTCAGCAATTTCTTTGGTAAATTTCGTTGAATGTCTGCCTTGTACAAGGTGCCAAAGGGCTCCCGGGTTCCATGCAGTACTACCTTGCTAATGTTCAAATGTAAATCTATCGAACCAAACTGTGTGGTCATCAGTCCGTAGCTTACAAACTACTTAAACTAAGGTAAACGAACCTAAGGACAACACACACACCCATGTCCCGGAGAGGACTCGAACCGACGACGGCGAGCAACCGTGCGCTCCGCAGCGAAGCGAGGCTCCTTAGAACGCTCAGCTACCTCACCGCGGCCACTACCTTGCGAACACTCTCTTGTTGATGACTTAAAATCCACTTTTAGGATTCCGGTCCAGTGCAGCTAATACTGAAAACAAATTTCTAGATAACTGTGGTACATACCACACATCCAACAGCATCACATCTTGCCCGTCAGTCAGAGATGATAACTGAATACTGCCTTTTCCCACTGCCATTAGATTTTATCTTCCAGCTGCCTTTGCACCACACAGAGTGTCAAATTTTAGAAAGTCTGTAAAATACTGTGAACAGTTTGTTACATGCCTTGTAACTCCATTATCAACCCACCACGATGCCGAATCCGCCTCAAATGTATAGACCTCTTCACAGACAGACATCAGCACAGCACTATTAGCAGCACACCTTTCTTGACTTCTGTTACGATTTTCATTTTGTCTTCCATCAGAAATCCACTTTTTGCAGTCCTTTACCCACTGGACCTTACGCTAACAGTAATTGCAAGTGTCACCTTTTCTTGACTCATTCTTGATGAACTTGCCTTTGCCATCTGGTTTGTGTTTACTTACATTTACCATTAATGCTTCTTTTGGTCCGCGGCAGATTAGCTGTGTGTACTGTAGCGCTGTGTTGCGGTGCACGTGGCCGTCCGCCGTCGGGGGTTCGATTCCCCCCTCGGGCATGGGTATTTGTGTTGTCCTTAGTTTAGTTTGCCTTAGATTAAGTATTTTGTAAGCTAGGGACTAATAACCAAGCAGTTGATTCCCATTGATTTACAAACATTTCAGCTTCTTTTGTTGTTTTGTCACTGTTTAGATTCTTCAAGAAATTCCTTTCAAACATACATAACTGCCCTGTTAACTCATGAAATGTTCTTTTCTCGCCCTGTGTTAACAACATCTGACTCATATAAGTTCTTAGGCGTCCACGGCCGGTGTCTTTTTGAATAAAACAATTCTGGGTATTAGGCCGCGTCGTTTTTAAACACTTAGCAAATGAAATGCCGACGTTTCGACCACTGTGCAGTGGTCCTCTTCAGAGCGGTTAACTGTCGGTTGCTGCTGAATGTACAGCTTACCTAATACCGACGTCATACATCTAAGATGGTGATTAGCTGGCAGTAGCTTATCAGCAGGCTCTTACGTTTGCTATCCTGTAAGTGATTGGTAGGCAAAATCTTATGTCTACATCTACATCTACATACATACTCCGCAATTCACCGTAAGGTGCGTGGCGGAGGGTACACTGTACCACTACTAGGCATTTCCTTTCCTATTCCACTCCCAAATTGAACGAGGAAAAAAAGAATGCCTATATACCTCCGTACGAGCCCTAATTTCTCTTATCTTGTCTTTGTGATCTTTACGCAAAATGTAGGTAGGCGGCAGCAAGATCGTACTACACTCAGCTTCAAATTCCGGCCCTCTAAATTTACTTAACTGAAATTCACGAAAAGAACGTCGTCTTTCTTCCAGCGATCCCCAATTGAGTTGCCGGAGCATTTCCGTGACACTCGCGCATTGGTCGAACCTACCGGTAACAAATCTACCTGCTAGCCTCTGAACCGCCTCTATGTCTTCCTTCAAACCGATCTGCTGCGGGTCCCAAATACTTGAGCAATACTCAAGACGTGGTCGTACAAGCGTTTTATACGCGGTCTCCTTTACAGGTGAAGTACATCTTCCCAAAATTCTCCCAATAAACCGAAGTCGGCTGTCTGCCTTACTCACAACTGTCCTTACATGCTCGTTCCATTTCATATCGCTCTGCAATGTTACGCCTAGATATTTGAACGATGCGACAACATCAAGAAGCTCACTACTAATGCTGTATTCGAACATTATGGGGTTGTTTTTTCTACTCATGCGCATCACCTTACATTTTTCTACATTGAGAGCTAGCTGCCATTCTTCGCACCAACTAGAAATTTTGTCTAAGTCAACCTGTATGCTATTACAGTCACTTACAGACGACACCCTCCCATACACCACAGCATCATCAGCAAACAGCCGCAAATTACAACTTACTCTGTCCATCAGATCATTTATATAGATCGAAAATAATAGCGGTCCTATCACACTCCCCTGGGGCACGCCTGACGATACACTCGTCTCTGATGAACACTCGCCGTCGAGAACAACGTACTGCGTTCTATTACTTAGGAAGTCTTCCAGCCAGTCACAAATCTGTGAACCTATTCCATAAGCTCGTATCTTCGTTAGCAGTCTGCAGTGTGGCACCGCGTCGAATGCCTTTTTGAAGTCGAGAAAAACACAATCCGCCTGTTGCCCGTCGTCCATGGCTCGCAAGATGTCATGTGAGAAAAAGGCAAGCTGAGTTTCACGTGAACGATCTTTCCTAAACCCGTGCTGATTCATGGAAAGAAGCTTTTCCGTTTCAAGGAAATTTACTATATTCGAACTGTCTGATTGGAAGGCAACAGCCAATCAGCAACTAGCATCCAGGGGATGGTGTTTCCTGCTGGCAAAGTTCGGGACGCGCGTCAGTTACACTGTGGCCGCTGTTATCAGCACTCGCGTTTCGGAACATGAACGTTACATACGATTGGGACAAGTCAACTATGGCAGAACACCAGAAGGAATGCGGCGGTACTATTAACTTCCGAGAACTTCGCGGGCTTGCCGGGGAACCGTGGATGCAACAACGCAAAATAAGAGAAGCCATCGTAATAATTAAACGACCTCACAACAGTGAATAGGGAGGATGTCTATAAGTTACCTTCAAGGTGGCTGCCGACAATTCCTGCCCAGCGGACAGCGTCCGTGTGCCAGCCAGCGGCTCCACTTGACCCGGGTCCTGCAGTATAAACAGCGGCCACAGTAGACTGACGCGCGGCCCGAACGTTAGCAGCAGGAAACACCATCCCCTACATGCCAGTTGCTGATTGGCTGTTGCCTTCCAATCAGACATACGATTTTGCCTGCCAATCACTTACAGGATAGCAAACGTAAGAACCTGCTGATACGCTACTGCCAGCCAATCACCACCTTAGATGTATGACGTCGGTATTAGGTAACCGAAAAATTCACAGTATATAAGGCTGTACATTCAGCAGAAACCAACAGTTAACCGCCCTGAAGAGGACCACTGCACAGTGTTCGAAATGTCGGCAATTCATTTGCTAAGTGCTTAAAAATGACGCGTCCTAATACAAATGCAACTTGATTGAAAAGTTTCAAATTCACTTGGCAAAATATGCAACTTTTTGCAGGCTAACATAAGGTCTGGTAAAACACTTTCATCTTTAGCTTTGAGTCCACGGTTTAATACAAACTTTTCAATTTTGCTATGTGGGTAGAAACATTATCACCTGGTATCCATCCAGCAGAAGGAGAAAAGTCTGTGCAGTTTTTGAATAACTGTTCCTTGGATGAAGCTTCGAATGCAGCTTTAAGGCATCCCACATATCGCTAGCTGTTTTCTTGTCCATTACCTTTTCATACACTTCATCACTGATTGCACTAGTTATCATACACTTTGCATAACTGTTTGCCTTTCGATACAATCTAACTGTTCCTTGTGTTTCTTTGCTTTTGCATCTGCTGCGTTTTCTTCCAGTGGCTTGGGCTTAACTAACCTCTTGTCAATAACGTGCAATCCACCTTCGTGGTAATCCAGCAAGTCTCTTATCTTTCGTTTCCAAATTGGCCAGTCCATTTGTCCGTTGAGTGGTTTTATATTTTTTGACATATCCATTTCTGCTGAACTTAGCTTCAAAATACAATGTGTGGCCGAAAGTTACTTGCTGAAAACCTAAAACTTATGAGCTGATGTTTCTAACTTCAAATCTCAGCTGGCTGTACTCCACTCAAAACTCAGTTGACAACACTTTAACCTCAAATTCTGATTGCACTAACACAGTTCATCGAATGGTTTTACAACAGCGGTTTTCACTCTTATGCACACGTTATCGTATTTTTTCGTCACTGTTTAGAGTCTTTAGTTCACTTAAGACACTTAAGCGAAACTGGGTCCTTAACGTGTTACTTTTATTTGTTTTAGGTTTAAAGAGAATTTGTTTACTTCACTGAGCATTATGTTTATTTCATATTCTACAACCACACAAAGACACATCGACAAAGACATAGTTACTTGTACTTGTCTCTGCAAAGACTCTACAGCAGAAGCGCTGCCAACTTTGTTTGCCATTCAATTAAAAACAAACACATATAAATGTAGCACAACTCATGTAATGCGATTTTTAAGACTTTTTGAGGATGCCCCACAAGAGAAATGTTCAAATTTTTGTTAAGATTAAGGGACTTAACTGCGGGATCATCAGTCCCTAAACTTTCAAACTACTTATGAACTAACTTATACTAAAGACAACATAACCATCCATGCCCGGGGGGGATTCGAACCCCCGACGAGGAGCATTCATTGCACGTCAATCCACTCGGCCACGACCGCCCCACAAGAGTGAAACGCGTTAAAAACAAATAAAAAAAGTTGCAAGCACGGCTGTCTTCTTTTACTAAACATTATACATGTCATTCATTATCTCTACAAGTGAATATTTCATATATTGAACTGCACCATCAACTTATAATTCAAGCACTGCTGCACCATACACGTCGATAATTGCTGCCTCTCCCTTTAATGTACTGATGTTAAAAGGGATGCATGGTGGGTTTTTACACCTATCTTTATTTGCCTACGTATGCCTACACCAGTTTCTTTGGGTTTTCGGTATACGCTGCCGTCTCTGAAAGAAACCTAATTTTCTTGCAACCTGGAACAGACTGGACCATTTGTTAAGTGATCTGAGTCACTTCGCAATATCTAGGTTATCTACTTCTAAATTACTCAAGCCGGCAGCTTTTCTTGTTTCGAGTCCTCGAATCTTTACTTTGTCTTCTTTGGTGTAGGAATTGCGGAAAACTCTATTTTAATACCAATTTAAGTTACTTACACAAAACATTCATTGTACAACCACATATACATCTGCAGAAACAGTTGTCCAACAATGTGGTAATGTTATTTAAGCACAAGTACTTAAAAGGGTCAGGGAGGATCGGATTTTTTTCTGTAATGTCTGACGAAACTAGTCATAACACGGCGAGAATAACTAGAGTTTTATTTACAATATGTAGACTGGTCGTCTGAAACATCACTTGTAAGACGTTGTTCTTATAGTTGTCTACGTAGAACATGTTTCACTTCAAGCAATGGCAACAAAGGTTATAAGGCTCATCTTACAGATATGAATAAATTAATTGGGAAAGACTTTGATGGCGGTGCAATGATGAGCTCCTAGTTACGAGTCGTAAGAACAATATTTGCACCAAAGTCTTCCAGATACCAATTCATACAATGAATGGCTCAACTTCTTAATTTATTTATACTGCATTCATATGAGATACCCGTGAAATGGAACTGTATCAGAACAATAAAAATATAATAACCTATCACGACAATCTCCACTTGGGGAAAACTTACTCGATGGGCGAAAAAGTTAGTGGTTGTAGAAATATTTGTCAAAATGCTTCCTCTAGCACACTGTTCTTCAACCTTTTCGAATATGCAAGCCCCTTCCAAGTAAAATATTCTATTCTGGTTACCTCCTTCCAAATTAAAATATTCTGGCGACTCCCCTCCCCCCACCACAATCGTCATAAACCGTAACAACACTATGTTATCACAAAGGAAACGAATTTAATCTTCTTTATTTTGTTACGTCATCTTTTTAAATTGTTGGACGAACTGTTTTGTGTATATTTTTTGCAATGGAACACATTCTATTTTTTACATGATTTCAAACAAAACAAAAATATTTTTTTCTTAGCGAGTCCCACTGTACAGACAATTAAAAAAATAGAACTTTATTTTAGAATGTTTCAGAATTAATTATTATATCAAGTTCATCTACATATTGATTGGTTACTGATAAAAGTTTTCAGTCTTTGCGCTTATTCATCATTAATACACTGTATTATAAAACGATCTATGGCCTATTCAGTACCTAATGAATGTTAAACGAGGAACTCCGCAATTTTAACATTGAATAAATTTCACTTAGGCATACGTTTTCGTATTACTGAACCCCCAGTTATTTTATGATGCAAGCACATTCTACTGTGACGGCGACCCACAGGTTGAAAAACACTGCACTAGTACGTGAAACACTTCAGGAGGCTGCTGACAGGAATGTCCTCTCCCAACTGCCACGGAAAAAAGGCCGGTTTATCCTGTCATTAGTTACACTAAGAAAGTTTTCAAAAGTAGCGAACCTAGGCAAAGCATTGAAGAAGATTAATGTGGGACTGTTTAACAACTGCAGTTATGCCAAATGGAATGCAAATCATTTATCAATATTTTAAGAACAGGTAAATCAGATGAGTTAAATACAAACATGGTATTAAATAATGACACATAATTACCTATTGTTTGAGGTTTGTTACTCTCGTGATAAATAAATACCTTAATAGTCACATGCCATATGTTTTATTCAAAGGTGTTTAGGTTAGTTGGTATTTGCCTGCAGCTTTACTTGCGTATTATATGGATTCCAACAAGATTGTAGGATTTTTAATTTCCAGCTGATTGATTTTATTGGGGTAACAGTAATATATATTGTCTGTATGTCCTCTATGTGTTCATAAACCATTCATTCGATTGCAATGAAACTTTGGTGAACTGATCACCGTACGCCTACGAAGAATCCTGGCTCAAAAACAAAAGAGCACGACACATAGCTCAGGAGATATGACGTCATAAATAACGGGAGGCCACCGCGTGAGAATACCCAGATTTATGCGTCAATTATTGGAAAATTGGAGTAGTTAGGGACCTACAACAAAGTTTGCATGTAATTTTGGACGTTTATGAAGCGTTTTGTAACTGCCCCCAACCCTCCCACAAAATGAAGAAACGAAACGAAGTCTACCGCTCACAACAGTTTCGCTATAGATGCCGTAAAACTATCGCATCAGGCATGACCTTGAATCAAATAAAGTTAGCATTACAGATTTGCATGTTATTATTTATTTTTGTCTGCAAGTCTCGGTTGATTCTCTTGCATACAAAATTAAGCAATCTGTTTTCTTAATCTCTATCTATATAAAAGCAAAACAACACTCACTCACTCACTCACTCATGGACTAAAGACGAAATCTCGAAAACCACTTATGAAGCTGAAATTTGGAGGAATGTAGTTTATAGGTAGAAAAGTCAGCTAAGAAATTATTTTATGATAGGTGCATGACAGAGAATTCTTCTCCTACAGACTCACGAAATCTACAGTTTCATTCCGATCTTTACGAAATTTCGCACGCCTCGCCTTCAAAACAAGAGGAAGGTCACCGTCTACCTTAAGTTTCATACAGTGCATTGGGGAGGCTACTTTGCAACATAAAAATGAATCACTAAATACCTTGGTCGCGCCATATCTTGAGAACGACTCGACCGATTTCACAGAGTTTTGTCCCGTTATTCTAGGAACAAGAGATATTTGAAAACAACAAATGCGTTTTTCAATGTTACCCTGCATTTCTATTGCAAAGAAATCTATAGTTTTGTTCCGAATTGATTAAATTTTGTACACTCTACCTTAAAAAACAAGAGGAATATCACTGTCTGTTTAAAATTTCGTTTGGTGCATGGCGGAGGGTACTTAACTTACGGAATTTTACAAAATGCATAGTTTAGCTCCATTCTTTATAAATTGATCTTTAAACCAAGAGAAAGATCACTGGGTACATACATGTTTGTATGGTACATGACAGACGGTACCTTGCAGAAAACTTTGCCGAGAGAGGGAAAGGTGGAAACTAACAGAGATGGGAGAGAAAGAGATGGATGCAGAGAGAGGAGGGAAGAGGATTTGGACTACGACAGAGTAGGATAAATAAACAACCGTGCAACGCCGGGTTTACAGCTAGTTATAGTATAAACGAAGTTCCACGAAAACATAGTTTAGCTTTCTAAAGGGTAATGTTGGACACCCCCGCCCCCATTACAAAGCTATAGTTACGTCATTGGCTGCTACCGTTACAAGCGCTGTGTCACTAAATGAGACGGTCAGTGCGATGTTTAAGGTCATGAGACGCCGGCGGAACCGTGAATGGCAGAAGGTGGCTCCTGGACAACGGAAGCAGACGAGAGAATGAGGTTGGCGGCGCGGAACGCTGAATGGGCCACCACAGCGGCAGCCGACGTAAGCCCACGAGGGGGCGTGGCGCGGCCGTCACGCGAGGCCCGCGGCGCCTACATAAGGCGCGCGGCGCGCCACTGACGCGCACCTAGACGACATGTGGGCCCGCCTCAACGACTGCGCCGCTCTGCTGCTGCTGCTGGCCGCCGCCGCCCGCGCCTGGGACGTCAACATGGTGAGTACACTACACGTAGCTGACACACAACACCAACGTACGAAGCGCCCACAGTAAACGATTTGAGGCCTTCCTCATTACGGGGTCTTTTAATACGACAAGTGAATGAAATCTCTAATTGAGTTGTTTGTTGCCAGATGGCAGTACTTCACTTGCTAACTGAAACGTCTATTATCTCGATGGACAAGTGAAGCAAGTCCACATTGCATGGAGTGTTTGAAAGTTATGTTGTTCTACATATCAATTAATACAAATAAACAATCCCAGAGACGGATTTACGTCTCAAATATGTCAAAGACATTATTGATAAATCTGAAGCATTGAATTAAAATTTGTGGTGCGGCCGGGAATCGAACCCGAACCTGCATGCTTACTGGGCAGAGGTCTTAACCGTTAGACTACCAAACCAGTAACGATTAAGGCGCCTTGGAATAGTCTATGTACGATTTCCCTCCACATCACAAACTTTAATTCAGCTTCTGTGTCCCAAAGATAATTGCCACTACTGCCAAGGCTCTCCACGCAGCGGAATAGCACAATTAATTTATAAATACAAATAAACAATCTCTGGGATTGTTTATTTGTATTAATTGATATTTATATCACCTTAACAGGATTGTTCCACCATGTCCATTGCCGAGGTGCTATTCCGCTGCATGGAGAGCCTTGGCAGTAGTGGCAATTATCTTTGGAACACAGAAGCTGAATTAAAGTTTGTGATGTGGAGGGAAATCGTACATAGACTATTCCAAAGCGCCTTAATCGTTAGTGGTGTGGTAGTCTAACGGTTAAGACGTCTGCCTAGTAAGCATGTAGGTCCGGGTTCGATTTCCGGCCGCACCACAAATTTTAATTCAGTGCTTCAGATTTATCAATGATGTTTTATGTTGTTCTATTCTTACACCTACAGTGAGAATTTACTTAATTCATTAGATAATAAATTACAAGCAGCAGGTATTTTCTATGATTTATCAAAGGCATTTGATTGTGTGAAGGCATTTGATTGTGTGAACCATAACATCCTTTTAAGTAATTTAGAATTCTATGTTGTCACGGGAATTGCTGAAAAATGGTTCAAGTCGTGCCTTGCTAACAGGAAACAAAGGGTGTCAGTGCAAGGGACTAGTGAATTAAGCCAACAGTCATCAGTCATCATTGGAAAGAAATTACATGCGGTGTCCCACAAGGATCCGTCTTAGGGCCATTGCTTTTCTTGTGTACATTAATGACCTATCAAAAGTTACACTGCCAGGAGCAGAGTTAGTTTTGTTTGCAGATGATACAAGCAATAAACAGCATGTCGAACATAGTTCTGGAAAGGTCTGCTAATGATATTTTTGTTAAAATTAACAAATGGTTTAAAGCCAACTCTTTGACATTAAACTTTGTAAAGACTCACCATATGCAGTTCAGAACGTGTAAGAGATTTCCATCCAGTATAAGCATAAAGTATAAAGAAGAGCGGATGGAGGAAGTTGACAGTGTAAAATTCCTGGGATTACAGCTTGATAATAAGTTCAGTTTGGAGGAGCACAACGCGGAACTGCAGAAACGACTTAACAAATCTGTATTTGCAATACGAGTGGTATCGATCAAAGGAGACAAAAAATAAAAAAAAAGCTTGCATATTTTGCTTACTTTCATTCCATAATGTCTTGAGGTATAATATTTTCGGGTAACTCTTCAAGTCAAGGAAACGTTTTCAGGGTACAAAAGCTTGTAATACCTATTATTTGTGGTGTAAATTCACGGACATCCTACAGAAGCCTCTTTAAAGAACTGGGTTTATTAACTACTGCCTCTCAATATAATTATTCCTTAATGAAATTTGTCATAAATAATATATCCCTTTTCCCAACAAACAGCTCAGTGCATACCTACAATACTATGAACAAAAATGATCTACACAAGGACTTAAAAGTACTTACTGAAGTTCAAAAAGGGGTCCACTACTCGGAAACATATATTTTCAATAATTTACCAACAAACATAAAAAATTTAGCTACAAATAAAGATCAGTTTAAGAGGAGCCTAAAAGACTTTCTAGTGGCCATCTCCTCCTACTCCACTGATGAATTATTAAATAGAACAAAATGATGCATTTATCTGTATTCATACTATTAGTATTGTTATATTATCAGCTTGTAAAAAATTTATGTACCCATATTAGTATTATTATATTATCAAATTGACATGATGCACATCCAAGGGGATCTCCTCAACACGTATCTATGGAACGAACCTACTAATCTAATCTAACACGAAACATTGATTACCATGGACACAGATGGACGTTTAGAAGGTACTGAAAGTAAAACAGTTTATGTCAAAAGTACTGTGAAATGAAATGCACGTTCTTATCATTTATACCAATCGTATGGTTTACAGTAAAACAATCTGCTTCGAAACTTCGAATGAAATATGATTCACTAATTTTACTTCTGGCGCTTGTAATAACAATATTTTGTCACGTGGCTAGGAGAAAATCTTTTCATTCCCACATTGTGAATTCAACTTTGGAAGTGTTTTATGTATTAATACAATGTATTTATCATAAAATAAATTTCCTAGATATTTTTGAGTGAAAAGTTAATATTTTTCGGTTATATTTTACATGCACTACAAACATTTGTATTGTGGTATTACTTCGAACATTATTTTTGATTGTTAGTACTGTCAGATTATTAATGCTAGCATAATCTTCGCCACACACCAACGAAAACACAATTTGCTTCTAAAATAACACGAAACGCAATCACGGTCATGTATTAGCGACGTACCACAAACTCAAATCGGAAAGATTAATGCCTGCGAAGTGGGCTCCAAGCGCCACTTGTCGTACTAGCAGATTGTTGTTCCTCAACAACCACACGACTAGGACTGATACACAACACTGTGTAAAGCAGCTTTTAATACGGTGTTGTCTAGGAACAACAATACGAATGGAAGGGTTGAAAATAGAGAGGAATCAAACGTACACGAAATGTAGAGACGAGGGAGAAAGCGAAAAAGGAACACTTTGCAAGTGTATATAACCAGAAAGGAAAGACTGTTTAAAGGAAAAGTGTTCACTTACAGACGCTGCTCCGGTCCCTTAAAACGTTTTTGCAGTAAAGCTCATATTACACGGTACACCTATCATATAAAAGTCTGCATCACCACCCTCAAGCATACAATCGGAGTCTAACATAAGAGACGAGAAACTCCCTAGTGATTTTCTGCCACTTCGTAACTGCAGCGTTGCCAAGCGGCTGGATCGTAAAAACATACCGCAAAACGGTTGTATATTGAATTTGTACTTGGAGTGCTACAGCATATTCAAAATAGCATCGTATTTCGGAGCTTTTGTGGCGCTAAAGTTGTAGCAGCTATGAAAAACATAATCCATAAATTTGTCATTTGCAAAGGATACTGAAAAGTGTGTTCATTTACTGTTGTTAGTTACACTTTTAGGCATCGAAGAAAACCTTCAACAATTCAATACCTTCGTAACTTCAACTTTTAAGGTGAAACCAAATTCTTAACCACCACTTCACAATACACTAGTCAAAACCGTTAGGGGATTAGTTGAGAATTCTAGGTTCTGAAATATTGTCATCTTTCTGTCGATTCTGCGGAGTGGAGAAACAACATTGCGGCAACCGAGATAGTGGTAATAACAGAAAGATGCTGCAAAGGAGGAGGGGGGAGGGAGGGAGCTTGGCGTTGACCTGTGTTTACTCTACCAAACGAATTACACTTTTATTTATTTTAAATTATCGATTCCTTGTCATGTGATCAATCAAACTGTGTGTCGACCGCGCGGAATGAAATGTCATGTTAAGGACTGGGCGGCCGTTCCCGCCGGACGTTCGAGTCCTTCCTTGGGAATGGATGTGTATGTTTTTTCCTTAGAGAAAGTTACCTGTTTGGTTCTATAGTTTTACAAACATTTGAAAATTTGTACTGTATATGATAGTTTGAAAACATCACTGGTTATGAAAAACGTGGCTAACGCCGGTAGCATTTGAAATGTATTGAATCTGTCTCCCAGTGTTATTTTGTGAACGTGTATACCATTTCAAAATGATAGAAACTGTAAACACTCGTCTGAATCTGTCCTCTTGGAGAGTTTTAGTGTAAAAAGGCAAGAACAAGCACTAACCTTCCGGAAAACGCCTTCCGTTATCTTATGATTTTCTCGACAAACAAGGGTTATCTGCTTAAAAATAAAGCCTGGAATCGACTGAATATAAGTGATGATCAGAATATAGCAACGGAACTTGAAAATAAGATGAAAGCTCTAAAATCATATTGCATCAAACATAATGAATTTTCTACTAACACTTTGTTACGATAGTACTGTCAATACATATTATTTTTGGATTCACCGAATATATTAAACATACTTAAAGCTTACTTTTCATGAACTATATCGTCCCTGCTCACAATAAAGAAATCAAAGAGATTCCTTCTCTATAATAGGTCGAGAGCCACTGACCTAAAATGTACGTTTCATAGAGTTTTGGTGACCGAGAAATTATGTATGCAGCATTCTCGGAGCCTGTGGCCCACGAAGTCGTTAAGAGAGGTAATGGTGCGGCCTTAGTCATCTCAGACTTTCTGTTTATGCATGTTTGTCATACTTTGGTCTCCTCTACATCTCCCACGTCGGCACAATATTGCGACTGAAAATATGGAAAAACTGTTTTCACAGTCCTCAATGGTTGCGGACGACACAACTCTAGTGGTTATCCTCAAAACACTATCTTCCTTGGAATCCTGAAATAACGCAACTCATAATAACATGCTATACTTTGATAAACAACTTTTCCTAGAAGGATAAACTTTTAATATTGTCTTTGTACCAAAAAAAATTGAAAACAAGAGGCCCGTTTACATGGGCTCCCAAATCCGGATTTCCTATGTCAAGCCGCGACGGTTAGCCGTGCGTACTGGAGCGCCGTGTTGCGGTGCGCACGGCAATTCGCTGTCGGGGGTTAGAGTCCCACCTCGGGCATGGGTGTTTGTGCCGTTCATTAGTATAAGGAAGTTCATAAGTAGTTTGTAAGTTTAGGGACTGATGACCCCGTAGTCCCATAAACTCTACAAACATTTGAACATTTGAATTTTCGTATGCCAATTTCCCGCTTCCGTTTTGGCTAGTCATGTAAACATTCGAAATTCATGTAAACACTCTATAAAGCGTCCTTCCACTTCCAAAGTCGATTGTCGTAGCCATATAAAAGCAGCTATTTTTTTAAAAGTGCTTGACTTGCCATTTTGCACCTTCTTGCCAATAATTTAGGTTAGTGCGGAAAGAGTTGCATTTTCTGCAATTAAAGAAAAGTAAAAACGTCAGTATAAACATAAATCTGTGTAAGAACAGAGAAACGGTGATTGTGCGGACTAATCACGAACTGATACAACTGTTTTCAAGACGCCATATTTGACTGGCCTAGCAATTCCTCTTCTGACCTTAACATGTAAATCCGACAGCGTAAAACGGCGAAATTCGATTTCAGGTGTCAGGAATACCTAATTAATGCCCGTATTACAATAAGACAGTAGCACTCCAAGTGGTGGGGAAATTAAGTTGGATTAAAGCACAGAGAGCAGTGAACTGAAAACACATTTTCAGAAATTAGAATAGCCATGGTGGTTAAGACTCACATATATGCAGTACTAAAACTCGTAGATGAAAACACACTCATGGGGGACAGCAAACTATCACGACAGTGCACACTTAGGAAGTGAAGTATCAAAACGAGAAAATATTGCGCGAAATCCGTATACTTAATCTAAAGTACGCGATTTATATGACAATAGTTTTAATTAATACTTTATGGGTGAGTGTATATTTTGGTAGTAGCGTATATCCGGTAACTGAAAGGAGTCCTTGCAAAGTACTATATTCCACAAATCTTGAAAACATAACTTCTACCTGGAGGTCCATGGTCATGTGAAATTTTGTAAATAACATATTCGTTTTATTTTGATTACAAAATTATTTCTTTGTAACTCTGATACAGGTTAATGTAGGTTGCTTGTACTACCTTAACTCTGCATGAACAGGTAATACTGAATGGAGTAAATGTTTCCATTTTTCGTAGAACACATATGCTGGTTTCATCAGTTTTCTGTGGATCCATGTGTATTTGCTGCACAATAAGAATCTTAGTGTAAACCGCTCGATTAATATTCGTTGTAACTATGTTGTCCGTATTGTACATTTAGTTCACACCCGTATATGTCATTAACATTTCATACGAAGTTATGTATGACCAAACTCTTTAAAATATGCTGCAATCATTTACTAATATAGATGCTTCCTAGTGGCCGTGATGAATAACGAAAATTATATCATCCTCTCATCGAGAGAATATATAAGACTGAACAAAATTTCTCTGAGTAGAGTTTTTCAAATGAAATGGTAAGTTTGAAACTGACCTGAACGCGTCTCTCGGTACAATTCGCTCCTCTTGATAACAGATAAAGATTTTCATAAATAGAAAATGGGGTTTCTGAATAAATGTCTGCAGGATGTATTATTAATATTTGAATAATTTGCTACTTTATTTATTTAGATGATTGCGACCCGAGGCGAAAAAATGACTAAAATTCCGGTTTTGTGCATAAGTACGATAAGTTTGAATCTCTGGATATTGGTAACGAAGAAAGACATCGAAAAAATTAAAAACACAGTTTGAGAATATCATCTTAAGATCATATGGTAAATTTCGACGACTTGAAATGAATAGAAAATATCGACGTGGCCACCTACACAATTCGTGGATATGGTACCTAAAAATCATAATGGTCCACTTTAGGTTACGATAGTAGCACTATAAGTGGGCCTTTGCATTTTCGCCTTTTTCCAGCTCGAAATTTAAATTAAAATAACGGCTTAACCATTCATCTGACACTAAAATTGAATACACGAATTTGTAGAGGAGAAAATTATCTACAGCTCTATTATTATTATTATTTCTTCTTAACTTACATCATAGTCATATTTCTTCATAGTTCTGTTTATCTGAACAAGATCTCTAGTCTCCAAAATATCCCCAAACCATGAGGGGCTTCCTTTCATGCTTTATGTTGGAGATACACTTTCGTGTAATATTCGTTCACCTGGCATCCGGCGAACACACTTGCTTCGCTTTGTGCCAAAGATAACAAACTTGAGTTCGTCAGTGAAAAGTTATCTTACACCAATGATTCATTGACCAACTTTTATATTGCCTTCTCCAGTGTAGCTTCTTAAAAGCCGTCAGTAATGATTCCATAACGTCTACACGCCCGTTAAGGTTCATTGCCTGGAGTATTTCCACAGAACTGAAACTCACCGGCTTTTCTCTATTACGGTAGAGTTCTACTGCTAAAACTGACACTGTTTTGAAGCGGTCGAGTTTACTTGTGACTGCTACATATATTACTCATCATTTTTGAAGTGGCTTTTGGCCTATCCTTTCGAGGACAGTCCATATGTGGCCAGTATCCACATGTCTTTGCTGGGTACAAATATGTTCTTCACGTGCTATTTGTAGCATAGTAAGACCGGCTGCTCTTAAAGACATAATTACAGAACGTTTTCTTGTTGAAAGTTTGTTTCAAAATGTTTGTATAGTCTATGGGACTTAAATACGGGGTCATCAGTTCCTAAACTTACAAACTACTTATGAACTAGCTAATACTAAGGACGGCACAAATATCCATGCCCGAGGGGGGATTCGAACCCCCGACCGTAGTGGCCGTGCAGACCGTGACTGGAGCGCCTTAAGGTGCGAGTCCGAACACGGCGACAGCGACCCACTGCCGCTGCCGACAACGACCGAGACGCAGCCGCCTGCCGCCGACCCGTTGCGGAACACAGCGGCAGGCGAGCAGCGCGGTCGCCGGTGAGAGGCGGGGCGAAGTGTCCGCCGACTGCCGCCGTTGTTGCGCTGTCGTTGCAGGAGGAAGACGATGACGTTGCATTGTTCCATACTAAGAGAACACGAACGCTGGCAATGCCAATATCAAACAGTAGAGCTTCCGATGGAAGTTACATGCCGTTGAAAAATAAATAAATAAATAAAAGTTTAGTGATGAATTTATTCAGGAGCTATTGCCGTTTAAATAAAAGACAGTTCAACTTCGTACTGAGTTCTATTTCGGATGACATAAAACCACAGTGCCTAAGAAATGCAATAACTGAAGAACAATTACATTTTACACTGAGAAGTACGCAAAAACTAGTGCATTATTTACTATCTGCTCAACAACTGGTACGGAACAGTCCCAGCGATGTGAATGTTGAAGGTGTGTTGTTATCTCTTGATTGCTGATTTGTGTTGCACTGTGGTCGCATCATTTCGTAATCAGAAGCAATGCGACTATTATTTTTCTTTCGGTTCTGTATTATATATTGGAAATGAACTCCGTAAAACTGCTCTGATATGTCCAGAAAATAATTCAATATCATATTTGCGTCGCATAAAAGCCTTTAGTAACTTTTGCCTCTTTTCTTTCCTTTCCTTTCACACTTTTAATATTGAACCATCGTTAGTTTTATTCCGTTTTATTTTCTTTCTTGGTACATAACAATCTATTGTCACCTCTCGTGAAATTGAAGTAAATAAACCTGTCCTACCAGTATTTTCCAGAAAACGCTTTATTACTCTACATAATCATTTTTAAGAACACCATTTATGTAATTACCGATAGTTAATTTCTTAATTCTTTTAAACATAAACCACCGTTTGTATTTAGTTTTTACTTTAATAGTTAAGTATTGAGGAAACTGCACTAAGTTGCTACAAAAATGAAGCAAAACGTGTTACAAAATATTAATGGGTGCAGCTTCCTCTGAGTCTTCATTGATATGCCACATCAAACATTTACAGGCATACATCCGTACTCATAATTAAATAGTTTATCAGAATTTACAAAAAAAAATTCCCGACTGATTAAACACAGTTCCAGGCCTATTATATATTTATTCGTGGAACTTTACAACTCTTCTTCAAAAATGTTTGTTCAAATGTTTGTATAGTCTATGGGACTTAACTATGGGGTCATCAGTCCCTAAACGTACAAACTACTTATGAACTACTTACGAACTAGGACGGCACAAATATCCATGCCCGAGGGGGGATTCGAACCCCCGACCGTAGTGGCCGTGCAGACCGTGACTGGAGCGCCTCAGTCTCCTCGGCCACCGCGGCCGGCACAACTCTTCTTCCCTGTTAGAAACAACAAATGCAAGTTTCAATCCGATCTGTAGAAGAGACAAGGCTTCTGCTTTTAGTTACATCCAATGCAATGATGTCTCAATAAATTAAAACGATCGAAATCTCAATTTACAGTTTCTTGAGGACATATCCCCAAGTGCTTCAGTGGTTATAAACAATCTTGCTTGTGGTGGCCATTGAAGCAGCAGCTGAATACTACGTATTTTCACTGTAGTGTTTTTAAAGAAAACGCCCTTTGCTACTGCTAGAAGTAAAAGGCGTTTTCTTTAGAAACACTACAGTGAAAATACATAGTTGCAAACAATGCACATATGATTCCATTCCTTGATAAATACGTTTCGTGCACTTACTCGTCCTGTTCAACTACTGTGCTGTAGCTTTCCAGATATCTTTTACTAAAACATTTCTGTACTCGTTATTTCCTGCGTCAAATATTACAGGATATGTTGCTACTCTGTTTACGGACTTCTTTTCGTCAGAGTTCAAACTTTCAAATGTTTCTAGAGCTTATGGGACTTAACTAAACGGTCATCAGTCCCTAGACTTACAAACTACTTATGAACTAGCTTATAATAAAGACGGCACAAACTGCCATGCCCGTCGGGGAACAGCCTCGCGTATCGTAGGATAGCGCCTCAATGCGCTCGGCCACTCCGCCGCGGCTCGTCAGAGTCTGAAGAGCTCATTTCCCTTGGGTGTTGTCATAAAACCGGTCCCCGGTGGGGGGTCGGGTCGGCGGCAGCGACACCACTGGTTCGGGACCGGATGGCCGCCGGTCGCCGGAGCAGGTATACGGCGACCGGTGTCGCCGCCGCCGCGTTCCGAATCGCTCGCATTGCAAACAACGGGGACCAGTGGTGCCGCCTGTCGCGGCTCAGCGACGACTGCCGCTTGCCGCCGCGTTCGGAATCGCACCTTTAGTCTCCTCGGCCACCGCGGCCGGCTTGAAAGTTTGCTTCGTCCCATTTTCGATATTTACGCTGAGTACTCACTGAAGTTCACTCTTTACTATCTCGTGTATAAAGAGTAGATGAGAGGTCTCGTGAATTTTGTCACCGAGTTTACGTACTCCTTTCTTACCTGTAGCCGTGTTTACAGATTTGTTGACTAAAGCCCTCCATAGAAAGTAGCGACAACCTTTTGTGTGTGGATTGCTGACGATCGCGTCTTATCATTGGTCATTTGTACGTCACGTGGTACATGGCAGCCATTTCTGGGCCAACCTAGCCATTACGTATATAGCAGAAATGTTCTAATTTAAGGTTTATTTCTCAATACGAAGGTTTTGTGTCATTGAAGTTCGTTTTCTATTAACTAAAAATTGTTTATGGTATAGAATTCCGGTACTGCAGCTTGCGGCAAGGCGTGTGGCTGCGCTCGACTTCCTCCACGCTCGTTCGAGCGGCGCACGCTCGACCGGCCCGGAGCAAACTAGACGCTAGAGAATACATATTGACCTCGAAATTTGGAACTGTTTCCTCTACCGGGTGCTTCGAAAGCTGTTCTTTCGATCCAGTTGAAGTGGCTATTCAGTTTCGCATTTTCTACTTTACTATACAAGTTATTATACGTCATTAATATAAAGTTTCTGTGCTAAGATCATTTCCTAAATGAGTTTTCCAACATCTTTCTTACTTTCTTGTTCCCATTTTGTGGACTGTTAGTTCCTGTTTAGTGGTAGGTGTTACTTGCCGTCTTGACGAGCAAATGATTGTATTTTATATCCATTCCTCTTATCATTCTGCCGGCCGCGGTGGCCGAGGGGACTGAGGCGCTCCAGTCACGGTCTGCACGGCCACTATGGTCGGGGGTTTGAATCCCCCCTCGGGCATGGATATTTGTGCCGTCCTTAGTATTAGCTAGTTCGTAAGTAGTTTGTAAGTTTAGGGATTGATGACCACGTAGTTAAGTCCCATAAGCTGTACAAACATTTGATTTGATTTGATCTTATCACTCTCAAATCTTGGAATACTTGTCCGTCTTTTATATTGATATTAAATACACGATATTGATGTACACCCGTTAGGTTAGGTTTGTGGATCTCTCTCTCTCTTAATATATATTCCCGTAGCATTTTGGCACTGTGCGTGGTTGCTGCGCCTCTAACTTTTCCGAACGAGTCCTTAACGGGAATTTTTCCAATTGCAACATTCATATATTCCCCACTGCCACTGTCGTCTTTCTTATCTATATAATAAAGAACGCATGCAAGCTTTTGTGCAATATATAGCATCCGCGCTTTCTTCCGTCGTCAGAGTCATATGCCGGTCTAATCCTCATATATTCTGTACTTGTTTTAAATCCTCTTATTCCAACTGTTTACTTTACACAGCTGTACGAATTTATGGTGCTCCTGCTGTTTCAGTGATATCTGTGTTATATTTCTTTAGGGCCGTCTGAAGAATGTCACCCGGGTGCACCAGCCAAAAGAATGAAGTGCATGTTTTCAGAATGGCTGGACTGTGAAATGCGCGAGGCCAATCCACCAATGAGGTGGACCTTTATTTAGCACGAATTGATGGTGATGACGATCTCCTTGAATGGCTGAAACGCAACTACCCTCTTTCCTGCGCTAGCTGTATTGGCAAACAGTATTTTGTGTGCCCACCTCAAATGCACCTAGTGAACGCACTTTCAGTGTGGCAGGGACTGCCTCAAATGTACCTAGTGAACGCACTTTCAGTGTGGCAGGGAACCTGTTCTCTGATAGAACTTGACTCGATCCACAACGTGTCAATGACATTTTAACAATACATTGCAATTACAATGCCATCGACGAATAGTTTGGGGATAATGTTGTTACTTTTCGATGTATACTTTATTGTGCAGTAACATTCAGTTTTGTGCATTGCACTAAAAACATTGTTCGTTCCGTAGTTTCTCTCTGGATCCTTCACATTATTTCCAAATGTCGTAGTTGGTGGAAACAACCATTTTGTCTCGTATAATGATATTGCGGTTACATGCTACTATGCAGGAATACACGTCTACATCGTAACTTTATCCGAAAGTAGTTCTTTTATTTAGTGGGGGTGCAGCCCACACCACAGGTCAGAGCCACAGAGCCGCTGCCGTAGCAACTGAGTAAGGCGGCAGCGTCACGCTATGCGGCCTATGCCCGCCCCGCCCCATGCAGCCTCGTTCGAGTGTCAACACGCTCGCTGCGAGCATACACACTCGCCGCGCCACCGCCGAGCGTTGCGCACTTGACAGAGTACGAGCGAGCGAAACTGGCGATTTGCAGACCTCTAATATGGAATACTAAGAGTGACTTCTCACATTTGCTTGGTTGTTATAGTGTGATCGAAATCTTTCTAGCTTCTGGAAAATAGATATGGTAGTCCGTGGGTTAGATCCCCATCGACTACTTGCAATTCTGTCTTTTTTTCTACTTGTCAGATATGTAATAGTGCAAACAAATAACACAGCATGACCAATGCGAATTTTCATTTATTCGTAAGACACTTTAGAAAGATCTACATAGATACTCTGCAAGTCACATTGAAGTGCATGGCAGAGGGTTCATGGAACCACTTGTATGATATTTCTCTATAGTTCCATTCTCTAATAGATCGCGGGAAAAAGGAACACCTAAATCTTTCTTTTTTATCTGATTTCTCTTATTTTATTATTATCATGTCTCCCTACGTAGGTAGGTGCTAATAATACACGCATACGGAAGAGAAAGTTGGTAAAAGAAATTTCGCGAATAGATCTCGTCGCGATGAATAACGCTTTTCTTTTAGTGATTTCCACCCCAACTCGTGCATCATTTCCATGGCACTTTCTCCCCTATATCGCGATAATACAAAACGAGCTGCCCTTCTCTGAACCTTCTCTAAATTGTCCGTAGTTCCAACTAGTGTAGATCCCACTAAGCGCAGCAATACTCCATAATAGAACACACAAATGTAGTGTAGGCAGATTCTCCAGCAGAACTGCTGGAGCTTCTAAGTGTTCTGCCAATGAAACGAAGTCTTTCGTTTGCCTTCCTTACAGTATTTTCTATGTGATCTTTTCAATTTAAGTTGTTCGTAATTCTTACTACTAGGTACTGAGTTCAATTTACAGACTGTAGATTTGACTGTTTTATCGTGTAACAGAAGTTTAACAGATTTCTTTTACTGATCATATGGAAGACCTCACACGTATCATTATTAAGGGTCAATTTCCAATTTTTGCACCATGCAGGTATCCTATCTAAATCATTTTGCAGTTGCTTTTGATCTTCTAGTGACATAACAGCATCATCCGCGAACCATCTAAGAGAGCTACTCAGATTGTCTCCTAAATTGTTTACAAAAATAAGGAAAAGTAGAGGCCCTGTAACATTTACATGGGGAACGCCAGATATAACTTCTGTTCTACTCGATCACTTATCGTCGATTACATTACACCTACTCGTATGGTAATACAACGTTCTTCTCTCTCTTATTACTCTTCTGGGAACAATGCGTTAGTGTCATGCCGTTGGTTGTAGATCAATTCCATATCGTGTATACAAGCAAATCAGCACACTACAAGGAGAAAGCAATATGGAATCAGGAACGGTGCCATAGCTCACACAGTGTAGCTGATTCATAAGCAAATGTATACAAACACACCCTGCGACATTCTGTATTGCTTTCTCTTTGTGGGATGTTGAATTGTTTGTATAGACAATCCAACATCTCACAAGGAGAAGTAACTGAAGGCTGTTTACTCCACCATTAATGGTGTCAAAAATTGTTTCCAAATTGTACCCACTCATCTGGGGGCAAGGGGGCCTTTTATTTCTCCACCCTGTATGTTTGACAATGCAAGGGTCATCCACAAATTAAGTTCAGTTTCCTTTTCTATCCATGGCAGCACTACAATCGCAGTTCCGAGCATGCCTAGCAGTTACTCTAACTCAAGGTGAAGACATGTATGTCATTTTCAGACAGCTGCTGCCAATGTCTGATTTGTAGTGCTTCTTTATGTTGTGCTTTGTAGTGCTTCTTTATGTCAGCTGTAGTAGAAAATGCTGCCATATGTGAAATCAGATCTGGGATTCATTTTCTAAATGCAAAGGAAATTCATTGGCAAATCTGTGAGGATTGTTGTCAAATGGTTTTCTTTTTCCTCTCCATGATAATGCCCGACCTCACAAAGCAAATGTGACCAAACAACTCTTATGGGAATTTCACTGAGATGTGTTTGATCATCCTCCATACAGCCCGGACCTTGATCCTAGCGACTTTCATCTCTTCTTAAACCTAAAATTTGCCTTGTTGGTAAATACTTCAACAATGATGACAAGCTGAAAGAACATTTTACCACATGGTTGAATGCACAGGTGGCAATCTTCTATGAAGAAGGCATACAAAAACTTGTGCCACACTACAAAATTTTGGAAGCTATGTAGAAAAGTTGTTCAATAGTTGTATATTTTTGTACAATACATATTTTTTCTGTATCTGTACATGTTTTATATAACCAAAAGGAACTTACTTTGTGGACATACCTTGTATATGGGGATGAGGAACAGAGTCATATGCTTTACATGTCAAAGGATACAATATCTATCCAAATGCCTTCATTGCCTTCATCCCTATTTTTGGATGTCATCTATGAAAAGGGCAAGTTGAGTTTCACATTATCAGTGTATATTAGTATCTTCTGTGGCATGTCATAGGTAGGACATTGTTTCTTCCAAGAGAGTAAACTGCATTTTCAGAACATTGATCACCTTTGCTTTACTTTGGTTCACAGAAACTTACTGGGCGTATTATGGATGCTGCAAAAGAAGTGGATCACACATGCCGCTCATCTACTGGGGTTCCAAGAGGTAAATTCAAAAGAAAGAAGGATGGATGCCTAGTTAGAATTTACTAACCCACCAATATCAACTTTATTACATATGAATGTTTTGAGGGGTAATACAAAAAAGGAAAAGGAAAGAAAATTAATCATAAAAATAATTATTTTGTATTTGTATCAGCCTGCAAATAGAGAGTTCAAAAAAATTTTAATGAAATAAAATAGTGAGGGGAAAATAGAACATTTGTGCTTGTCTGTGGACACTTAAAATATAAATTATTGGTATACCAATGAGAGGGGGGGCTGAGCTAAAAGATAGATAAAATAATGAGGGCAAAATAGAACATTTGAGCTTGTCTGTGGACACTTAAAATATAAATTATTGGTATACCAATGGGGGGGGGGAGGGAGCTGACTTAAAAGATAGTTGCAACTCACCCCGGACAGGCACATAAAAATGGAATCTCTATCTCTCTCTCTCTCTCTCTCTCTCTCTCTCTCTCTCTCTCTCTCTCTCACTCATACACACACACACACACACACACACACACACACACACACACACACAACTTAACGACTCACATCTTTTGGCCATAGCCTTCACCTGTACAGAATACACAATCATAAAATCACAGGTACAACTCACTAACACACTACTGTCACCTACAGCTGCTGTTTTCCCAGTCAATGGATACCAGAGATAATGATTGTTAGCAAGATGTGCCTGTGATTGTGTGAATGAGTGTGTACTATACTGAAGACTGCTATAACCAAAAGCTATAAGTTGTGTTTCACTGCCTTCTTTACATGCCTATCTTCAGGTTGATGATTGTGGTGAGTTTGCAAGCTACCTTCATTTAACTGTTTATGCCATTGTTTGATATTGTCAAACTACAAGATGCAGCAGTTGCACCTTCTGGTTTGGTATAGATTCACAGGTGGCAGCTTTGTGGTCTGGACTCACAGTGGATAAACTCTTCTGCAATTCCTTCAACTACTTCTCTATCCTGAAATTCATTCCACAGAAACTCTAGTCGCCTTCCTTGATGTTGACCTTCACCCTCTTGAGTCTCATAACCACACTTTGGTCCATATTAAATCCACAAACAAAACAGTACTTTCCACTTTGATAGCCGCCATTCCTTCCATATCAATCAATCCCTTCGCTATAGCCTAGGCACCTATGGCAATCATATCTGCTACAAAGATGAATCCCTCACCGCCTACAACAACCTTTCCGATGCTTTCCTCTCCCACAACTATCCTACAGACCTTGTCCACAAGCAGATCTAATAAGCTGTCTATTCCTCCTCTTCCAGTAACAATATTCCTAGCCCCAGACCATCCAGAAGCATCCTCTTAGTCACCCCGTACTGTCCCGGCCTGGAACACCTTAACAAGTAGCTCTGTCAAGGCTATGACTTTCTCTAGCCATGCCTGGAAATAAGATCATCTCTCTAAAGTAACCTCCACACACCACCCAGAGTAGCCTTTCACCATCCTCCCAAACTCCACAACATACTTGCAAACCTTACAACATCCCAAAACCAACCTCCTATCCCTGAAACTGACCCCATTGCAAAACTTACCCCATGCATTCTTCCACAACCACCTACTCCAGCCCCACCACAGGAAAAAATTACATCATTTATGACAGGGCTACATGAAAAATAACACGTCATCTACTAACTGACATGTTCACTGTACAACCATTTATGTTGGTATGACCAACAACAAATTGACTGAAAGTATGAATAGTCACAGACAAACTGTGGCAGAAATGTCCTCCAACATGACTCCAGGGACCTTGGCACATTTTACACCACACATGCCGTCTGAATAATCCCAAAGAGCTATAGAGATGAGAATTTGTCCTCCAACACATCTTCTCTTCCTGCCATCCTCCTGGCTTTTTTTTTTAATTATTTTTTTTTTTCCTACCTGCCTCCGAATTCATTATTATTCACTTCCCTTCTCTCCTCCTTACTTCTTCATCTATACTCAGTTTGCTATTCGCATGGCTCAGTACTTGTGCAATATAGTTGACTTCCAACATATTAACCATCCTTATATCTCACATCCTAGGTTGTGTGTTTCATTTCACTTCCCTCCTCTCCTATCTGACAAAGGAAAATACTTCCAAAAGCTAGTGACCACATGTATTTTTGTCTCCATTTGCTTCTTATTTGTGTGGCCATCAGTAGTACTGAGTTAAGGTAAGTACAGGCCAGCCAATCTATGTCTTTTGAATAATATTTTAACCTTCCATTTGGGCTGATTTTAGGTAATGGTAAGGTGGTAACGAATGATTGTTTGCCTATACACTTTTACCAGCTCCTAGATTTTGATGTGTCATTACTGGAGTTCCTTAATTACCAATTTATTTATTTATTTGCCTGTGAGGCAGCTTCAGGCTGCATAAAGGCATGTTCCACAGCTAAATACAGATATATGTTATGCCTGTCCACATAAAGGTTTGAGTTGTCTAGTATAAAATTTATCATAGTAATATGATAATGGAAAGTCCAAGTTGGAATTAATAATATAGTAAGTACAGTTTACAACTCACTGCAAAGACGTGGCGACAAGCATATACAAAAGACACACACATACACCACTTTCAGCTATCGGCCATGGCCTTCTTCAGAAAATAGAATACTCACGCAATCACACAGGCAAACAACAGTCATACAACCATCACCTCCGGATTCGAAGTGCGGCAGCCAGAGGTGATGGTTGTATGACTGTGTTGTGTGCCTGTGTGATTGTGTGAGTGTTCTATTTTCTTAAGAAGGCTATGGCCAATAGCTGAAAGTGTTTTATGTGTGTGTCTTTTGTATGTGCCTGTTGTAGCTCGGCGCCACGTCTTTCCGGTGAGTTGTCAACTGTCGTTATAATAGTAATATGTATACATATAGTGGATAGGTTAATATTTAACTTATGCTTTGCAATGTTGTTTTATAAAACAGTGTCTGCACTGCATAAGTAAGATTGTAATAATCATTTTTATAAAGTGGCCATGAAGTTGTTATTTTGATAACAGTTTACATCAGTATGACTTGGCACAAGTGTTTTTTGAAACCTACATCTAATTCACATAAATCACTCTAATGCTCCCATTCTACTAATTGGCTATAATGGCTAAAAGGTGCTGTGGGCTTACATTACAACAGAATACCTCTTCACTATAATATATATACTGCTGTTTACACTGATCACAGTTGCTTTAAAATAACATGTAGATTTACCAGTTTTACAGCACATAAAAAATAATATACTAAATTATCAAATTATTTATAGACATCTATAAAAAATAGAAAACGGATGACTTACCCAAAGGACAGGCTCGTCGATAGACACAAATAAAATCACACACAAACACACATACAAGCTTTCGCAACCGTTGGTCGCTTCTTCAGGAAAAGAGGAGGTAAGGAGAAGAGAAAGGGAAGGATATGGGTTTCAAGGAAGTGGAAAAGGATTCATTCCCCTAAGGTAAGTCCTTCCACTACTGGGATTGGAATGACTCCTCTTCCACTTCCTTAAAACCCATATCCTTACCTTTCTCCTCTCCTTACTTCCTCTTTTCCTGAAGAAGCGACCAACGGTTGCGAAAGCTTGTATGTGTGTGATTTTATTTGTGTCTGTCGACAAGCCTGTCCCTTGGGTAAGTCATCCGTTTTATATTTTTTATAATTGTTTACCCCACCAGGAAAGTTTCCTTCAATAATTTTTATTTATAGACATGCCATGCTAAATAGAAAATAGTTAGCAGTAATTTAATATCTCAAATCATCCTCTGAATAGTTTTGAAATTATGAAATGTTGTAGAATGCTTTTTCTTTCAGCCATTTCTCAGTCTTTATTTTAAATACATTAAGTGAGACATGATATATCTCTAGAGGTAAAGTATTAAATAGTTGTATCCCCAGATATTCATAGCTAGTCTGTGTTTCATGTAATCTAGCTGTGGACATATCTATCTGTTTCATCTGTCTAGTTTTATATTGGTGGACAGCTTCCCTTAAGGTGTAGTTATTTAAGTTTTCTTTAATCTTTAGAAGACAATAATATATGAAGAGTGATGGGACTGTCTATATTTTTAATTCTTTAAAGCATGGTCTGCAGGAAGTTCTATAGGTTGTTACTCCAGAAATAGACCTGATAACTTTTATTTTTGCCAGATGAAAATTTTTTGGCCCCTGCAGAAGTACCCCATAGAAGGATGCCATATTGCAGTTGGCAGTGAAAGAAGGCATAGTAACAGTTAAGTAATAAAGGTGTTGTTACACATCTGTAGCTTAGTCAATAAGAAGGTAACACATGAGAGCTTTCTACATATGTGGTCTGTATGTTTTTCCTAAGTTAATAATAGCTGAGCACCCAACATCACTGCTAGATAAACTGAAAGTAATATTCACTGTCTTTTTCATGGTTCATGGATAGCTCATTAAATTTGAACCATGCATCAGACAGGTTAAGGTACTTTTTGTTATCCAGTTCCAATTTGTTTATATCTTTCCCAGAGCTAAGGAATGTAGTGTCATCAGCATAAAGTATGGATTTACAGGGCATGCAGAGGGAAAGATCATTTATAAATATTATAAACAACAGAGGACAAAGCACAGAACCATGGGGAATGTCTCAAGTCTCTTCTAAGTACTGAGATTTTTGATTATTGTAAACTACAGTTTGTTTCCTGTCACTAAGCTAGGAGCTTATGAATAAGAGTTCTAAGCCACTGATTCCACAACACCAGAGTTTTTCAAGTAGTATTGTGTGGTTTACTGAATCAAATGCCTTACTTAAGTCAACTAGAATGGCATGAGCAGATAACTTTGTCTAAAATGAGGTTTATATAGAAAAGACAATGCCTTTGACTGCTTTCACTGTTGATAATTGGACCTAAAACCATATTGAAATAGAGTCAGTATATTGCTTTCTAAAAAAAGTCTGCAGATATCCTCTTGTATGCAGTATTCTATTATTTTTGAGACAGTAACCACCAGTGAAATTGGACGATAATGCATGATTTATTACCCATTTTATGAATAGGTACAACAACTATTCTTTTTAGACAGTCTGGGAAGTGAATACCAACATACATCCAGTTTATTAGTATACAGAGAGGGTTTAATATAAGATCCGCCCCGCTATTTTTTTAATTTTTTTAAAAATTTATTTATTATTATATGACGAGATTAGATGGGCCATTAATGTCCTCAGATTTTGTACTTCCTAGTTTTGTTATTGATTTAACCACATCAGATTATTTGAAATTTCAATGTAATAGTCATTTGCCCTGCATTTGGATATTTTTATTTTCAGTCTATAACGTTTTTTAAGATTACTGTAAGTGCATTTGTCTACAATACTACTTTTTACTTTTACATAGCAATTAAGTACCAAAAGCCTTAGTTTCATTAAGTAAGGAGCAAGCCATTTATTTTGTGTCGTGTGCCTGTGTCTTTTGACTTTACTATTTTGTTTTTTGATCTTGGGGGCAACAATTCTTAAATTCTTTAGAGAGAATGTTCATGAAGCTGCTGAAGGCACCCTCAACATTTTTGGAAGAGAGTAAGACAGTATTCCAGTCTACAGTTTTTTTTTCTTTCCTACAGGTGTTAATATGCTTATCAGTGAAAACCTACCATATACCGGAATGGAATTTGTTCTTCGTCTACATTTAATTTCTCAGTAATTAATTTTACCTAAATACCTTTGTGGTCTCATAGGTGATCAACATTAAATAATTCTAGTTCAAATTCACTTTTATGTATATTTGTTATGAGGTTATCAAGACAGGATTGAAGCCTTGTAGGGCTTTCATTTGTAAAGAAAATGATTATATGACCATAACTTGTTTGTTAAGTTACTAATTTCAACTATATTTCTTTCTAACATCAAAGTTAAAGTCACCCAATTAGAATATTTCTCTGTATCACAGTCAGGGATATGATATACAGAAACAATTATAAGCGTTACTGTTGGTAGAAGCATAACAGCTGCTTCAAAAACGCCTTTAATACATAAGTCATTAATATTAAGAACAATACATATTAGGTATAAGTCATTACTTATATAAATTATTTTTCAAAAGAGATACATTGGCTGGTCAGTACTTACCTTTGTGCTGTACTGCCGATAGTGACACAAATAAAGAAAAAGAAAAAAGGGACGAAAAGGACAAGCTTTCGGGAACACAGTCCCTTCTTCAGGAGGGAGAGAAGGGAAGAAAAAAGGGTGGGAACAGAAGAGAAAGGTAATAAACGACTTAGGTCATGAGGGTGGTGTTTGAGGAGTGTGGAAGTCATAGATACTGCATATTTGTACTTAGCCAATAGACGAAGATTACTCACCAGGCGAAGGAGCACAGGTGTGACAGCATCACAAATAAATAAATGAATACACACACACACACACAAACGCAAGCTTTCGCAACCCAGTTGCTTCTTCAGGCAGAAGGGTAGGAGAGGGAAAAGGAAATGATGAGGGTTTTAAGGAAGGGGGTAAGGAGCCATTCCAATCCCGGGAGAGGAAAGACTTACCTTTGGGGAAGGAAAGGAAGGTGAACAAATACACACACACACCCATACATTTACAGAGACGCAAACACACCTAGGCAGACATACTATAGAAACCAAAGAAGTTAAGAAGTTAGACAGAGATGCCACTAGTGGCAGAGGCTCCATCCAGAGACCCGAGGCAAAGATGTGAAGATGTTAAAGATGGCAGGCGGGAATTCAAATTTAGTGGAAGTTAAGAGCAGGTGGGCAATGGGAAGAGAGAATATGCTGAAGGGCTAGTTCCCATCTCCGGAGTTCTGAAGGATTGGTGTCGGTGGGAAGTATCCAGATAACCCGGATGGTATAGCACTGTGCCAAGATGTGCTGGCCGTGCACCAAGGCGTGTTTAGCCACAGGGTGATCCTCTTTACCAACAAACACTGTCTGCCTGTGTCCAATTTATGCGAATGGACAGTTTGTTGCTGGTCATTCCCACATAGAACGCTTCACAGTGCAGGCATGTCAGTTGGTAGATCACGTGGGTACTATCGCAAGTGGCTCTGCCTTTGATCGTGTACACCTTCCGGGTTACGGGACTGGAGTAAGTGGTGGTGGAAGGGTGCACAGGGCAGGTTTTACAATGGGGGCGGTTACAAGGGTAGGAGCCAGAAGGTAGGGAATTGGGGATTTCATAGGGGTGGACTGGGAGGTTACGGAGGTTAGGTGGGCGGCAGAAAGACACTCTCAGTGGAGTAGGAAGGATGTCATGAAGGACGGATCTCATTTTGGGGCAGGATTTAAGGAAGTCATATCCTTGCTGGAGAACCACATTCAGAGTCCGCTCCAGGCCCGGAAAGTATCCGGTGACAAGAGGGGATTCTTCTGTATAAGGTTCTGAATTTGGGGGGATGAGGAAGTGGCTTTGGCAATTTGCTTCTCTACCAGATTAGGAGGATAGCTGCGGGATGTGAAAGCTGTTATTAGGTTATTGGTGTGGGGGGATGAGGAAGTGGCTCTGGCAATTTGCTTCTCTACCAGATTAGGAGGATAGCTGCGGGATGTGAAAGCTGTTATTGGTGTTACACCAATAACCTAATAACAGCTTTCACATCCCATAGCTATCCTCCTAATCTGGTAGAGAAGCAAATTGCCAGAGCCACTTCCTCATCCCCCCAAATTCAGAACCTTCAACAGAAGAATCCCTGAAGTGCCCCTCTTGTCACCGGATACTTTCCGGGACTGTAGCGGACTCTGAATGTGGCTCTCCAGCAAGGATACGACTTCCTTAAATCCTGCCCCAAAATGAGATCTGTCCTTCATGACATCCTTCCTACTCCACTGAGAGTGTCTTTCCGCCGCCCACCTAACCTCCGTAACCTCCAAGTCCACCCCTATGAAATCCCCAAACCACCTTCCCTACCTTCTGGCTCCTACCCTTGTAACCGCTCCCATTGTAAAACCTGCCCTATGCACCCTTCCACCACCACTTACTCCAGTCCCGTAACCCAGAAGGTGTACACGATCAAAGGCAGAGCCACTTGCGATAGTACCCACGTGATCTACCAACAAACATGCCTGCACTGTGAAGTGTTCTATGTGGGAATGACCAGCAACAAACTGTCCATTCGCATGAATGGACACAGGCAGACAGTGTTTGTTGGTAACAAGAAGCACCCTGTGGCTAAACACGCCTTGGTGCACGGCCAGCACATCTTGGCACAGTGCTACACCATCCGGGTTATCTGGATACTTCCCATCGACACCAATCCTTCAGAACTCCGGAGATTGGAACTAGCCCTTCAGCATATTCTCTCTTCCCGTTGCCCACCTGGTCTTAACCTCTGCTAAATTTGAATTCCCGCCTGCCATCTTTAACATCTTCACATCTTTGCCTCAGTTCTCTGGACAGAGGCTCTGCCACTAGTGGCATCTCTGTCTCAACTTCTTAACTTCTTTGGTTTCTATAGTATGTCTGCCTAGGTGTGTTTGCGTTTGTGTAAATGTACGGGTGTGTGTGTATTTTTCACCTTCCTTTCCTTCCCCCAAGGTAAGTCTTTCCTCTCCCGGGATTGGAATGGCTCCTTACCCCCTTCCTTAAAACCCTCATCATTTCCTTTTCCCTCTCCTTCCCTTGTGCCAGAAGAAGCAACTGGGTTGCGAAAGCTTGCGTTTGTGTGTGTGTGTGTGTGTGTGTGTGTGTGTGTGTGTGTATTCATTTATTTATTTGTGATGCTGTCACACCTGTGCTCCTTCGCCTGGTGAGTAATCTTCGTCTATTTTTTATATATAATTTTTCCTGCTAGGAATTTTTCGTCTTAATATTCGTATCATATATAACCAAAGAGGAAAGATCAAGCAGTAAAGAGAAGAGAAGATGAGTGAACTGAATGATGCTGAGGGATGTAGGAGGAGCAGGGGGTTGTCTAAAAAGTTTTTGATTGACAGGGAAACATGAACAGACACACACACACACACACACACACACACACACACACACACAGAGAGAGAGAGAGAGAGAGAGAGAGAGAGAGAGAGAGAGAGAGAGAGAGAGAGATTTTGGGGGTGGGGGTTAGGAAGGGATAATGAATAGGTGTGCTGAGGATGGAGGAAGGGGAGGGGTTAGCATAGAATTAGGCCAGGGGGGTGGCAGGAGGAGAGGATATGTTGGAGAACAAGTACCCAACCCATTTTAAGTTCACTAAAGATTAATATACTTCAACAAGAAGTACCACAGTAGATAGCTGAGTTGAAGAGGAATGGGCATGAAAAAAATAACAAAAGATGTTCAGATCATATGGAAGGTAACTGTGATGAAGCCATATGTAGTAGAAGAAATACTTAAATACTTCAGCTGATTGACGAAAGAATAAAGTACAAAATGTTTAGAGAAATTTGGGAATACAGAAATATATATGTCAATTAACACTGAACTAAATAGAAAGTGCAGGGTATCCAAGAGAAATGGCTACAGTAAACATTTGAAGAAACAGAAAGGGATATGATCATTGGAAGAACTGATGCAACATACATAAAAATTAAAACAAACAAAATGAAGCATTAAGAATGCAATGAGAATTCCATTGTTGAGTGCCAAGGAGAGAGTAGATAGGTATAAAGAGAACATAGATGGCCTGTGTGAAGGGCAACTTGTCTGTTGACAACCCTCTCCATAGCGCATCCACTGACACTTGGAGGCAGAGGATGAGACAGCAGCCAGTCAGTATCTGTCAGGCCTTTTGAGATCTATAGGGCAAAGTTTAGTTGCAGTTTTTAGTGATAGGGTGAACAGAGTATGTGTATGCTGTGTACAAATACAGGGAGAGTTGGTCAAGGTTTTTAGAGCAGATGAATGTGCTGTTGGCTCAGTCAGCCATTTTATGGCTGCTGCCTTAGGGTGTAGAGGTGGTGAAGAATGTGGTGCATCACTTGGGAAACTTCAGGTGTAGCTTACAACACACACACAGTCTCTGCTGCCACAGTACTTGTAGATGGCATGGTGAAGCTGCCATCATTGTAGGGTAAGTGGCAGATTGTAGCGTGTTCACCTCATTTGATGCGGAAGACCATGGCCTTGCTCTAATCTTAGGTGCATTATGGAGCTCCTAAGGAGGAGAGGATAATAGTTTTATACTACACTAGGACCACATTTTGTATACATCACCTTGTTGTCTCGGTCGTTCAGTGGTAGATCTCGTTGTTTGCCAGCAAATGTGCATAGTGAAAGCAACAGGACGACAGATTCTTAAACGTCATATGGAAGTAACCATGAATATGACACGCTTCATTTTATGTATTTTTATTTTTATTTTTGATGAAACACAAAAACAGAAGTAAGACAAAGACTGACTGCATTCCGTACATCTTTAAGACTGCTTGTTGGGCACCAAATGACTACTTTCATACTGACTGCTTTACAACTAAGTGACTAACTTCCATACTGGCTACTCAAAGTAATATTAACTCATTACTCTCCTCGTTCATGACAATTCGCGCGTATTTATACATTCAGATCTTCGAGAACATTCTATAATAATGAAGTTACAATGTATTATATTAAATAGTCTGTTCATGAAACATAAATAAATCATTCATCAAGAAAAGATAAGAAAAATTGTGACAAATGTAATAATAGGATTGCCGTATCAAAAAAATACAAAAGATCGTAAGTAAATAACAATTAGTGCAGTATTAATATATGTTTACATGATTTAAAATGGTTAGATTAAAGTAATTATGCAATTTTACAGTCAACAAAGTATTGCATTATGGTCCATGCATAACTGAAGACATCAGATAATGTTAGTTATTAATTTCATTAACAAACACATTGTTGTCCAACATTACAACTTTCAATAATTAATTAATTTAGTTTATTAGAAGACCCAAATAATGAAGTGATTAAATAAATGTGACCAGGTACTGGTGTTAAAAAATACTTATATAAATATGGAATATTGGGGTATAATACTATGATCAAATGTAGTATGGTATACTTCATTATTATAAACAAATGAGATTTTCTAGGCCAAATATATTACAAGAGGGTACAGAGCTGGAGCCCTCATTCATGATGTGGATGTGAACATTCCTGCAGCAATCGGCAGTCATCTGCAAGTTATGGCACATTTTGGAATAAATTAAACATGTCAATCGGGTTCTGAGGCCATCCTAAGTTCGTAAGGGTGGCTGGCAAAATTGTTTAAAACTTTTAGCTTTATACATGGGATACAAGAGGAGCTCACAATTTGCAGCATTATTACGAGAGTTGATCAGGGTCCTTTGGTTTGAAGCCAAGTGGGGAGGGGGAACTCAATCAGTCTTCAGATTTCTAGACATGTGTTAAAGGATAATTTTAGGGCTCTCTTTCAGAGGTCTGATTGTTGCCAGCATCAGACCAAAACCTGGAAAGCAGGTTGCTAGCTTACTTGCCCATGGTACCATTGGGTTTTACCCCTAACAGTTGAGGGACTAATCAGTGGATTTGGTAGTCTTTGCAGTCAAAGGTGGCGATGGGAAAGCAAGGGGATCCAGATCTGTCATTGACTATAATAATAACATACCAGGAATTCCAGATTATAAGTCAGAGACACACATGTTTACAGAGGGTTGTTTGATGACACTGATCATTATTTAATCTGAAGTGAAATTGGTTTTAAAAGGCCAAAAGTTCAGAAAGTCAGATCCATATGCAGGGTCAGGCTAAGGAAATCAGCCACAAATATATAACAATGAGCTCAGAAAGGTACCCTTTAATTGAAAGTAGTCATTTAGAGTCATCGTAAGAGGAATGGACAAGGTACAGGAATACACTACTAGAAGTGGCTAGGAAATGTCTTGGAACAGTAGTGTGTAAAGGAAGGAAGAAGCAGACAGCTTGGTGGAATGGCACAGAAGGCGTTACAAACATGGCTCCATACTAGAACTGAGGCAGACAGAGACATTTATGTTAAAAAAAGAAACAAAGCCAAACAGATAATTGCAGAATGCAAGTAGAAATCATGGGTAAGATTTTGGAAATAAGTTAGAAACATTGGATCAAGCCACAGGAAAACCATTCTGGAGCATAATTAATAGTCTTAGAAAGGGAGAGAAGAAGGAATTAACCAATGTTTTGGACAGGTCAGGAAAGTTGCTAGTGAATCCTGTTGATGCCTTAAGCAGATGGAGGGAATATTTTGAAGAGTTGCTCATTGTAGGTGAAACATTCAATGATGTTTCAGATTTTGAGGTACAATGGAATAGGAATGATGACAGAATCAGCATCACATTTAAGGAAGTGGAAAGAACAGTCAGTAGATTGCAGTGCAATGAAGTGGCTGGGGAAGATTAATATGACGTTGGAACTCATCAAATATAGTGGAATGTCAGGTCTCAAATGGTTACAAAGGATAATACAAATGCCGTAGAAGTCGGGACAGGTTTTCGTCTCACTGGATGAAAACAGTAATCACACCAATTTTCAAGCATGGAAACAGAAAAGATTGTAACAACTACAGAGGCAGCTCCTCACTTAACATTGTGGACAAAATCTTCTCAGATATTGTTGAAAGGAAAGTGCGAGTATTAGATGGATGAAAATTAGTGTGGGTTGAGGCCTCTTAGAGGCTGTCAGGACCAGATCTTTCACTTACGGCAGATAGAGGAGAAGTGCTATGAGTGAAACAGGGAATTTAATCTATATTTTACATATCTAGAAAGGGTTTATGACTGTGACCCTAGGTGGAAGCTATTGTCAGCACTACAAGATCATGGAATAGGAGTCAAATTTCTGCAGGCAATTAAACGTCGCAAAGAAGATTGTCAGGCAGCAGTTAATGGTAAACTGAGTTCAAAGCTCATGGTAGTTTCAGGGGTAAGACAAGGCTGTAACCTGTTACAACTGTTGTTCATACTATTTATGGATCATATGTTGAAAACAATAGACTGGCAGGGTGAGATTAAAATAGGTGAAAACAAAAAAAGCAGTCTCAAGTATGTGGACAACTTGGATGTGATGGCAAATTCTATTGTAAGGTTGCAATCTAATATTTCAGGGTTAGATCAGAGGTGTAAGAGTTATGGTATTACGATTAGAAACTCCAAAAGTCTGTCTGTCTGTGAGAAAGAGATTTAAACAGATTGAGTGCCAAATAGGAGGAACAAAGTTAGAACAGGTAGGCAGTTTAAAGTACTTAGGGTGTATTTTCACACAAGAGGCAACATAGTGAAATAACTTGAATCAAGAAGGAAGTCAGTACGACAAAGTTAACATAGCAGTGTTCTATCTTCCAACCAACTTTGTTGTATGGGGGTGAAAGATGGGTGGATACAAGTTACCTTATTAATGAGGTTGAAGTAACAGATATGAAGGAAGCAAGGATTATTGCAGGTACTAACAGATGGGAAAAATGGCAGGAGGATGTCTATAATGAGTAATTCAAAGAAAAGCTTGGAATCAACAGCATAGATGAAGCAGGCATGAACAGGCTAAGAAGGTGGGACATGTTACACACATGGGAGACAAAAGGTTATCTATGGTTTCAGCAGTAGAGGGTGAAGTCAAGGTAGACCAAGGAGAAAGTACTTGGATTCAGTCAAGAATGATTTTGAAGTACGAGGCTAAGCATCAGATGAAGCATCAGTGTCAGCATTGGATAGGGGATCATGGAGGAATTTTATTAAAGGGACTATGCTCCAAACTGAACACTGACAGGCATAATCAGTCTCTAATGATGTTGGTGGTAATGATCCTTATCTTTGAGCAGTCAGGGATGGACTAAATGAAGAAAGCAGTTACTTAGGTAGCAGAGTACTTGTGGAGTGCATATTGGTTTTGTTAGTTGTTGTTCTGATGAACACTCACCAGCCACACAGAGACAGCAAACTGTGGTCACATTCAGATGAAAGACACTCCATCATAAATTAGCAGAAGTTGTTCCTGGAAATCTAAATATTCTAGTCCTTAGTAAAATGAATTACTGGTTCAATAACCTCTATCCAGTCAATCATTAATAATTCTGGGGTGGTTGTAGGAGACATCATCAAGAAAGCTTAAGCTCTCAATTTCACATTTAAGAATCAATTCATGCAGGAGGATCATACAAACATACTGTCAATTAATTATCACATAGAATCTTGAGGGGATGACACATTAGTAAGTGTCCTAGGTGAAGAGAAGCACCTGACGGAGCTGAGAGTAAATAATTTGCCAGGTCGAGATGGGAGCCTAATTCAATTTTATAAGCGTATTATATAGCATTGCCCCCTTACTTAGCATGAATTTATCACAAATCTTTGGGTGTAAAATCCAAGTGACTGGAAAAAAGTGCAGGTGACTCTTATTTATGAGAATGGTAAACAAAAGGACTCACAGACTTACAGACAAAATCATTAACATCAGATTTACACAGAATTCTTATACATATTCATAGTTTGAAAATAATAAATGTCCTCGAGACCAAAAAAGTTCTGCCCATGCACCAGCACAGCTTTAGGAAGCATCACTCACATGAAACATAGCTTGACCTCTTCTCACATTAAATCTTGTGAGTACCACTAGGCAGACTGCATATGACTTGCTTTTTAAAAGGTATTTGACACAGTGTTACATTGCAGATTGCTACTGAAGCTACAAATATGCTACACTGCAGATTGCTAATGAAGCTACAAATATATGGAATAGGTTAACAGATATGTAACTCGCTGTAAGACTTTTAAAGCAACTGAACTGACTGAATGGCAACTAGAACTAAATGTAGAAAAATGTAAGGTGATGCCAGTGAGCAAGAATAATATCCCAAACATTTTTAATACACTGTTAATATTGAGCTACTTGACAGTTTTGTCAATTAAATATCTAGGTGTTATGATGCAGAACAGTAGGAAGGAGAATAAGCATGTAAGGACAGTTTTGGGAAATGCAGTTTATTTGGGGACTTAGGGAAGATGTGGTCCATCTGTAAAGATGACTGTTTATAGAACATTTGTGTGACCTCTTTTTGAGCACAGCTCAAGTGTTTGGCGTCATCACCAGATCAGTTTAAAGGAGGACCTAGAACAATTTAGAGGCACACTTCAAGATTTCTTATAGTAGTTCAATCAATATGTGAATCTTTCAGAAATGCTCTGGAAACTCAAATGGAAATCACTGGAGGAAAGACAACATTTTTTTTTTCAACAAATTTTATTTAGGGAATTCAGTGGACCGGAATCTGAATATGATTTCACGAAAAGGCCACAAAGGTAAAATAAAAGAAATTAGGGCTCATACTGTCATATAAGCAGTTGTTTCTCTCTGACTATATGGGAGTGGAACATAAAGGGATATATGACTAATAGTGGTAGTGGTATAAAGTACCCTCTGTCATGCACCATATTGTGCCTTGTGGGGTATATGCATAGATGTATATGTAACAGAATTGAATATTGGAATTAAAGTCAAGAAGTTTCTGAGAATGTAAGTTTGGAGCATAGCTTTGAATGGAAGTGATATGGACAAGAGGTAAAACAGGAACACAAGAGTACAAAAACATTTGAAATTTGATGTTACAGAACAATGTTGAAAATTAGGTGGATTCAACCTCCCACATGCTCATGCACTTCACAGTTGTACAGACATTTAAAAAAAATAATAAAATAAAATCTAGTTATCTACTTAATGTCTGTTGGGGCCACTGCTGCTGTACATGAAGTGATGAGTTACAATACCATATTTGTAATTTATAGATGAAGAACAGCTTAAGACGAACATTCATGCCTACATATGTTGCATACTAACAAATTATGTAAGTGGAGAAAATTCTAAGGACTGGAAAATTTGAATTTTTTGTAACGTAGTATTCTAACAATGGATCCAAGCCCTTTAAAGTGTAAGTAGTATTAAATGCACCAACAGCTGTAGTGTCAATTTTTTATTTATTTACAAGTATAGCTTCCATACACTTTTACCAGTCCATCTTAACTTCTGTGTGTAGTATATTTTGAACCATGATATCCAATACATCATCCTTTCTAAATTTGTCTAGTATGGAATGTGTTTTAGCTAGTTGATACTGTCCCACTTTCTAGACTCTGCTGTAAGTGCATTTCAGGAATAGTCTGAGGATACTAGTGATTGTCTGCAGTTATTACTACAGATTTGTCTAAATTTTTGGGGAAAGGGGGGGGGCACCTACATGATGATTCACGGACTGCAATTCTGTATACTTTGTTTTTAACTAAGACAAATTTCCATTTCATTTCTATAGATTGATCAGCACTTAAAATCAAGGACCACATTGCCCAGAGCGCTATGTATATCATAATTTTCATTAGTGCTTCTGTTTTTAAGAGGTTTCTTGTCACCTACTTGGCAGATTTCGTTTGTGGTGCTGTTTTAAGAGTTTATTCTTGTGTATTCTGATAATATCATGTGTATAGTTTTTGTCTGCTGCAAGCTATGTGATTTAAGTATCATATCATCACTTCTTTATTTCGTATTTAGCTTTCAGAAAGCTTTTATTCCCGCGTGTTTGATAACAGTGTATTCCATAGATTTTCTTGTTTATTTTGAAAATAGCCAGATACAGTTTTGTTGTTTTGACAGTATAATTACTATTGACCACAGTTCAGTCAGCTGCCAGCCGCCTTTATTAAACTACTAGACGAGTTGAAAGTTGATTATTTAGGTTTCTACTCTCTACAGTTAATTGTATTGATAGGGTGGATGGGATGTGTGCCTGCTGTGTGCGGACACAGGAGTTGGCTGCAGTTCGCGAACAGCTGAGCGTGCTGTTAGCTACGGTCAGCTGTCTCCAGGCTACTGTCTTGGGGTGCAGCAGCGGTGGGGAGTCTGGTGCATCGAGCAGAACATCTCAGGTGTCTCATGCTTTGACCTCTGTCCCTGCTACCGAGGCACCTTCAGGTGTACCGGACGTGTTCGAGCCACCCTCTCCACAAGGAGAGTGGCAGGTTGAACGTGGTTGCGTCACTCGAGATGGAAGACCAATGTGGAGGCTGGCCGTCTGGCCACACCCGTTCGTCCTGTGAGTGAACATGAGGCCACACCTTAAGCAGGGTCCGAAAAGGTGCAGGAGGGGATTATTAGTTATTGAGAGCTCCAATGTCAGGCGCATGATGGAGCCCCTTAGGCAGATAGTGTCGAGATTTAGAAAGAAGTCCAACGTACACTCCGTGTGTCTGCTGGGGGACATCATTTGCGATGGGGAGGCGGCCTTGCCAGTGGCTATCAAGCATGTGCGGTGCGGTCAACCGCAAGCCGTGGCTCACATTGGCACCAGTGATGCTTGTCGCTTGGGTTCTGAGGACAGTTCCTGGCCGAATTGGTGAAGGTTGCTGTCCTCACATGCGGGGTGCAATCAGAGCTGTCAATTTGTAGCAATGTTCCCAGGGTTGATTGGGGTCCTTTGGTTTGGAGCCGAGTGGGGGGTCTGAACCAGAACCTTCGCCAACTCTGTGATAGTCATGGCTGCAGATTTCTGGATCTGTATTATTGGGTGGGGAATTGTAGGACGCCCTAGATAGATCAGGGGTGCACTACACAAAGGAAACAGCTACTCAGGTAGCAGAGTACTTGTGGAGTGCACATGGAAGTTTTTTAGGCTAGGCACTATCTCTGATGAGCACTTGCCTGTCAACATTCAGACAGCGAATTCAGGCTGCATTCAGCTCAAAAATTTGACTATCAAAATATTAGCCGTGAACTTTCAAAGTATAAAAAAACAGTTCCTAAATTTGCCGCACTGCGTGGAAATTATTGTGCTCAGGTAGTTTTAGGCACCAAAAGCTGGCTAAATCATGATGTGGCAAGTTCAGAAATATTTAGTGATGTGTGGAAAGTATATCGGAAAGATAGATAAGACACAAATGGAGGGAGAGTGTTCATCGCAGTGGACAAGGTTGAAAGAGACTGTGAAGTTAGCTGGGCATGTATAACAGATTTAAGAGAAGTAAAGTCAGTTGGGTGTTTTTACCGGCCCCCTAGTGGTGCTGAGACAGTTTTAAGAATCATTCAAAGAAAGTCTACGCCAGGTAGTGCGTAGGTATCTGGGCCATTTAATATTAGTCGGAGGAGACTTCAACCTTAAGAGTATATGTTGGGACGTCTCTACTTACATTTCAGGCAGTACAGACAAACAGTCTTGCAAGCTACTTTTGGACACATTCTCCGAAAACTGACTTGAACAGTTAAACCAGCAACCCAAGTGCAATGGAAATATTTTATGCTTTATAGCTACGAATAGGCCGGACCATACTAAAGAAGTCTGTGTAGAGACAGGAGTTAGTGATCATAATATAGTCATAGAGTCAATAGTGACCAAAGTTGATAATACAATCAAGAAGGCTAGAACCGCTTTTTTGTTAGGAAGAGGCGATAAGCAATTGTTAGGATCACACTTAGCAGACATCAGTTTCTTGTAGAATTTTGGAACATATTATCAGTTCAAATATAGTAAATTTCCTTGAGACAGAAAAAGCTTCTTTATGCAAATCAGTATGGGTTTAGGAAACATCGTTCATGTAAAACTCAGCTTTCCCTTTTCTCACATGACATCTTGCAAGCCATGGATGAAGGGCAACAGGCGGATTGTGTTTTTCTTGATTTCAAAAAGGCATTCAACACGGTGTCACACTGCAGACTGCTAAAGAAGATACGAGCATATGGAATAAGTTCATAGATTTGTGACTGGCTGGAAGACTTCCTAAGTAATAGAACACAGTACGTTGTTCGCAACGGCGAGTGTTCATCAGAGACGAGAGTATCGTCATGCGTGCCCCAGGGGAGTGTGATAAGACTGTTATTATTTTCTATCTATATAAATGATCTGATGGACTGAGTAACTTGTACTTTGCAGCTGTTTGCTGATGATGTTGTGATGTATGGGAGGGTGTTGTCTTTAACTGCCTGTAACAGCATACAGGATGACTCAGACAAAATTTCTAGTGGTGCAAAGAATGACAGCTAGCTCTCAATGTAGAAAAATGTAGGGTGATTTGGAAAACCTCTTGATTCAGTCACATCCTTCAAATATCTAGGCGTAACATTGCAGAGCAATATGAAATGGAAAGAACATGTGAGGAGAGTTGTGAGTAAGGCAGACAGCGACCTTCAGTTTATTGGGAGAATTTTGGAAAGATGTACTTTATCTGTAAAGGAGACCTTATATAAAACGCTTGTACGAGCACATCTTGAGTATTGCTCAAGTTTGGGGACCTGCAGCAGATCGGTCTAAAGGAAGACATAGAAGCAGTTAAGAAGTGAACAGCTAAGTTTGTCACTGGTGGGTTCGACCAATGCGCGTGTGTCACGGAGATGCTCCGGGAACTCAATTGGGGATCGCTGGAGGAAAGACAATGTTTTTTAATGAATTTCTGTTGAGGAGGTTTAGAGGGCCAGAGTTTGAAGCCGAGTGTAGTACAATGTTGCTGCCGCCTATTTACATTTCTCATAATAATCACAAAGATAAGACAAATTAGGTTTTGTACGGAGGCATATAGGTATTCTTGTATTCCTCATTCTATTTGGGAGAGGAATAGGAAATGAAATGCCTAGTAGTGGTACAGTGTACCCTCCGCCACGCACCTTACAGTGGATTGCAGAGTATGTATGTATATACAGATGTATATAAGTTCTAGGCATTATACATTCAAGAAATTACTAACTAAATTAGAGCCATTAATTTTATGAAACTGTTTTTTCTTAGAAAAAACTAACTAAATTCAAAAGCGGTTTCTATATGTATTTCAATTCACAACCTGTCCATTGGAAATGGAGTACTTTACTTTAGTGCTAATTTGTTTCACAGTCAGTTTCATTTCATTCAGGCTTGGTTTACTAATCTATAACTGTAATACAAATTTAGATTGAGTATCTAATTTATTTAATAAATTTCTTAAGAAACAGAAATATGGATAACATTAGTGAAATCTGCATAATGCATGGGACAACTTCGATTGTGGTGTACAGCTTGTGTATCATGAATATCTAAATAATATTTACTCCACATTGGAGTGATGTGGCTCTTCTCTTACATTTAAAACCAGTTTCAATCTGATGGCTACTTTTTTTGTACAGTAGGTTCTATCAAATTTTAGAATGTAAAGTAGGCATATCAAGCAGCAACATTTTTCAGTACTAGGACAATGAATTTCAAAACTTTTCAATTTTTAGGACCACTGCAGTCAATATGTGATATAAACGTGTTAGATGTGAAAGGAGTTTGACCAAACAATTTGTTTAGAATCACCTGATAAATATTGTAAATCTGAAATATCTTTATAATATTTTTGTGCACAAAGTAAAACATCTACTAACGTACTACACTATCTGCCTAAGGGGCTCCATCATGCGCCTGACATTGGAGCTCTCAATAACTAATAATCCCCTCCTGCACCTTTTCGGACCCTGCTTAAGGTGTGGCCACATGTTCACTCACAGGACGAACGGGTGTGGCCAGACGGCCAGCCTCCACATTGGTCTTCCATCTCGAGTGACGCAACCACATTCAACCTGCCACTCTCATACTCTACAGTTAATTGTATTGATAGGGTGGATGGGATGTGTGCGGACACAGGAGTTGGCTGCAGTTCGCGAAAGCTGAGCGTGCTGTTAGCTACGGTCAGCTGTCTCCAGGCTACTGTCTTGGGGTGCAGCAGCGGTGGGGAGTCTGGTGCATCGAGCAGGACATCTCAGGTGTCTCATGCTTTGACCTCTGTCCCTGCTACCGAGGCACCTTCAGGTGTACCGGACGTGTTCGAGCCACCCTCTCCACAAGGAGAGTGACACATGTAGTTTTGTTGTATTTGCATTAAAATATTTATCTAAGGTACACCAGGTAATACAGAAAAGACTGCATATTCTTTTGATCCTTCCCCTCTCCCTATCCTCCTATCTTCTGACCAGAAGACCTGCACTGTCATGCGTCCCAACCACTGCAGGCCACATCATATGACAAAGATTGTTGTGTCAGGAGATCAGGCAATACAGGAAGCATATGGGGCCTGAGAGACAGGTGTGATTGGTTAATGCCCAGTTCCTACCACTCAGCTTTCTAACACATTAATCAAAAAGCAATTTTAAGCAGAGTATACAACAACAACAACAACTACTACTACTACTACTACAGTAGAAGTTATTTAACATAAGTAAAAAGTAACTTTCTTTCCACAAATTTGTGAATTTCTTTCTAACTTATTGGCTTAATTTAGCAACTGTTTAAAGCAGTACATTGATACAGTTTATTGTTAATATTTTACAGAGATTAAAATTCTGTGAAACTACTTGTTTTGTTAATTTATAACGTGACTTGTTCCAATATGTGAATTATCTCCTTACTGATAGGATCTGAGGAATATGATCAATAAATAAATGAATGAATGTACAATTTCATATTCAGCTTATTATAGACACTTTCAGTAAATTGATAAGTTTAAGAAATTAATAACATGTTAATCTGTGAAATATTATGTTTAAGACAGTGGAATATAATTTCTTTCAGACATGCTCCATAGATATGCCGAAGGTCAAACTGTAGATGATGATGATTTCAAGGTTTGTAGTCTTATATTTTGTTACTTATTGGTCACAGTACTTGTGTGCATGTTTGCAAAACCTAGGCCCAGTAAATAATAGATACTTCTTATGAGCTCTATTCAATGTATAAACATGTAGACACTTGACTATAACTCTTGCTTCTCTTTTTGTTTCAGTGTTACCTGAAGTGTATTATGGTTGAGTTTAATTCAGTATGTATCTCAAGTCTTATAACCAATATTGTAAATACCAAATATTTTAATAATTATGCATTATAATAAATGTACATTTTCTATTTAAGCTCTCAGATGATGGAGTTTTTGTTTTAGAAGAAGAATTAGAAAATGTTCCTCCAGAAATAAAGGAAGAAGGCCATAGGGTTGTACATAGCTGCAAACACATAAGTAAGTAATGCAGATATGGAATCTAATTGGGATTGATTTAAAATAAGATTATTATTTTCCATAAATTGTAAAAATAAAGAACTTACATAGCATCATATTTAAATGTGTTAATTAGGAAATTTATGTTCCAGATCATGATGAAGCCTGCGAAACAGCTTACCAGATCCATCAGTGCTATAAACAGAGTGATCCTGAGGTGATTACTTTCTTCTTATTATTATTGTCATTTTCATTACAAAGACTGATTTGATGTTAATTTATCATGTGCAAGTGTCTTCATTTCTTCATAACTATTACAACCTATACCTTCTACATATATCCATCATGTTATAGATACACCTTCAGTAAATGGACAAATTTAAGAGGTTAATATGAGGTTGACATATAAAAAGTTACATAAACTTTGATTTATGTCTACTATTTTTATGTTCTCTATTTCCCTCCAGTACCAATTGACTTTTCTTTATTGGATCGAGATGTTTCCTACAAACTTAGAACGTCTTTAATTTAAACTGCACCATAATTTTCTCCTCAATTCAGTTCAGAATCTCTTCCTTAGTTGTCTACTCAACCTATTTAAGTGTCAGCAACCTTCTGCAGTATCACATTTTAAAAGCTTATATTCACTTTGATATTTCAATTTCAAATCTCTCTGCATCAGCAGTTAATTGTTTCCCTGTACAAATAACAAAACTCATCGCTGTTTGATATCACATTTCCCTGTGTTTCAGGGTTATCTATTAAAATTTATTTTACTTTTGTTGGTTTTCGCCTTATTGCCTGTATTAAAAGCAGTGTCAATTTCATTCATATGTTCTTCCATGTAGTCTGCATCCCATACAGAATTACAATATCTTCTTAATCTGTTTGTTATCCCTTAACTTTAATTCCCTTTCCTAATTTTTCTTTAGTTTCATTTATTGTGTGCCAAATGACCAAATACATTAATATGAGGGAGGGCTTAAAAACCTGTCTCATTCCCCACACTTTCTTTTCAGTTACTGTCTCTCTTTCATTTCCTTTGACTCTTATAACAGCTCCATCATTATATAAATAACTAGATGACCCAGCAATGCTTCGCAATTGATAATATGTATGTTCACTTGTTTTGAACGTCAAATGTGCAAAATTTTATCGTAATCATACGAATGATATTAATATCTCAAAGAAAAGAGCTCTTTCAGATTTTCAAACATTTTCCTACTTTTTGGCCAACTATTCCAAACTTTTACTTCACTTGAACCTTTGTCTCGCTTTGAACGTTGAATGTGCAAAATTTTAACGCAGTCAGATGAATGGTATTGATATTTCATAGAAAAATCTCTTTCTATTTTTTCCTGAATTTTCCAAATTTTTATTTCATATGAACGTTACTCATGATTTGTACGTCAAATATGCAAAATTTTATCACAATCAGGTGAATGATATTAATATCCCATTGAAAAAAAGCTCTTTCAGTTTCTTGCGAATTTTCAAATTTTCGGGGCAAATTTCCCAAATTTTTAGTTCATAAAAACGTTCAACTTTTGTTGAATGTCAAATGATCAAAATTTTATCGCAATCGAATGAACGGTTCTCAACTTATAGTGTTGAGTGCATTTAGAAACACATTGAAAAATAAACTTGGTTCAAATTTTGCGACTTTCCTTTTTAACTGTCATTTTATTTTCCGTCATGCGAGTAGTCAGTTACAGTGCTAAATTCAATCCATAAACACATTGAAAAACGCAGTTTCAGTTTTTCCTAAATTTTCCAATTTTCGGTAGTTTATCCCAAAAAATGTATTTCATACAAACCTTGTCCTGTCAAACTGTACTCAACTGATGCAATTACAACCATGTAGCAATTGATTTTTATTCATAGAAAAGAATCGCTTTCAGTTTTTCCTCAATTTTCCTACTTTGCAGGCGACTTTTCCAAATTTTTATTTGATGCGAACCTTCCTCTTCCTTTCAATGTGAAATGTACAGAATATTGTCACAATTGGACGAATGGTATTGATAGCTCACTGGAAAAGGCTGTTTCAGTTTTTCCCAATTTTCCTCTTTTCTGGGCAACTTTTCCATACTTTCACCGTTTAAACCTTCCCTGGACTTACACGAATATTTTAAGACTAAAATTAGCCAAATCGGTTCAGCCATTCTTGAGTTTTAACGAGACTAACGAACAGGAATGTCTGTCTAGGTGTGTTTGCGTTTCGATATGTCTGAGTATGTGTGTATTTGTTTACCTTCCTTTTTTTCCCCTAAGGTAAGTCCTTCCACTCCTGGGATTGGAATGACTCCTTTTCCACTTCCTTAAAACCCATATCCTTCCCTTTTCCTCCCCTTTTTTCCTCTTTTTCCTGAAGAAGCTGCCAGCGGTGGCGAAAGCTTGTATGTGTGTTTGTGTGTGATTTTATGTGTTTCTCTCGACGAGCCGGTCCTTTTGGTAAGTCATCTCTTCTATTTATATATAAATTATAGAGGGAAACTTTCCCGGTGGGATAAACAAAAATAAAAATAGAAAAGAGATGACTTACCAAAAAGACCGGCTCGTCGAGAGAAACAAATAAAATCACACACAAACACACATACAAGCTTTTGCCACCACTTTCCTTCCCTTTTCCTCCCCTTTTTCCTGAAGAAGCTGCCAGTGGTGGCGAAAGCTTGTATGTGTGTTTGTGTGTGATTTTATTTGTTTCTCTCGACGAGCCGGTCCTTTTGGTAAGTCATCTCTTTTCTATTTTTAATACACAATATTATAGGAGACTTTCCAGGTGGGAAAATAGGTATAAAATAAAGATTTTTGACTTACCTAAAGTACAGGCTCGTCGATAGAAACACCAAACACACACAAAAACACACAAACAATCGAGCTTTCGCCACCAGTGGTGGCTTCTTCGGGAAAAAGAGGAAGGAAGGAGAGGAGAAAGGGAAGGATACGGGTTTTAAGGAAATGGAAAAGGAGCCATTCCAATCCCAGGAGTGGAAGGACTTACCTTAGGGGACAAAAAGGAAGGTAAACAAATACACACACACTCACACATATCCACATCCAAACACACCTAGGCAGACATTTGTAGAAACCAAAGAAGTTGGACAGAGATACCACTTCAGGCAGAGGCTCTGTCCACAGAACCGAGGCAAAGATGTTAAAGATGGCGGGCGGGGATTAGAATTTAGTGGAGGTTGAGACCAAGTGGGCAACGGGAAGAGAGAATGTGTTGAAGGGCAAGATCCCATCTCCGGAGTTCTGAAAGATTAGTGTTGGTAGGAAGTATCCAGATAACCTGGACAGTGTAACACTGTGCCAAGATGTGCTGGCCGTTCACCAAGGCACGTTTAGCCACAGGGTGATCCTCATTACTAACAAACACTGTCTGCCTGTGACCGTTCATGCGAATGGACAGTTTGTTGCTGGTCATTGCCACATAGAACGCTTCACAGTGCAGGCATGTCAGTTGGTAAATCACGTGGGTGCTATCGCAAGTGGCTCTGCCCTTGATCGTGTACACCTTTCAGGTTATGGGACTGGAGTAAGTGGTGGTGGAAGGATGCATAGGGCAGGTTTTACAATGGGGGCGGTTACAAGGGTAGGAGCCAGAGGGTAGGGAAGGTGGTTTGGGGATTTCATATGGATGAACTAGGAGGTTACGGAGGTTAGGTGGGTGGCGGAAAGACACTCTCGGTGGAGTGGGAAGGATGTCATGAAGGATGGATTTCATTTCGGGGCAGGATTTAAGGAAGTCGTATCCTTGCTGGAGAGCCACATTCAGAGTCCGCTCCAGTCCCGGAAAGTATCCGGTGACAAGAGGGGCACTTCTGGGGTTCTTCTGTGGAAGGTTCTGAATTTGGGGGGATGAGGAAGTGGCTCTGAAAATTTGCTTCTGTACCAGATCAGGAGGATAGCCGCAGGATGTGAAAGCTGTTATTAGGTTATTGGTGTACTGGTTCAGGGATTTGGGAGTGGAGCAGACTCGTTTGCCACGAAGACCTAAGCTGTAGGGAAGGGAATGTTTGATGTGCAATGGATGGCAGCTGTCATAGTGGAGGTACTGTTTTTTGTTGATCCGTCCGGGTTATCTGGATACTTCCTACCAACACCAATCTTTCAGAACTCTGGAGATGGGAACTTGCCCTTCAACACATTCTCTCTTTCCGTTGCCCACCTGGTCTCAACCTCCGCTAAATTCTAATTCCCGTCCACCATCTTAACATCTTTGCCTCGGTTCTGTGGACAGCATCACAAATAAATAAATGAATACACACACACACACACACACACACACACACACACACACACAAATGCAAGCCTTCACAACCCAGTTGCTTATTCAGGCAGAAGGGAAGGAGAGGGAAAAGGAAATGATGAGGGTTTTAAGAAAGGGGGTAAGGAGCCATTCCAATCCCGGGAGAGGAAAGACTTACCTTGGGGGGAAAAAAGGAGGGTAAACAAATGCACACACACACCCACACATTCACACAGACACAAGTACACCTAGGCAGACATACTGTAGAAAGCAAAGAAGTATATCATAGAGGAAAAATTCCAAACAGGAAAAATATACGTAAAAAATAGATGAAGTCCACTTACCAGGCGAAGGAGCACAGGCAGTGATAGCAACAAATAAACACACACACACAAACGCAAGCTTTCGCAGCCTAGCTGCTTCGTCAGGCAGAAGAGAAGGAGAGGGAAAAGGAAATGATGAGGGTTTTAAGGGAGTGGGTAAGGAGTCATTCCAATCCCAGGACAGGAAAGACTTACCTTGGGGGGGGAAAAAGGAGGGTAAACAAATACACACACACACACACACACACACACACACACACACACACACACACACACACATTTACACGGATGCAAGTACACATAGGCAGACATACTGTAGAACTGTAGAAAGAAAAGAAGTTCGAAGTTAGACAGAGATGCCACTTGAGGCAGAGGCTCTGTCCAGAGAACCGAGGCAAAGATGTTAAGATGGTGGGTGGAATTCGAATTTAGCGGAGGTTGAGACCAGGTGGGCAACGGGAAGAGAGAATGCTGAAGGGATAGTTCCCATCTCCGGAGCTCTGAAGGATTGGTGTCTGTGGGAAGTATCCAGATAACCCGGACGGTGTAACACTGTGCCAAGATATGCTGGTCGTGCCCTAAGGCATGTTTAGCCACAGGGTGATCCTCATTACCAACAAACACTGTCTGCCTGTGACCATTCATGCGAATGGGCAGTTTGTTGCTGGTCATTCCCACATAGAATGCTTCACAGTGCAGGCATGTCAGTTGGTAAATCACGTGGGTGCTGTCGCAAGTGGCTCTGCCCTTGATTGTGTACACCCTTCGGGTTATGGGACTCCAGTACGGTCTTAGACAAACTGTTTGCTTGTGGCAGAGCATGCTCTTCAACATAACTCCAGGGACCTCGGCAAGTGTAACACCATGTGTACCATCTGGATGCTCCCAACAAGCACCAGTCCCTCAAAGCTGCAGTGATGGGAACATGCACTCCAACACATCCTCTCCTCCTGCCATCTTCCTGGTCTAAACCTACATTAATGTCTTCCCTCTTCTATCCTCAACTCACCTAATCATTATTAATTTCCCACCCCTTCTTGTTGTGTGTGTGTCTGTTTTACTGTATATCTCTCTTTCAATTTTAATTAATTTAGTAAATTTCTAAAGAGTTGTTTCATTTGGGACTTTAACATGAAATGATACTCATTTTCCAGACTAAAAGCTTTGAGATGTAGTACCTCAGAAATAATGCAAGAACAGTGAGGGCTAAATTGGGATTTATTGCATTAGAATTAATTACCTGGCCACTAAACTTACAATTACATTAAAGGGCACAAAAAACAAAGAGATAATGTGTAAAGGTTTGTGACTTGAACCTCTATCCCTTTTACAGTGCCTATACTGTTTATATCACAAATATTGAGTTAAAACTTTGAAATGTAGTTCACATTATTACATCACAAATATGACAATGATTTAAAGTCTCAACTTCTGAAAAGTTAAGATAATATGTAGAGAAATGTGCAGCAAGTTGAACTAAGTCAATCTTTGAGAGGTATGCTTCGATTAGAAAACTGGCAACCCATTGTTTAAGCCCAGAGTCCCATTCTGTTAGGTAGCTGTAAAACAACGTTAGTAATGAATGTTCTGTCACAAGGTTACATTACAAATTTAATGTGTTAAGTTTCAGACCTGGATTAACAAGAGCAACTCCTATTTACATATTTTAGATCAAATTAATAAAAGTTTGTGTAACCAGATTTCACTAAACTTTAAAAATAGTCCACTATGCTGTGATTTTTGAAGTAATATTCTGAGAGTTACAATAAGCCTTTTTAACTCATTTTTTCAGTTGTACAGCCTGGTAGTTCGTGCATTTGATGCAACCATTGGTGACTAATAGGAAGTTGCTACTGCAGGCAGCTTACAGTGAAAGGTAAGAGAAACATAAAATATTTACATTGTGGGCTGATAACAGCCACTTACATTATCTGATTTTATCTTGTAATATGTTTGTTGCAGGACTGTCAAGCTGTCTAACTGAGGTGCGAAGTATTACAAAGGTGCTTTCCTAAATGATTTTAGTGAAGTGTGTTGCACCATATGCTGAAATTAATATCTGTACACCACAATAATATGACCAAATAAACAATGGCATCACAAAGTACAATTCAAAGCATTTTTGTAGCAGTGTTACTAAAGCCAGCCAACAATTTTTCTGCACTAAGAAAAAATAACAGTTGCAGTGGTTAAAAATGAAGTAATTCTTACTTGTACAGATTTTCAATATAAGTGAAACAAGAAAATTTACTTTCTCAAGAGACTTCTTACCTAATATATAACAACAATTGTATGCTAAACAGGTACTGCCTATATGAAATACATATGCAGCTGTTGTCTGATTTTAGCTACAAATCTGTATATATCTGTTTCTTTGACTATTCTTGGATGCAAATTTATAGATCTCAAAAATATCAGCTACTGTATTATATCTCCTATGTAGCAATGATTTCTACACTACAATATGCTAATATGTTTTTGTTTATTTGTACATCTACATCTACATCTACATACATACTCCGCAATTCACCGTAAGGTGCGTGGCGGAGGGTACACCGTACCACTACTAGGCATTTCCTTTCCTATTCCACTCCCAAATTGAACGAGGAAAAAAAGAATGCCTATATGCCTCCGTACGAGCCCTAATTTCTCTTATCTTGTCTTTGTGATGTTTACGCGAAATGTAAGTAGGCGGCAGCAAGATCGTACTACACTCAGCTTCAAATTCCGGCCCTCTAAATTTACTTAACAGAAATTCACGAAAAGAACGTCGTCTTTCTTCCAGCGATCCCCAATTGAGTTGCCGGAGCATTGACGAGACACTCGCGCATTGGTCGAACCTACCGGTAACAAACCTAGCTGCTCGCCTCTGAACCGCCTCTATGTCTTCCTTCAAACCGATCTGCTGCGGGTCCCAAATACTTGAGCAATACTCAAGACGTGGTCGTACAAGCGTTTTATACGCGGTCTCCTTTACAGGTGAAGTACATCTTCCCAAAATTCTCCCAATAAACCGAAGTCGGCTGTCTGCCTTACTCACAACTGTCCTTACATGCTCGTTCCATTTCATATCGCTCTGCAATGTTACGCCTAGATATTTGAACGACGCGACCGCATCAAGAAGCTCACTACTGATGCTGTATTCGAACATTATAGGATTGTTTTTTCTACTCATGCGCATCACCTTACATTTTTCTACATTGAGAGCTAGCTGCCATTCTTCGCACCAACTAGAAATTTTGTCTAAGTCAACCTGTATGCTATTACAGTCAGTTACAGACGACACCCTCCCATACACCACAGCATCATCAGCAAACAGCCGCAAATTACAACTTACTCTGTCCATCAGATCATTTATATAGATAGAAAATAATAGCGGTCCTATCACACTCCCCTGGGGCACGCCTGACGATACACTCGTCTCTGATGAGCACTCGCCGTCGAGAACAACGTACTGCGTTCTATTACTTAGGAAGTCTTCCAGCCAGTCACAAATCTGTGAACCTATTCCATAAGCTCGTATCTTCGTTAGCAGTCTGCAGTGTGGCACCGTGTCGAACGCCTTTTTGAAGTCGAGAAAAACACAATCCGCCTGTTGCCCTTCGTCCATGGCTCGCAAGATGTCATGTGAGAAAAGGGCAAGCTGAGTTTCGCATGAACGATGTTTCCTAAACCCGTGCTGATTCATGGAAAGAAGCTTTTCCGTTTCAAGGAAATTTACTATATTCGAACTGAGAATATGCTCCAAAATTCTACATGAAACCGATGTCAACGATATTGGCCTGTAATTGTATGGGTCAGTTCTCTTTCCTTTCTTATACACTGGAGTCACCTGCGCTTTTTTCCAATCACTAGGAACTTTGCGCTGAATTAAAGATTCGCTATAAATGCAAGCTAAGTAGGGGGCCAATGCCGCAGAATAGTCTTTGTAAAACCGAACTGGTATTCCATCCGGACCAGCAGACTTTTTCGTATTTAGCTCTCTCAGCTGCTTCTCTACACCGGAAATACTTATTGCTATGTCCCCCATTTCGGAATTAGTACGTTGATCAAATGATGGTATATTTGTGCGGTCCTCCTGCGTGAAAGATTTCTTAAAGGTTAAATTTAGAACTTCAGCTTTCCGTTTGCTTTCTTCTATTACTGCCCCGGAATGATCAACTAGTGACTGGACAGTGGGCTTTGACCCGCTTATCGATTTTACATAGGACCAGAATTTTTTCGGGTTCTCGGAAAGATCTTTTGCTAAGGTATCACTGTGATAATTATTGTATGCTTCACGCATCGATCTTTTTATAGACGCACGAATCTCTACTAACTTTTGCCTGTCATCATTTGCGTGTTCTTTTTTGAATCGAGAGTGCAACAGCCTTTGCTTTCTCAGCAGCTTTCTAACATTATTATTATACCACGGTGGATCTTTTCCATCCTTAATCGTCTTTACTGGCACATATTTCTCTAACCCTTCATTAACAATGCATTTAAATTTAGTCCACAATTCCTCTACATCCATAGTCCCAGAATTAAACGATGCCCATTCATTTTCTAAGTGCGATCGTAACATTAGCTTGTCGGCTTTTCCCAACAAAAACACGCTCCTAGCCTTCTTGACTGGTTTATGAACTTTGGTCACCATCGACGCAATGACGATATCATGATCACTAATTCCTGTCTCTACACAGACATCGTTAATGAGGTCAGGCCTGTTTGTGGCTATAAGGTCTAGAATATTTCCATTGCGCGTGGGTTGCCGGTTTAACTGCTCAAGACAGTTTTCGGAGAATGTGTCCAAAAGTAGCTCGCAAGACTGCTTGTCTGTACCGCCTGAAATGTAACTAGCGAGGTCCCAATCTATACTCTTAAGGTTGAAGTCACCTCCGACTAATATTGCATGGCCCGGATACCTATGCACTACCTGGTGTAGACTTTCCTTGAATGATTCTAAAACTGCTACAGCAGCACTGGGGGGCCGGTAAAAACACCCAACTATTAACTTTACTTCTTTTAGACCTGTTATGCATGCCCAGATAACTTCACAGTTACTTTCAACCTCGATCTCAGTAGAAACAATATCTTTGTCCACGGCGATGAACACTCCTCCTCCAGTTGTATCAGATCTATCTTTCCGATATACATTCCACGCTTCGCTAAATATTTCTGAACTTGCCACATCATCATTTAGCCAGCTTTCGGTGCCTAAAACTATCTGAGCGCAATAACTTCCGTGCAGCGCTGCAAATTCGGGAACTTTGTTTCTAATACTCTGTAAGTTCGCGGCTAATATTTTTATGTTCGAATTTTTGTTCCGAACGTGGCCTGAATTCGCTGTTTGAATGCTGACAGGCGAGTGCTCATCAGAGTTAGCGCCTAGCCTAAAAAAACCCCATGTGCACTCCACAAGTACTCTGCTACCCGAGTAGCCGCTTCCTTAGTGTAGTGCACCCCTGATCTATCTAGGGGCACCCTACAATTCCCCACCCGATAACGCAGATCCAGAAATCTGCAGCCATGACTGTCACAGAGTCGGCGAAGCCTCTGGTTCAGACCCTCCACTCGGCTCCAAACCAAAGGACCCCGATCAACCCTGGGAACAATGCTGCAAATCGACAGCTCTGCTTGCACCCCGCGTGCGAAGGCAGCAGCCTTCACCAATTCCGCCAGCTGCTTGTAGGACCTGAGGATGTCCTCAGAACCCAAGCGACAAGCGTCATTGGTGCCGACGTGAGCTACGACTTGCAGTCGACTGCACCCCGCACCCTCGATAGCCGCCGGCAAGGCCGCCTCCACATCTCGGATGAGGCCCCCCGGCAGACACACCAGGTGCACGTTGGAATTCCTTCCAGATCTGGACGCTATCTGCCTAAGGGGCTCCATCACGCGCCTGACATTGGAGCTCCCAATAACTAATAATCCCCTCCCCCCGTGCACCTGCTCGGACCCTGCTGAAGGAGTGGCCACACCTTCACTCACAGGACGAACGGGCGCGGACGGACGTCCAGCCTCCACATTGGCCTTCCGCCTCGAGCGACGCGAACGCCGTACAACCCGCCACTCCCCTTGCGGAGAAGGCGGCTCGACGACGTCCGGTACACCTGAAGGTGCCTCGATAGCAGGGACAGAGAGCGAAGCGTGAGACACCTGAGGTGTCCCACTCACCGCACCAGACTCCCCACCGTCGCTGCACCCCGAGACAGCAGCCTGAAGACGGCTGACCGTAGCCAACAGCGCGCTCAGCTGTTCGCGAACCGCGGCCAACTCCTCCTGCGTCCGCACACAGCAGGCACACATCCTATCCATCCTATCGATACAATTAACAGCAATTAACAACTTTAAAGAAGCCTACTACTATAATGAAGGCGGCTGGCTGCTGACTTAACTGTGGTCAGTGGTAACTGTCGAATCAACAAAACTGAGTCCGGCAGCTTAGCGCTGTTAACGCCGCGACACTAGTGACAGCTGGCACTGGACTGACTGATAACGAACTTTAGTAACGGTCTCTGACTTGTTTTGAAATACACCGGTCAAAGACGAAGACTAAACACAACAGTATTTATCAAATACGATAGAATAAACTATTAAAACAGTAGTACAAACGAAATCTGCAAGTACGCAGGAGTAAACCTCTTAAAACAGTACTACCGAAAATGAACTAGACTGGCAAATTAAATTTGACACAAATTAAATTCAGATACTTAGCGCTGTAACGATGTGGCACTGGTGGCAGCTGGCACTGGACTGACTGATAACGAACTTTAGTAACGGTCTCTGACTTGTTTTGAAATACACCGGTCAAAGACGAAGACTAAACACAACAGTATTTATCAAATACGATAGAATAAACTATTAAAACAGTAGTACAAACGAAATCTGCAAGTACGCAGGAGTAAACCTCTTAAAACAGTACTACCGAAAATGAACTAGACTGGCAAATTAAATTTGACACAAATTAAATTCAGATACTTAGCGCTGTAACGATGTGGCACTGGTGGCAGCTGGCACTGGACTGACTGATAACGAACTTTAGTAACGGTCTCTGACTTGTTTTGAAATACACCGGTCAAAGACGAAGACTAAACACAACAGTATTTATCAAATACGATAGAATAAACTATTAAAACAGTAGTACAAACGAAATCTGCAAGTACGCAGGAGTAAACCTCTTAAAACAGTACTACCGAAAATGAACTAGACTGGCAAATTAAATTTGACACAAATTAAATTCAGATACTTAGCGCTGTAACGATGTGGCACTGGTGGCAGCTGGCACTGGACAATGTATACATCTACACACAGGGAAGAGTTTCTCATCTTGGAATGCTTATCAGACTTTTACCTCTTGTTAGAACTGTAATAGATATTTTTCTTCAAACAATGGAAATTCCAGGAAGGATACAACAATATTTTCATGAAGGATAGGTTGCTTACTCACCACCAAGACATCCGATGAGTCGCAGAAAGGCACAAATAACAAGCATAAATAAACTTGATAGCTTTCAGCCATTAATGCTGTTGTCAGCCAGAGAACACACACACACACACACACACACACACACACACACACACACACACACACATGACCACCATCTCCGGCTGCTGTGTTACATTATTACTCTACTGTTGTTGTTATGGTCTTCAGTCCGGAGACTGGTTTGATGCAGCTCTCCACCCTACTCTATCCTGAGCAAGCCTTTTCATCTCCTCATAAGAACGGCAACCCACATCCACTTGAATCTGCTTACTATACGCGTCTCTTGGTCTCCCTCTGCGATTTTTACCCCACACACTTCCCTCCAATGCTAAATTTACGAATCCTCGATGTCTAAGAATATGTCCTACCAAGCGATCCCTTCTTTTAGTCAGGGTATGCCAAAAATTCCTTTTCTCGCCAATTTTGTTCAGTACCTCTTCATTAGTTATGTGATCTACCCACTTAATCTTCAGCATTCTTCTGTAACACCACATTTCAAAAGCCTCTATTCTCTTCCTGTCCGCACTGCTTATCGTCCATGTTTCACTCCCGTACAAGGCAACACTCCACACAAATGCCTTCAGAAAAGACTTCCTTACACTTAAATTAATATTCGATGCTAGCAAATTTCTCTTTTTCAAAAATGCTTTTCTTCCCATTGCCATTCTGCATTTTATATCCTCTGTACTGCGACCATCGCATGTTATTTTACTACCCAAGTAACAAAACTCATCTACCACCTTCATTGTCTCATTACCTAATCTAATTCCTTCGGCATCGCCTGATTTTCTAAGACTACATTCCATTATTTTTGTTTTGCTCTTGTTTATGTTCATTTTATACGCTCTCTTCAACACACTGTCCATTCCATTCAACTGCTCTTCAAGGTCGTTCGCTGTCTCTGACAGAATTACAATGTCATCAGCAAAACGCAATGTTTTTATTTCTTCCCCCTGAACTTTAATGCCTATTCCAAAATTTTCCTTGCTTTCCTTCACCGCCTGCTCAATGTACAAATTGAATAACATCGGAGAAAGGCTACAACCCTGTCTTACTCCCTTCCCAACTGATGCTTCCCTTTCATGCCCTTCAAGTCTAATAACTGCGGTCTGGCTTTTGTACAAATTGTAAATAACTCTCCTTTCCCTGTATTTTACCCCTGCTGACTTCAGAATTTGCACGTCGCTAATCAGTAATGAAATAAAATCAAGAAGTCCTAACATTAAAAATCATTTACAAGTTAAAACCATCCTGATATACAAGCTACAAAGAACTAACAAAAATTTCATTTTTTAGATGGGGAAAATAAGGTGACTTGACTATCAACACATTATGCACTAACTATTAAAAACATGCTGGATAAGATCTGCCACAAAATCCTCCAAATGAAGAAGTAATAGCATCCTCAGAATAGCTATAATATATTATACAGCACTGATATATGTAGTCTTATGTACATTCCTTAAAATAATTCTAGTTACTAAACAGAAAAAAAACGAAACAAAATGTATTCCAAGGTACACTATTCTTCAAGTACACTCTCCCCTACCTGAATACTGCAAGAATCGATGACTATTACTATTACTTTGAGAACATAGATTCCAGAAAATATTTTAGATTACTGATATGGATGCGAGACACCATGGGTAGTCTGTGAAAATATTCAATTTCATCTCTCATGTCTTGTATACTAATAAAGAGGACTCCATACTGTGGTTTCAAATGTAAATATTTTTTAATAAATTGTCATCCAGTTATGCATGTAGTCACTTATTTAAAAATCACTTTTGCTGTTAGTCAAAATTCAATTAAAGCATACTCATAAATAACTGCTTGAATAATTTGTGTAATACTTTCACTCTGGATGTTTCCTTTTTATGTTTTAAGTAATAACTGATAGATAGTTTATTTATTGCTCTTTTCCATCAGTGAGACCAATTTTTCATTTCTTTGGAGAGGGTTATATTTATAATATTGTGACATCATCCATACCAAATTAAGCCTTACCAAATGCAAATAAAGGCCAGCCAAAATTTTTCCCGAAGGAAGCTTGCACTTAAAGCAGTGTAATTTGACCTGTATTGTAGGACCAACTTCAGGGATTTGCCCCCCCCCCCAAGATGCGAATATTTCAAGCACTTTCCCCATCACATTCCTCTTCCTCTCACTTTCACACACAGTCAACCTTTTCCACACTCCCAAATATAATGAAATTGAAAACATAGTTTAAAAATGTATATTGCCAATCATCAGCTGTTTCTATATTTACAACTTTGGTTTCAGTTATGAATCATCACCAGAAAAGTAAATTAAACAGACTAATTACATTGGTAATCTTCTGTCACCATATCCATGTCAAACAATAAAAGATATGTAAAATGTCATTGACATAGTTTTATTTATCATCAAGACCTAATGTCAAGTGACATTTTACGTATCTTTCATTGTTTGACATGGATATGGTGACAGAAAATGTACCAACATAATCAGTCTGATTAATTTACTTTTCATAACCGAAACCAGTAAAGATGTAAATATAATAAACAGCTGATGGTTGGCAATGTGCATTTCTAAAATATATATTATAGCTGTTGCCACACATCTTGGTACAAATTTGAAAACTTAGTTCTTGCAATATAGTTTAGTTGCTTCAGGGCCAAAATAAGACATATTTCTTTTTCTCTTGTTATCTTAATATCTCTTAATAATGGCTTCAACATTGAGGAATAAAGGGAAATGAATTAGGACTTGAAATAAGTTACAGATAAAACAGAAAAAAAAATTAAAAATGTAGAAGGTTTGAAGAAAGGAGATCAAATGTAAAGAGGTAATGGTAACAGAAGGATGTTTATATCTTTCTGCATGTAAATACAGCTGTATCACTAAGTTTGCATAAGACTGAGGCATATGAAGGGCAGTGAATATTTCAATTATTGTTTCACGGTGAATACTTCTCCCAAAAGTATAGGAACAGCTAGGCCATCTTACACTGACATTTATCTTTATTATAAAGCTTTTCACTTCTGTGGGGGTTTTCTAGCTCATGTAGATATTTTTCAGGTGTTGTGATTAGGTATAGCAGAAACTCAATTGCCAATGTTGCTATTAATAAGCTTGACTATTTTGAAAGATGAATCAAGGTGACACTCTTCAGTGTTTCAATCATCATCTGTTCAACAATAACATATATAATATCCAGCAAAATACTAGATTTTCAATTGATTCATATTTCCAACCCATCTCAAAGTTATTCATTTATACAAGACTTTCATTGTCTTAATTCATCCTTTTTTAAGCTTATCAAAATTTAAGGTTTTGCCACTTCCTAAAACCTGCCTCCCTGAGTTGTGGCAATGTATGTCTACGCCTCTCACCTGAGCCAGTCATGGTGTGTTGCTGAAACTGGTTCACATGAGAATGTAAGATGAAATAGTTGAAGGGAGCTTTTAGAACAACCCCACTGTGGCATCGTTCACCACTCCCAACCAATTTTACTTTTGAAGCTTCCTGGCAGATTAAAAGTTTAATTCTGGAATTTTACTCTTAGTGGTATGGGGAAGGGCCTAGACAATGTGGACTAAACATCAGTAGCTACACTTGTACCTGGCTGGGAATTCGCACCAAGAAGGTCCCTCCTTTATACCACAGACAAAAACCAAAGAAGAATTAAATGATTGTGATGATGTTCAGAGAGAAGAACTGTTCTTATCACCCCTGAACTAGCCTGACTAGATTTAGATATAGCTGCCTTAAATGTGGCTAGACCATGAGGTGATGGACAAATCAGTGAGGCAAGTTCAGGGTACACCATCTTCTGGAAAGGAAAGGATGCAGGAGAGCCACACATCCATGGTGTAGGATTTGCTGTGAAAACAAAAATAGTGAATGAAAACTGACTCACACCTGTTTCAGTCAATGAAAGGCTCATGACCCTCAGAATACCTCGTGGCTTAGACAGTTTCATCACTTTCATCTCTGCATAAGCTCCTACTTCAGATAGCAACAAAGATTCAAAATAATCAGTTCTACAGTATTCTTACTAATATACATTTTACAGACAAATTACTCTTACTTGTTGACTTCAATGCCAGAGTGGGAACGGACAACCATTCTTGGAGAGACATCATGAGTAAACAATGGTTTGGAAACTGAAATGCAAATCGGCTACTGCTTTTGCTCTATGCGCTGAGCACGAGTTCTTCATCACCAATACCCAAATCCACTTGCCTAAGCACTACAAGACTACCTGGTTGTCCCCATGCTCCAAACACTGGCATTTTATAGACTATGTCATTACTTGACAGCATGACAGAAAAGACATTCTCATCACAAAAGCAGTTTGAAACATTTATGATTGCTGGACATATCATAAATTCCTAGTTAGCTGTCTGAGGTTACAAAAGTATTGTAAGCTGTGATCCCACTTTTCAAACCCACTGCACAGAAGTTCGCTCACTCTGCCAAGAAGAGCTCTCAGAACAACTCCACAAATCCCTAGCAATCACAGATGATGTTGACCAAGAATGTGTGGTGTCGCACAAGTCTAAAGTGCGCGCCACCTACTTTCGCCGTGCACCGCCATGCATGCACAACGCGGCGTTCTTACGACGTCAGCCATGAGCGCCCTCTGCTACAACTCCGCTTGTGGCCACCACTGAACGACATCGTTCACTTGGGACTGAGATAGGAACCAGCTAACACTTCGGAATCAGATAGGCACCAGTGAAGACTTGGCTATCGGATAGGCACTAGGCTGGCCTATAGCTCAACAATGTATCAGCATTCTGCAGTACTGAGCTATGTAAAAGTTAAGTATTATTAAGTCTCTAAGAAATATATATCTCATTCTAATTTACTCTAGTGTTTCTAGTTTCTGCTGTCCCACTGGCTGGTCACCTCCTACCTGCACAAGTGTGCATCCGTTATTCCTGTGTCGGTCTTTCTACTCGGCCACCGACACCTACGACGGAAATGAGACACAAAAGCGGCGATGAGGCTGGGACACAAAAGAATGGACTGCAATAAAGAACGTAAAGAAAGAGAATGTAGAGAATTACTGGTTTCAGTACACAGGAGAGAAGTGACTGGTTTGATGACAACAATGAAGAAATCCAAGCTATCATCAGTGTTGGATACTTACTCATCTCTTGCTCAAGATCCATCCTGCACAGAAATGAAAGCACATTTTCAAAACCTCAACAAAAATCTGAGAGTGAAATACGAACAATCAAGAACAAATGGTGGCAACAAAAAGTCTTGGAACTCCAAAATTTTACTGATGCCAGGAACCTTCGTGGCTTCTATGCTGGAATTAAAGGTCTTCATGGACCCACATAGTCTTCATCAGGAACACTGGAAGCTGCTGACAACACCACCATCCTCACTGACAGCAAGAACATGCTAAATCACTAGCAAGAGCACTTCAGCTCACAGTTGTTCAAATGTTCAAATGTTTGTAGAGGTTATGGGACTTAACTGCAGGGTCATCATCCCTAAACTTACAAACTACTTATGAACTACCTTATACTATGGACGGCACAAATACCCATGCCTGAGGGGGGATTCAAACCCCCGGCCGTAGTGGCCATGCAGACTGTTTTTCTGGTGCACCTCAGACTGCTCGGCCACCGCTCACAGTTGAATTGTACCTCTACTGCCACTAGAGATTTTCTCAAATGTGTCCCAAAGCATCCTCCACAACCCTGGATGGCTGACCCTCCAACCTTTCAAGAATTTACCAAGGCACTTGATAGTATGAAAGTAGGAAAGGCTACTTATCGAGGGTGGCAGGTTACCTCTAAAAACTAAGCTCTTCTCACTCATTCTATTAATATGGGAAATCCACAAGGTACCAGCCAACATGAAGAACTCCCCAGATGTAACCATCTTCAAAAAAGGCAATAGAAGCATCTCTGGCACTACCGTGGAATATCCTTGCTTTCTGTAGCTGGTAAAATTTTTCCCAAATCCTTTTAAATCACCTCCAGACACTGCACGGCCTAAGTTTCAATGACAGTTTCGCTCATCAATAAGAACGATCAACATGATTATTTGTGCACAACTGCAAGAGAAGTGCAGACAGTAACAAAAGCCTTTACTGTTAGTTTTTTATGATCTAGGATAAGTCTTTGATACAGTTCCCACAGAAGTGATGTGGATGGTGTTAAAATGCTTCAGCTGCCCTGAACATTTTGTTGACCTGGTTTAAGCTCTCTAAGATGACATGACCATGACTGGACAGGTCCTCTGCCAGAATGCAACATCTAATAAATTCCCAATAACATGTGGGCTGAAACAATGATGCAGTCTTGCTCCAACATTATTTGCCCTGAACCACCTCCATGAACCACGGACATTGTCGAAGTGGGGTGGCTTGCATGCCTCAATGATGCAGATAGCCGTACCGTAGGTGCAACCAAAGCAGAGTAGTATCTGTGGAGAGGCCAAACAAATGTGTGGTTCCTGAAGAGAGGCAGCGGCCTTTTCAGTAGTTACAGGGGCAACAGTCTGGATGACTGACTGAGCTGGCCTTGTTACATCAGCTAATGTGGCTTTGCCATGCAGTTACTGTGAATATGTGAATGCAAGGGATTAGGGATTAGTGAAGTTCAGTGGCAGGATGAACAGGATTTCTGGTAAGGTGAGTACAGGGTTATAAATAGAAAATCAGTTGGTGGTAACGCAAGAGTAGGTCTGATAATGAATACGAAAATAGGAATGCAGGTAAATTACTATGAAGAACATAGTGAACGCATTATCGTAGCAAAGACACAAAACCAACATCGACCACAGTATTACAAGTTTATATGGCCACTAGCTCGGCCAATGATGAGGATATCAAAGAAATGCATGAGGAGATAAAAGAAATCATGCAGAAAGTTAAGGGAGACGTAAACGTAATTGTAATGGGGGACTGGAACTCAGTAGTAGGAAAGGAAAGAGAAGGAAATGTAGTAGGTGAATATCGTCTGGGAAAAAGGAATGAAAGAGGAGATCACTTGGTAGAATTTTGTGCAGAGCACAATTTAATGATCACCAACACGTGGTTTAAATATCATGAAAGAAGGCTGTATACATGGAAAGAGATCAGGAGGCAATGGAAGGTACCAGATTCACTTTGTAATGGTAAGGAATAGATTTAGAAACCATGTTTTAAACTGTAAGACATATCCAGGGGCACATATAGACTCTGACCATAACTTATTGGTTATCAACTGCAGATTAAAACTAAAGAGACTGCATAAAGGTAGAAAAGTTAGGAGATGGAACCTGGACAAATTGAAGGAACCAGAGGTGGTTGAGAGTTTCAGAGGGAGCATTAGGCAAGGATTAGCTAAAATGGGAGGAAGTAATACAGTAGAAGAAAAGTGAGAAGCTTTGAGAGATAGGGTAGTGAAGGCCACAGAGGATCATAAAGGCAGAAGGACAAGGCCTAATAGAAACCCCTGGATAACACAGGATATACTGAACATAATTGATGAGAGAAGAAAATATAAAAATTCAGCACATGAAGCAGGCTGAAAAATGAGATTGTCAGGAAGTGTAGACTGGCTAAGCAGGACAAATGAAGATTGTAGAAGAATGTATAACTATGGGAAAGATAGATACCGCCTACAGGAAAATAAGAGATATTTGGAGACACAAAAAGAAGCTGTATGAATATGAAGAACTCAGACGGAAAATCAGTACTAAACAAAGAGGGGAAAGCTGAACTGTGGAAGGAATATATAGAGGACCTATACAAAGGAAATAAACTTGAAGGCAGTATTCTACAAACGGAAAACGAAGTGCAGGAAGAGCAGATGGGAGATATGATACTGCCAGAATAATTTGACAGAGCGCTGAAAGATTTGAATCGTAGGCCTCTGGAGTAGGTGATATTCCATCTGAACTGCTGATATCTTTAGGAGAGCCAGTCATGAAGAAACTGTTCCACCTGGTATGAAAAATGTATCGGACAAGGGAAATACCCTCTGACTTCAAGAAGAATATTGTAATTCCAATTCCATAGAAAGCAAGTGCAAGTCATGGTTGTAAAATACTAACACGAATTATTTACAAACAAATGGAAAAACTTGAGGAGTCCAAACTTGGAAAAAATCAGTTTGGATTTAGGAGAAATGTAGGAACATGGGAGGCAGTACTCACATTACAACTTATCTTAGAAGATAGGCTAAGGAATGGCAAACCTACTTTTTTAGCATTTGTAGATGTGGAGATAGCTTTCGACAATATTGACTGGAATACTATTTTTTAAATCCTGAATGTAGCAGGGGTAAAAAAATATAGGCAGTGGAGAGTTATATTAAACCTATACAAAACCCAGACAGCAGTTATTAGAGTCGAAGGGCTAGAAAGGGAAACAGAGATTGGGAAGGGAGTAAGACAGGGTTGTAGCCTTTCCCCAATGTTATTCAATCTGTACACTGAGCAAGCAGTGAAGGAATGCAAGGACAAATTTGGAGACAAAATTAAAGTTCAGGGAGAAGAAATAAAAACTCTGCAGTTTGTCAATGGCACAGTAATTTTGTCAGAGACTGCAGAGGATCTGGAAGAGCAATTGAATGGAATGGACAGTGTCTTGAAAGGAAGCTATAAGATGAACATTAACAAGAGTAAAACGAAGGTAATGGAATATAATGTCAGAAAATCAGGCGATGCTGAAGGAATTAGATTAGGTGATGAGACAATAAAAGTAGTAGATGAGTTTTGTTATTTGGGTAGCAAAATAACTTCTGATAGCCGAAGTAGAGAAGATATAAAATGCAGAATGGCTATGGGAAGAAAAGCATTTCTAAAGAAGCGAAACTTGGTAACATCAAATATTAATTTAAATGTTAGGAAGTCCTTTCTGAAAGCATTTGTCTGGAGTGTAGCGTTGTATGGGAGTGAAATGTAGAAGATAAAGAGTTCAGGCAAAAAGATGATAGAAGCTTTTTAAATGTGGTGCTACAGAATAATGATGAAAATTAGGTGGGTAGATCATGTAACTAATGAGAAGGTTCTTAACCAAGTTGGAGAGAAAAGGAGTTTCTGGCATATCCTGACTAATTCTGAGACATCAAGGAATCGTCAACTTAGCATTATTAGGAAGTCTGTGGGGTAAAAATCAAAGAGGGCGACTGAGGGACGAATACAGTAAGCAGATTCAAAAGGATGAACGTTGCTGAACATATTCTCAGATGAAGAAATTTGCATAGGACAGGGTAGTGTGGAGAGCTGCATCAAACCAGTTTGCGGACAGGACCACAACAACAACCTGGCAGCTATGCTTTATGAGACATCCGTAAACAACACTCGGGTAGAACTAAGTTACAGGTATGATGGAGGATTATTCAACCACTCTAGACTCCATTCAAAAAAGTTCAGAAATACCACTTGTGTAAAAGAGCTGAAATATGCTGATGACAATGCTTCTCCAGTTCATTCACCCGAAGAGTTGCAGCTGTCTGTTAACTGTTTCAGCAGGGAATATGAACAATTCTGCCTATCCATCAATATTCCAAAGACAAAGGTTCTTGTACAGCCTGTTCCTGGCTCTTCCCTTCCTGATTTCAGTATATACATTTCTGATACACCCTTGGAACAAGTCGATCATTTCTTTTATCTAGAAAGCATATTGTCATCTAACTTCACATCTGAAAAAGATGTGGAGAACAGAATATGTGCTGCCTATGTAGCATTTGCTCGACTCACAAAACTTGCTTTCCTGAATAAAGACCTATCACTATACACCAAACTGATTATGTATAAAGCTGTTGCCATTTCTACCCTGCTCTATGGCTGTGAAACCTGGACATTCTATCACCGTGATCTGAAGAAACTGGGACGCTTCAACCAACAGAAGCTAAGATATATCATGACCTTAAATGGGATGACTTTATCTCAAATACTACTGTTCTTGAGAAAGTAAAAATAAACGACATAGAAGCTCTCATCATTGGGCACAAATTCAGATGGGTTGGAAATGTTTAGTGGATGAGAAATGACAGATTTCCATGTCAAATGCTGTACAGTGAAGAGACCACAGGTGCAAGGCCACGAGGTGCCCTTCTTAAATGCTATAAGGATCAGTACAAGAAAAATCTTAAGACCCTGAACATCAATATAACTAACTGGTCCACCACTGTAGAAGATCACTACCTCAACTGCATTTCAGAACTATGAGCAGAAACATCAAAGTCTGGAGAATGACAAACACCAGAGGGGTAAACTCCTCTACGTCCAGCCATGTCCTCTGCCTTACATTACATGTATTGTCTGTGATAGTATGTTCCACACTAAGATTGGACTACTAAGCCATCAAAGACATTTCTATGCCTGAGCCACAACAAGGGAAATATTAGGAGAGAAATGAAAGCTTGGATATCAGTTTCAGCTGACGACGACAATGTGTGTGGTACAAATGGAAGCAGCATCAACTTTGGGTTGGGGCAAATATGTCAGGTCCACCTAAACAATGGTTACTAATTAAATGCCACCAGAAAAAACTATCGGAACCAATGCCACTGTAGGATGCCAAGGAATGTTTCCTCTCCAAATTAGGAAATCAGCACCTCTACAACTTTGGTTATACAGTATAACCCCACTTCTACAGTCCTGTATTTTTTATTTTCCTACCATTTACAACACTTTTTGTTTGTCCCGTCAAATTTCTATGTTCACAATGTTAATTTGCCCTCATTTTTACATTAACTCATTTATGTTTTCCCATAATTTATGCGTTATTAAACCATGTTTGTGGAAAAAAACTGATGTAACTGACATACATTAATTCTGGAATTGCTTTCCACTTCAAGTAGTGTTTGTAAACATTATTCAATCACGTTTCTTGACACTTTGTGTTTATTAAAACAAATATTTCACAGTTTGTTATTTGCTGTATGCACTAAGTTGATCCACGGTGAGGTGTCTGATGGGAACTTTGTATAAGTTTTTCCAATTTCTGATACCTTCCATCAGCCATCATGCCGAGTACCAGCTTAGTCAATTTGACTGGTAGTTTTATATGCTAAGCATGACATGTTTCGATAAATTTATTCTTAACGTGAAGTGCAATATTTATGTAAGTATTTTTATGACTTTTATTAACAATGAGAATGATGACTTTCTTGTGTGTGTTTTACAGCACACTGGAGTAGGCACAGTATGTTATAATCTCAAAAATACGGCTACAGTGTGAGGCACACAGCCACTGCAAACATTACAAAAAAATATTTACATACATATTTGCACTTGAGAATGCAAACAAGTTCTTGGTTATCATTGTGTGAAACATGAAAAAATACGAAAAATAAGTAAATTGTGCAATGTTTCAATAGTGATTAACACATTTAAATAAAGGCTTGCCAACAACATTGTGTATGATGAATGAAATGATGTCAATTCACTGAGGTGGCCCTAACTAGGATAGGAATAAATAACTTAGAACCAAGAACAAGGAAGGGCAGAGCCAGGTGGAAAAATTGTTAACTACAGTCAAAGTTTGAATAAGTAATTTTTATTATACCTTTACTCAATAAAACACATGAAATGAAATTCAAAAAAACAAGGCTTAATCAGAAAACAACAGAATAACTTGCAGAACAATATATAGCTTTAAAGAATTTACATAAAATTCTTCTTTTAAGAAAGATATAAATGATGAAGCACAAGCATTACACTGGGTTAGACCAGAAACATTGAAATACCTATTAAATACCAACAATAAAGTACAAGATTAAACTAGAAGTATAAAAGGAACTAAAAATGAATGGTTTGTATAAAGGGTGACAAATTTCAGTGCATGTACGAGATTGCAAGGGTGTGGAAGGCTTTAGCAGCCTTACTGGTTATCTAAGTGGCTAACCTCAGAGAAAGACGTCAACTTGGAAATAACTTCAGGACCCACTCGACAGGACAATAAAATAAAGGGCCTGTGATTGGCAAATATTAAACAGTGCTCTGAAAACAAACCAACACAAATGGATATCTAATAACACTATGCTATTGCTGTGGTATTCAGTCTGGAGACTATTTGATGCAATTCTCCACCCTACTCTATGCTGAGCAAGCCTCTTCATGTCCTCATAAGAACGACAATCCATATCCATTTCAATCTGCTTACTATATTCATCTTTTGGTCTCCCTCTGACATTTTTTCGCCCACATACTTCTCTCCTTTGCTAAGTTCAAGATTCCCTGATGTCTAACAATGTGTCGCCCTGGCAAAGTGACTGAGCGCATTAAGGCGCTATATGCTATGATGTGCGAGGCCATTCCCCATCAGGGGTTCGAATCCCACCTCGAGCATTGATGTTTGTGCTGCCTTTAGTATAAGGTAGTTCATAAGTAGTTAATAAGTTCAGGGACTGATGACCCCGCAGTTAACTCCCATAAGCTTCACAGACATTTGAATTTCTAACAATGTGTACTACCAATCGGTCCCTTCATTTAGACAAGGTATGCCAGAAATTCCTTTTCACCCCAATTCTGTTTCAGCACCTTCTCATTAGTAACACAAAATACCCATCTAATCTTTAACATTTTTCTGTAGCATCATATTTCAAAAGCCTCTACCCTCTTCCTGTCTGAACAATTTCTTGTCCATGTTTCACTCCCATACTAGAACACTTCACAGATATGCCTTATGAAAAGACTTCCTAATACTTAAATCAAAATTCAATGTTAGCAAATTACTCTTCTTCGAAAACACTTTTCTTTCTATTGCCATTCTGCATTTTATATCCTCTGTACTGTGACCATCTTATGTTATATTACTGCATAAATAACAAAACACACCTACCACCTTTATTGTTTTGTTACCAGTACCTAATCTAATTGTTTCAGTATCGCCTAATTTTCGTAGACTGTATTCCATTACCCTTGTTTTACTCTTTTTAATCTTCATCTTATTCGTTCCTTTCAACACACTGTCCATTCTGTTTTATTGCTCTTCCAGGATCTTTGCTGTCTATGACACAAATGCAAAGTCATCATCAAAACACAATGTTTGTATTTCTTCGCCCTGAACTTTAATTCAATTTTCAAATTTCTCCTTTCTTTCCTTCACTGCTTCATCAATGTATGAATTGAATAACACTGTAGAAAGGCTACAAGGCTTTCTTACTCCTTCTCAACCAATGCTTCCCTTTCATACCCTTCAACTCTAATAACTTTCTGGTTTTTGTACAAGTTGTGAATATCCTTGCATTGTCTACATTTTACCCCTGATGACTTCAGAATTTGAAAGGGTGTATTCCAGGCAACATTGTCAAAAGCTTTTTCCAAATCTACAAAAGATAGAAATGTATGTTTGCTTTTTCCTTAATCCAGCTTCTAAGATAGGTCATAAGATGAGTATTGCCTGCCGTGTTCCTACATTTCTCCTGAATCTGAACTAATCTTCCCCAAGGTCAGCATCTATCTGCCGTTACATCCTTGTGTGAATAATTTGTGTTAAAATTTTGCAACCATGATTTATTAGTTGGAACCTCCACACAATCTTTGTGCACTAAATTGTCAAGAGTCATAAATCTCTTATATAAGATTAGAGCATGTGTGATTTAAAAAATGATGCTTAGTTCCTTCTATGCATTTTTTTTTTTTTCACAGCGTTCTGACATATTGTATACTGCTTTGGGGCAGATCCACTGGTACTAAAAAAGTTTTTATGTGGCCGAAACAGTCAATTAGATGTGTGGCGGGTGTGTTCAACCAAGGTATATCGTGTAGAGCAATTTTCAAGAAACTAGATGTCCTTAAAGTCCCTTTATTATTTATACACAGTTGCCTAGTTTACACAAAAGACAACCAAGAGAGTTACCAATTGAGACATCACTTCACTGGCACAGCACACACCAGAAAGGAAAGATGGACCAATGTTTTGCTGTGCTAAGATGCAAAACAGCTACAAGTAACATGGTATAAAACTTTTCAATGCCCTGCCACAAGGAGTCCACACAAGCACATTAAAAACTTTTAGAAATGTAACACTAAACAGGCTAAAAAACAAGACTCTGTATACCAAAGCCATGCAGTGCGCCACACTACCCGCCCGAGCTTGCCTGTGCCTGGCCGCTGCGCTCTGCTGCCCGCACCGCGGGTAGTCTAGCCCCACTGCACCACACGCAGAGCGAGGGCGCTAAGGTGCACCGTTGAGTCCCGACCCTCGCCGGACGAGCGGGTACCCGCCGGGCCCGTGGCCTCTGGGCTCGGTGCAACAGCGCTATAGACAGCACTGCGAGCGCTGGAATGTAGTGCTGCGCAAACAGTTCTGCGCAACACGTTATATTAATCAGAGCGTAGGCATCGCGCTCGTTTTTGATTACCTACGTAGCAATTTATACGTTATTGTTATGTCTGAAATAAATAACGAACAGGGCAGATCATACCAATGCGCAAGGAGTAGACACTACTTAAAACAAGAAAGTTTCTAATATTCCTTCATTAGTTCATCTTTTAAATGTAACAACCATATTTTCAGCCAAAAGACAATTAGACTCTGTCGTAAAGCTGTGATGTTATGTAGAGTTTATTTTTTATTTTTTAAATTCCTAAGCACAGTGCTTCTTAAACGTTTTTGTCCTATTACCATATCACAGATATATATAGTAGTGTTAAGCTCCACCTTATCAAAATGAAATACAAAAATAATCGATGAAAAAGTTTCTTACTGGTATGTACAAATAATTGTTTTTATAGTTTACACTTCAATGGTTTCAAATCAAGGATACATCAAGCAATTTCAAACTGTTTGTGTTGACACTGTGCCTCCTCTTGCTGCCTGGAGGGTGTGTTGCAGCTGATTTGCATTCAGCCTCCTGTCTTGATGGGCCATTAACTTGAGATAACGGTCACCTCTTGCTGATGTTACCCATGGACAACCTTGGCCTTGCCTTCTTTTAATGGTTCCTGTAGTCGGAAATCACCCTTTGAACACTCCAACAGCTGCAGCCACCCCTCTCTGTGTCTGTCTCGCTTCCAACATTCCTATGGCTCTCCAAGCCATTGCTTCAGGTAAGACATGTTGTTGTTGCATTGCACTATATGCTCACTACACTAACTGAACCCAACTGCTTGTTTAATTCATTTGGTAAACACAAGTCAACACTAACCCCTGCCACAGCAACTTTGTTATTACCAATATCTATATTACTTTAATCTCATTGTCTCCACTTCGCATAACCAACAGAAAGATGTCGAACCATTTCAAAAATTCAGAACCTATATATCTCAACTGATCCCCTAATTTTGCTGTCCAGTGTAGATCAGTGATAACTATAATGTTCCACTTTATTATGTACTAACTGGGAATTCGGCTACTGAAAGGGTAAATAAACTATCTACCAATAAATAGTGCTCATATGTTTTCACCACAATGGTCTTTATTTCAACACCTTGCCATTACAAAACTATATACAAAAGCACATGGCCACACACTCTCCCGTTATTCCCACCATTTCCGGCCACACCCAAGATCTCCATCGAAGATCCTCCACTTCAACTCAACACAAACAAAGTGAGCGAGAGCATTCTCGCGACAAATATCAACTCACATCCTATCTGTTACATTTCACACACCACCAAAAGACTTGTAAAGCCAAAGACTGGACAAGACTTTTGAGATCTGTTCAAGTAACAGCAGGTACATTGCTACAATATTTTAGTCAAAACAAATTTTTCTGTGGTATGTATTATTTCTCAAAATCAAAGTACCAATTGCATAAATTTTAAACTGTAAAACATGTCTGTACAACATACAAAGATTCCAAGTTTCTTAACAGAACACAATATTCTGATTTGTCCTTACTCTTTTGCCTCATGACACATAGTTGTAATACAGGCTTAGGAGCACATCTATTCCAGGAAAAAGAAATCAATGGAAAAATAAAACATCACTTGATAGCATTTGCAAGCAAATATTCCATCATTTATATAACACTTTCTTACCCAAGTTTGAAAAACAGATCAAAATCTTAGTATTTTTAAGATAAAATTAAGTGAAATATCTACTCTTTTAGTATACCAGTCTGAAGCAAGATTGAAACAAATAATAAGATTCAAAAGAGATACATAATTGCATCTGGTTATATGTACTGTTCCAGCATTAATATTTTCGAATAAGGAGACACAGTTATTTCATAGATTCTTAACTTATCCAGCCTTCCAACCAGTGGCTGTGTCACCAGTTATATCAGTTACTATTCTTCAGGTGACAGAACACTTAAAATATACATTTATAAAAACAAATGAAAATATGTGACTCATATTATGGAAGTTTAAAATTGACCACATTTTAGATTAAAAACACTTGACACAAAAAAAAGGCAAATACAAGACCTACGTCCTTAAGATTCACAAACATAATCATCCATGCTGGCCCATTGTGGCCGGTTACCAAGCCCCCACAGAACGAAGCTCTGCCTAGATAGACCAACACCTTCAACCCATTATGTACAGTTTCCCATCCTTCATCAAAGACACCATCCACTTTCTCCACTGCCTGAAATTCTTACCCAACCTGTTACCTTCGGAAACCATTGTTGTAACTATTGATGCCACCCCCATGAACCACAGACATTGCCAAGGTGGGGTGGCTTGCGTGCCTCAACAATGCAGATAGCCGTATTTTAGGTGCAACCACAGCAGAGGGGTATCTGTGGAGAGGCCAGACAAACGTGTGGTTCCTGAAGAGGAGCAGCAGCCTTTTCAGTAATTACAGGGGCAACAGTCTGGATGATTGACTGAGCAGGCCTTGTAACATCAGCTAACGTGGCTTTGCCATGTAAACACTGCAAACGGCTGAAAACAAGGTAAAACTACAGCCATTACTTTTCCCGAGGACATGCAGCTCTACTTTATGAACATATAATGATGGCGTCTTCTTGGGTAAAATATTCCGGAGGTAAAATAGTTCCTCATTAGGATCTCCGGGCGGGGACTACTCAGTAGGATGTCGTCATCAAGAAAAACAAAACAGGCATTCTATGGGTCAGAGCATGGAATGTTTTAACTCTTAATCACATAGGCAAGCTAGAAAATTTGAAAAGAGAAATAGATAGGTTGAAGTTAGATATGGTAGGGATCAGTGCAGTTCGGTGGTAGGATGAACAGGATTTCTCGTCAGGTGAGTAGAGGGTTATAAATACAAAATCAGTTGGTGGTAACACAGGAGTAGGTCTGATAATGAATAAGAAAATAGGAATGTGGGTAAGTTACTATGAACAGCACAGTGAACGCATTATCATAGCAAAGATAGGCATGAAGCCAACACTGACTACAGTAGTGCAAGCTTATATGCCAACTAGCACGGCCGATGATGAGGAACAGTGAACGCATTATTGTAGCAAAGATAGACACAAAGCCAACACTGATTACAGTAGTGCAAGTTTATATGCAAGCTAGCAAGGCCGATGATGAGGATATCGAAGAAATGTATGAGGAGATAAAAGAAATCATTCAGAAAGTTAAGGGAGACTAAAACTTGATTGTGATGGGGGACTGGAACTCAGTAGTAGGAAAGGAAAGAGAAGGAAATGTAGTAGGTCAATATGGGCTGGGAAAAAGGAATGAAAGAGGAGATCGCTTGGTGGAATATTGTGCAGAGCACAATTTAATGTGTTTGCGGTTGGATATGCGTGAGTGTGTGTGTATATTTATTTACCTTCCTTTTTTTCCCCTGAGGTAAGTCCTTCCACTCCTGGGATTGGAATGACTCCCTTGCCACTTCCTTAAAACCCTCATCCTTTCCTTTTCCCTCTCCTTCCCTACTCCGTCTGTAGAAGCAACTAGGTTGCGAAAGCTTGAATGTTTGTTTGTGTGTGTTTTCATTTGTGTTTTTTGTGTCTATAGGCAAGCCTGTGCTTTGGGTAATTCAAACAATTTTTATTTTTATACATACATTGGCATGTGGATATGTGTGAGTGTGTGTGTATTTGTTTACCTTCCTTTTTGGCCCCTAAGGTAAGTCCTTCCACTCCTGGGATTGGAATGGCTCCTTTTCCAATTCCTTAAAACGCGTATCCTTCCCTTTCTCCTCTCCTTCCTTCCTCTTTTTCCCGAAGAAGCCACCAGTGGTGCCGAAAGCTTGAATGTTTGTGTGTTTTTGTGTGTGTTTTGTGTTTCTGTCGAAGAGCCTGTACTTTAGGTAAGTCCAAAATCTTTATTTTATACCTAGAGTGCACCTCGGTTGCACAGTGGTAGAGTCCCAGACTACAAATCCAAAGGTCGCGGGTTCGATCCCCGCCAGGTACTAGGATTTTTATCTGTCACTTTCCACTTCTTTCACCTCTGGCGGTATTGCTCATGTGAAAAATACCGAGTAGCACCGTGGTTCGGAACCCACGTTAAACTGTAGGTCCCCCTATAACTGGCTGGGTAAGTCAGTTCGTAGGTCGGAGGAAGGCAACGGCATACCACCTCCAAACAGGACCATGCCTAGTAAAGCACTGTGGTGTTCAAACCAATCTTCGGACTGTTGACTGCTTTTCATATATATATAAAGTAGACGAAGATTACTCACCAGGCGAAGGAGCACAGGTGTGACAGCATCACAAATAAATAAATAAATACACACACACACAATCGCAAGCTTTCGCAACCCTGTTGCTTCTTCAGGCAGAAGGGAAGGAGAGGGAAAAGGAAATGATGAGGGTTTTAAGGAGAGGGGTAAGGAGCCATTCCAATCCCGGGAGAGGAAAGACTTACCTTGGGGGATAAAATGTAGGGTAAACAAATGCACACATACCCACACATTCACACAGACACAAGTACACCTAGGCAGACATACTGTAGAAAGCAAAGAAGTTAAAAAGTTAGACAGAGATACCACTTGAGGCAGAGGCTCTGTCCAGAGAACCGATGTTAAGATGGTGGGTGGGAATTCGAATTTAGCGGAGATTGAGACCAGGTGGACAACGGGAAGAGAGAATATGCTGAAGGGCTAGTTCCCATCTCCGGAGTTCTGAAGGATTGGTGTCAGTGGGAAGCATCCAGATAACCCGGACGGTGTAGCGCTGTGCCAAGATGTGCTGGCCGTGCACCAATGCGTGTTTAGCCACAGGGTGATCCTCGTTACCAACAAATACTGTCTGCCTGTGTCCATTCATGCGAATGGACAGTTTGTTGCTGCTCATTCCCACATAGAACGCTTCACAGTGCAGGCATGTCAGTTGGTAAATCACGTGGGTACTATCGCAAGTGGCTCTGCCTTTGATCATGTACACCTTCCAGGTTACGGGACTGGAGTAAGTGGTGGTGGAAGGGTGCATAGGGCAGGTTTTACAATGGGGGCGGTTACAAGGGTAGGAGCCAGAAGGTAGGAAATTGGGGATTTCATAGGGGTGGACTAGGAGGTTACGGAGGTTAGGTGGGCAGCAGAAAGACACTCTCGGTGGAGTAGGAAGGATGTCATGAAGTTTTGTGTCTCGATCCGTCGTAAGTGTCGGTGGCCAAGTGGAATGAGACCGACACAGGAATAAAGATAGCACGCTGGTGCAGGTACAGAGGGGAGCAGCCAGAAACTAGAAACACTAGAGTAAATTAGAATGAGATATATATTGCACAGAATTTATACAATACTTAACTTTTATATAGTACTGCAGAAGGCTGATACATAGTTGAGCTAGAGTCCTGCCTAGTGCCTAACTGATAGCCAAGTCTTCACTGGTGCCTATCGGATTCCGAAGTCTTTACTGGTTCCTAACTCAGTCCCAAGTGAACGATGTCGTTCACTGGTGGCCACGAGCGGAGTTGCAGCAGAGGGCGCTCGTGGCTGTCGTCGTAAGAACGCCGTGCCGTGCGTGCATGGCGGCGCGCGGCGAAAGTAGGTGGCGCGCACTTTGTACTAGTGCGACACCACACCCCTCCCCCCCAAACCGCCGGGCCGGCGTGGCGTAGGGCTGAGGGCCACGGCGACGGCACTGGGAGGAGGGCCTGGGCGGGGGCGCTACTGGTGGGACGGGCGTCGTAGCAGAGGCTGGGATTGAGACGCCGTCCGCGCCCCGGCATCCGCCTTGCAATCCCCCGGAAAACCCGCCAAAACGAGGGGAAGGGCGCATCCCTCCGCCCAGATGGAGCTGGTCATCTTCTTCTGAGGTGCGTGGCCCAGGCGGCGGGGGCACGCACGGTCCCGGAGTCCCTCTCGTTGACGCTGGCAGCTGAGGCAGCGACGGAGGCGAAGGGGCCGACTGCATAGGAGGCGCGTCTACATCCATCGGGATCTCGTAGTCTGGGGACGCTGGACCCGTCGACGAACAATGTGGCTGTGCTCCCTGGCGGTGAACTGGGTCTGGAATCAAGAAACCGAAGACAGGATCGCGCGGCCTGTGCAAGCGCAATTGGTTTTTCGCGGCGCCGCAGCTCCGACCCTGTGGAAGAACGTACAACATATATATTGCGACCGAGCACGCGCTGAATGGTGCCTGGCAACCATGTCTTCTTCATACCAGTAACACCCTGTACAGCACCGGCGTAGAAACCTGAAAACGCGTAGCGCCATACGAACCGACTCGGTGCATGGGAGGCTGCAGCAGGTGAAGGAGAGTGCGGTGACTGCGGCCGTGTAACAGCTCGGCAGGAGACGGGCCGTCACGTGGCATGCACCGATACGTAGACAGGAAAATTTGAAGAGCTTGCTGCCTGGAGTGCTGACCTTTCATCTTGTCCATGTGAGACTTGAATGTTCGAACGAAACGTTCTGCTTCACCATTGGACTGAGGGTGAAAAGGTGCAGTGGTAATATGCTGAATGCCATTCACACGACAAAACTGTTGAAATTCCGCACTAACAAACTGAGGTCCAATGGCACTGACGATAGTTTCGGGCAAGCCTTCGATGCAAAACACTGATGTTAAGGCACTGATTGTACTAGAAGCTGACGTTGAGTTCATGGCAATCACAAAAGGAAACTTGCTGAAAGCGTCTACAACAATTAACCAGCGCTTATTCCAGAAAGGTCCGGCAAAGTCAATATGTAAACGTTGCCATGGTCCCTTGGGGCGTGGCCAGTCTGAGAAACGCTGTGGAGGAGCCGCCTGATGCTCCGCACAAACTGTACACTGTGATGTCATGCTCTCTATCTGAGCAACCATACCAACCCAGGTACAATGACGTCTGGCCAATACCCCAATGTCCTTGATGCAGGAGGCGTAACACTTCTCGTTGCAGGGAACGAGGAACAATCACTCTTGATTGGTCGTTGTCGGTATGCAACAACAGTACACCCTGACTTAAAGATAATGCATGACGTTGTGGAAAATAACGTCGAACCAGAGGCCGATCAATGTCTTTGGCTCTGGCAGGCCACCCTGAGCGAACAAAACGTGCTACCACACTTAGGTCTGCATCCGCAGCTGTTTCCTGTGCAACCCGACGAGAGTTCAAAGGAAAGTCTGCGACAGCGGAAGCATCTCTGGAGTCTATCTGACAACATGCCATTTCTGAAGAATCAAATGATACATCCTGGCCAACCGGAAGTCGGGAAAGTGTGTCCGCATTGGCATGTTTAGTGGTAGGTCGGTACAAAATCTCATACTGATAATTTGACAATATCAAGGACCATCTCTGAAGCTTTTGTGCCGTTCATGACGGAATTGGCTTTGTGGGTGAGAACAACGACGTGAGAGGCTTGTGGTCTGTCAACAAATAGAATTTTCTGCCATAGAGATAATGATGAAACTTTGTGACGCCGTAAATGATTGCTAAGGCCTCCTTTTCTATCTGATTGTAATTCTGTTGCGTTGGCGTCAGTAGCTTGGATGCAAAGGCAATAGGACGATCGTGACATCCAATACGATGTGACAAAACTGCACCCACACCGTACGACGAGGCATCAACTGCTAGCACTACAGGCTTCTGTGGGTCAAAGGGAATCAAACATGCATCACTGAGTAGTGCAGACTTTAGTTTGTCAAAGGCAACCTGGCAATCTTTGGACCATACAAAAGGAACATTCTTCCTACGTAAGTGATGCAGTGGAGCTGCAATCTGCGAGGCATTGGGAATAAACCTGAAATAATAGTTCAGCTTTCCCATTACTGCTTGCAATTCGTGCACATTCTTAGGAGAAGGCAAGTCTTTGATTGCTCGAAGATGTGACTGTAAGGGATGTATTCGTTGGGCATTAATCACATGGCCTAGGTACTCTATTTCAGTTTGAAAAAACGAACACTTTGCTTTATTGCAACGTAGACCTACTGCAGTCAAAACTTTGAAAAGGCACTCCAGGTTTGTTAAATGTTCTTCAACTGTACGTCCGGATACCACAATATCATCTAAATAGTTCGAACAACACGGTACAGAAACTGTCAGCTGTTCCAAAAAGCGCCGAAAAATAGCGGGGGCGGAAGAACTGCCAAAGGGTAGGCGTTGAAATTGAAAAAGGCCCATGTGAGTATTAATGAAAGAAAAACTTTTTTGACTCGTCATCAAGCGGAATTTGCAAGTACACCTCTGCTAAATCAATCTTAGAAAAGAAGCGAGACTGCCCTAATTTGTCCATTAGTTCCTCTGGTCTGGGCAGGGGATAAGTGTCTACAATTGTTTGACTGTTCACTGTTGATTTGAAATCCGCACAGAGACGAAGTTTTCCTGACGGCTTGGGTATAATTACTATAGGCGAGGCCCACTGACTCGCAAAAACAGGAGAAATCACCCCACTATCTTGCCAACGTTTAAGTTCTTCGGCAACTGTATCACGCAAGGCGATAGGCACTGGTCTAGCTTTACAAAATTTTGGAACTGCAGATTCATTTAAAGTTACATGTGCCACGAAGTCTTTTGCACAACCTAGTTCCGGCGAAAACAAGTCACTATATTTGTCACACAATGCATTGATTTTATCCTGAGGCACTATTGACGAAATTTGAAGCACATCTCTTTGAATTGATAAACCAAACAAGTCAAAAGCATCTAGTCCAGAAATGTTCTGTGTCGATTTGGCCTGAAGAACTACAAAAGCAACTGTTTTTGTTACACCTTGAAAAGAGGCGGGCAGGCTACACGTTCCTAGCACGGGAATATTTTGGCCTGTATAAGCTGTTAACACTTGCTGTGACGGTAACAATTTTGGCGAATCCAGAAGTTCATAAGTATCGTTATTTATTAATGTGACAGCGGAACCAGTATCAAGCTGAAATTGCACCGTCTTATTTTCTATGAAGAGAGTCACAAACAGTTTTTGCTTGCGGCGCTCGACAGGTGCGCGAATGTGGGCAACGTCTGCTACGGTTTGTTTACTGCGCTTGCGTGGGCCGTGTAGTGAAGTGAGCGGCGCAGACTCGGCACGCAGCGGATTAACAACACTGTCACTAGATGGCACTACCGCCGGATAGGCATCCGCGCAATGCGAGGCTACTACAGAGTCACTAACTACTGCACTACACTTTTGAGTAGCTACTTGATGTCTACTGTCACTAGCTACACAGTACTGGGCACTATTACAAGGAGCAGTTGCAGAAGGCACTATTTTCACTACAGGAATGCACTGTTCATAGTCATTTTGCTTGTCCCGAACCCTTTTCCGTTGCACTGTTTTACGCGCTCGTCGGCGCTTGCTACGTGGTGCACTATATAGTTTTGCCATAGGCGCAGAACTACTTTCATGCAATTGAGATCCAAGGAAAGCACTGTTCAATTCCACAGCCCGTATAACATTTACAGAATGAACTGTTCTCGCACTCTGCGAAGCGCTGTTTCTAACGTTACTGTTATTTGAATTTACACTCTGCATACACACTGACTGAACATGTCCCAATTTGCCACATTGAAAACAGGTCGCGTTGCGATTAGGGCATTGTGCACGCTTATGGCGAGACACACACTGAGGGCAAGACTTACGAACATGTTTCTGAAATGAGCGTTGGCACCCGTTATTCAAATCACTGTTTCTAACACGACGGGGCGACCTTTGTGTCGCACTTTTACACTGGCTACTGTTCACTGTCTGTTCAGCACGGCCTGTACTATTATAAGAATCACTAGTGCTACACTGAGAACTACGGCTAGGAAAGCGACCGTTGCGGCGCACTGATTTAACACTGTGGCTTTGCATTTCTACATCTGCTAAGTCAAAAGTATCATGCGCTTCTATAAGCTGCAGTACACTGTCTAATGAAGGGTCTGAGTGTTTCAGAATTGCTGCTCTAATTCTGGGGTCCTGAATATTCTGCGTAATCGCATCCCTCAACATCACGTCACTATATGAAAGTCCACAAGAGCAAGTAAATTTACATTTGCGGGTTAAGCCCTTCAATTCCGTAATCCACTCTTGGTGTGACTGCTGCGGTAATTTTTTAAGTCTGAAAAATCGGTACCGTGCCGCAGCTACGAGAACTTTTCTCTCATAATGAGCATTTAGTGCCTCTACTATTTGTTCAAAGTCTACATCACGAGGAGATACGTCGGGGAAAAGTTTTTTCAGTAACACGAAGGTGTTGGTGTCCACCACAGATAATAGCAGATGCTTCACTTTCTGACCTGTAATTTGATGAGCCGCGACGAGTTCTTGAAACTGTGCGAAGTAGTCGCTCCATTCTTCCTCACGTTCGTTGTACTGGCGAAACGTAGGAAGCGTTGCGGCGGCAGGTGTGGGCTGCTGAAGCGGCGGCTGTTGTTGTTGTATAGCTGCTTGCGCTGTGAGCTGGGCCACAGCCTGCAGGAGTTGTGTTATTTGCGCCGTCTGTAACTGAATAATTTCCATTAAGTTTGGGTTCGGGGTAGTGGCCATGCTGACCGATTAGGCGCCGCGCATACAAGGAAATTATAACAAAACACAAATGCAATATGAAAGAGGACGCGCTGCAACAAAAAAGTCCACAAAACACGTAACAAAATATCTTCCCCCAAAATTCTTATAATAAGGGTGGGTGGGCGGGAGCAATTTCTGTGTGCTCCGACTACTACTGCTGTCTGGCTGCTGCAAGCGGGCTGGTCCACGGATCGACTATCACTCCTCATCGCCACTTTTGTGTCTCGATCCTTCGTAAGTGTCGGTGGCCGAGTGGAATGAGACCGACACAGGAATAAAGATAGCACGCTGGTGCAGGTACGGAGGGGAGCAGCCAGAAACTAGAAACACTAGAGTAAATTAGAATGAGATATATATTGCACAGAATTTATACAATACTTAACTTTTATATAGTACTGCAGAAGGCTGATACATAGTTGAGCTAGAGTCCTGCCTAGTGCCTAACTGATAGCCAAGTCTTCACTGGTGCCTATCGGATTCCGAAGTCTTTACTGGTTCCTAACTCAGTCCCAAGTGAACGATGTCGTTCACTGGTGGCCACGAGCGGAGTTGCAGCAGAGGGCGCTCGTGGCTGTCGTCGTAAGAACGCCGCGCCGTGCGTGCATGGCGGCGCGCGGCGAAAATAGGTGGCGCGCACTTTGTACTAGTGCGACACCACATGAAGGACGGATCTCATTTCGGGGCAGGATTTAAGGAAGTCGTATCCTTGCTGGAGAGCCACATTCAGAGTCCGCTCCAGTCCTGGAAAGTATCTGGTGACAAGAGGGGCACTTCTGGGATTCTTCTGTTGAAGGTTCTGAATTTGGGGGGATGAGGAAGTAGCTCTGGCAATTTGTTTCTCTACCAGATTAGGAGGATAGCCGCGGGATGTGAAAGCTGTTATTAGGTTATTGGAGTACTGGTTCAGAGCTTCAGGACTGGAGCAGACCCGTTTGCCACGAAGACGGTGTTGAAGGGCAAGTTCCCATCTCCGGAAAGACTTACCTTGGGGGGAAAAAAGGAGGGTAAACAAATACACACACACCCACACATTTACACAGACGCAAGTACACTTAGGCAGACATACTGTAGAACAGTTCAAATGTCTGTCTAGGTGTGTTTGCATTTCGATATGTCTGAGTGTGTGTGTTTTTGTTTACCTTCCTTTTTTTCCCCTAAGGTAAGTCCTTCCACTCCTGGGATTGGAATGACTCCTTTTCCACTTCCTTAAAACCCATATCCTTCCCTTTCTCCTCCCCCTTTTTCCTCTTTTTCCTGAAGAAGCTGCCAGTGGTGGCGAAAGCTTGTATGTGTGTTTGTGTGTGATTTTATTCGTTTCTATAGACGAGCCGGTCCTTTTGGTAAGTCATCTCTTTTCTATTTTTTATTTTTGTTTATCCCACCAGGAAAGTTTCCCTCTATTATATATATATTCTTTTTCATAAATAAGCATCATAGGTGCAAATTTTTGGGCTGAGACCTGTGATCAATGGTAATCTGTTGTGGTAATCCGTAATTTACAAGAATAAATTACAGATTATGCGTTATCTACAATACATAAGTATTACAATATTATCCAGTATGTTTGCTTTGCTAGTTAGTATATCTACATCAGGGCATCTTGTGAGACTCAAATATGACGTCAACTAGTCAGTATATCTACATCAGGGCATCTTGTGAGACTCGAATATGACGTCATTGGTCAAAGCCAACGAGTTCTATCATGGTCTTCAATTAGGCCAAAATTGGGTAAACTGCTTATTATTTCAGTAGTAATGACCATTCTGTTAATACATTTAACGCATTGTGAAACAAAACGGTCAGTTCCCCCATGCACAAAAATTTGCAGTTAGTTACAGGACCATTATTTTTAACCAAATTTTGTCCAAAACATACCAATAACCATGAAAGTCTTTATTCAGGGCTCCAAAAATATAGTAATCACATGGAGATAAATCGGGGCTGTATGGCTCTTGTGTAACAGCTTACCAGCCTTGGCAAAATGTAGGCGGGTTTAAACTGACACAGAATGATTCAGAATGTTTGTTAACGTTGTCAAAATTTCAGGAGGGGTTAGAACCCCAGAAGCTCCCACCCCCACCCACCCCCCCAGCTACACCCATGATAAACAGTTAAACGAAAGAACAAGTTTTCGTGGAAGTTCCAGAGGGACAGGCTTACATAGCACATGGGAAAATTTGCCTGCTCAATAAGGCACTTTAACCTATAATTTGAAACAAGCTCCTTTGGAATGGGACAAAAAGTTTCGTAAGAATGAAAAATTTCATTCAAGTGAAATCTGATCATGGTTTCTAGCTGTACATGTAGATGATAGCATTCTGTTTGGAAAGAAGGTGTCTATATCACTCAAGAAAAATGTGCTAAAGTAGTGAAAAGGTACAGAATGGAACATTCAAAACTGTAACTACAGTACTGCAATTTCACCACACGAAGTGGAAGAAATCAATGCAGCAACATCAAACTTTCCATGTCTTGAAGCAATTGGTAGTCTATTGTATATGGAATGAAAAAGAGGGTTGCACCTAGAATGTGCCACTTAAATTATGAAAGCAGAGAATGACTAATCCAAATCACAACAGAGACTCAAAATCAGTAAAGAACTTTCAGAGAACCGAATTCAACTTCAGGGAGTGGAATACTTATTCTACTTATAAGAAAAACAAGCACAATAAATTTTGGTTTACCAAAATACAGATTTTGAAGTGACAGGAAAGATAGGAAAAGTACTGGTACCTACTACAGGATATATAATGCTGTACCATTCAATAAATCTCCAATCTCTTGTTGTTGTAGGAAACAGTGTGTGGTTGCACCATCTACTACTGAAGTAGAATACATAGGCCTACCTGCAGCTTAGTGTCAAGATATGAAGTTTTAGGAAACTTTTGTAGAAGAATAGCTGAATGAAAGCTTGGAAATAAAACTTTGTGAAGACAACCAAAGTGCAATAGCAATAATAAAAACCAGGCCAAAATTCAAGAAAACTTGAACAGTTACAACCTTGGGCAGTTCATTCACACAATAATACTCGGCAAGGTAAGATTTTACTAATGGCCTTGTCAGCATTGAAAGCTAATGATGGCAATGAAATGAGAGTTTTACCAGGATTATTAGTTCACTGACCAGATAAGGGAACATACAAGAACTTGGTTAAAGTGTAGTTTATGAATCTGTGACTGTGCTTGACATGTAGACGTTGACAATGGTGTGATGGGTGACAGGAAGTGAAGGCGGACAATGAGGTATCGCTTTCGGGCAGTCAGTAAGATTGTGTGTTAGACATCTAGTAAATTTGGTGTCAGTTTTGAAATTTGTTTTGACGTTTATGTGAAGCATTTTTGGCAACATAATTTATATTCCATATATAATCCAAATTGTTTTTTTTTATCAGTTTTCACAAAATATATGGAAAGTGTGATTGTGATGGAGTGATATACCGAATAATCAATAATTTACATTTAATATTTAGGAAGATAATTAATTTACTCACTGGACAAGGATACATCAACAACCTGTCAGATACAGCATTAATTATTTATTAATGGTGAACAGGAAAGGTGCAGGCTCTTTCAAAATGCACTGACAGAGGATGCTGCAAATAATCTCTTGTGTCCACTACAAAATAAATACATAATGCTGTTCCTCCTCTATGCCTGACAGGTTCTTGATGTATCCTAGTCCAGTGAACTGTATATTAATTATTCTCGAAAGTATTACATGTTTACAAACCATAAAGATTACAGCTATTTCTCATTGGCCACGGGAATGCGACTCCTCATTGGCTACCTTCACCTCCTGTCATCCATTGCGCTGTTGCCAACATCTACACCTCAAGCACCAGTAGCTGACTCATAAACTACAATTTAACCCAAGAACTTAGCAACCATATAATAAGGGGAGAGTTAATTATTTATTTCACATTCAACATGATAAAGTATTCCCTCTCATTCTATTTTCACGCAGTTGGGAATAATGACCATATATATTCAATATGTTTTTAAAACTCTCTCGTCTATATAAAAGAAAATCATTGATCCTTTCTCAAGAAACATGAGATTCATAACTACAACACATTAAATAATGCTGACATTAACATTCCAAGCTGGTGCTAAGGTAAAACACTGGACAGTTTTCCCCACACCTGCCCTTATGATGTTCAAGCATTACTAACAAGGATTTTACAGAAATTGCTTAACGCATGTGCTCAAGCAAAGAGAGAGAGTATTTCTTTGTGCTCAAGCAACAGCCACTATAGTCAGTGACTGAGTTTTTTCTCTGCAAGCAAAGTCATAAATTGGACATGATCTAAGAGCTAAATGTGTTGCTTATATGCATTTTTATAAAAGTGTTATGTAATATTTCTTCTCATATCTTAGTTTTAGTTCTAACAGTGGTTGTAATATATAACTGATATGGCCTAATGACGCAATCTGTCTGGCCATAGCCACTGAATGATGCAGACATGGTAATAAATATAATGTGACATGAGGTTTCATAGAGTGTTCAAAGGTCATTGATTGCCAACATCAGAACACTACACTGCTGAGGCTGTAAGTAAAATTATTCACTTTAAAAATAGTCTTACCTACAACTCCACTTGACAATATTAACTTAATAATAAACAAACAAACAAAAGTATAGGAATAAAGCAACACTTTATCTGTAAACGAGCCCTCTCCGTATCTCTAAAATTAAACTAAATAAATGGTTGAAAGAAAAAGCCTTTTACTATGTAAAAGTAGATATTTGAAAATTATTCAGAAGATGGCCTATTTACTATAAAATACTGCTACCAGTATTTTTACTTTGTAACTTTGGTGCTTTTCAGTTTTTCTGTACTTAACTGAACAAATAATTAAACAATATTTTATGTATGTAACTCATTGTTCTTTGGAGTGATCTGAATCAATTTATACAAGTTTCCAGCCAAGATCATGTTATTTATTAATGGACTAGCTTATATGCCCGTGCTTCACAACGGTTGTTAAACAGGGACCTGTGTATATCATGGTTTTTAGGGTTCCGGACCTAGGCCAGCAAAAACAGAATCCTTGTTGGATTTCTCTGTCAGTAAACTCAATCCTTCTAGCCAAAATGTCAAATTTAAGTAGAAGTCATTGTCAAAAACAATGAATGTTCATAAAAGTTTTCATACAAAAAGTGAAATTAATTTAAGTCCATACTTCGGATCAATGTAAATCAATGTTAGGTTGTGTTCCTAAAGTTAAGACCGGTGTGTAATTGTCTGTTGGTCTAAACATCTGAAAACACTTTCATCATTGAGGTGAGAAATAGTAATAATAATAACAATGCCATTTATTGGTTCTATTGTGTAGCACTAAACTCTTTATCTTTCACAGTAAGTGCATGCTGAAGTATTAAAATGTTGCAGTGTTGCACGGGGGACAATGTAGTTATTATGTATGCAGTGCTCCACATTATCAAAAAGTCGACGAATACTGAAAGAGTTCACGTCTGTTTAAATAAGACGTCATGGTGGTATCAATGTGCGATAATGTAAGTCTGGGTAATCGTTGAAGGAATGGTATCAGCTGATCGTCTGTATAGAACTTTCCATTAAATATGGTATTTCCAGTGAGTTGTACTGACTGTGTTAGCAGATTGACCACTTTTTCAGCTAATCCATGTCCCCACATCCTGCAGTGATTACTTTGTAAAGCACAAAGTTGAAATCGATTTTGTGTAATAGAACTGTATATTTAGAAGTTGGATTATAACTCGAAGTACAATTGTCTCTGCAAAAGGAGACGTCTTTATCTTAATTAGACCGCACCAAAAGTAAGTAATTACGAATTTTAACGACAATATTGTACCAAACAATCAGGAAAGCAGAGAGGTTTCTCATGAGATTGTTGCTCACATGTGTATGTTATCTCTAGTGGCAGGAACAGAGCAGAAATATCTCTGGAGTGAACATTCAGATGTGCAGAACAGATTTTCTGTCCTCAACATTAAGGTGGAAATATCACCTGATATTGGGAAAAATCTACTAATCGATGACTTTATCGTGGCCTTTTTTTGTTCAGTTAAGACGGATGATTATGTGTAATTGGCCCTTTTAGCGACGCTTCCTCAACTTCCTTGTTACTTCTGTGACACATTTATTTAGATATTATTTCATGTAGCCCATCTTTGCAGCCATGGAATCAAATGATATTTCTAGTCGATGTATAATTTAGTGGCTGTGTTTGTGTTATGGTCTTCAGTCCGGAGACTGGTTTGATGCAGCTCTCCACCCTACTCTATCCTGAGCAAGCCTTTTCATCTCCTCATAAGAACAGCAACCCACATCCACTTGAATCTGCTTACCATATGCGTCTCTTGGTCTCCCTCTGCGATTTTTACCCCACACACTTCCCTCCAATGCTAAATTTACTATTCCCCAATGTCTAAGAATGTGTCCTACCAAGCGATCCCTTCTTTTGGTCAGGGTATGCCAAAAATTCCGTTTCTCACCAATTCTGTTCAGTACCTCTTCATTATTTATGCGATCTACCCATCTAATCTTCAGCATTCTTCTGTAGCACCACATTTCAAAAGCCTCTATTCTCTTCCTGTCCGCACTGCTTATCGTCCATGTTTCACTCCCGTACAAGGCAACAGTCCACACAAATGCCTTCAGAAAAGACTTCCTTACCCTTAAATTAATATTCGATTTAAGCAAATTTCTCTTTTTCAAAAATGCTTTTCTTCCCATTGCCATTCTGCATTTTATATCCTCTGTACTGCGACCATTGCATGTTATTTTACTACCCAAGTAACAAAACTCATCTACCACCTTCATTGTTTCGTTACCTAATCTAATTCCTTCAGCATCGCCCGACTTTCTAATACCGCATTCCATTATTTTTGTTTTGCTCTTGTTAATGTTCATTTTATACACTCTCTTCAACACACTGTCCATTCCATTCAACTGCTCTTCCAGGTCATTTGCTGTCTCTGACAGAATTACAATGTCATCAGCAAAACGCAATGTTTTTATTTCTTCCCCCTGAACTTTAATCCCTATTCCAAATTTTTCCTTGCTTTCCTTCACCGCCAGCTCGATGTACAAATTGAATAACATCGGAGAAAGGCTACAACCCTGTCTTACTCCCTTCCCAACTGATGCTTCCCTTTCATGCCCTTTGAGTCTAATAACTGCGGTCTGGCTTTTGTAAAAGTTGTAAATAACTCTCCTTTCCCTGTATTTTACCCCTGCTGACTTCAGAATTTGAAAGAGTGTATTCCAGTCAACATTGTCAAACGCTTTCTCCAAATTTACAAAAGCTAAAAATGTAGGTTTGCCTTTCCTTAATCTATCTTCTAAGATAAGACGTAAAGTGAGCATTGCCTATGTTCCTCCTGAATCCAAACTGATCTTCCCCCAGGTCAGCTTATACCAGCTTTTCCATTCTCCTGTAGATAATTCATGTTAAAATTTTGCAACCATGACTTATCAAACTAATGGTTCTGTAATTTTCACACCTGTCTGCCCCTGATTTCTTTGGAATTGGGATTATTACATGTTTCTTAAAGTCTGAGGGCATTTCGCCTGTCTCATACATCCTACACACCAGTTCAAATAGTCTTGTCATGGCTGGCTCTCCCAGAGACTTCAGTAGCTCTGAGGGTATGTCATCTATTCCTGGGGCCTTGTTCGGACCTAGGTCTTTCAAGGCTCTGTCAAATTCATCTCTCAGTATAGTATCTCCTATTTCATCTTGATCTACTTCCTCTTCCCTTCCTACAACATCGTCTGGAAGTTCATTTCCTTTGTAGAGCTGCTCTATGTACTCTTTCCACCTTTCAGCTTTCCCTTCTTTGCTGAGAACTGGTTTCCCATCTGAGTTCTTGATATTCGTAGAGTTGCTTTTCTTGTCCCCAAATGTCTCTTTTATTTTCCTGTAGGTGGTATCTACTTTTTCCCTTGTTATACATTCATCTACAGATTTGCATTTCGCTTCTAGCCACTCCTGCTTAGCCATTTTGCACTTCCTGTCAATCTCATTTTTTAGTCGTCTGTACTCCATTTTGCTTGTTTCATTTACTGCATTTTTATATTTTCTCCTTTCATCTATTAAATTTAGTATTTCCTGTGATATCCAAGGATTTTTTGTAGGTCTTGCCTTTCTACCTATTTTGTCCTCTGCTGCCTTCACTATTTCGTCTCTCAATGCTACCCATTCCTCTTCTACTGTTTTATTTCCCCCTGTTTCTGTCAATTGTTGCCTAAATCTCCCTCTGAAATTCTCCAGAACTTCACGTTCCTTCAATTTATCCAAGTCCCACCTCCTTATTTTCCTACCTTTCTGCAGTTTTTTCAGCTTCAGCCTACAGTTCATGACTAACAAGTTATGTTCAGAGTCTATATCTGCCCCTGGGTGTGGTGTCGCACAAGTACAAAGTGCGCGCCACCTACTTTCGCAGCGCGCCGCCATGACACACGGCGCGGCGTTCTCAGGACAGCCACGAGCGCCCTCTGCTGCAAACCCCGCTCGTGGCCACCACGGAAAGACACCAGTCACTTGGGACTGAGATAGCAACCAGTGAGGACCTTCGTAATCAGATAGGCACCAGTGAAGACTTTGCTATCGTACAGGCACTAGGCAGGCCTCTAACAACTATGTATCAACATTATGCAGTACTATGTAAAAGTTAAGTATTGTTACATTCTGTGCAATATATATCTCTTTCTAATTTACTCTAGTGTTTATAGTTTCTGGCTGCTCCCCTCCGTACCTGCACCAGCGTGCTATTTTTGTTCCTGTGTCGGGCTCATTCCACTCGGCCACCGACACCTACGACGAGGCTGGGACACAAAAGCGGTGACAAAGTTGGGACACAAAAGTGGCGACGAGGAGTGATAGAACCTTGGACCAGCCCGCTTGCAGCAGCCAGACAGCAGCAGTCGGAGCACGCAGAAATTGCTCCCGCCCACCCACCCTTATTATAAGATTTTTGGGGGAACTTTTTCAGTTACGTGTTTGTGGACTTTTTTGTTGCAGCGCGTCCTCTTTCATATTGCATTTGTGTTTTGTTATAAGTTACTTGTATACGCGGCGCCTAATCGGTCAGCATGGCCACTACCCCGAACCCAAACTTAATGGAAATTATTCAGTTACAGACGGCGCAAATAACACAACTTCTCCAGGCAGTGGCGCAGTTGACGTCAACTCAACAACAGCCGTCGCATCAGCAGCCCACACCTGCCGCCGCAACGCTTCCGAAGTTTTGCCAGTACAACGAACGTGAGAAAGAATGGAGCGACTATTTCGCACAGTTTCAAGAACTCGTCGCGGCTCATCAACTTACAGGTCAGACTATTAAGCATCTTTTATTGTCCGTGGTGGGCCCCAAAACCTTCGTATTACTGCAGAAACTATTCCCCAACGCATCTCCTCGTGATGTAGACTTTGAACAAATAGTAGAGGCACTAAATGCTCATTATGAGAGAAAAGTTCTTGTAGCCGCTGCACGGTACCGATTTTTCAGACTGAAAAAATTACCGCAGCAATCACACCACGAGTGGATTACGGAATTGAAGGGCTTAACCCGCCAATGTAAATTTACTTGCTCTTGTGGACTTTCGTATAGTGTCGTGATGTTGAGGGATGCGATTACGCAGAATATTCAGGACCACAGAATTAGAGCAGCAATTCTGAAACACTCAGACCCTTCATTAGACAGTGTACTGCAGCTTTCCTAGCCGTAGTTCTCAGTCTAGCCCTAGTGATTCTTATTTATCTACAGGCCGTGCTGAACAGACAGTGAACAGTAGCCAGTGTAAAAGTGCGACACTAAGGTCGCCCCGTCGTGTTAGAAACAGTGATTTGAATAACGGGCGCCAACGCTCATTTCAGAAAAATGTACGTAAATCTTGCCCCCAGTGTGTGTCTCGCCACAAGCGTGCTCATTGCCCTAGTCGCAACGCAACCTGTTATCAATGTGGCAAATCAGGACATGTACAGTCTGTGTGTATGCAAATTAAAAACTCAAAGAACGGTACCGTTAGAAACAGTGCTTCGCAGAGTGCGAGAACAGTTCATTCTGTAAATGTTATACGGGCTGTGGACTTGAACAGTGCTCCTCTTGATTCTAAAATGCAAGACAATATTTCTGTGCCTACGGCAAAACTATGTAGTGCGCCACGCCGCAAGCGCCGACGAGCGCGTAAATCTGTGCAACGGAAAAGAGTTCGGGACAAGCAAAATAGTTATGTACAGTGCAATCCTGTAGTGAAACTAATGCCTTCTGGCCTTCTGGAACTGCTCATTATACTAGTTCCCAGTACTGTGTAGATGGTGACAGTAGACTTGGAGTAGCTACTCAAAAGTTTAGTGCAGTAGTTAGTGACTCTGTAGTAGCCTCGCATTGCGCGGACGCCGATCCGGCGGTAGTGCCCTCTAGTGACAGTGTTGTTAATCCGCTGCGTGCCGAGTCTGCGCCGCTTACTTCACTACGCGGCCCGCGCAAGCGCAGTAAACAAACCGTAGCAGACGTTGCCCACATTCGCGCACCTGTCGAGCGCCGCAAAGCAAAAACTGTTTGTGACTCTCTTCATAGAAAATAAGACGGTGCAATTTCAGCTTGATACTGGTTCCGCTGTCACATTAATAAATAAAGATACTTATGAACTTCTGGGTTCGCCAAAATTGTCGCCGTCACAGCAAGTGTTGACAGCTTATACAGGTGAAAATATTCCCGTGCTAGGAACATGTAGCCTGCCCGCCTTTTTTCAAGGTGTAACAAAAACAGTTGCTTTTGTAGTTCTTCAGGCCAAATCGACACAGAACATTTTTGGACTAGATGCTTTTGACTTGTTTGGTTTATCAATTCAAAGAGATGTGCTTCAAATTTCGTCAATAGTGCCTCAGGATAAAATCAATGCATTGTGTGACAAATATAGTGACTTGTTTTCGCCGGAACTAGGTTGTGCAAAAGACTTCGTGGCACATGTAACTTTAAAAGAATCTGCAGTTCCAAAATTTCGTAAAGCTAGACCAGTGCCTATCGCCTTGCGTGATACAGTTGCCGAAGAACTTAAACGTTGGCAAGATAGTGGGGTGATTTCTCCTGTTTTTGCGAGTCAGTGGGCCTCACCTTTAGTCATTATACCAAAGCCGTCTGGAAAACTTCGTCTCTGTGCGGACTTCTAATCAACAGTAAACAGTCAAACAATTGTAGACACTTATCCCCTGCCCAGACCTGAGGAACTGATGGACAAATTAGAACAGTCTCGCTTCTTTTCTAAGACTGATTTAGCAGAGGCGTACTTGCAAATTCCGCTTGATGACGAGTCAAAAAAGTTTTTCGTCATTAATACTCACATGGGCCTTTTTCAATTTCAACGCCTACCCTTTGGCAGTTCTTCCGCCCCTGCTATTTTTCAGCGTTTTTTGGAACAGCTGACAGTTTCTGTACCGTGTTGTTCGAACTATTTAGATGATATTGTGGTATCCGGACGTACAGTTGAAGAACATTTAGCAAACCTGGAGTGCCTTTTCAACGTTTTGACTGCAGCAGGTCTACGTTGCAATAAAGCAAAGTGTTCGTTTTTTGAAACTGAAATAGAGTACCTAGGCCATGTGATTAATGCCCAAGGAATTCATCCCTTACAGTCACATCTTAGAGCAATCAAAGACTTGCCTCCTCCTAAGAATGTGCATGAATTGCAAGCAGTGATGGGAAAGCTTAACTATTATTTCAGATTTATTCCCAATGCCTCTCAGATTGCAGCTCCACTGCATCACTTACGTAGGAAGAATGTTCCTTTTGTATGGTCCAAAGATTGTCAGGTTGCCTTTGACAAACTAAAGTCTGCACTACTCAGTGATGCATGTTTGATTCCCTTTGACCCACAGAAGCCTGTAGTACTAGCAGTTGACGCCTCGTCGTACGGTGTGGGTGCAGTTCTGTCACATCGTATTGGATCTCACGATCGTCCTATTGCCTTTGCATCCAAGCTACTGACACCAACGCAACAGAATTACAGTCAGATAGAGAAGGAGGCCTTAGCAATCATTTACGGCGTCACAAAGTTTCATCATTATCTCTATGGCAGAAAATTCTATTTGTTGACAGACCACAAGCCTCTCACGTCGTTGTTCTCACCCACAAAGCCGATTCCGCCACGTACGGCACAAAAGCTTCAGAGATGGTCCTTGATATTGTCTAATTATCAGTATGAGATTTTGTACCGACCTACCACTAAACATGCTAACGCGGACACACTTTCCCGACTTCCGGTTGGCCAGGATGTGTCGTTTGATTCTTCGGAAATGGCTTGTTGTCAGATAGACTCCAGAGATGCTACCGCTGTCGCAGATTTCCCTTTGAACTCTCGTCGCGTTGCACAGGAAACAGCTGCGGATGCAGACCTAAGTGTGGTAGCACGTTTTGTTCGCTTTGGTTAGCCTGCCAGAGCCAAAGACATTCAACGGCCTCTGGTTCGACATTATTTTGCGCAACGTCATGCATTTTCTTTAAGTCAGGGTGTACTGTTGTTGCATACCGACAACGACCAAGCAAGAGTGATTGTTCCTCGTTCCCTGCAACGAGAAGTGTTACGCCTCCTGCATCAAGGACATTGGGGCATTGTTAGGACAAAGCAACTGGCCAGACTTCATTGTACCTGGGTTGGTATGGACGCTCAGATAGAGAGCATGACATCACAGTGTACAGTTTGTGCGGAGCATCAGGCGGCTCCTCCACAGCGTTTCTCAGACTGGCCACGCCCCAAGGGACCATGGCCACGTTTACATATTGACTTTGCCGGACCTTTCTTGGAATACGTGCTGGTTAATTGTTGTAGATGCTTTCAGCTTTTGTGATTGCCATGAACTCAATGACGGCGTCTAGTACAATCAGTGCCTTAACATCAGTGTTTTGCATCGAAGGCTTGCCTGAAACTATCGTCAGTGACAATGGACCTCAGTTTGTTAGTGTGGAATTTCAACAGTTTTGTCGTGTGAATGGCATTCAGCATATTACCAACTGCACCTTTTCACCCTCAGTCCAATGGTGAAGCAGAACGTTTCGTTCGAACATTCAAGTCTCACATGGAGAAGATGAAAGGTCAGCACTCCAGGCAGCAAGCTCTTCAAATTTTCCTGTCTACGTATCGATGCATGCCACGTGACGGCCCGTCTCCTGCCGAGCTGCTACACGGCCGCCATCACCGCACTCTCCTTCACCTGCTGCAGCCTCCCACGCACCGAGTCGGTTCGTATGGCGCTACGCGTTTTCAGGTTTCTACGCCGGTGCTGTACAGGGTGTTTGCTGGAAACAAGAAGAAACTATGGATGCCGGGCATCATTCACCGCGTGCTCGGTCGCAATATGTATGTTGTACGTTCTTCCACAGGGTCGGAGCTGCGGCGCCACGCAAACCAATTGCGCCTACACAAGCCGCGCGATCCTGTCTCTGGTTTCTTGTTTCCAGATCCAGTTCACCGCCAGGGAGCATAGCCACATCGTTCGCCGACGGGTCTAGCGTACCCGGACTACGAGATCGTCCCGATGGAGATCGACGCGCCTCCGTCGCCGCCGTGGCTGACAGCGTCACCGAGAGGGACTCCGGGACCTTGCGTGCCCCTGCCGCCTGGGCCACGCACCTCAGAAGAAGATGACCTGCTCCCTCTGGGCGGGGGGGGTGCGCCCTTCCCCAGGTTTCGGTGGGTTCCCTGGAGGATCGCAAGGCGGATGCCGGGGCGCGGACGGCGTCTCGATCCCAGCCTGAGCTACGACGCCCGTCCCACCAGTAACGCCCCCGCCCAGGCCCTCCTCCCAGTGCCGTCACCGTGGCCCTCAGCCCTACGCCACGACGGTGCGGCGGTTTGGGGGGAAGGGGTGTGGTGTCGCACAAGTACAAAGTGCGCGCCACGCACTACTTTCGCCGCGCGCCGCCATGCACACACGGCGCGGCGTTCTCAGGACAGCCACGAGCGCCCTCTGCTGCAACCCCGCTCGTGGCCACCACGGAAAGACACCGGTCACTTGGGATACCTTCGTAATCAGATAGGCACCAGTGAAGACTTTGCTATCGTACAGGCACTAGGCAGGCCTCTAACAACTATGTATCAACATTCTGCAGTACTATGTAAAAGTTGAGTATTGTTACATTCTGTGCAATATATATCTCTTTCTAATTTACTCTAGTGTTTATAGTTTCTGGCTGCTCCCCTCCGTTCCTGCACCAGCGTGCTATTTTTGTTCCTGTGTCGGGCTCATTCCACTCGGCCACCGACACCTACGACGAGGCTGGGACACAAAAGCGGCAACGAAGTTGGGACACAAAACTGGGTATGTCCTGCAGCTATCACCTGGTTCCGGAATCTATGTCTTACCATTATAAAATCTATCTGATACCTTCCGGTGTCTCCTGGTCTCTTCCACATATACAACCTTCTTTTGTGATTCTTAAATCATGTGTTTGTTACGATTAAATCATGTTCCATGCAAAATTCTACCAGGCGACTTCCTCTTTCATTTCTCCTGCCCAGTCCATATTCACCTACTATTTTTCCTTCTCTTCCTTTTCCTACTACCGAATTCCAGTCTCCCATCACAATTAAGTTTTCCTCTCCCTTAACTGTCTGAATAATTTCCTTTAGCTCCTCGTATATTTCTTCGATCTCCTCATCATCGGCAAAGCTAGTTGGCATATAAACCTGCACTACTGTTGTCGGTGTTGGCTTAGTATCTATCTTGACAATGATAATGCGATCACTGTGCTGCTCATAGTAGTGTACCCGCATTCCTATCTTCTTATTCATTATCAGTCCTACTCCTGTGATACCCCCAACTGATTTTGTATTTATAATCCTGTACTCACCTGACCAGAAATCCTGTTCATCCTGCCACCGAACTTCACTAATCCCCACTATATCTAACTTCAACCTATCCATTTCCCTTTTTAAATTTTCTAATTTTCCTACCCGATTAAGGGATCTAACATTCCACGCTCCGATCCGTAGAATGCCATTATTGTCTTTCCTGATGACAACATCCTCCTGAGTAGTCCCCGCCCGGAGATCCGAATGGGGGACTATTTTACCGTCGGAATATTTTACCCGAGAGGATGCCATCATCATATTTCCATACAGTAGAGCTGCATGTCCTCGGGAAAAGTAACGACTGTAGTTTCCCCTTGCTTTCAGCCGTTCGCAGTAGCTGTGTGGCAAAGCCACATTAGCTGATGTTACAAGGCCAGCGCAGTCAATCATCCAGACTGTTGCCCCTGTAACTACTGAAAAGGCTGCTGCCCCTCTTCAGGAACCACACGTTTGTCTGGCCTCTCCACAGATACCCCTCCGCTGTGGTTGCACCTATGGTATGGCTATCTGCATCGTTGAGGCACGCAAGCCACCCCACCTCGGCAATGTCTGTGGTTCATGGGTGTGGATTTAGTGGCTATAACCTGTCAAAATATGCACTTCTTTTCTTTCCATGACATTGCAAGGCATAAGGGATACAGCTAGGAAGAAAAAAAAATTGTGTCCTACCCAGGCTAAACTTTACTTGCACTGGCAGCGGTTTAGTTTGCTATCGTTGGCAACAAACTATTTGTAAGTAGAATTGTACCCCATCTTGTAGTGTATTACGCCATAGTTATGAGGAAGGGGGGGGGGGAAATAAATAAATAAAAAAATAAAATAAAATGAAAAAAGAAAAGAAAAGCAACGCCATAATTAGTTATTTGGTGTACTATGTAACTAACATTGCCTCACTTTGTCCTTTCCTGTACTATAGCGTTTATTCCTAAACAGAATGCACTCAAAATGTAATGAGGATACACCGAAATCAGAAAGGGGACAACATAAGTTCAATTTTCCTTGCAAAGAATTCTTATGTAATTGCACTGATAGATGCGAAGGAATGTCGTTATGTTTTAAATTCAAATATCCCCTATCAAAAGAATCAAAGATGTCATTAAGCTGTGAATATACAAAGTGTAATCAGCAACTCACTGTTCAATGTTAGTTTGTATTTGCAGAAATAAACTTGCGGCTCTTAATTCAAAATACTTCTGTTACTGAGGGAATAAGCACAACATGATCATGTATTGTTTCTATGCAGCACTACAAAACCCACCACCTTTAATGGTTTGTTGCTATTCTATGGCATAACTATCGAAAAGAAATAAAAAATTATAAGAAAAAAGAAAAATGCAGCAGCGCCAACTATTATTTCTTTGGTCCACTATGGAACTGACAGGGCCTCTATTTGTTCTGTACTGTACTACACCCTTTTCTAGCCATTCCTAAACAGAATGGACTCAAGATGTAATAAGTATGCACCGAAATCAGAAAGGAAACTACATAAATTTCTGTTTTCTTGTAAAGAATTCTTAGTAAATGAAAACATCCATAGGCGCAAAGGAAAGTCGTTATATTTTTAATTCAATTTTTTTGTGTGCCATACCTGGGTTAAATTTTACTTGCAGTAGCACCAGTTAAGTATGTTAACGTTGGCAACGAAATATTTGCTTTAGGGGATCATTAATTTACTGATCGGAACAACATTAATTATTTATTTCATTATCAACACTAAGAATTATTTCCCTCATTCTACATGACTGATTTTTCAAAAAGAATTCACTTTAGTTAAGAGAATAAACAACACATCATCACCATCTATTATTTATTTGGTATACTATATCAGTAACAGCGCCTCTATCGGGTCTTTGCTATACTATACTGCATTTCATGCATAGCATACACCTGAAACTACAAATTATGATATCTTTTTTCCCCTGATCCGATTTTGATGAAATGAAGCTTAAATGTTGTCCCAAGGTACTCTCAGTTGACCTATGAAACCCCATGAAAGTTCGGGTAGTATTCTCAGAGATTTGCTGTTTCACACCATACTTATAAGCAAAGCATACACATAAAATTTCAAATTACGATATCTTTCCTTTCTCTGAGCCAATTTTGATCAAACTAAGCCTATGTTACTCTTCAAACTATTCTCAATTTACCTGTGGAAACCCATAAAAGTTTGTGTAGTACTTTTGGAGATTGTCTGCAACAAATAGACATATACGATGGCTTTTCAGCAAATGATTAAAGTATGATATCTTTATTTTCTCTGATCCAATTTTAATTACTGAAGCCTTTATGTAACCGAACGATATGCTCAAGTTACATGTGAAAACCGCATGAAAATTCGTCAAGTAATTTAGGAGACATACGTGTTCAAAGAGACAGACAGACATGACAGTAGTTGATAAAATATTTTGAATTACGATATTCTTTTTTTCCGTGATCTGATTCTTATAAAACGAAGTCTATATGTTGTCCAAGGTTATGCTCAAATTACCTGTGAAAACCCCGTGTAAATTCGTGAAGTAGTTTTGGAGATAAGAGGTTTTTAATAGTTGAAAGAACAGACACAACGGTTACTGAAAACACTTAAAATTACAATATCGTTTTTTTCCGCGATCCGATTTTGGTAAAATTATGCCTATGTGTTGACCCAAACTTTTCTCTTGTTTCCTGTGAAAACCTGTGTCCAGTTTACAGTTTATCAGTGCACTAAGATGGATATCACAAAACTTCAGGATGAAAATAGTGAACTGAACATCAGACTTTGCGGTCATAATGATAGTTCAAAAGGAATTGAGAAGTGGTTGAAAGTTAAGAATGGATACAAAGAGAAAGTGAAAATTGTAGAAAATAGTGAAATGAAGGAAAGTGTTGTGCATGAAAATAATTATCAGGTTCTTTCAAATATGGGCTGTGATAGTGTTGAAAACAATTAAAGTGATAGGCCTACGCAGGAAAAACAGTATGAATGTGTAAACGCTGCTGAAATGAAGAAAAGTGTAGTACATGAACATTATTTTCAGGTACTCTCAAATATAGACTGTGGTAGTGTTTTTTCCAAATCAAGTGATCCACTTGAAAAACAATATGAGTAAATTGAACTGTTAGCAGACAGCCAAGGGCAAAATATAGCCACTGAATTTAGGACTACGAGTACAGGTAGGCAGAACCAAACTTGCATAATAAAGCCAGGAGCAAAATTTAATGCAGCCACCTCAATAAGTCCAAAAAAAATTTCACCTCTAACTAATAAAGACCTTTGCATGTTCCTGGCGGGATCTAATGATGTAAGGAACGAGAAAAACGATCTTTTAATCTCGCTTAAAAGAAGATTATTAGAGCTGAGAAGAACAAACATACTCGTTTCCTCAGTGCCACATTGGCACAATTTGGAAGAATAGCCCTGTCTCAACAAAGAAATAAAAAAATGCAAACACAGAGATGCAGGATATTTGCACTCATTTTATAAATGCAACATTTGTTGGCATTAGCCATTTGGGGAAAAGATTCCACACAACCCATGGTTTTCAGCTAAATAGAATTGGGAAAAAATTTATAATAACGAAGATTTTACAAACAGTTACTAAAATCTCAAATGTATAGGATGATGCAGATGCCATACCTACCATGGACAAAAAAAGAACGCCGATTACACTTGGAAAATCGAATGCAATTTCTGTTGCTTCTGAAGCTACATCACTGAAATCAAACTGTGAGATGGTGTTACAGAAAGGAGAGCTACCAAATGACAACAGTTCAGAGAGACAAAACAGAAGAACAGGGTCAGATGGTGTGCTAGATACAACATATGCTGGGCTACTGTGTTTGAAGGTTTCTCTGCCTCCAGAAACCAGTCAAAGAAACACTAGAACGCTACAGGAGGGCACAGTAGTAATGTTGCCTGAAGTGTCTGCAACTGCAAGACCTACATCAACGGAAAGAAAGATGGAAGAAACAACAGCAGCAAAGGACTCACTACAACCCAGAGAATGACCTATAAGGAACAAGAAACCTGTGTTTCTCAAGGACTTTTGGACCTTCACCAGGACACAAGCCAGAAGCGGACAATGGATACTGTAAATATGATGAAAAAGATCCTCACATTAACAAAACACTAACTGTATTGCAAGTAAATTTATGTAGCATTAATAATGGAAAGTACAGGTTGGAATTAATAACATAGTAATAAGGACAGTTTACATCCCACCGCAAAGACGTGGTGAGGAGCTGCGACAGGCACATGCAAAAGACACACACATACAACACTTTCAGCTACCAGCCATGTCCTTCTTCAGAAAATAGAACATTCACGCAATCACACAGGCACACAACACAGTCATACAACTATCACCTCCAGCTGCCGCACTTTGAGTTGCACTCTGCGGTATGTAAATCGGGGAGAGGCAGGGAGAGGGGATAGGAAGGTTGTGTCACGGTGGTGGGTTTGGTACAGCACGGCCTAGATGGTAATAAGGAGCTGCAGCTTAGGACTGGAGTGGAGAGGCGGGTGAGGGGAGAAAAATAAAATAAAATAATAATAATGTGCCCACATGAACACACATAGGAGGGGTTTAGGATAGAGGTAAGAACTGTAAGGTGTGGAAAACAAGGAAGTTATCATAGGGTGAGACCTGGATGATTTTGGGATTGGAGAATGTACTGTAGGGATAACTCCCATCTGTGCAGTTCAGAAAATCTCGTGGTGGATGGGAGGATCCAGACGGCCCGGGTTGTGAAGCAGCCATTGAACTCAAGCATGTGCTCTGCTGCATGCTGTGCCACAGGGTGATCCACCTTGTTTTTGGACACAGTTTGGCGGTGGCCATTCATCCTAATGGATAGCTGGTTGGTGGTCATGCCAATATAGAAATCTACACAGTGATTGCAGCACAGTTGGTAAATCACATGGCTGCTTTCACAGGTGGCCCGGCCTCTGATAGGGTAGGATAAGCCTGTGACAGGTCTGGAATAGGAAGTGCTGTGTGGGTGGATTGGACAGGTCTTGCAGTGGGGTCTTCCACAAGGATATGATCCCTGTGGCAGTGAGCTGGGTTTCGGAATGGCATAAGGATGAACTAAGATTTTGTGGAGGTTGGGAGGGCGACAGAACACCACTTTAGGAGGGGTGGGAAGGATCTTGGGCAGGATGTCTCATTTCTGGGCACGAGGATAGAAAATCAAAACCTTGGCGAAGGATGCAAGGGTGGTACTGGGTACGTACTTGCAGTGTGCAAGCATTTTATTGTATTTATTTATTTTATTTTATTTTTCTCTCCTCACCCGTCTCCCCACTCCATTCCTGAGCTGCATCTCGTTATTCCCATCTAACCCATCCCCACCACCGTGACATTACCTTCCTATCCCCTCTCCCCTCCCGTCCCTGATTTACTTGTCGCAGATTGTGATTTGAAGTGCGGCAGCCAGAGGTGATGGTTGTATGACTGTTGTGTGCCTGTGTGATTGCGTGAGTGTTCTATTTTCTGAAGAAGGCCATGGCCGATAGCTGAAAGTGTTGTATGTTTGTGTCTTTTGTATGTGCCTGTCGCAGCTCGTCGCCACTGCTTTGCGGTGAGTTGTAAACTGTCCTTACTGTATTATTAAATGTTTCAAAAAAATATGTGAAACTATTCACATAAATGACACAGGCTGAATCCTCCAAGAGGGAATCCAAACCACGATATACTTCACAACGTCAGATCTCTTATAACCTTTCTGAAGAACACAATTTGTAAGCCATACACTGCTAGTAAGGTATTGGCTGTGGATGAAAGCATGACACCTTTCAAGGGTTGGTCTTCGCTCAAGCAGTATACGCCCTCAAGCCAGTAAAACAAGGATACAAGGTCTGGTGTTTAGCAGATTCAAAAACTGGCTATGTCATAAAATTTGATATTTACACAGGAAAATCAAATGACGGATCTACAGAAAATTCTCTGGGAGAGCGTGTAGTCATTAGCTTCACCCAAGACCTGAACTATAGTAACAGTTTAGTAGCGTTTAACACCTTCTTCACCACAGTGAATCTAATGCAAAGGCTTTTGAACAATGGCATCTACTCTATAGGGACTGTCAGAGCAAACCGGAAAGGGCTTCCTTCAATGATGAAAGATAAATATACCTTGAAAAATACCGAGTAGCACCGTGGTTCGGAACTAACATTGAACTGTAGGTCCCCCTATAACTGGCTGGGTAAGTCAGTTCGAAGGTCAGAGGAAGGCAATGGCATACCACCTCCAAACAGGACCATGCCTAGTAAAGCACTGTGGTGTTCAAACCAATCTTCAGATTGTTGACTGCTTTACCTAGTGAAATAGGAAAGAGCAAGAAAGAGGTCAGTAAAGAAATGAGATCACCAAAGGTATAAATAAAAAATTAATTGAATGGGATGCTATCATTACTAAGGCAGACAAGGGACATACAATTATTGTAGTTAAAAAAGAAATGTAGCTATATTGGGAAGACGTCACAATTCTTTCAGGAAACACAATATCACAATGGTTGATAAAGATCCCACTAAGGAAATTCAAAAGAAGCTCAATGATAAATTGAAACCATATTCAGAAATTGTATCCACACGAGATACAATTTCTGAAAATTATCCTAAAGCCCCTAAATTAAGGTCTCAAATTAAGGCACACAAAGAATCACAGTCAATTAGGCCATTAGTTGATGGAAGAGATGGCCCTCTTTGTAAAGTAGTCACGAGATGTTTTAACATCCTAAAAAAGCAGTTTAAATTCAAACAGAAACTTTCAGTAAAGAATAGTGCACAATTAACTGAAGCTATTAAAGATACCCCGTAACTGACTCAACATCTCTTATTTCTCTTGACATAGTAAATTTTTATATGAACATCTCAATTGAACAAACAATTGAAATTGTGTCCAGCAACCTACGTGAACAAAGCAATATGTCAGATAGAGAAATAAACAAGTTTATTGATCTACTGTCATTTTGTCTAAAATTAAATTACTTCATGTTCAATGAAAAAAATCTATGTTCAGAAAGAAGATCTAAGTATGGGAAGTTGCATTTCAGATTTACTTGCAGACATTTTCATTAACTACTTAGAAATAAAATTCTTTCATGAATAACCTGCTCTTGCAAAAAAGATAACTCATTATCACAGGTATGTAGATGATACGCTTCTCCTCATAGATGGAGATGAAACAGTTATTAATAACCTAGTAAACACTTTCAATAGTTTGCATAGTAAAATAGTATTTACAGTGGAAAAAAGTACAGCAGGATCCATTCAATATCTCGGCTTTGACTATTTAAAATAAAAATGGGAGGCATACATTTGAAATAGGCCTATATAGAAAACTACTTATACAGATGTCATAATTGACTTTGATTCTGAACACCCAAATCAACACAAACAATTTTTTCAATCTGCATTCAATTGTATATTTAAAATGCCTCTATCTAAATCACGAAAAAGAAGTTCAGGTAATTCAGGCCATTGCTAAAAATAACAATTATCTGTTACAGTATGTTTCAGATATATGTATAAAATGGTGGCTAAGAAGTAAGAAAACATAAAAAACATACACAACAAGAAAATCACTACAGCTAAAGAATATGTAATGATACCATATTAGGATATTGTTAGCTCCAGGATAGCAGCAGTGTTTAGAAAAAGAAACCTGAAAGTAGCCTGTGTTGTTATGTTGTTATGGTCTTCAGTCTGGAGACTGGTTTGATGCAGCTCTCCACAATACCCTATCCTGAGCAAGCCTTTTCATCTCCTCATAAGATCGACAACCCAAATCCAGTTGAATCTGTTTACTATATGTGTCTCTTGGTCTCCCTCTGTGATTTTTACCCCACACACTTCCCTCCAATGCTAAATTTATGATTCCTCGATGTCTAAAAATGTGTCCTACCAAGCGATCCCTTATTTTAGTCAGGGTATGCCAAAAATTCCTTTTCTCACCAATTCTGTTCAGTACCTCTTCATTAGTTATGCGATCTACCCACCTAATCTTCAGCATTCTTCTGTAGCACCACACTTCAAAAGCCTCTATCCTCTTCCTGTCCGCACAGCTTATCATCCATGTTTCACTCCCATACAAGGCAACACTCCACACAAATGCCTTCAGAAAAAGACTTCCTTACACTTAAATTAATATTCGATGTTAGCAAATTTCTCTTTTTCAAAAATGCTTTTTTTCCCATTGCCATTCTGCATTTTATATCCTCTGTACTGTGACCATCATTTGTTATTTTACTGCCCAAGTAACAAAACTCATCTACCTCCTTTATTGCTTTGTTACCTAATCTAATTCCTTCAGCATCACCCGATTTTCTTAGACTGCACTCCATTACCCTAGTTTTGCTCTTGTTAATGTTCATCTTATAAGCACCTTTCAGCACACTGTCCATTCTGTTCAATTTCTCTTCCAGGTCCTTAGCTGCATCTGACAGAATTACTATGTCGTTGGCAAAACACAATGTTTTTAATTCTTCCCCCTGAACTTTAATTCCTTCGCCAAATTTCTCCTTGCTTTCCTTTATAGCTTGCTCAATGTACAAATTGAACAACATTGGAGAAAGGCTACAACCCTGTCTTACTCCCTTACTTCCCTTTCATGCCCTTCGAGTCTAATAACTGTGGTCTGGCTTTTGTACAAGTTGTAAATAACTCTCCTTTCCCTGTATTTTACCCCTGCTGACTTCAGAATTTGAAACAGTGTATTCCAGTCAACAATGTCAAAAGCTTTCTCCAAATCTAGAAACGCTAAAAATGTAGGTTTGCCTTTGCTTAATATATCTTCTAGGATAAGACGTAAAGTGAGTATTGCCTCCCAGGTTCCTACGTTCCTCCTGAATCCAAACTGATCTTCCCCCGAGGTCACCTTCTACCAGCTTTTCCATTCTCCTGTAGATAATTCATGTTAAAATTTTGCAACCATGGCTTATCACACTAATGGTTCTGTAATGTTCACACCTGTCTGTGCCTGCTTTCTTTGGAATGGGGATTATTACATTTTTCTTAAAGTCTGAGGGTATTTCGCCAGTCTCATACATCCTACACACCAGTTCAAATAGTTTTGTCATGGTTGACTCTCCCAGAGACTTTATTCTACCGTTTTATTTCCCCCTGTTTCTGTCAATTGTTGCCTAAATCTCACTCTGAAATTTTCCAGAACTTCACATTCCTTCAATTTATCTAAGTCCCATCTCCTTATTTTCCTACCTTTCTGCAGTTTTTTCAGTTTCAGCCTACAGTTCATGACTAACAAGTTGTGGTCAGAGTCTATATCTGCCCCTGGGTATGTCTTAAAGTTTAGAACCTGGTTCTGGAATCTATGTTTTACCATTATAAAATCTATCTGATACCTTCCGGTGTCTCCTGGTCTCTTCCACATATACAGCCTTCTTTTGTGATTCTTAAACTACATATTTGTTATGATTAAATCATGTTCCGTGCAAAATTCTACCAGGTGACTTCCTCTTTCATTCCTTCTGCCCAGTCCATATTCACCTACTATTTTTCCTTCTCTTCCTTTTCCTACTACCGAATTCCAGTCTCCCATCACAATTAAGTTTTCCTCTCCCTTAACTGTCTGAATAATTTCCTTTAGCTCCTCATATATTTCTTCGATCTCCTCATCATCGGCAGAGCTAGTAGGCATATAAACCTGTACTATTGTTGCCGGTGTCGGCTTCGCATCTATCTTGACAATGATAATGCGATTAGTGTGCTGCTCATAGTAGTTTACCCGCATTCCTATCTTCTTATTCATTATCAGTCCTACTCCTGTAATACCCCCAACTGATTTTGTATTTATAAACCTGTACTCACCTGACCAGAAATGCTGTTCATCCTGCCACCGAACTTCACCAATCCCCACCATATCTAAACTCAACATATCCATTTTCCTTTTTAAATTTTCTAATTTTCCTACCCAATTAAGGGATCTAACATTCCACACTCCGATCCGTAGAATGCCAGTATTGTCTTTCCTAATGACAACATCCTCCTGAGTAGTCCCCGCGCGGAGATCCGAATGGGGGACTATTTTACCTCCGGAATATTTTACCCGAGAGGATGCCATAATCATATTTTCATACAGTAGAGCTGCATGTCCTCGGGAAAAGTAACGGCTGTAGTTTCCCCTTGCTTTCAGCCGTTCGCAGTAGCTGTGTGGCAAAGCCACATTAGCTGATGTTACAAGGCCAGCTCAGTCAATCATCCAGACTGTTGCCCCTGTAACTACTGAAAAGGCTGCTGCCCCTCTTCAGGAACCACACGTTTGTCTGGCCTCTCCACAGATACCCCTCCGCTGTGGTTGCACCTATGGTACGGCTATCTGCATCGTTGAGGCATGCAAGCCACCCCACCTCGGCAATGTCTGTGGTTCATGGGGGTGAGAAAGTAGCCTACAGTACAAAAAATAAGTTGGGTATTGTGTTCATTAACAACATTCATAAGTTTAAGCAAAACGCCGAATCAGGGGTTTATAGTATAACTTGTTCTACATGCAATGCAGTCTACATAGGACAAACAGGGAGGAAATTGGAATTGAGATTCAGGGTACGTATGGCATTGGATAGGAAGGACATTACCGAAAAATCCAACTTTGCAGTTTATCTTACAGCCACCGGGCACATTCCTCCCGATATGATATCACAACTAAAGTTGTTGCGAGGGTAGATTTTTGGATATGTAGGAAGAGGTGGAAATTTTTTGCCACCAAAAGACACCCAACTGTGTGCTGCTCAATGAACAAACATATATGAAAAGCTCCACCTTCTGGGAATGTATTGCAAGTAGTCTAGTAGTCTAACCTCACATAGGAGAGGCACATATAACACTAACACAGCTGTACCGAGATCTTGTACAAAATGCATACAGAGAAATTGATAGCACTTGTTTAATTAATATGTGGGAACCTATGATTGCCTATTTTGTACCTATATCTTAGGATATATGTTATCATTTACTTTACAAATACACTGCAAGTAATCTAAGCCCACATAGGAGAAATATAATGCAGCCTGTACTTTGACCTCATACAAAGAGAGTGGTATTACTTCCTTCACTAATATATGAGAACTTCCGATCGTAGTCTAGTTACACCTAGACCTTTGGATATGTTATATTGTTCAATTCACTGATACACACACTGCTAATGTTTAACCCCAAATATATGAGACACATACAAAGAAAGTTAGCCAGTGTCAGGGCCTTGTTTCAAACATACACAGTGTGGTTGGAATTACTTATCTCATAAATACATTAGAACTTATGATTTTGTTCATATGTGCCTAGACCTTGGGATACGAGTATCAATTATTTCATATGTAATATTGCATGTTGTCTGACTCAACATAGGAGGGGCACATATAATATAAATGCAGCTGGTCCTGGGCCTCATACCGAATTCATACAGTGGTATTAATTAGTCCACAAACATGTGAAAATTATAATTGTGGTTTAGACCCACCTAGACCTTAGTTACATGGTATCAGATATTTCACTAACGCATTGTAAGCAGCCTGTCCCCACACTAGGGAGACACATATAACATTAACACTACTGTTTCCTGGATTTTATACCATATACACACAAGGAGACTGGTATCTACCAGTTTATAATGCACAAGAGCTTATAAGTGCAGTTTACATATACCTACACCCTGGAATATGTGCATGCCATTACATACCACCCCCTCCCCCCATTGTTTCACTGGATATGTAAAACCTTTTAAGATTTCATGCTTTAAAATCTAAGTTCCATAATGAGTAATCCATAAATAGACAAGAGTTAACATTTTGTGGTTTTTCATGTCTATTTATGTTTATGTGACTTTCTGTAAAGTCTTTTCTAAGAAATTATGTTATTAGGCCTAATAAAATATCCAATATAAGGGAAGTATGTAATGAACACAACATGTCTTAATTTTAATTTCACTTGTTTCACTGTTTCAATGGTTAACCGCCTTAAGAATTTCTATGAATTTAAAACTTTTTCTATTATGAAGAGAGAACTTGAGGCTAACATAGTAACTAAACCTTAAAAAATCAGGCCTAATCTTGACCTTTAATATTCTCTGATATATTGGTTGCAATTCTATTATGGCTGCTATAAGCTGTTCTCTGTTACTAGATAAAACATTTTCTTAAATGTCTATATGTGACACTGTTGTGTAAATCTCCTAGTAAGCAATATGTTATTAAGCTGTTATCGCATATATGACCTGAAATTGTCATCTGGAACTCAATACTGTATATATCGCCTAAGCCTTTAAAAACTGAGCACAGCACATAGATTATAAAACTGGAGCTTTGTTTATTTTAACATTCTTTCTTTATTAAAAACATTTTAATTTATGTACTAATATGCGAAGATAAATCACAAGACTTAGTTGTTACTTAGATCTTCAAACACCCCTGAACCTAGACAATAAGGTAGGCCTATATGTGGTTTCTGTCTTTCATAATTTCATTATTGTTAATGCAAGATTGTCTTGGGCACTCGATGTGATGTTATTAACTAATTTGTCAACATAAAATTAAATGTAATAAATCACTTGTAAATGTAGACACTGAAGGCTAGAACTGTATATAAACAGATCTTCAACATACATGTACCTGAGTCTCATCCTTCATATGCCACTTATGTTATTCAACTTTATTATTTTATTTGAAAGCATTACATTTATTTGCAATTTACTTTGATTTTGACGAAGGGACATCTTGTGTAAGACGCTTGTATCGTAATTATGTAATCCATATATTAATAGTTTCTTTGTCAGGACAAAATGTACCGTTGAAATGTTCTTTTGGTTTATAATATAAATTATAGAGGGCACTGTGTAATAAACAAATGACTTCATCTTGTTTGCCTACCAGCATTAAGATGATTAGTATATATTTTATATTTTGCAATTGATGGGTTTTTGTTTTCCATATTGTATAAAAATTATTTACATTTTTAAATTAAATGTATGAGACTACATTATAATAACATGATACATAACTGTTTACATTACATCTACAACAGAGTGCACCTCCTATGAAGAAGTCAGCTATATAGGCTGCCTACATGTCACTTAGTAGTGATTTTGACTCTGATAACATCATTTGTATCTGCTTGTAGCAATGCTTTGTGGCTGGATTAATATGATTAGTAATGTTTCTAATCGATTGTGCAAGGTATGTAAAAACAGATATAATACATATGTAATCAATGTTGTATTTCTATTATGCTTGTACTTTTTCATTTGCACTGAAGATGGATATTCAGTAGACGAAATCGATCTGTAGTAATAAATAAACAAATTTACGATCAATGCTGAATTTCCTTTGGATATAGATCATTAAATGGTATACTGATGAACTCACTATAATGTTAGTCAAAATATGTTGTCTTTGTAACATATGTATAACACTTCTGAATATGAATCTAAATAGATAGAGGAATTGTACAAAGGTTATCTTGAGTGCAAGAAAACTTACAGAAGGGCAGTTCCACGAGTAACGGAATGACTCAGGAATGTTTTTGCACTTTAAGGATACTGAAAACATCAAGAATAATTATAAAGGCCAATTTCTTTTATTGTATTTCCAACATAAACAAAGAAACATAATTTTAATATCATGAAAGTTTATATTCCATTCATATATTTAGAGTTATCTTAAAAAAAAAATAAAAAATAAAAAAAATAAAAAAATATAAAAAATAAAAAAAAAAAAAAAACTGTGTGGTAATGGAATGATGCAATTTGGACATGCATATATTGTTATCATTTATAATACAACAGTAATTACAAAAATTATGATACGAAGAGGAATAAATGGGAAACAAATTAGTATAAAAGAAATATACATCAAAAAATATTTTAATAATGAAAGTAAAAAAATTTCTGGTAACAGAATGATACTTTCACTTGAAAATTACTAATTTCATTCTGCATTGTTTACAGGGTGGGGAAAAATGGTACTTATTCCTTTGATCTATTGCAGGTGCAGCCAGTTTCTGTACAATTTGATTTTTTCCTACCTGACATTTTTTGTTTAGGAAATGTAAACACATATCCATCTGCATCACTCTTCCTTAGAAATGAAATTTCATAACTGTCTTCAACATAAATCACCTGCCTCCACATAAAATATTGCTATAAAAATGCAATCTATCTTTTAAATAAAAAATAAATATTTTCACTTTTGTAAACTCCAGCAATGCAATGCAGCAAAAATGCTTTAAATACCAGGCCTAATTGGTAATTACCTTCAACAACAGCCAACATTCTATTGTAATAAATAGGGAAGTTAGTAAAATGTTTTTCTTTAGTTATTGGCAGTGTTTCCCAGCAAAACTATTTATTTGGCTTTGGTTATGGAAGAAGAAAGACTATTCTTCAAAGTAAATAACTAGGTTTTGCATGTACTCATTTCATTGCACATTTTAACTGAAGACTATTATTAGCTCACCTTTCAGCACTTGCTCTTCAAACAAGCTGAATATGAGTTTCTTCTCACTGAAAACTATGTTCTTGCTTCACAGGACTTTCCACATTTGCATACACATTCCCTCCAACTTTTAGCAACTCTCTCTTTGGCCATGTTCCCACACATGTAGGGTTGGCCTTGTTAATTCAGATTTGGCATGTTTTAATATTTATAGGGTGGTTGGATGCCCTTTCTGGCGCCATCCCATGCCTCCCCCACCCCCGGGAGGAAATGTGTACCCCGAATGTCTGTGTATAGGTTTCAAAGTGTAAAGTGTAATGAAAATGTTTGCCAATCATGTAACTGAGGCGGGACATGGGTACCAGCCAGGTATTCACCTAGGAGGATGTGGAAAACCACCTAAAAACCACATCCCGGCAGGCCAGCACTCTGACCCCCTTTGATAATATGCCGGGCGGATTTGAACTGGGGCCGATACACCTCCTAGTCTGCATTAGATCACACGGCTAACCAAGCGAGTCCTCCAATTATTACTAACAATACAGCCAACATACAACTGCCAACAATTGCAGCATAACCAACATACTACTGCCTACAGCTGTAGTACAAACATCAGCTTAAGTAATGTGAGGCATTCCATTATAAAATTGATGTCATTTAGTTACTCCATTTATGTCATTCCATTACTGCAAGGGTGTCATTCCGTAACCATTAAAAATTAAATTGTTAAAATTAATAATATATTTTTTTTTATTGTAAGGCTTCTATTTATCCCTCAAATCTGTATTTGTCTGCATATTTTCAACTTTCTATAAAATTCCATTGGTACTGAAAAATAAATTTCAGGCTTTTTCTGGTAACGGAATGACAGGACATAGCAATTTCAAACAAATTGTGCTGAGAATAATAGTAATGAAATAAATTCAATATAAGCTATTGAAATGTACTGGCTTAAGTTATTTGTATAGTTTTTCAAAGGTATTTTATTAATATATGCCTTTACAGAGCTTTTTTTGTAATGCTTTAAAAAATAGGATTTTAAGGATATTTACAAGCTGATATTTTAGACAAGTTATAAAGCTATTTGTTCAGTTCCACTACTTCTTAACATAAAAAGGAGCCTCAAATTAAAAAAATTAAAGTTTTAGGTTATAGAACTGGTGATTGGATTTGTCATAAGATTTACTTTCATTTTTGAGTTTTATGTCCACTTTCTCATGGAACTGCCCAGAACTAAGTTTAGAGAAGCAAAAAGAACAGCACACAGTAAATATTATGCATATGCTCCAAATAAGCGTAAAGCTGCATGAAAAGTTGTTGCACATGAGCATTCAAAATGTCACGAACAAGATGTAGCTCTTAATCCAGATTATAATAATCTTTTTTATGGGTTCTGTAAGTGATATTAGGCACAAAATTATAACTACTAGTACTAAGGCAACTGACCTACTTAAGCTACACCAATGTGGGCATTATAGCTTTAGATGGAAGACTATTACTCCACTAAGATTACAGAAGTAGTGGCAAAGTTCTCCGTTTCCAAAAGCATGAATTATTCGTGGTTGTCCAATTACATAAGTAAAAAAAAAACAGTAAATATAATCAGTTGTCTTGAGTTTGGAATATTTCCTACAAAAATAAAATTAGGTATCAAAAGTTATTCAAGTGTACAAAAAAGGGGACAAACATGACCACAAAAATTACTGACCAGTTTCTATTAGAGCTGGGCAAAACGGTTATTCTCCGATATCAGTTATAATGGGTATCGTTATTCTTTTCTATCAGTTAATTTTAACGGTTATAAATAACTGCACGGTATTTTTCCACTAACTTCCAGGTGGCGTTGCTACAGCTTACGCATACTGCTACTAGGTAGCGCTACTGAGCACTTCCAGATGGCGTTGCTACAGCTTCCTCATACTGCTACTAGGTAGCGCTACTGAGCAGTTATCGGGCAGTTATCATTATGAGTATTCCGTGAATTCTACTAGGTAGCGATACTCTACAGTTATCGTTATCGTTATTAGTACTGAGTAGTCAGTACTCAGTAGCCACTACTGACTACTGAGAACGAACAGCTATTGATATTACGTAGAAATACCAGTACTCGACAGTTATGGTTATTTCTACTCAGTACTAATAACGATCTATCAGTGTATCTGGTGTGATTCAAATTGCGATTGCTGTGTAATGGCAAAAGTTATCGTCCGAATCGTGAAATAAACACACATAACTAAATGTCCAGTGTATTAATATGCTATTACATGAAATCTGTGCCCTGGAAATGTAGCCGTAATTTTCGAAGCTACTATGAACAGAGTATGAAGTGAAAGTGGATCATTAAATGTGTGCTTAAACGTGTGTGAAGTGAATATTGCAGTTAAATTTATAAACATAACCTTGCTTCAGTAAGTGTTTTGTGGAGCGTCTTTAAATGCAACATAAAAGTAAACGTTATGTGATCGTTTTGTTTATTCCTAATAAAGTTCTATATTAAATTTGAAAAACTGCTTGATTTGCGGAAAATTTTCTTTAGTTCATGACAGCATCCTGGAGTGTAAATATGATTATAACTACGAAGTAAATTTCTCCAATTATGCCGTAACACGTCAATTGAAGATTGGGATACCACCCGTCGGATTTGACGAAAAAGTTCATAAAATTTATTTGGGAATACAGCTTGCTACTAGGGTGTAACAGTTTGCTTTAATAATTTGAACAGACCGAATTTCTGTATGCAGTGAAAGTGAATATATTAGCTCCAGAATGGACCACACTGAACAAGTCAATACTGCCCAGTACATGTAATTGATATCTGAAATTATCGGTATTTTAAAATATTAAATCTACTGTAAACAGGTTATCGGTCGTAATTTAGGGTGTAGACCAAATCCTCAAAGCTGCAATGTAAAGTGTACCAAACATTGCTCCAGGACTATCAAAAGTAAACTGTTACAAATGTGCATTTACAAGTATAGGCCTACTACATGCGAAATCAGAAACTTACTGGTGTTGTAATAAGTGTCTTCAACACAAAACTAGACGTACATATTTCCATATATTGTAAGAGAAATCCCATTTCAGAAAACTGAGGCAAGTTTTATGTGAGCTTTGGAAAATGCTTGATATCTTCGGCTATTGACAGGGTATTTAGTTAAATTTTACTTAGGGTATGGTGTGCTATGTTGGTAACAAAATGTTCACTTTACAAGGGAAATTACTAACAGGACAAGGTTACATATAAGATCCAATCAACAACAAAGTAGGAACAGTATTATTTATTTAACTCTCAATTTGAAAATTTATTGTTATTCTATAGGCCTACGGTTGAGTTTTAAAAGAGCATTCAAAGGTCATTGCTAACATCAGCATGTTACACTAGTGAGACCGTAAGAAAACCTTTACCATGACAGTTCTTCATTTTTGGGTGTGAGGATGACTGTTTGTTGCATACACTTATCAATGTCATTAAAGTGCTCTCTCTTGTGTTCAAAAGTATTGCAGACAGAATTAGGTTCCACATGTCAGGTGCTACATGTTTCTTGCTTTCTTTCTTTGTTTTATTTAGTAATGACTTGTGTGAACAAATAAAACCAACACAGCATGGATAGCCACTGTAAATGACTGTGTAATTTTCATAAGAAAATCTAACCTGGCAAATTAGTGCACTTGGCAGAAAATTCCTCTGTGTCACCCTGTATGATGAAAATCCTTTCTGTATCAACACAATTTCTATTAATTCATAAAATACCACCAAGAACTATGTGTGGCCCAGTTATTATAGCAAAAAATATAAGTTTTCATTAAAATGCTTCTCCGTGCAGTGCCAAATTTGACATGTCTCTCCTACATGTGCATTTAAAGGTATACTGTACTATATATAAAATCAGAAACGTAATGGTGTTGTGGATGTGTCTTCCAGTCAACACCAAAATATACATACATATTCCTGTATATTGTAAGAGAAATCTCATTTGAGAAAATTTAAGCATGTTTTATTTGAGCTTTGGAAAATGCTTGATCTTCAGCTATTGACAGAGTATTCAGTTAAATTTTACTTAGGGTATGGTGTGCCATGTTGGTAACAAGGGAAATTACTGACAGGACATGGTTACATATAAGATCCAGTCAACAACAAATCAGGAACAGTAATATTTATTTAACTCTCAATATGAAAATTTATTCTGTTATTCTATATGCCTACAACGAGTTTGCAGCATACACTTTAAATGTCTTGAAAGCACTCTCTCTTATGTTCAACAGTATTGCAGACAGAATTAGGTTCCACCTGTCAGGTGCTACATATTTCTTTCTTTATTTTTTTCTTTATTTTATTCAGTAATGACTTGTGTGAACAAATAAAACAACCAACACATGATATATAGCAACTGTAAATGACCGTGTAAGTTTCAAAGAAAATCTCACCTGGCAGAAAATTCTTCTGTGTCACCCTGTATGATGAAATTCTTTATGTATCAGCACAGTTACTATTAATTCATAAAGTACCACCAAGAACTATGTGTGACCCAGTTATTACAACAAAGGTTTTCATTAAAAACATTCCTCCATGAAGTGCTTAACTTGACATTTGTCTCCTAAATGTGAATATTCTGTTGTATAATTTTTGTGCAAACTGATGTGTTTAATGTGCTGTAGAAAGTTTTTTAAAAGTCTCATGCTAAATAATTAAATCAAAAACTACCATATGTGTAACTGAAGAATACTATATGAGAAAGCTAGTCACTGTCACAATTCTCACAATAATGCCTAAGAGAAAAGTCTCACCGAACCACCCAATTAATTTGTACTCTGAAGCTGACATGAATAAGATATATGGTAGGTGTTTTTTATTGGAGATGTCTGTGATGCAGCATTGGCACTTAATATTAATGAAGCCACTAAGGTTGAGGTACAGGGTATACTAGTACTTGCAGATGGTTCAAATTTGCTTTAATATTTTACACCACCTGCAATATTTAAACATGAGAAAAATGTCCAAAATTATAACATTCATACTTGTTAACTGTGCTGTGTATGTTTTCTCACAGAAATATCACAGTAAGCACTTTTTGAGAAGGATTGAGTGTTTTTTCTTTATATTTACTGAATGATGTTTAACATCCCAAACATGCACTAATATAAATAATGAACTTTGTGATCCTGTTCTATGTAAACCAGCACTGCCATTCTTTCTCATGCTTTTATTAGACAGCAATGTCACCTCAATACAGACACATGTGACTAGGCAACAAGTGAAGACTTACTGTCTGTGAGGAATTAAGGCAGTTAAAAATGTATCAATATCCAAACTGTGTTTATAATGTGGGATCATCAGTTGGGTTGAACCTTGACTCCTTTGAGCATTTCAAACACACCAGTGTTACAAATAAAGGAAAAAAATATGGTTAAATGCTATTAGATGGGGCACAAACTGTTTCTGGACAAGGATGAGATCAGTTCACTGGAATCATCAAATAACACAGGCATCAAATATTTATATTTATCTTTTTATTTAATTTTAGGAGGTGCCCATCTATCTTCTTCTTTTCATTAATTCCAATCGTTTTGGGGACAAATTGTGTAATGGCACTTTGTACAACTTGCTGCCTTGAGGTGGATGGAACATGTTGCTCGTCTTCCATACTGCATGTGACTGGTGGGGTTACCTCCATCAGCAGTTTTTCTGCAGGTCTGGTTTGACCTGCAGATACATGGTTTTCACATCAACATAAGCAAATATTTGGTTGACTATGGATATGGGATGAAAATTAAAGTGTGTCTTTCATTCAGCTACAAAAAATTTCAGTTTAGTGCACAATTGTTCTTCATGAATCTTGCAGTCTGAAATTTAGTTCATAGAAAGTTACAACTGATTCAGTTTTCCCTTGCTATACAAATGTATAATAGAGTACCTAATAATTGCAGACTTCTCATAAATACCGTACTTTTTAAAGAGATGCTGATGTGTAATTATGGCCCTTAATTTGCAAATACTTAACAAGACATTCACTGTAGTCATCCTACTATTAATGTTTAAATTTTTTATTAATTTAAAATATTTGTGGAATATGGTAGAAGACTTAATTAAAAACAATAAATATTTTTGAATTTGCCAGGAAGTCCTGGATTAGACAGCAATATTCTCGTAACTTGGGGAATACAGCCCCCCCCCCCCCCCCCGCCACCCGCAAGTTGCAGTCGCCTTGAAATAAACATGTTGAACCGGTACATGTATATTTTCACGAAAATGCGCCTTTTAACAAAGATTTAAGCGTTCGTTACAAGCACCTCGGAGTGTGAGTCCCATCAAAAATGTATTAGAAATGTAAGATTTCCGTTTTTCTACCTTCCCCTCAATCCTTAACGAATAAATGGCAATAATTGACGTAAGTTTGTTAACAATGTATTGGCAGCAGGGCACTTTCTTCCTCGTAATAGCATAAAATATTAATTATAACGATTAGAGCATATTTATTCTTTTATTTAGCTACCTAGTAGCAGTATGAGGAAGCTGTAGCAACGCCATCTGGAAGTGCTCAGTAGCGCTACCTAGTAGCAGTATGCGTAAGCTGTAGCAACGCCACCTGGAAGTTAGTGGAAAAATACCGTGCAGTTATTTATAACCGTTAAAATTAACTGATAGAAAAGAATAACGATACCCATTATAACTGATATCGGAGAATAACCGTTTTGCCCAGCTCTAGTTGCAGCAATGTATGTAAAAACCATTATCAATGATTTTGAAATGAGGGAAAACACACACCTCTATAACACTAGATATAAAAACAATTAAAGGCTAGATATACCTTGGCATGGGCTGGCACAAACAGGAAATTGCCATCTAACCAACAGTATTAAAATATTTAATGCACTGCCATATTCTTCTCGATCAGCCAACAAACCTAGCCCCTGAAGCAAGTTATTAAACTGGTCACTTAATAACCCCCTTTTATGATATTACTGATTTTTTAAATATAAAAACAATTGACATTAATTTCTAAGGTTTTATTCTGTGACAATGACGGGATTCAGTTATCATTGTACTGTTTGTGGTATGGTTTCTAGGCTGTAATTGAAATACGTTATGATGATACAGCTGTGAAGAGGCTAGTATTGTAAGAAAATGTACACAACTGATGACAACATCGACTGCTTGCAGAAGCATAACGATGTATAAATATGACATGCTTCCTTAAGTAGCAGAACTTCCATTACTGCTATGACTTTTTAAACTATTCATCTATAAAAGAACTTTCGTAATTATAATATCTGATATAACGTATTTCCTGTCTCGTAAATGTAACAGCATAAACGCATATGACGACTTTTAAACGTACAGTACTGAAAATGTTACTGAAAATATTTCATACACTGTAAATTGAGGGATTCAGAGATTACTGCAGACATTGCGACGGAGCTTTCCATTGTACCAAGGAGACGCAGAGAACTGTCTTAAAAAAATAAAGCAATTATATGCGTTCTTAAAATTAATTTTCATGATTCTTAATGCCTTAGAGGTACACCGGGCTAGTGGAAGTTCACAATGCTTCTGAGAGAAGCTCGACTCTCAATGTGAAACTAGCTTTTACGAACACGACTATATCCACGCAATACTGCACTTAAAGGCCCAATTACATAGATTCTGTCTAACAAATAAATCAGAACAACCTACTAAATTGTAAAATCATAACTTTAATACTTACGTATACTTTCAGATTTCTTGCTTTCTGAGCAAAGATGGCTTTAATTATCTATAACTTGGAAAAGCTACTTTCTGCCATGGTTTCTGCAAAGTCAACAGACAATAGCATATACAAGTAAATTCTTAATGCCATTGTTACATCTGAGGAAAATCTTGCGAGCTCTCTTCGAAGATTTACTATGTACTTTCTACTTTGTATAGTATTGTGGGGATAAATGACGTACCGCTCTAGTCGGCGATATAAAAAGTTTCTCGCATTGTTGCACAAGTCAGCGGTAAGCGTGCCGCGACTAATGCACATTTAGCTCCCTTTCTTTTAACAATGTTCAGCTACGTACACCGAAAATACACTGAGTTTTACTGCACTATATAAGAGAGACCTAAGGAATTAGTTGCACGCCCTAACCAGCCCGACAACGACCGAAGATTCATGAACATCGAGCATAAAATGTAACAAAAGTAACACTTCAAAGAGTAAATAGAAAGCGTACAAAGCATAGAGCACAGCGCTTCTGGTGGCAAAACGCGGAACTCAGCGTTTGCCATGATTCAATAATATACATGCCTTTATTCGTAGGACTGTTTTCGAGTGGTACAGCGGCTTTCGTCCCAGGTGTATCGTGTAATACGGCCTAATAGAAAGCTACAAAGTACTTTTTACAACCTAGACTGTAGATATCATCACTGCTTGTTCACTAGCAACAACTTAAGTTGTATTTCCAGGTTCCTGCCTAACCACATCCTTTAAAATCATGACGTATTCGTAAAAATAGCATTCTTTCCGCAACAGTCCCATAGACTAGCAAGAGCTAACATCTTGTACTTTGCGATCTGCTGCTACCATTTCCTGCTTAGCCCAGTACTGGGTCGGTACGTCCGTTCTTCGCCGTCCAGACGTCCACCCTGCGGCTGATAGACGAGGCCACCGCAGCCGAATGCCTACGAGGATACCGCCAGGTCCCTCGGCCGTTCTGGACTGTGGTCCCTGTGTTTCTAGATGCTGACGTCCTGTCAGATCGTCGCCGCTGGCAGTTACCACCAGGCGTCTGACACTTTTTGAGGTCACTGCCATCCACGATGGGTTTCTGGGAGACGCAGCTGTTCCTGTCTTTGCCTGCAGCTGCCATCGACTCCATCTTCATATCTGTCCTCGTCAAAAGAATCCACATCTAAGTCCAATGTCGTGCACGTGTTTCATCGATCATCAGTGAAAGTGTCTGTCAACCCTCTAACCATGTCCTTCCCAGTAACTTCTGTCAGCACCACAATTCGTTACACTTCCCCGTCCCCCACCCTCCAGTACCTCCTGCAGTTACTTCTCACACCTTCTCCCATGCACCATCCCATCGCTCCTCACAATCACCACCCCATACACGGAATCTACACTACTGGCCATTAAAATTGCCCCAGCAACAAGACATGCAGATAATAAATGGGTATTCATTGGAAAAATATATTATACTAGAATTGACATGTGATTACATTTTCACGCAATTTGGGTGCATAGATCCTGAGAAATCAGTGCCCAGAACAACCACCTCTGGCCACAATACGCCTGGGCATAGAGTCAAACAGATCATGGATGGCGTGTGCAGGTACAGATGCCCATGCAGCTTCAGCACAATACCACAGTTCATCAAGAGTAGTGACTGGCGTATTGTGACGAGCCAGTTGCTCAGCCACCATGGACCAGACGTTTACAATTAGTGAGACATCTGGAGAATGTGCTGGCCAGGGCAGCAGTCGAACATTTTCCGTATCCAGAAAGGCCCATACAGGACCTGCCACACACAGCCTTGCATTATCCTTCTGAAATGTAGGGTTTCACATGGATCGAATGAAGGTAGAGCCACGGGTTGTAACAAATCTGAAAATTAACGGCCACTGTTCAAAATGCCGTCGATACAAACAAGAGGTGACCGAGACGTGCAACCAATGGCACCCCATACCATCACACCTGGTGATACAGCAGTATGGCAATGACGAATACACGCTTCCAATGTGCGTTCACTGCAATGCCGCCAAACATGGATTCGACCATCATGATGCTGTAAACAGAACCTGGATTCATCCGAAAAAATGAAATTTGCCATTCGTGCATCCAGGTTCATTGTTGGGTACACCATTGCAGGCACTCCTGCCTGTGATGCAGTACCAAGGGTAACCGCAGCCATGGTCTCCGATCTGATAGTCCATGCTGCTGCAAACGTCGTCAAACTGTTCATGCAAATGGTTGTTGTCTTGCTTATGTCCCCATCTAAGAGATCAAGACATGGCTGCACAATCCATTACAGCCATGTGGATAAGATGTCTGTCGTCTCTACTACTAGTGATACGAGGCTGTTGGGATCCAGTACGGCATTCCGTATTGCCCTCCTGAACCCACCGATTCCATATTCTGCCAAAGTCATTGGATCACGACCAATGCGAGCAGCAGTGTCGCGATACGATAAACGGCAATCGTGATAGGCTACAATCCGACATTTATCAAAGTCGGAAACGTAATAGTACGTCTTTTTCCTGCTTACACGAGGCATCACAACAACGTTTCACCAGGCAACGCCACTCAACTTCTGTTTGTGTATGAGCAATAGGTTGGAAACTTTACTCATGTCAGCACGTTGTAGGTGTCGCCACTGGCGCCAACCTTGTGTGAATGCTCTGAAAAGCTAATCATTTGTATACAGTGTGTAAACTGTTAGATGGCAGAGTTGTGAGGAGGGAGTGGGGAGCACAGGAAGCAAGCCCCGCCTCGCACCCTGGCAGCCGCGGGGAGAGAGACGAGCGGGGGAGACAAGCCACGCCTACGTTCTGCAGTGCTGACACTACAAACTACGCGGCATGCTTCCGCGAAAGTACAGGTGGGACAGCGCAGGTCGCTTTAAATGAAACAAAGCAGCATACTCACGAGAATGGTCGATAACGATACCAACTACAGGAATCACTCACTCAAGTTACGTATTACACAAAACAGAACACTCAGAAGTTATGCAAACAAGAAGAAAGCAGACGTCTATTGTTGCTTCCCACAGCAATTTCAGTCAGTAATGTTGGCTGCAGCCTCGAAACAAAGACTGCCTGCCGAAGCCGCCCAAGGTCTACTAACTTGTACCGATTCAGGACTAGGGAGAGCTCTGCCATCTAACAGTTAACACACTGCACTACAGCATCTTCTTCCTGTCGGTAAATTTCGCGTCTGTAGGACGTCATCTTTGTGGTGTAGCAATCACTTAGCTACCGACCCTCGCCTGATTCTTTCCCTCTACTGAAAGCCGTTCAGGTATCACCTGCGTGGGTCCTAGACCACCAGGTGACCATTTCCACTGACTCAATAGTGGCCGGCTGCAGTGGCTGAGGGGACTGAGGCGCTTCAGTCACGGTCTGCACGGCCACTACGGTCGGGGGTTCGAATCCCCCATCGGGCATGGATATTTGTGCCCTCCTTAGTCTTAGCTAGTTCATAAGTAGTTTGTAAGTTTAGGGACTGATGACCCATAGTTAAGTCCCATAGACTATACAAACATTTGAACATTTTTGAACTCAATACTGCTGCCACCACCAGCAACAGAGGTCGCCACCCCCAGAGGGTCTGCCCTTCACCACCTTCCACTCCAAACTAAACCTCAACCTCCTGCTCATCTGGCCATCACAAAAAAGCAGACCAAGTGCCCCAACCCTGACCCACTGCCACCGACCCTTCGGAACCCACCAGTGCCATGGACACCTCCTCCCCTCCACCTCCCCCTCTTCACTGCAACAACTACAACAATCGATGTACATCTTAATTCTGTCTAAACTCAGTCCACAGTTCCTTGAGATCTGTTCCCTAACACTTTAATTAGAAAATATCTACCCAATGCCCACTACCGTCTTTACCAAAGGGGCACAAAGGGCACAGGCCCAGGGCCCCCAGGCTGATGGGGACCCCGAGAAACTCGTTCCTTTCTTCTAGGCAATTACTTATTTTAAGTGTTTTTTTTGTCGCGCTTATTCATTGTAAAGTACCAGAAATTGTCTCGAAACGTGTCATATGTGGTGTGGCAAGTGACTTCGTTTGTTGTCTGCATGCAAAATCGTGGTTATTATTGCGGACCTTAACTACAGAACACACGGCGACACTGTTGTAGTAGACCGTGTGGCAATCTGTTTCAGATATAACTTGGCGGACCATTGTATCCTATTGCGACCTTCACGAGGCGCCACACGGGGCTGCTGTTGACCGGCGCTTAGGACGACAATGCGCAACAGCTTCCTCTACGAATAAACCATTGGACTCGCCCGGTGCTTAGGGCGGAATTGCGCATCGGCCAATGCAGCCAGTCCTGGTGAATTCGGCATTGCTGGAGTTTCTACCTTACGAAGCGATAGTTCGTTATCGGGGTGCTTTGAAGAGCTACTTGATTGTACGCGCTTTACGCGGTTCACTCTGTTTACTTGGCAGTGTCTACGTTATATTTTTGTAGTGTCTTTCAACACTGTCAAAAAGAACATACTCAAGTGTTTCAGAAAAAAGAAAAAAGCAATTCAAAAATAAACAATCAGACTTACTTCATTTTATACTGTTGAAGAAACTAACAGGCGGAGTGATTCATGTACCTCATTATCTGAAGATAACTCTAAGTCTCAAAGCTTAGAAACGGTGCCCATGTTTAACATAGAGGATAGCATTTGTGTTTCGAGTTCATCAGTTCCAGTTGTGAAGACAGCTGCTCACACATCACAACATGATTCTTCCATCTCAAGCCACTTGGATCCACCAGACAGAAGTATGTTAGAAAACATATCTCACGACCCTAGTAAGTACTGTAATGAAATTTTAACGGAAGAAGTCCGTGATATTTGGATTCACAAGGGTCCAGAGTTTTTCCAAAGCAAAAATAGCGACTTCTTAGAAACCACTACACATTTTTGTGATGTAAGTTGTAAAACAAGAACCAGAAAATTAACTAGAATTGTTTTCACTCGCAAATTGACGAATGGTGAGTTCGTGGAAAGATAGTGGCTTCTGTCTTCACTATCCATGAAAACTGTGTACTGTTATTGTTGCCATCTATTCAATAACACTGTCACAATAATTTGACTTCTTCCAGGGGATACTAAGATTGTAAGCATATAAACAACTTATTAAAGAAGCATTAGAACAGTTTACAGCACAGGGAATCAATGAATTATGTTGCAAGAAGCAAAATTGTTGGACGAGTTGATACTAGATTGCTTTCCCAGTTTAATCCTGAGGTCAACTATTGGAGGAGCATGCCGGCCGCGGTGGCCGAGGGGACTGAGGCGCTCCAGCCACGATCTGCGCGGCCACTACCGTCGGGGGTTCGAATCCCCCCTCGGGCATGGATATTTGTGACGTCCTTAGTCTTAGTTCATAAGTAGTTTGTAAGTTTAGGGACTGATGACACCGTAGTTAAGTCCCATAGACTATACAAACATTTGAACATTTGATTTGGAGGAGCATATTGAAAAGATTTGTTGCAGTTGTGAAATGTTTGGCGTCAAGGGGACTAGGGATTCGTGGAGAAAATAGTATTTTGGGGTCTGAAAACAGTAGAAATTATTTGGTATGCTTAGAATTAATAAGCGAATTAGATTCCTTTTCTTGCTGATCGTAACTTATACGAAAGTATGGCAGTCGTGGCAAAGGAAATACATAATATTTGTCTGCAAATATTTGCAATGAATTTGTGAATGTAATGGGAGAGAAAGTGTTGATGACGAATTAAAAGTAGCCAAGTACTATTCAATAAGCGTGGATTCTTCGCCAGATCTCTCCCATGTTGACCAGCTAACTTTCATCGTTCAGTACATAAAAGATGGCCGGCCTGTTGAGAGGTTTTTGCAATTTTTGCCTATGGAGGAACATAGGACTCTTAAGTATAGAAGATACTGTTATGAAGTTTTTGGATAGCTTTGACATTTCAATACAAGATTGATACGGACAGAGCTATAACAATGCACCGAATATCTCTTAAAAGTATTCAGATCTTCAGGCAAGACAAAAAGAAAAATGTGAATTTGCTATTTTTGTACCATATGTCACACATTCAATAAATTTAGTAGGTGTTTAGGCGGCTGCATGTGTTTCTGAAGCAGTAATATACTTCCAGTTTGTCCAAAAATTGTTCACCTTTATTCTGTTTGGAACAATCGATGGAAAGTTTTAAAAGAAAGTTTAGGTGCAAACAAAGTTCTGCTGTCCAACTCTGAAACCAGACGGTCTGCTCAAGCTGACGCTCTTAACGCTTTGTATAATGGCTACAATGACATTTTTGAAGCTTTAAAGTCAATTAGTAACAACTTTTATCAGCCAGTGGAAACAAGAAATGAAGTTCAAAGCCTTTGCAAAAAAATGAAAAACCTCGAGACCATTCTCCTAACGGAGATATGGGATAACCTTATGAGAACTATTTCTAACTTTAGAAAGTACTACCGTTACAATAGATGTTGCAACAAAACTTTTTACGCCTATTTCCGATTTAATCAGTTCTTCAAGCAGTAAATTCGATCAACATGTATCTTCAGCCAAAGCGAAAAATCCAGGTGCTGACCATAAAGGTAACTTCAAAAGGACGAGAATTTGCAGCAAGCATATCACTTTTTCCGAAGATTCGTCAGAGACTGCCCAGCTGAGTGCCAAAGCAAATTTCGTGTAGAATTCTTTCTGCCTATAATCGACACATTGGATTCTACTTTGAAGCAACGTTCAGAAGCATACGAGAAAGTTAGCAAACATTGTAGTTTCCTTTCTCAGTTAAGACAAATCGAGAATGAACAGTTGAGAAACAGGTGCAAAGAATTTGCAGAATTTTATCATGCAGACATTAATGTTGATGAGCTCATAGCAGAATGTTTTCATTTGAAACAATATTTGAAAAATATTCCAAATGATTCTCCAGAGCTATGTATATCATCCTTACATTCTTTAATAAAAGCAGATAAGATAGAAGAAACCTTTCCGAATGTAGAAGTTGCTACCCGGATATTTCTTTGTCTAACGTTAAACAATTGCAGTGGAGAGCGTTCATTTTCCCCGTTAAAGAGAATCAAAAATGAATTACGAACGACTATACTACGGAAACGACTTACTAATTTGTCAATCGTGTGCATAGAAACTGACATCCTTCAACAGTTGGACGCTGAAGACATAATAGAAGATTTTGCATTTCAGAAATCCGGAAATAAACCTTTAACAGCAACGTAAATCCAATCTGCAAAACAGTAATCACTAGTATTTTATTTGTGTATTTCTAACTATAATAACCAATGAATTCACTAAACAAATGTACATCATTCTGATCAGTTCATTCAAAGGAAAATTCTGTTTTGTTGTAGGATCCCCTAATCTGTGTGACAGTTATCTGCATAGAAAGAAACAAACGTCAAAAACTGTATATATTGTATTCTGCAAATCTTTAAACAAATCATTAATTTGAGTGAAAGACTAATTTGTGAAATTAATCACTAGTATCTGGTTGGTATTATTTTAAACAATTAAGTCACAAAATAAATGTACATCCTCCTAATGAGTTCATTCAAAGGAAAATGCTGTTTTGTTGTAGGGACCCCTAATTTGCGTGCCAGTCATCAGCATAGAAAGAGACATACTCCAAAAATTTTATATTTTGAATTCTGGAAATCTTTAAAGAAATCATTAATTTTAATGAAAGACTTATTGTGGAACTAATCACTAGTATTTGATTTGTAATATTTTAACCAATTGAGTCACTAAATAAATGTACACCATTCTGATGCATTCATTTAGTTTTTTTAAGGGCCCCAAAACACTGAGTGCCCAGGGGCCCCTGCATGGCTTAAGACGGTCCTGCCAATGCCCCCATCTCCCTCATTATGCCCTAGCAGGACTCTGTCATCATTAAATCTCCTGACCCCTCATTCCATACCCAACTCCTCCAGAAAATCCCCAGCATAACCTTTGTACCCCATGCTTCCCTCGACCCTTTATTCACCTCCCCAGCTCCCCAGCAATCCCTCCTCCCCATCGCCGACCCTCACCGCCATTCTCACAGAGCTTAGCCCAGAGATCATGGAGGCCAAGGTGTCGGCAGAGGTGAACGCCAACCTCTGCCTCTCCATCCATTCTGATTGAGAGCCTGCCTGCCCCATTTTTCTGTATGCACTTCTTCTCCAAAGACACGACATTCATCGACCATCTCCTCACCAAAGAGGTCCTCGTCTTCAACTGTAGACACAAGATCGACACCCCCCAACTCCCCTCCCCAATCCTATCATTGTCAAAAGTGCCCCCCCCCCCCCAAGGGGCTCACAGTTCTTTTGTGAGTACATGCATGGCGAGCATGGGGCTGTGAGCTAATGAAATCTTCCTTTCTTCTTTACTTCCTGCACTGCATATCCCTTTCCACATCCCTCCTTTCCTATCTTCACTCTTTTCCCTCCCGACTGGGGAACTGATAACCTTAGTAGTTTATTCCCGCTATCCGAACCGAATAACCCATAAAGTGCCTAGTTTACAATGACCATGTCACTGAAAATTGTAAGGAAAAAAAATTACACTTGTTCCTACTGGAAAGCTCCTCATTTCTTTAAATGATGTTCCAACCTGCTGCTCCGCCCCCCCTCCTGTAACGTCTGCCTACTCCTATAAATACAAAGCCAGGCCCCCTTCTGTTATACCTGAACTGACTGCTCCTGTCTGCTTGGTTGACCATCCCTTCACTCCGCTCCCACAGCCAAGGAAATCATCCGTTTTGTTGCCATCAAACTTCATAATGTCCATTTATTCCAATGCCCCCACACACTTCGGAAAATTCCCTTCGATGAATGCCCAGTTTACCAATTACAAATTTATTAATGACAAAACCCAAGATCACTTTAAATTTTTTGTTCAGAATACCGGTTTCGGCAGTTTAACTGCCATCTGCGGAGCTTTCATTTCATTCCTCAGATCATTAAATGAAAGATCCAAAAGTGGTAGCTAACTGCCAAAACCAGTAACCCGAATAAAAAATTAAAAGCGATCTTGGCTGTTGTCCTTAATAAATTGATTGAAGTTGTGGTGTTGCACAAGTATGAAGTACTTTCGCTGCGCGCCGCCATGCACGCACGGCGTGGCGTTCTTACGTCAGCCACGAGTGCCCTCTGCTACAACTCCGCTCGTGGCCACCACTGGACTGCATCGTTCACTTGGGACTGAATAGGAACCAGTTAACACTTGGGAATCAGATAGGCACCAGTGAATACTTTTCTATCGGATAGGCACTAGGAATCATTAGTAGGCAGGCCTCTATCTAAACTATGTATCAGCATTCTGCAGTCAAGAACTATGTAAAATTTAAGTATTACTAAGTCTCTATGAAATATATATCTCGTTCTGATTTACTCTAGTGTTTCTAGTTTCTGCTGTCCCACTGGCTGGTCACCTCCGTACCTGCACACACGTGCATCCTTTATTCCTGTGTCGGTCTCTTTCACTCAGCCACTGACACCTACAACTGACGGAAACGAGACACAAAAGCGGCGACGAGGCGGGGATACAAAAGTGGCGACAAGGAACGACAGACGAACCTTGGACCAGCCCGCTTGCAGCAGCCAGATAGCAGCAGTAGAAGTGCGCAGAAATTGCTCCCGCCCACCCACCCTTATTATAAGAATTTTGGGGGAATATATTCTGTTACTTGTTTTGTGGACTTTTTTGTTGCAGAGAGTTTTCTTTCATATTTCATTTGTGTTTTGTTATAAGTTACTTGTATGCACGGCGCCTTATCGGTCAGCATGGCCACTACCCCGAACCCAAACTTAATGGAAATTATTCAGTTACAGACGGCGAACATCACGCAACTACTCCAAGTGGTATCGCAGTTGATGGCACAGGCTCACCAACAACAAAACCAGCCATCGCTTCAAATGTTCAAATGTTTGTAGAGTCTATGGGACTTAACTACGGGGTCATCAGTCCCTAAACTTACAAACTACTTATGAACTACTTACAACTAAGGACGGCACAAATATCCATGCCCGAGGGGGGATTCGAACCCCCGTCCGTAGTGGCCGTACAGACTGTGACTGGAGTGCTTCAGTCTCCTTGGCCACCGCGGCTGGCGCCGTCACTTCAGCCGCCCATTTCTGCAGCCACACCGCTTCCTACGTTTCGCCATTACAACGAACGTGAGGAAGAATGGAGCGACTACTTCGCGCAGTTTCAAGAACTCATCGCGGCTCATCAAATTACAGGTCAGACGGTTAAGCATATGTTCTTAGCAGTGGTAGGCACCGCAACCTTCGTGTTGCTGCAGAAACTTTTCCCCCACGCATCTCCTCGTGATCTAGAATTCGATCAAATTGATCAAACTGTAGAAGTACTGAATGCTCATTATGAGAGAAAAGTTCTCGTAGCTGCGGCGCGGTACCGACTTTTCAGACTTAAAAAATTACCGCAACAGTCACACCAGGAATGGATCACTGAGTGGAAGGGCAAATGTAAATTTACTTGCTCTTGTGGACTTTCGTATACTGACGTGATGTTGAGAGACGCTATCACACAGAACATTCAGGACCCCAGAATTAGGGCAGCAATTTTAAAACAGTCTGACCCTTCATTAGACAGTGTACTGCAGCTTATTGAAGCGCATGATACCTTTTACTTAGCAGACGTAGAAATGCAAAGCCACACTGTTAATTCAGTGCGCCGCAACGGACGCTTTCCTAGCCGTAGTTCTCAGTCTAGCCCTAGTGATTCTTATTTTTCTACCGGCCGTGCTGAACAGACAGTAAACAGTAGCCAGTGTAAAAGTGCGACACAAAGGTCGCCCCGTCGAGTTAGACAAAGTAATTTGACAAATGGGCACCAATGCTCTTTTCAGAAAAATGTTCATAAGTCTTGCCCTCAGTGTGTATCTCGCCACAAACGTGCGCATTGCCCTAGTCGCAACGCCATCTGTTATCAGTGTGACAAATCAGGACATGTAAAAACAGTGTGTATGCAAAACAAAAATTCTAAGAACGGTGCCGTTAGAAACAGTGCTTCACAGAATGCACGAACAGTTCATTCAGTAAATGTCATACATGCTGTGGATTTAAACAGTGCTATTCTTGAGTCTGAAATGCAAGAAAGTTCTTCCGTGCCTACTGCAAAACTATGTAGTGAGCCACGTAGCAACCGTCGTCGAGCACGTAAAATTGTGCAACGGAAAAGGGTTCGGGACAAGCATAATGATTATGTACAGTACAATCCTGTAGTGAATCTAGTGCCTTCTGCAACTTCTCATTGTAATTGTGCCCAGTACTGTGTAGCTAGTGACAGTAGACTTGATGTAGCTACTCAAAGTAATTTTAGTGCAGTAGTCTCGCATTGCGCGGACGCCGATCCGGCGGTAGTGCCATCTAGTGATAGTGATATTAATCTATGTGCTGATTCTGCGCCGCTTCCTACCGCACGCAGCCCGCGCATGCGCAAGCGCAAGCGCAGCAAACAAGCTGTATCAGACGTTGCCCACATTCGCGCAGGTGTCGAGCGCCACAAGCAAAAACGTTTTGTGACTCTTTACATAGAAAATAAGACTGTGCAATTTCAGCTCGACACTGGTTCCGCTGTCACATGAATGAATAAAGACACTTATGAACTTCTGGGTGCGCCAAAATTGTCGCAGTCACAGCGAGTGTGAGCGGCATATACAGGTCAAAATATTCCCGTGCTAGGAACGTGTAGCCTGCCCGCCTCTTTTCAAGGTGTAACAAAAACAGTTGCTTTTGTTGTTCTTCAGGCCAAATCTACACAGAACATTTTTGGACTAGATGGATTTGATTTGTTTGGCCTATCAATTCAAAGACATGTGCTTCAAATTTCGTCAGTAGTGCCTCAGTACAAAATCAATGCATTGTGTGAAAAATATAGTGACTTGTTTTTGCCAGAACTAGGTTGTGCAAAAGACTTTGTTCCACATGTAACATTGAAAGAATCTGCAGTTCCAAAATTTCGTAAAGCTGGACCAGTGCCTATCGCCCTTCGTGATACAGTTGCGGAAGAACTTAAACGTTGGCAGGATAGTGGGGTGATTTCTCCTGTTTCTGCGAGTCAGTCTAACCAAGCCGTCAGGAAAACTTCGTCTCTGTGCGGACTTCAAATCAACAGTGAACGGTCAAACAATTATAGACACTTATCCCCTGCCCAGACTTGACGAACTTATGGACAAATTAGGACAGTCTCACTTCTTTTCTAAGATTGATTTAGCAGAGGCATACTTACAGATTCCGCTCGATGAAGAGTCAAAAAAGTTTTTCGTTATTAATACTCACATTGGCCTTTTTCAATTTCAACGCCTACCCTTTTGCAGTTCTTCCGCACCCGCTATTTTTCAGCGTTTTTTGGAACAGCTGACAATATCTGTACCATGCTGCTCGAACTATTTAGATGATATTGTGGTCTCAGGACGCACAGTTGAAGAACATTTATCAAACCTGGAGTGCCTTTTCAAAGTGTTGATTGCAGCAGGTCTACGTTGTAATAAAGCAAAGTGTTCATTTTTTCAAAGTGAAATAGAGTACCTAGGCCATGTGATTAATGCCCAAGGAATCCATCCCTTACAATCACATCTTAGAGCAATCAAAGACTTGCCTCCTCCTAAGAATGCGCACGAATTGCAAGCAGTAATGGGAAAGCTTAACTATTATTTCAGATTTATTCCCAATGCTTCTCAGATTGCAGCTCCACTGCATCGCTTACGTAGGAAGAATGTTCCGTTTGTTTGGTCTAAAGATTGCCAGTTTGCCTTTGACAAACTAAAGTCTGCACTACTCAGTGATGCATGTTTGCTTCCCTTTGACCCAAAGAAGCCTGTAGTGCTAGCAGTGGATGCCTCGTCATACGGTCTGGGTGCAATATTGTCGCATCGTATTGGATCTCACGATCGTCCTATGGACTTTGCATCCAAGATACTGACGCCAACGCAACAGAATTACAGTCATATAGAAAAGGAGGCCTTAGCAATCATTTACTGCGTCAAAAAGATTCATCATTATCTCTATGGCAGAAAATTCTATTTGTTGACAGACCACAAGCCTCTGACGTCGTTGTTCTCACCCACAAAGCCAATTCCGCCATGAACGGCACAAAAGCTTCGCTCAGGGTGGTCTGCCAGAGCCAAAGACATTGATCGGCCTCTGGTTCGACGTTATTTTGCGCAACGTCATGCATTATCTTTAAATCAGGGTGTTTTGTTGTTACTTACCGACAACGACCAAACAAGAGTGATTGTTCCTCGTTCCCTGCAACGAGAAGTGTTACGCCTCCTGCATCAAGGACATTGGGGTATTGTTAGGACAAAGCAACCGGCCAGACGTCATTGTACCTGGGTTGGTAAGGACGCTCAGATAGAGAGCATGACGTCACAGTGTACTGTTTCTGCGGAGCTTCAGGCGGCACCACCGCAACGTTTCTCAGGTTGGCCACGCCCCAAGAGACCATGGCAACGTTTACACATTGACTTTATCGGATCTTTCTGGAATACGCGCTGGTTAATTGTTGTAGACGCTTTCAGCAAATTTCCTTTTGTGATTGCCATGAACTCAACGACAGCGTCTAGTACAATCAGTGCCTTACCATCAGTATTTTGCATCGAAGGTTTGCCTGAAACTATCGTCAATGACAATGGATCTCAGTTTGTTAGTGCGGAATTTCAACAGTTTTGTCGTGTGAATGGCATTCAGCATATCACCACCAAACCTTTTCACCCTCAGTTCAATGGTGAAGCAGAACGTTTCGTTCGAACTTTCAAGTCTCACATGGAAAAGATGAAAGGTCAGCACTCCAGGCAGCAAGCTCTTCAAATTTCTCTGTCTACGTATCGGTGCATGCCACGTGATGGCCCGTCTCCTGCCGAGCTGCTACGCGGCCGCCGTCACCGCACTCTCCTTCACCTGCTGCAGCCTCCCACGCACCGAATCGGTTCGTATGGCGCTTCGCGTTTTCAGGATTCTACTCCGGTGCTGTACAGGGTGTTTGCTGGAATGAAGAAACGATGGATGCCGGGCACCATTCAGCGCGTGCTCGGTCGCAATATGTTTGTTGTACGTTCTTCCACAGGGTCGGAGCTGCGGCGCCACGCAAACCAATTGCGCCTACACAAGCCGCGCGATCCTGTCTCTGGTTTCTTGTTTCCAGACCCAGTTCACCGCCATGGAGCATAGCCACATCGTTCGCCGACGGGTCTAGCGTACCCGGACTACGAGATCGTCCCGATGGAGATCGACGCGCCTCCGTCGCCGCCGCGGCTGACAGCGTCACCGAGAGAGACTCCGGGACCTTGCGTGCCCCTGCCGCCTGGGCCACGCACCTCAGAAGAAGATGACCTGCTCCCTCTGGGCGGAGGCGTGCGCCCTTCCCCTGGTTTTGGTGGGTTTCCCGGGGGATCGCAAGGTGGATACCGGGGCGCGGACGGCGTCTCGATCCCAGCCTCTGCTACGACACCCGTCCCACCAGTAACGCCCCCGCCCAGGCCCTCCTTCCCAGTGCCGTCGCCGTGGCTCTCAGCCCTACGCCACGACGGCGCGGCGGTTTGGGGGGGAGGGGTGTGGTGTCGCACAAGTATGAAGTGCGCGCCACTTAGTTTCGCCGCGCGCCGCCATGCACGCACGGCGCGGCGCGGCGTTCTTACGACGTCAGCCACGAGCGCCCTCTGCTACATCTCCGCTCGTGGCCACCACTGGACTGCATCGTTCACTTGGGACCGAGATAGGAACCAGTTAACACTTGGGAATCAGATAGGCAACAGTGAAGACTTGGCTATTAGATAGGCACTAGGAATCATTAGTAGGCAGGCCTCTATCTAAACTATGTATCAGCAGTCTGCAGTCAAGAACTATGTAAAAGTTAAGTATTACTAAGTCTCTATGAAATATATATCTCGTTCTAATTTACTCTAGGACTATGACTATGACTATTCCTGAGCAGAAAAAAATCCCTACTAACAGTCCATCACCAACAGGTGGAAAGTCACCCTCTCCATAGCCCTGAAGAAATTGACCATCCCATCTTCCTCCTCCAACAGACCTTAACGGACATTGTCTCCACTCATATCCCCACCAAAGCCATTCATCCTCACCAACCCACCCTCCCTCCAAAGGCCATCATTCTCCGTGAATCCCACCATCTTTATCGTTACTTCCTCTGTACCAGTGGCCTGAATACAATCCTCTGCCACCGGAACTACAGTGACAGGTGTACAGTCATCTGACTACCAATAAACGCCGGGATTGGCGACAGACATGTATATGACTTAACGCCCATCTACTCATCCAGTCCCTTAAGTATTGGAATGCCTTCCACCATCTTCCTGGAAACAATTCCAGCTTCAACACCCATTGCTTCACCTTGATTGTCCCTTTCCTTATAACCTCGTTAATACCAACCACTTCACTTCCTTCCTCTCTGACCTTCACCATTCCTGAAAACCCCAACTTTTATTACTCCCTCTTCCCTGACGTCTGAGACTGTACAGATAACCACATCTCGCCCTTTGCCCCCTACTTCCAATACTTGGACCACCAACACTGCACAAAATATCCAGCAGAGACACAAATGCACCATTGCTCCTGGCCACTACTGCCTCACTTAGCACCACCTCAAGGAAATTTCCTCCCTCTCACTACCTTTTATGACATCGACTTGTTTACCGGCTATTACTCCGACCTGTAGAAAATCCCCTGCATCCACATGTTTCTTAAACCAAACAAACCTCTGTCCAATACCTCTTCCTACCGTCCCATCTGTCTTACCCTAGTGTACAGCAACATTTACGAAACAATCTTTTCCATCAAATTTGTTAAAATGTTCAAATGTTTGTTAAGCTTAAGGGAGTAAACTGATGGGTCATTAGCCCCTAAGCTTACAAACTACTTATGAACTACCTTGTACTAAAGACGAGACAAACGTCCATGCCCGAGGGGGGGATTCGAACCCCCGACGGGGAGCGGCCTCGCGCATCGTAGCGTAGCGTCTCAATGCACTTGGCCACTCCGCAACGGCTCAAATTTGTCACCACCTCCATCAACACCATCTTCTCCCCAATACCCAGTGTGGCCTTCTCCACTGACGACCAACTCCTCCACTTCATTCACTTCCCCTCCATCTAACTTGATTCCCATCATTGTTCTGCTATCTTTATGGTCCTAGACCTCCAGTGCACCTGTGACCGGTTGTGGCATTCTGGTCTGCGCTTCACACCAAAAACCAATGCCCATTCTATCAACTATGTCTGGATCATTGCCTTCTTCCTCTCCCACCGTCCCTCCTATGTTACCATCAATAATAATATAGGACAGACAGGCCGGACCTTTAAAGTACGTTTTACTGAACACCTTCTTACAAAAAAAGGCCAACAAAAACATTCCCCTTTTGCGGAACACACTAAAGCATCCGATCATCAACGACCTACCACTGACAACATGCAAATTTTACATATAGCGCAGAAGGGGCGTAAGTTAAATTTACTGGAAGAGTTTGAGATAGCGAAGCGCGCTTACTTTGGACACCCACACCTCCTAAACGATCAGTTGGCATGCAAAGATTAAACATTCCTAGATATTATGATGACTCTATTCTAATAAAATTCCTCTCATTCATAAATACCAACATAAATTATAAACTTCTGTCCTGCTTAAATTTGTTCGTTAAATTTGTATTCAGATAGCTAGATTTCACCCGTCCCGTCTCATACTTCGGCTTCCTATGTCACTCAATACCCACATTCCCTTAGTTAGTCTGTAAGTGTAAGGTAGTTTAAGTGTATGGAAGTGTAAGTGTAAGTGTAAGGAAGTCTTTTCGAAGGCATTTGTGTGGAGTGTTGCCTTGTACGGGAGACATGGACGATAAACAATGCGGACAGGAAGAGAATAGAGGATTTTGAAATGTGGTGCTATAGAAGAATACTAAAGATTAGGTGGGTAGATAGCATAACTAATGAAGAGGTACTGAACAGAATTGGTGAGAAAAGAAATTTTTGGCATACCTTGACTAAAAGAAAGGATCGCTTGGTAGGACACATTCTTAGACATCGATGAATCGTAAATTTAGCATTGGAGGGAAGTGTGTGGGGTAAAAATCGCAGAGGGAGACCAAGAGACGCATATAGTAAGCAGATTCAAATGGATGTGGGTTGCCATTCTTATGAGGAGATGTAAAGGCTTGCTCAGGATAGGTTGGAGAGCTGCATCAAACCAGTCTCCGGACTGAAGACTATAACTAAACTAAGTCTTACAAGTCGACGGAGCAGCACACCACGCCCGCCCACAGCCCGTGAGCGCAATTGTAAACATGGGCTTATCTTGCATTACCAGAGACCACCGCTTCTATTAAGGTAATCTTAAAAATCGGTTTTATGTTTCTCACATCTTTACCGAGTATGTTCCAACTGTAATTCGTTGTTATCCTATCATTTGTAGGGCGATAAGGAAATCCAAAAAATTCCAGAAAATAGGAACACCGCAATAACAACTTACAGTGTCACACCACGGAGAGCGCATTGTAAGCTTTGTTTACCATCTATACTGTCTTCTTAACACAAAATAAGCCCATGTATCATAGTAGTTCAAAACACGTAACCGCTGTGGTGTTTGTTTACAAAAGAGAACGGAAAACATTAATTTTAATGTTGAAGCATTAATTATAACTGCAGTGCAGATATTCACACAAGGCAAGCAAAACAAATAGGGGTTAAGAAAATGAATTTGAAGAGACTGTATGAAGGCAAATATCACATAAAGTATAGAGAACTGAAGTGGTCTGTCATGTTGTTCGTGAAATTAGTTAAGTAGGGCCGCAGAAATTTTTGCAGTATTAATCTGCTCAGTAGCTCTGCATGCGAATCCTTACCGCACTGCAACGCGGGGTTGCGACTAATATGAGGCAGTAACATATGTAAAAGTGTTAACAGTACTTTTGGCTTGTCTATGACTGATTCCAGTGCCTCTAGTCTTGCCAGCAACATGACGAATGTGGGTTTGGGGTATCGAAGACCACCTCTGTCTTTTCCTTTTATTAAGGCCATCATTAAGAACACTGCTTTGATGTTTCCATCTACATTTGCGCTTTGAATTTTATTAAGATTGTAATTAGCAACTATACGTTTTAATTCCCTAATTTTTTCTTTCAGTTTTTCTGTTCTTTTCTTAATTTTCGTATCAGTTGTTTAGCACGCTGACGAAATCTTGGCAAAGTTTTCAGTCTTCTATTTCTAAATGATACTGCACCTATTTAACTTTGTTTGTACTATGGCATCTTTATTATAAGGTTATGAAATATGGCTTTCTTGGCAGACTTCTTCGCTTACATTTCCCTTGTCTGTGGCGATTTTGTCGATCTTCTGTTTCAAAGATTTTGTCCCACATCTTTCAATTTCTCTCTCTCTCTCTCTCTCTCTCTCTCTCTCTTTTTTTTTTTTTTTTTTTTTTTTTTTTTTTTTTTTTTTTTTAAATCTTAATTCGTTTGCTTGGCGGATACATTTCGAAAACACTGGGAACTGCATCAGGATTAAATTTCTTTATCTTCAGGCCGGATTTATAGTGTGAGGCAAGAAAATGGTTACTGCATACCACAGAATGCCCATTGGGCTGCCATAACTTATCCTTTGTATCACTACATAAGAGATAAAAATGAAATATTTAGGCAACAATAAAATAAATTATACCAGCACTGATCACTTAGAAATGCACGTACCTTGTCTACTTATTGTTTTTATCCATAGTTGTCTCGTGGATTCATTACTCGGAAATTCGTGAAAACTAACTCCAGGAGCTTTATTTCGGGAGCCCTGATTGCAAAATGGCACACAACAATATACAGTTTTCCACAAACACTTAAATCGTTGTAAATTTTCACGTAAAAACAGTAAGTTACACTCTTTTGGGGTGCACAATGTGCATTACAACGTACTGTAGCAGAACGCACTTCAATCAAGTTTCGCGCGTGTGTGGTTGTTATGTGGCGCCTCCAGCGGCTGCTGGTTCAACGACATCGGCGACAAGAGTTTACTCCTAGTGAGCAGGCTTTGTATTATTTGGAGGCTAAGACCAAACAAACCCGCAACAGCCAATCGTTAGTAGCTGATCAAGAACGTGACCTTCACCGTCAACGTTAAACTGTTCTTTCGAAGCTTACTGACCGGCAGACAAATTGACGTCGACGTGACGTTGCCCGCTGTGTGAATGGTGCTGCTACAAAGCATGGGAGAATATTTTGACGCCACGCGACCCGACTTGAAGTTTATGTGCCGTTGACTACCGTGTGAATCGGGTTTAACACTGATTTTTGTGGCTGCTAACAAAGAATAAAAAAATTATATCTAATCATTGTGGAATTGTTTCACACTGTATGTCAACTGAAAATTACAATTTATTGTCTTTTCGCTGAAACCGTTTTAAAATCGCTAGGAATGAGACATTTCTCAAAACCATAAATCTTGTCGCTAGGGTGAATTAAAAACCGCTAGATCTAGTGACAAAATCGCTAAGTTTGTCACCCTGCCTATAGATGTGACCGGTACATGTCGGAATATAGTTCCAGTCGAATGTCTTATTATGCCCAGACTGCTGCCAACCTCGGTAATTCTAATAGCATGGCAAAAATCTTATATTATGTACATAAAGGAGAAGAAGATAAACGATTTTATGTAATACACTGGTACGCAGCATTACTAGTGTAAGTTATAGCGCAGCTGACCAGCTGCGTGCACGATTGTAAGAAAGATAGGTAAACATTTTCCCTCTCACGTTCCTTCTCAGCCAGTAACAGTGTTCTCCGCACTCATATGTCACAAGACATAACTTCCTATGTTTTTAGCAGTGTAAAAGTGTCTATATTTCATAAACCTAACATATCGTACCGAATTCAGAAAGCGTTGATACGACCTATGTGATGGCGCATTAATTATCGAAATCTGCCATAATGCTTCCACTGAAGTTGGTATTTCTGAGCTGGATTTGCCTAGCGATAGCCCTTCTTTTAGTGATTTTGTCAGCGTGAGCATAGTAGCACACAAATGACGAAATCTTTACTCACTTTGTTTATATACCGTAACCAACTCCCTAACCTCCAAACGGCACTCCATTTTCAATTCAGAACTTCAGAAGAAGTGACAAATTCATAATACTGAGCCAAAAACTGTGTAATATAATTCCTCTTTAAATTAACCATGGACCATCTCTCAGAAAGCTATATTTTTTTTCTGTTGTGATAATTGATACATCACTGTAAACTGACTTGGGCTGGCCCTATTGGATGTGGTGCGCAGATGCCAGAACTCAAGGACTGTTAACACATTGTTTTTCTTATTAACCCCCCCCCCCCAATGCAAACAGAGGGGTGTTGTAAGTCAGTGGCATTGTAGATCCGATTTGAAAGCAGAGCTTTTTTCCTTTAAACTACGTTTCATGAAAAGTATGTTCAGCCATTTAAATTTCAGCAGCCAAGTTAAGTAAGAATATTTACAGCAAGCGTTCTCTCTTGATATATGCTACTTAATGAATAACAGTTTCAAGTTAGGTAGTACCAGGTTGTAGAGTTCTAAATAAAAGCCAGCTGTCAACATCCATAGTAGAAGATTTAAAGGTTAAATCAAATGTAAGTAAAAAAAATTCTCAAACATTGTTATTTATTTATTTTTGAAACATGAGCAGGTGAGTATCAAAAGCTGTATGAGTGAGTACTGCAGTTATAAAATTGGTACAACCTTTGCAAATATGATCACCTTAACAGGAAATTATTAGAAGAAAAAATAGTAGAAGTCAGAGGAATACGTTATGCCAGTTTGCCTGCGACACTCTTTCACACAATCAACATTAACTGTAAATACTTAATGCTGTGATGTCCTTCGAAAGAGCAGATATCACACCAATGTATAAGTAGTATTCACTTCCGACTATGGCGTTCTGGATTCCAGTCTTCATCGCTAATGTGATAATATCGTTGGACCTCGTGTGGGAATCCCTGATGGTGATCTTTGAGGAATATGGTGGAGGGACGCTACTTTCGTAGCGTGGGACTAGTGAGAATTTTGGGCGGACGGGATACGCGCTCCGGATAGACAAGACGTTAAAGCGACTGCTGGCCTAAACTTTGTAATCGATTAATACACATTAACGTAATATTTTATCTTTATTCCGAAGTCTTCATTTCTTTCCAGCACTAAGCTCACAGGGTGCAGTAATGAATATTAATTTTTTCTTAAAATGCTTCAGTTCTTTTTTTTCAGTTAGGATAATATGTTTTACTTAATTTGCGCTGTTTCAGTGGTACGACGAGACACAAATATAAATTCAGAGACCGACGGCGAGATTTCATGGCAGCACAATACAGATCCGAGTTAATTATTAATGTTAACTTCCGTAAATTGTCCGAAAAATGACGCTTTAACGTATAAGTTAACTTTATTAGTTACTGGTTAATAAGAAAAAAGAAAAACGCTTAGTGACACATTCCACTGATTAACGTATGTTACGAACGAAGGCGTTTAACAAATATAATTGCTCGGGATTGACTGTCAAAAGGTTGCAACAGAGTTTCAGATAGACACTCAAATAATTTAAGTTCTTACATATATTTCTTTGAAGTCACTTATGATTTATCTAAAGAACAAGTGCACAAATTACTAAAAAAAAATTATTAACAGTACGTTCACCTACATTTCAAAAAGTAACGTACTCTTGTATTAACAATTATATTTTAAAATAGATTTTGATGATAAAACAAATGAATGTAGTTATTTTGAAGTGTTTTTTTGTCCTGTGATAATGTTGTGGCCCACTTGAAATAAAACTTTCTAGAATTTGGTCCGATCAGAAAAAAAGGTTGAGTATGGTTGGTCTAGCTCGTCAGAAGTTCTTCGCAGTTTTCTACGAATGTCTGATATTAGGCCGTATTGCATGATACACCTGAAGTGCGAGCCTTTGTACCACTTGAAATTGGTTCTACGAATAAAAGCATGTATTTCAAAGTGCTGTACAAAAAGAATCATATGGCAGAAGGACCGCAGATCAGAACTGAACACACTTGATGAAGAGGAAACGCATTGACATACACAACAAATAATAATAAAAAGTAGTTACTAACTTTATCTACAGAGGGCGCTGTAAGTGGAAAATGATGCAAATCACAAAAAATTCGCATGATACATTGCATTCAGCAGATATACGCAGCTTTTGTGTCGCTCACCTTCTATTGCATAGTGTCATTAGTCTCTCAGTGCAGGATAGAGTTCTGTTTGACAAGCTTTTTTACAAGAACAACGACTCTGTGGTAGTAGCTTTAAGAAAATTATAGTTATTAAAGAATATGAGAAAAGGTTGCGATGCAAACACCTATTCATGCACACCCTCTCCCAACACCGCGTGGATGCCTTTCTCCTAAATGAAACCTTCCTTCAACCCCGTTGTTCCGTCAGCACCACTCCCTACACTGTACAGATGGCCCGCCCACCCCTTGCTCGAGGTGGAGTGGTGATTGCCACCTCCTTCACCACCCTGTCCGGCTACAGCTTCTCCTAAACGATCCCACTGAGCGCCTAATCCTCAGCCTCTTTATTTCCTCCCTCACCATCAGTCTGGCCACTATTTACATCCAGTGATGTCCCCTTACATTTATGCAGTTCCGTGACTAGGATACACTCCAACGCCACCGGCAAATTCAACGACATATTAGAAACCTCTTGGCCGCGATAAAACGCCGTTCCTGGCGACAGACATGCACCCGCCTTAATGCTGCACTCCCCATCACTTCCTCCAAGTACTGGAAAGCCTTCCACCGCCTTACTGGAAGTCGCTCTACTCCCACCTACCCTCTCCTCCACAATGACCACTTTTTTCCTGACAATGCCAGTAAGACTAAACATTTCGCCACCCACGTTTTCGATGTCATCCTGACGATCCCAGATTTGACTTCTCCCTCTTTCCCAATGTTCACAAGCGCACCGACACCTCATCCGCCCCGCTCGCCCCTGGCCTCCAGTACTTGGACCACATCCCTCATTCAGAACTTAAACACGCCTATTACCGCCCTTGATATCCAACTTACACTATGCACAAAACGCAACACCTCCCTGGCCACGACCGCTTAACCTACAGGCATCTCCGTGCCTGCTCTGATTCCTTCCATACTGCCGTAGCCTTCCGATACAATGTCATCCTCTACACCGGCTTCTTCCCTGACCTGTGGGAAACCTCCCATATTGTTATGTTCCCCAAACCTGGCAAGCCTCCTTCAGAGGCCTCTTCCTATCGCCCTATCAGCCTCACCTCGCTGTTCAGCAAGGTTTTGGAAACCATCCTTTCTCGCCGCATTTATCAGCATCTCCGTCAACACCAACTCCTCCCCCTCTCCCAGTGTGCCTTCCCACCCTCCTTCTCTGTCGATGACCAACTCCTTCCCATCACCCACCTCCTTTGCATCCAGGTAAATTCCCGTCGCGCCGCCATCTTTGTCTCCCTCGGGATACGATTCAGAAGGGATACGACTGAGTGTGGCATTCCAGTCTCCCTTTCAAACTCCAAACCTACGCCCTTCCTATTAATTACGTCCGATTCAGCACTTCCTTTCCCTCCCACCGCCCATCCTATGTCACTGTCAACAACTCCAACTCCCGCTTGTTCTACCCCTCTGCAGGGGTACCTCAGGGGTCTGTCGTCTCCTCCCTCCTCTACCTCATTTACACGGCTGACATGCCACAACCCCAGCCTCCCTTCCATCTCTTTCAGTATGCTGACGACACCGCCTTCTTAGCCCTCGCCCCCTCCCTTGCACGTTTTCAGCGACTTCTCCAATCTCACCTCTCCCAATTCTCCACTTGGTGTAACCAGTGTCTCCTCTCCATCAACCCCACCAAATCCCAGGCAATCATTATAGCTCATACCACCCGATATTTCTTTCACCACGACCTGTACCTCACACTCCATGACTGTCCCATCCCCCAAATCTCCACCCTCAAATAGCTTGGCCTCACCCTGGATCGCTCCCTTTCCTGGAACTCTCACCTTCAAACAGTCCGTCAAAAAGACCTCTCCCGTTTCAAACTACTCAAGTTTCTTTCTGGCTGGACATGGGGACTTAACCCCTCCACAATATTATACACCTATTGTTCCCTGATGCGTCCTGTCCTTTGCAGTCCCACTTGAATATCCGCCTCCCCCACCTATTATATCCCCCTCCAAATCCTAGAATGCCATGCCCTCCACCTTGCTTACTGCATCCGCCTCCCTTCCCCCATGCGGATCCTCTATGATCTCATTCCTTTCCCTCACCTTCTGATGTTCCTCGAGCATCTCCGTATCCTCTACGCCACCCACAAAATTGAATCCAGTCACCCTGTTATCTCTCCCATCCTGCTGAACCCTGTGCCTCTGCTGCACCGGTACCAGCATATCCCTCCATCCCTATACCTTCACACTCTCCACATTCTCTCCTAGGGTAACTTTCGCCACCTGCCTTCTCCCAGATAACACCCTCCATCCTGATATTTATCCGTCCTATCAGCCCTGATCCCTCTCCTCCCCATATATTATGTGCGCCCCCTCAATTCCCACTCCCCTTCCTTCCCTCCCCCACTTGGATCATTCTTACCCTCCCACGGAGTTCTTACATTTTCCTCCCCTCTCCTCCAGACCTCCCCCTTCCCGCCTCTTTGTACCTCCCTTTCTTCCCCTCTCCCCCTGCGAGATCTTCTTGCTTTACCTTTTAATAGTGTCTTTCACAGTGTTTTTAACAATGCACCGGATTAAAATGTCATGTCAGTGCCTAGTGGTGAATGTGGTTTTAAGACTTCAACAACCGCCACACAGGCAGAACACTGTGTCTATGTTTTTTAATTGTCTCTCTTTTATCGTCGCCATTCATTGTGCAAAATCTGTGTTTTTTAGCTACCGCAGAAGTTTTTAATACTGTCTATGTGTGTTTTAAAGCCTTTATTTCATTTTATTTAATTCGCCTATTTTCTCATTCTTTATTGTTAAATTAACATTTTATCTCCTTCTTTATCGTTAAAATTAACATTTTTATCTCATGTTTTAAACTAGCATTCATGATGTCAAATTCATATGTACCCTGGGCTGAAGAGCAGCATATGAGGCATCCACAGGGCATTAGATTACAATAAAGGAAAAAAAACAGAAAAAAAGTTAGTGACCCAATTACACCTTTGTGCAGCTCATCATGTCAGACTATCTCACCACCTCCACCTAGAATCACTACACAGTTCCCTCACAAGCCTCCATCACCACCACATGGAGTGAGCCACACCACAACACCTCCTATGGCATTCCCCTCTCTGTGATCCTTTCTGCAGTACCTACCTCCCCAAGTTACCCAGTCCATCTCCCCTTACCCCTCCCCTTCCCAGATACCGCCCCAGCCTCTGCTCACACTCCTGTTTCCCTCTTTCCAAGAATATCTCCCCTTATCCCTGCCCAGATTTAGCATCATCGTGCCACTGTGGGTGACACACCTCAATCCCAAATTTTGATCAGCGCCAGCCAGGTCTCACTTCCCGTCACATCCCCATTCTACGTGTTCCTAACTCCACATCTATTCCAGGACCCACCAAGAAGTCATCATCCAAGTGGATCAGTGCAGAGTCCACATCTGTCAACACCAAGAAGGCTCCCCCCTCCCACTACCCCTATTGACACCAACTCCTTCCTGTCATCTTATTCATTACCCTCCATCCACACCAACGTCCACTCCTGTCTTGATCCCCACTTTCTGGACAACAGGACACTGTCTCTGAAAATCCAGAAGCACTCCCCTGCCACCCCCATCTGCCAGCTCATCCCAAACAAGGACGGAAATTCCACCAGCCCCACCTTCCACACAGACCTTACCCAGTGCTTTCCATGAGTCCATTTTGGCTCCAATGCCTCCTTCACTCCCAACATAACTGCCCCCTACTCCCACCAACCACAGCCTCCCTGTCGACTGCCCACCCTCACTGCCCTGATCATGAAGGTAAATTTGGAGATCGAGGAGGAAGAGGTGTTGGGACAACTCAGTGCCCGTCCCAAATTATCCATCCGCTCTGCTGAATGTATAACACCTCTGGTCGTACTTACCTGATGTGGGTTTCACCTAGTCCGTATCATTCATCGACTGCCTCCTCACCGTGGGGGCGCTAATCTACAACCACTGCTACAAGGTGGATTCCTCCTGCTCCCCTATTCAATCCTATCGTTGTGAACGATGTCTCGTGTACACTATCTGAGAACTGCTGCAAGGCCCCCCCCCCCCCCCCCCCCCACATATTCCCACTGAAAGTCCGCCCAGCAGAAGACAATCCCAGGAGGAGGGTTATGGAGGCACAGCAAATTTGATATTAGCAAAAAACAAAATAAAGAAATAAAAAAATCATTCCTTATTTTTTATATTATTTTTACATTTCTGTAACATATAGTGCTGTCCACATGTACATATTTATCTTTTCGATATCTGAGATGTTGATTCAGATAGGTGTTTTATGATAGTAATTTGTAATCATCACTAGGGTATAATGAAATACATTCCTTTAATCTTAGATTGTTATGTGAGAGTTCTGAATTTATTTAAAACTAGTCTAACTATTGTTTATGTCATAACACTGAGAACAGATTATAGTAACACACATTTTTCAACTAGTTGAAATGGATGTATTATCCAAACTGTCTTCGTTATAATGATCATGTCTCCAATTAGCTTGACACAGGATGTAAGCTCTCGTGCAATATTTTTGAAATTTGTGTTAAATTGTGTATTCAGAGAAACTACAACCTGCACATGTACGAAAATAGATTAAATATTTTGATTATGATGTAATTAAATTAAATATATTATTTAGTTACATTGATTGACAAATTTGTGGAGATTACTTTTTGTGATATGAATAGTCATTGTTTTCATTGCTACCTGTAACATATTTTACTTCCTCTTCATCTCTTCAATTCATTGTCATTGTCTCAGTAATTATTTTCAAATTTCCCTAAATGATATTAACACATAAATGAAATACTACATTCTTTAGTAAATTTAAGACAAGATTATGTAATCATTTTAGTGTACGTTTTCCTTTCAATGTTAATTCCTCTGACATCCTAAGTGGACGCTTTTTCACTGAGTATAAGATTCAAAGGAAACAAAGTACCATCCTAAATTGTCAGGAAGACTACACATTTCAATTGTCAGATAGTATTTTTACATGTCTTTCTGAGAAATCCGTTTCTGAAATGATGTTGGTGCTACTGTCTACTGTGTATTGTAAAATATCACATTCTGTCATTTATATAATCTTGGATAGTATCTTGGAGTCCTCAGCTCTAGTAATACTGCATAGAACACACACAATAACTATAGATTTCCAACAGTCTCTGAAATTTCAAGAGCTGATCAGCTGTTTAACAGCTGCTCATAATCGGGTCATTGTCGTTGAGAGACACTCTCGATGTAAATGGGGATTCACATTTTCGTGTTTTTTTTTTTTTTTTTTTTTTTTTTTTTTTTTTTTTTTTTTTTTGCACACACACAAGGCTTTATTTTAAGCCATGTAATTCGTTGTAGCTCTGGAAAATGAGAAAAATAGGTTGTCAGTGTTTTCAGGGTGTTAAGAACAAGGAACCACGTATCTGAACAATTTCACCGAATAGGCCCTTACCTGTTTTGCGATATGTCTCAACTGTTCAGCCATGGCAGGTCCTGTTTCTTGAACTAAACTGGACAGGAAACCAGTTGGGTTTTTCAGAAGTATATGTGGGTGGTCGTATTCCTGCAACAGTAACTTAAGGTAGTGATTGATCCAAGTTTCTAAGACCTATGATATAAATGCTGTAGATTCTTAAGACGACAATGAACAGGAGTACATGCATAATTAGTAGGCAAGGCAGATAAATAAACATAACTGCAGTCTAATATGTAAATGTAGAAAGAAATATAACGAATGAAATGAAAACTAATTTGAAATGGGAGGGACGTGAATCAGGATGATTAGGTGGAGGCATGAAGTGATTAATTTTGGAATTTCAAGAAATAAGAAAACATTTAGATGATGACCGAAAGGAACGCAATTAGCTGACGTCAGCCAGCATGTATAGAAGCATCAACCATATACAACTGTAGGCTCAAATGCATGGACGACATAGCAGTACATGCCAGTTGGTTGATGTTTAAAATTACAGTGGTTGGAAGTTTGTTTCTTTTTTATGTTTGAAATTCACTCGCACAAGTTTAGCGATGTGTACATTTAGACATTATAATAAAGTTGCCAGAGTGAAACGTCAACAAAGGAAAGATCTGTTTGCTGTTATCCCACCTCTGACCATAGAAACAGTAAGATATTTATTTGTTCCTCACCAGCTGTTAGAAATGTAACTGTGTGACTTGAAATAACTGTAAAGTGCATCAAAATGACAAATGTCACAGATGTCTAATGCAGACAACAAGGAGTAACTGTGTGAATTAGTTGTAGAAGTGCTATAGTTGAGTTAAACTTTAAAGTGGCAGCTGAATTGTTAAACAAACTCTTCAGGTGAGCACTGATTGATTGAAGGAAATACTGGCACTGTAAAAATCCCATATTTAAGGATGTAGCAAAGAACTTTGTATGGCGGGCAAGCACAGCTAAAATATTTATACATATTTAAGCAACTTCCACACAGTTAAAAATTAGGTGTTAAAATTGTAAGAGTCTGAATGAAAGTCCTTGATCCACTTGAGCTGTTTTTTATTGGAGTCGTGAAGACCCGCACAACCGGTTTCGCACCTACAGTTGCATCTTCAGGCGCTTTTTAACAGTTTTTCATATAAGTGATTTATAATGGATAACGGGGTTAATGGTTAGGTGGTACCGCAAGCATGGCCCTTTTCGTCAAAAAGATAAAAAGAAGTCTACCGTGCGGTTCTTGTCATTTTGGTTTATTGGTCGGTTACTACCGCAACATGCATTGACGTCACACCTAGCGCCCCCTCGAACCACAGCCAGTTGGCCTCAGTCTAGCGGCCCATACACAGGGTGATCCGTCTCTTCAGTTGTATTTGCACTTCCGCCCAGCACGAATATGCAACTTTTTGATCACCTGGATGGATCTGTTGATCCTCACTACACCGACAACAATCTGGCTACCCATCACGTCGCTTTTTCTCACAGGCCAAACAAATTTTACCAATTGCCGACTTTTCTATTCTTTTAACAAAAATGACAAGAACTGCACGGTAGACTTCTTTTTTATCTTTTTGACGAAAAGGGCCAACATGCTTGCGGTACCACCTAACCATTAATCCCGTTATCCATTATAAATCACTTATATGGAAAACTTTTAAAAAGCGCCTGAAGATGCAACTGTAGGTTGCCAAACCGGTTGTGCGGGTCTTCACGACTCCAATAAAAAACAGCTCAAGTGGATCAAGGACTTTCATTCAGACTCTTACAATTTTAACACCTAATTTTTAACTGTGTGAAAGTTGCTTAAATATGTATTAAGGATGTGGAGTTGAAATTCTTCTTGTATCGAAAAAAATGTCCCATCATTATATGCTATCATAAACAGCGTTCTATTTGTAGTAATATGATAGCTTGTTGACTAAGAAAATAAAGTCTGTGGATTATATCCTATTAGATCAGCCCACCATGAATAACATAATGTTGCGTTCTTTACTGCAGGGAATAAAGTACCTCGACAATTAAAACAGAAATTTGTTTCTGACACACTACTTTCAAAAACAGTGTGGCCAATAATGCACACATTTTTATTTGAGTTTCAAAAATAAATACTTTCTCTAAAGAGAGAAATTAAGTCAGCAAAATTTTGTAAATTCATGTTATGTAACTTACCGCCATCATTCCAGCATCCATTACGAGAACTTTATCTGAATCCATAATAGTATTTAGCCTGTGGTAACTTACCGCCATCATTCCAGCATCCATTACGAGAACTTTATCTGAATCCATAATAGTATTTAGCCTGTGGGCTATGGTCAAGACGGTGCAGTGCTTGAATTTTCTACGAATCGTGGCCTGAATGAGACCATCTGTCCTGTAGAAGAAATTATATTTTACGTTTACTTTGATGATACATGTATGTGGAACTTCATTAAAAGTGTGAGCATTCATAAACCAATTACTGAAGAAAAACAATAAGTATGGTTTTTCGGAACTGGTCAGCATAGAATGAATCACATGATCCATCAGGTCTTTAAAACAATATAATTTAGCAACTTTGGTACAAAGTAAAATGAGTGAGATCGTTTATAAACAGGTCTATTTATTACCGCTATTTGAGACATAGTTGTTAAAGGCAAGAGAACAGAATATCAGATAAAATTTCACACTCTTAATTTCAGAGCTCCTATGGTACGTACTTACAACCTCTTCATACGATATATTCTATTACGTATAGGCATAACTGACTTTTATTTATTTAATGGAGTTCGAAGCTTACGGGTAACGCACACCCGAAATCATTTATATCTATGCTGCGATATTCTGACGCACTTAGCAAGGAAGAAATCTTGTTGAGAGCTATGCTCTCATTTATGTCACACATGATGAATGGTAATGAAGAGAAATCAAAATTTGGACTAACTAATATAACATCGACTATAGAAGTCTGCTGTGCTAGAATGTCCCCTCCCCCAGATATGAGGATTGATATTTCTCTATAGCAATGTTTTACGATTCTGTGTATACCATCGTATGACACGTGCATCTATTTTTCTGTATACAATTCATTACTTTTTTAATACTATATTTTTTGAGTTTTTATTGTCACTGGGTCCAATTTTAAGGGTTAGTAATAGTAGTTTCCAAATGTAAACTTCTAGATGCAGATTTTAACGAATGCTTTTCTTGACTTACACGTTACGGCGAATATTTACACGTGAATACTTTCTTTCTCGGTCTTCAGAGAATATGTGCATTGAGTTGGTCGGGACACACCGTAGAGTGTTTTGCTGCACAGATAAAGGAACATCTTTTGTCAGAACATCTAGAACATTCATTAAGAAATCAAGGTAACTCTGCCCATTAAGCCTGCTTAATGGCTTGGAGGCAAAGCTGTATAATATGGAAAGAAAGCGTTTCTTGACCCATGTTCATGTAACATTTTCTAAATCATTAAGTAAAATAAAATAGTTTAATTGACTTCATGCTGTTCAGTGAACGTGATTGATTTTGCTTGTAGTAGATATTGTCATAACTCAAGATAGCAGCTATTTATCGAAATAGGTAATGTGAAGCAGTCGCAATGCAGGGCAATTGTTGTCTTCATAAAGTAGTATAAAACACTAGTTAATCTTAGATTATGATGCAAAGTGTGACAATTATTGGACTACATGAAACAAAAACGTAAATTAGGTACGCACTAAGACGTGCACACACTTTATTCAACATGTAAACTTAATTACAGACATTCGGATTTAGGTCATCACGTCGCGCGGGAATGGCGTTGTGGTCAAAGGCGGGATTGTGCGACCGGTTCCAGTCGGAGGTTCGAGTCCTCCCTCGGACATGGATGTGTTTGTTGTTCTTAGCGTAAGTTATTTAAGGTAGTTTGTAAGTCTAGAGATCGATGACCCCAGCAGTTTGGTTTCATAGCGTTACATCCCCCCCCCTTTTTTTTTCAAAGTTAATGTTAGATATGTCAGCATTCCGTGGCGATGATGTGATGTCGTGGAGACGATAGCGAAATTATGCAACACCCACATTGGAACATCGATGATGTCGATGACCTCGTGAAAAGGTTGTTTTCAGTTCAGCTATGCTTTTGGAGTTATTACTACACACGTACACTTTGCCTTTAGTAAAGCCCCTTTAATATAAGCCCACAAAAAAGAGTTGCATGTCTTCAGATCCAGAGAATATGGCGGCCAGTCGAGGTCCATGTCAGTAGACTCTAGGTACCAAAAAGCCACTCCCGAAAGTGCTTCTCCAGAGCATCAAACACTCTCCTGCTTCGTTGGGGTCGAGCTCGGTCTGTCGAAATTATGTTAACTGGATAATCAGACGGCAAATACTACCAAATCCACCGGTTAGTCCCTCAACCGTTAGGGATAAAACCCAGTGGGGCCCTGAGCAAGTAAAGCTAGCAACCTGCTTCCCAGGTACTTCAATATCATGCTGGCAATAATCAGAGCAAAATGCCTCGGACCTTTGGAAGTGATGAAGTCCCACCTCTAATTGACAGACCAGGGATGCCTCTGATACGACTTGGCAAACAATCCGGAATGAGATAGGAAGCAATTAATATCAATGGGGATTACAATGGGAAGAAGGTAGAGCTGGTGGAGGCTTCAAGTAAGATGGGGTTAGATGTTTTAGCTGTTAGTGACGTTAAAGTAAGGGGAGAGAAAGAGGACGAAGTCGGAGAATACAAGGTCTACCTGTCATGAGTCAAAGTAGGAAGAGAGCACAGTGGGGTGTAGGGTTTTTCACCAGGAAAGCAATCGAACCCAGCATAATTGCAATAAGGTATGTAAATAAACAACTTATGTGGATAGATTTGGCCATCTCCAGCAAGAAAATTAGGATTGTGACGGTGATTCACCCTGTGAAGGGACAGATCAAGATGGATAGATTTTACAACGCACTTTGTGATGTAGTTGTTAGAGTGAAGCAGGGCCGGATCTAGGGAGGGGCAAAGGGGGCAGTTGCTCCGGGCGGCAGTATTTAGAGGGCGGCAAATTTTGACCGACTCTTAAGTTTTTTTTTTTTTTTTTTTCGGAATGTATCTTTCTGGTATAATTTAATGAAATTAACTGACACAGAATTATTAACAGTAAAGTGACTGCAAGAAATACCGAAATCATTTAATAAAACTAAAATTCCTGGTTGCTGACTTCAGTGTTGGCCTGTCAACGGGTACTTCAGCTAATTACACTTTAAAAATCTACTGGATATTATCCAGAATGAGGGAGATGTTTGCGTTATTGCATAAGTAAATGCACAATGTTTATTAATTTGCATAGATTTCCTTTTTCAGATAAATGAATATTCATATTTCATATCAAGGTAATATTTGTAGAACAGGTGAATTTGAATAACGTTCCAGTCCTTATAAAAAAATGTATTTCAGGTGCGCACACTTATTAATGAAAGTCAAAAGCATTAAGGATCTTGAGTCCTCTCTCAGTAGCGGTGGAATTGATAGGCATCTACACAGGATACTCTGTAAATCACGTTTATCTGCCTGACAGTGGGTTCATCGGACCACTTTTATACTATGTAGGATCGTTTCTGCAGCTGCCAGACTGCTTGACGCGCATGCGCAACGCTGCAACTGTGTTCCAGCAGCGCCTTCTCCTGCTTCTGACTACTTGGAGTGTGGCTGTTTGGTGTTCCAGCAGTTGCCGCAAGCAGCCAGACGCTTCCCGGAAAATTATTCCAGGCGCGGACAAGCTGCCAATTTGCGCATGCGCAGAAAGGTCTGAGATAGATGGGGTAGCCATCACGTGATACATGTATGTTTGTAGCGTGTTTTTTGATTATTTTGAAGTCACTGCAATCCCACTTGAGATCAAATATTTCTCGTTTACACTTCTTCGTCATTAGGAAGGAAAGTATTTTAATTATTTCTTTAAACTCACCTTCGCCTGTAGCCAGAAACAGTGCAAAATGCGTTCCAGCAGTGCAAGTATCAAACAAGGGCTTTTACGTCACAGTAGCTGCGCATGCGCAGTAATATCTGTTTCTTAGCGCTTGAAATTAGCCGTCTGGCAGCTGCTGGAACGAACCTTTTATCTCCCATTCCACTATCGAATTGCGCGCGGGAAGAAAGAACATCTGAATCTCTCTGTTCGAGCTCTGATTTCACGTATTTATTCAGATGATCTTTTCTACTTATGTAAGTGGGAGGCAACAATATATTTTCGCATTCAGAGGAGAATGTTCACGATTGTAGTTTCGTAAGTAGCCCACGTCGCAGCGATAAACGCCTTTGTTCTAATGATTCCCATCCCAGATCCTGTATCATTTCCGTGACGCTGTCTCCCCTGTATCACGACAATACAAAACAAGCTGCCCTTCTTTCGACTCTTTCGATGTCCTCCGACAAACCCACCTGATAAGTATCGCACACTGGGCAGCAAGACCAGATAAAACAGGATGAATCTCACTGTATTATTGATGTTGTCCTTTTTCTAGCTAAGCAAGGAAGTCCTTTTAGGGAAACAATAGAAGATGGTGATTTTGGTGATCCACATAGCGGCAAATTTCTAAATACAATTTATCTCATATCAAACTATAGTGTCCCCCTTCGTCTGCGTATTGAACGCCACAATAAAGGCCAGATTAGCCCTGAAAGACCTAGATCGGAACAAGGCCCCACGAGTAGATGACATACCCTCAGAGCTACTCAAGTCTCTGGGAGAGCCAGCCATGACAAAACTATTAGAACTGGTGTGTAGGATGTATGAGACAGGCGAAATACCCTCAGCCTTTTAGAAAAATGTAATAATCCCCATTCCAAAGAAATCAGGCGCAGACAGGTGTGAAAATTACAGAACCATTAGTTTGATAAGTCATGGTTGTAAAATTTTAACACGAATTATCTACAGGAGAATGGAAAAGCTGGTAGAAGCTGACCTCGGGGAAGATCAGTTTGGATTCAGGAGGAACGTAGGAACCCGGGAGGCAATACTCACTTTACGTCTTATCTTAGAAGATAGATTAAGGAAACGCAAACCTACATTTTTAGCTTTTGTAGATTTGGAGAAAGCTTTTGACAATGTTGACTGGAATACACTCTTTCAACTTCTGAAGTCAGCAGGGGTAAAATACAGGGAAAGGAGAGTTATTTACAATTTGTACAAAAGCCAGACTGCAGTTATTAGACTCGAAGGGCATGAAACGGAAGCATCAGTTGGGAAGGGAGTAAGACAGGGTTGTAGCCTTTCTCCGATGTTATTCAATTTGTACATCGAGCAGGCGGTGAAGGAAAGCAAGGAAAAATTTGGAATAGGAGTTAAAGTTCAGGGGGAAGAAATAAAAACATTGCGTTTTGCCGATGACATTGTAATTCTGTCAGAGACAGCAAAGGACCTGGAAGAGCAGTTGAATGGAATGGACAGTGTGTTGAAGAGAGCGTATAAAATGAACATTAACAAGAGCAAAACAAAAATAATGGAATGCGGTCTTAGAAAATCGGGTAATGCTGAAGGAATTAGATTAGGTAACGAAACAGTGAAGGTGGTAGATGAGTTTTGTTACTTGGGTAGTAAAATAACATGCGATGGTCGCAGTACAGAGGATATAAAATGCAGAATGGCAGTTTTTGAAAAAGCATTTTTGAAAAAGAGAAATTTGCCAACATCGAATATTAATTTGAGTGTAAGGAACTTTTTTCCGAAGGCATTTGTGTAGCGTGTTGCCTTGTACGGGAGTGAAACATGGACAATAAGCAGTGCGGACAGGAAGAGGATAGAGGCTTTTGAAATGTGGTGCTACAGAAGAATGCTGAAGATTAGGTGAGTAGATCGCATAACTAATGAAGAGATACTGAACAGACTTAGTGAGAAAAGCAATTTTTGGCATACCCTGACTAAAAGGAGGGATCGCTTAGTAGGACACATTCTTAGACATCGAGGAATCGTAAATTTAGCATTGGAGGGAAGTGTGTGGGGTAAAAATCGCAGAGGGAGGCCAAGAGACGCGTATAGTAAGCAGATCCAAGTGGATGTGGGTTGTCGTTCTTATGAGGAGATGAAAAGGCTTGCTCAGGATAGAGTAAGGTGGAGAGCTGCATCAAACCAGTCTCCGGACTGAGGACCATGACAACATAGCTATTTTTACAAAAATATACGAGATGAGTTCAGTGACTTGATTGCTGACAAAATAAAACAAGATATCAGTAAAGATATTTTAGCTGCTAAATACTTTTCACTGATGTTTGACTGCACTGCAGATATCAGCCACAATGTGCAGATGACACAAGTAATTCGATATGTCAAGTCGAATGACTCAGAGGTCGTGGAAAGTTTTACTGACTTTTTTACAGTTACAGACAAACCAGAAGAAGCCCTTAGTCAAGAGATAATGCAAAAATTGGAACAAGATGGGTTGAACATCAAGTACTGCAAGGGGCAGTATCATGACAATGGGGCAAACATGGCAGGAAAGTACAAAGGGGTCCAGTCAAGAATACTTCAGAAGAATGAAATGCCTATTTCGTACCATGTGGTGCTCACTCTTTAAATTTAGTAGGAGCAAATTCAGCAGACATTTAGCAAGACTAGGTGATCTGCAACAGTAGATGCTGTTGAAGCTGTTTACAAGCATTTTCATAGTTTTGAAGGCCCTGGAAGAAACTGAAAGTTACAAATTGTCAACACCAGAAACAAAATCAGAGACAAGATCTATTTTTAAAAAAAATATGTGAAAACTCAAATTCATTACTTTAACTTGTTTCTGGTATGCAATATTAAAATAATTTGCTCATATTAATCAGTTTCTGCGAAGTTAATACTTTCAATTGATAAAGCTGTTCGAAACATTCAAGGACTTTTGGGCTCTCTCAAAGCTTCCGGGATTCTTGTACATCTGAAGCTATTTCTGAGGGCAAAGTGCTAGCAGAAGATAATGAGCTATCAACGGTATTCTCCGAAAAAAGGATTCGAAGAAAGAAGAAATTGGCCGATGAGCTTTGTGAGGATGAAGAACCCAACATTCACAGAAAAAATAAGGAATAATTGACAGAGCTTAGTACCAGGTTTACCGCACTTGTGAAAATTGGTGCAAAAATTAGTTTTCTGTGTGGTGTGCAAATTCGAGAAATGGAAGTGGAGAACTTGAAGGCCAAAGTAGCGGAATTGGCAGAAGATCTTAGGGAGGAAGAACTTGAAGTTGAAAGTTTCAGACAACATGCGCTGGCAGTAGACAGAGCCTTGCAAGATTCCACTGCATCATCAACATTAAGTTTAATTTATAAAAATAAATTGGTAGAGGGGTATCCCAACCTACTACAGCGTTAAAATATGTCTTACCATTCTAGTTTCTGTTTCGTCTGGGGAAAGAAGTTTCAGCAAGCTGAAACTAATTAAATACACTTGAGGAGCACACCTGCTTAACAAATAATACCCATAAAGCAGAAACGAGCTGCTTCTCTAAACTAAGATGATATCAAAAACAGTTTTGCAGCAAAAAAAGCTCGAAAAGCGAAATTTTGAATTGGTTTTTGTACGATGAGTAATCTTGTAATATTTTTGTATGTCTTAAAATTGTCCTGTTTTCCTTTGATCTTAAGTCAGTCAATAAAATAAGATCATATTGTGAGATTGTGACATTTATTTAGAAATATGTAACCCAATTAGCATAAAAAAGTCGATTCTTACAGGGGGGGGGGGTGAAAGATGGAGCGGCAAATTTAAGCTTGCCCCCCTTGGCAAATGTGCTAGATCCGGCCCTGGAGTGAAGGATAAGGATAGTGTTTTACTCATGGGTGATTTCAACGCCAGGATAGGAAATCGAACGGAAGGTGATGAAAAGGTTATGGGTAAGTTTGGAGAGGATATGGAGACCAACAGGAACGGAAAACAGCTCTTGGATTTCTGTTCCACTATGAGTTTAGTTATCACAAACTCCTTCTTTAAGCATAAGGACATTCACAGCTATACTTGGAAGGAAGGGGAACCAGATCTGTCATTGACTATATAATAACAGACTAGGAATTCAGGAAGACAGTCCAGAACACTCGTGTTTTCAGGGGTTCCCTTGATGATACTGATCATTATTTAATCTGCAGTGAAATTGGTTTTGTGAGGCCAAAAGAACAGAAAGTCAGGTCCATGTGTAGAAGGATAAGAGTGGAGAAGCTTCAAGACAAGGAAATTAGGCACAAATACATAGCAATAATCTCGGAAAGGTACCAGTTAGTTGAATGTAATAATTTACAGTCACTGGAAGAGGAATGGTCAAGGTACAGGGACACACTACTGGAAGCAGCTAGAGAATGTCTTGGAACAGTAGTGTGTAAAGGCAAGAAGCCGGCTGCGGTGGCCGAGGGGACTGAGGCGCTCCAGTCACGGTCTGCACGGTCACTGCGGTCGGGGGTTCGAATCCCCCCTCGGGCATGGATATTTGTGCCGTCCTTAGTCTTAAGTAGTTCATAAGCAGTTTGTAAGTTTAGGGACTGATGAACCCGTAGTTAAGTCCCATAAGCTATACAAACATTTGAACATTTTGAAAGGCATGAAGAAGCAGACAGCTTGGTGGAATGACAGTCAAGGCAGCCTGTAAAAAGAAAAGGAAGGCATTTCAAAAATGGTTCCATACTAGAAATCAAGCAGTCAGAGAAAGGTATGTTGAAGAAAGAAACAAAGCCAAACGGATAATTGCAGACTCCAAGCAGAAATCATGGGAAGACTTTGGAAATAAGCTAGAAACTCTGGGTCAAGCCGCGGGAAAACCATTTTGGAGCGTAATCAGCAATCTTCGAAAGGGAGGGAAGAAGGAATTAACAAGTGTTTTGGACAGATCAGGAAAGCTGCTAGTCAATCCTGTGGATGCCTTGGGCAGATGGAGGAAATAATTTGAAGAATTGTTCAATGTAGGTGAAACGTTCAATGATGTGTTCGAGTTCAAGGTAGAATGGGATAGGAACGACGATGGAAACAGCATCTCATTTGAGGAAGTGGAGAAAATAGCCAGTAGATTACAGTGCAATAAAGCGGCTGGGGTGGACGAAATTAAGCCGGAACTCGTCAAATACAGTGGAATATCAGGTCTCAGATGGTTACACAGGATAATTGAGAAGGCGTGGGAATCGGGACAGGTTCCGTCTGACTGGACGAAAGCAGTAATCACGCCAATTTTCAAACATGGAAACAGAAAAGATTGTAACAACTATCGAGGTATCTCTTTAATTAGCGTTGTAGGCAAAATATTATCAGCTATTGTTGAAAGGAGAGTGCGAATATTAACTGAGGACAAGCTAGATGAAAATCAGTGTGGGTTTAGGTCTCAGGCTGTCAGGACCAGATCTTTAGCTTACGGCATATAATGGAAAAGTGCTATGAGTGGGACAGGGAATTGTATCTATGTTTCATAGCTCTAGAAAAGGCTTATGACCACGTTCCTAGGAGGAAGCTAAACTCAGTTCTACGAGATTACGGTATAGGAAGCAAACTTCTGAAGGCAATTAAAGGGCTTTACGTAGACTGTCAGGCAGCAGTTAGAGTAGATGGCAAATTAAGCTCATGGTTCAGGGTAGTTTCAGGGATAAGAAAGGGCTGTGGCATGTCACCACTGTTGTTCATACTATTCATGGATCATATGTTGAAAACAGTAGACTGGCAGGGCGGGATTAAAATAGGTGAAAACAAAATAAGCAATCTCACATATGCGGATGACTTAGTTGTAATGGCCGATTCGATTGAAAGGTGGCACACTAATATTTCAGAGCTCGATCAGAGGTACAAGGATTATGATATAAAGATCAGAATCTCCAAAACAAAGGTAATGTCTGTGGGAAAGAGATTTAAACAGATTGAGTGCCAAATAGGAGGAACAAAGTTAGAACAGGTAGACAGTTTCAAGTACCTGGGATGTATTTTCTCGCAGGATGGCAACATAGTGAAAGAACTGTAATCGAGGTGCAGCAAAGCTAATGCAGTGAGTGCTCAGCTAAGATCTACTCTCTTCTGCAAGAACGAAGTAAGTACCAAGACTAAGTTAGCAGTGCACCGCTCTATCTTTCGACCAATTTTGTTGTATGGGAGTGAAAGTTGGGTGGAAACACGTTACCTTATTCACAAGGTAGAGGTTACAGGTATGAAAGTAGCAAGAATGATTTCAGGTACTGATAGATGGGAACTATGGCATGAGGGTGTCCACAATGAGGAAATCAAAGAAAAACTGGGAATGAACACCACAGATGAAGCAGTTAGAGCGAACAGACTGAGATGGTGGGGTCATGTTACACGCATGGGAGAAGCAAGGTTACCTAAGAGAGCTCGTCAGCGGAGGGTAAGAGGAGTCGAGGTAGACCAAGAAGAAAGTACTTAGATTCGGTGAAGAATGATTTTGAAGTAAACGGTATAACATCAGATGAGGCATCAATGTTAGCATTAAATAGGGAATCATGGAGGAATTTTATCAGAGATACTGTGCTCCAGACTGAAAGCTGAAAGGCATAATCAGTCTCTGATGATGATGATGATGATGATGATGGAGGATAATCAGGTTGATATCTCGATTCCGTGTCTGGGCATTGCATACCACATAGTCACCCGGTGAGAGTGAAGTGACTTCTCGATCGCGAAATGTGAATTCTCCCTTCCCCAAATGCGCCAGATAGGCATATTGCACAAACCATCCAAATAAAACTTGGTTTCGTCGATTAAGCAAACCACATTCACACGCGGATGAGTATTCTAATTCCCACCATGCCCCGCCGGGAAACGTACAATTTGAACGCAGAGTGTTCAGAACGATTTTTTTCATATAGTTCCATAATTGTCACCGCGTAATTACCCCAATGTAGTAATGGAAGTACTCACTCTGGATCGACGTTGGCGGTGGCTTCGTCGATCACCAGGATCCTATTGTTCCTGAGTATGGCTCTAGCCAGACACACCAGCTGTCTCTGACCCACGCTAAAGTTGCTTCCGCCTTCTGTCACCCGGAAGTCCAGCGTCTGTATGCTGGATTTCAGCTCCACCTGAGGAAAAGTGAACACAAATACGTCTACGTAAATTATTATAGTCAGTTAACGTAATATTTACATTCACAGTAAAGAAAGAATTGGGCATTGTACAGCATGCCGCGCAAAGTAGGCGGGAGGAGAAGTTTGGATGGGAGGAAAAAGGATGGTCGTGTAAAGAAGTTACTACGAAAGTAAAGAGAAAAAAAGCGAAGACGCCTCATGGAAAATTGGAACAAAGGTAAAATAAATGCAGAAAAAAGAAATTTAAACAAAGTGAATCAGAGACATTTGCGTCAGCAACATCAAATGATGTATGAATACAGACTGAAACAACGATAGAAAATTTGTACATATTTCCATATGTTGCTTCAGCGTGGATATGGCTTAAATTTTAAACATTTCTTCATAAAATACTTACGAAAATGTCCTGTGAGTATGAGTCTTCCTATCTCTAGTCTGTCAAGATGTTCTGTTTTGTTCTGAACATCACTGTATATAGGAGATTTCAGGAAGTATAGTCAATATTTTACGAGGCGATAATATAGCCCAAGTGAAATAAAATAAGACATGTGTATCCAACTTTTATAGAAGTGCAGAGATACAGACAGCAGTTAGTATGTAATCCAAATAAATTTACAGCAAAGGAAAAGAAGGGCGTTTTCACTGATTCTTCCGATGTGTTACGACCTGTGGCTCTACCCTTCATTCGATCCCTGCAAAACCTTACATTTCAGCAGGATACTGCACGACTGCATGTTGCAGGTCCTGTACGGGGCTTTCTGGATAGGAAAAATGTTCGACTGCTGCCCCAATCAGCATATTCTCCAAATCTCTCACCAATTGAAAACGTCTGGTCAATAGTGACGGAGCAGCTGGCTCGTCACAATACGCCAGTCACTACTCTTGATAATGTGTGGTATCGTGTTGAAGCTGTACCTCTACACGCCATCCAAGCTGTGTTTGACTCAATGCCCAGGCGTATCAAGGCCGTTATTACTGCCAGAGGTGGTTGTTTTGGGTACTGATTTTTCAGGGTCTATACACCCAAACTGCGTGAAAATGTAATCACATGTCAGTTCGAGTAAAATTTATTTGTTGTCCAATGAATACCCGTTTATCATCTGCATTTATCTTGGTGTAGCAATTTTAATGGCCAATAGTGTAGATAACAAATTGTTTTGCCTTTTTTTGGGTTACATACTGAAAGCTGTATCCCTATGTACTCATTGAAAATTGGACACAAGTTACATGGAATTTATATTGCAATTCGTCTATACTAGCACCTCACAAACAAACCCACCCGAAACACCCTGTACATGACGTTTCTTTGCAAGTAATTAAGTTATCAGTTTCAAGTAACAGAAGAACATAGATCACATATTTGAGGTTCGGCATCGACAACAAAAACACAAATTTACGTATAATCAGACGTACCTCTCGATGAGTAGAATATGATAGCACTTTAAACTTTGGACGATTTTGGAAAATCTAAGATCCGTCAGCACTAAAAACATACAGTTCCTAATTGCTGCCCTTGTATTTTTTTTTTCATTTATTGTTATTTCACACTGAACATGTATACGTGACAGTAGGCTGGCAGCATCATTGAGTGCTGCTCTTCAGCCGAGAGAACGTAAAATACATGGGCATGTGGAATTAAAACATGAAACGGAGTTAAAACAATGGAGATTTAAAACACAGACAAGATGATAAAAATCGGAGAATTGACAGTTGTCACAGATGAATAAAACAGACCTAGTAAGTTAAAATAATGAGCCACGTGACACTAAAAAACACGTAGTATGACATCAAAACACAGACAAGATGAAGAGCATTCGGAGACACTGTTAAAAACGTAGCAATTGCGACAATTGTCTGGCGGACGCGGATAAAAACACACACTGATGCACTGTAATACACAACACTGGACAAAGTACTGTTAAAACTGATGGTGTAGGACCCCGAAGGATAGGTAGGAGGGGAGTAGGAAGCGGGGGAGGGGTAGGTGACTGAGGCGCTCCAGTCACGGTCTGCACGGTCACTACGGTCGGGGGTTCGATTCCCCCTTCGGGCATGGATATTTGTGCCGTCCTTAGTGATAGCTAGTTCATAAGTAGTTTGTAAGTTTAGGGACTGATGACCCCGTAGTTAAGTCCCATAAGCTATACAAACATTTGAACATTTGAGGGGGTAGGTAGAGGGCGGAGACGAGGCATAGAGACCCCAGGGCAGGAAGAGGAAGAACCAAGCGGGTGGGAAGGAATAAGAGGGGGAGGGGCGGGTGGGGGTGCTTCATCCACAGAAGGGGATCAGGGTTGGTAGGATGGGTATATTTCAGGACGGTGGGCGTCATCTGGGAAGGCGAGGTAGAGAAAGTTACCCTAGGAAAGGATGTGGAGAGTTTGAGAGTGAAGGGAGGGAAGGACGCAACGGTAAAGGTATGGCAGAGGCCCAGGATTGGTGAGGATGGGGTATACCAGGGGGTTGTAGGAGTCTATCTTGAGGTTGGTGTATAGGATCCAGACGTGTTCGAGGTATTGGAGGAGATAGGGAAACAGGATATGGTCATATAGGATCCGCGTGGGGGAGAGGAACAAGATACGGTAGGCGAGGAAGAGGGAATGGCGTTCAAGGATTTAGAGGGTTTTGTAATAGGAAGGGGGGGGCGGAAATCCAGGTGAGATGGAAACTACAGAGGACAGGACGCATGAGGGAGCGGTAAGTGAATAGGATGGTGTAGGGGCTGAGGCCCCATGTCCAGCCGGTAAGGAGTTTTAGGAGATTGAGGAGGGAGAGGGCATTTTGGCGGACAGTGCAGAGGTGTGTGGGGGGGGGGGATCAAGGGTTAGGCCGAGGTATTTGAGAGTGGGGGTGTGGCAGATGGAACGGTTGTGGAGGGTGAGGTAGAAGTCAGTGAGGTGGATGGAATGGGTGGTACGACCTATAATGATTGCCTGGAATTTTTCGGGGTTGACGGAAAGGAGCCATCGGTTACACCATGTGGCGAACTCGGAGATGTGGGTCTGGAGCAAAAACTGGGAATGGGCATGGGAGGGGGCGAAGGCTAGGAAGGTGGTGTCATCAGCATATTGCAGGAGATAGACAGGAGGTTGGGGTTGGGGCATATCGGTGGAGTAGATGAGATAAAGGAGAGGAGAATGGATGGAGCCTTGAGGCACCCCAGTGGAGGGGTAGAACAAACAGGAGTTGCAGACAGAGGCATAGGAGGGGCGATGGGTGAGGAAGGAAGCAATGAGACATGTATAATTAATCGAAAGGGCATAGAACTGGAGATCAGAATGCCATACACTGCCGTAGGCTTTTTATATGTCAAGGGAGACAAAGATGGTGGAGTGACAGGAATTAAGCTGGATGGAGAGGAGGTGGGTAAGGCATAGGAGCTGGTCGTCGGCAGAGAAGGAGGGTCGGAAGCAACATTGGGAGAGGGAGAGGAACTGGTGGCCCTTGTGTTATCATGTCAAACTTTTCATAAGATTGGACCTCGTAATTATTACAATATGAAAGTATTTAAAATTTTAATATCGACCAAATAATCACGTGAATTATTGAAAATAAAATTATTTCTTCCTACTGGAATACTTTAGATGTGGACCGTATCCCAGCAGAGCCTTTCCTTTACTATTGTTTAATTCATTGAAGTTTGGAGCGCCAAAGAGACACCGATAATGTAACTATGGCCTATCCTATTCCCTTTTCAGCTTAAATGTGTACAATTTTTTCTTAATTTTTTACTTGCAAATTTGCTTTCAATTTAAAAGACGAGTGATTCTTTTTCGTTTAGTAGGAAACACTGTTACTGAAATACTGCTACATGGCTCGCTAGCACAGTGGTAGAATGCCACAGTATAGATCTCAAGGTCGTGGGTTAGATCCAAATCTTAGGATTTTAATCTGTCACTTTCTACTTCTTTCACCTTTGGCAGGGTTGCTGATGTGAAAAATATCGAGTAGCACCGTGGTTCTGAATCCACGTAGGTCCCCATATAACTGGCTGGGTAAGTCAGTTCAAAGGTAGGAGGAAGGCAACGGCATACCAGCTCCAAACAGGACCATGCCTACTAAAGCACTGTGGTGTTTAAACCAATCTTCGGATTGTTGACTGCTTTCCTTTTTTTATCCAATACTCACACGCGTTGAGGTCATTTAGCAAATACATTATTATTTTTATTATTGTTTCTCTTACAGGAGTGGTAGTTCGGTTCATTTAAAGCAACAACTAAGCACCACTTATGTGTCTTTAAACATGCTCTGCTTTCTGATGTCTACTCTACGTGTCACGGGAGATTTTTCCACCTTGCAGAGAAAACCAATTTAGGGTATACACTTACCGATCAATCCTTGCGCGTGACTTAAAGTAAGAGAAATCTCCTGTTATAGAGACAGAGTTGGGGCTTAAAATGTTAAAAGTGGTAGACTTTAACCAAGAAATAAAATCCTGCTTGTACTAATGTTTTTTTCTTTTCTGTTGCACTCTCTTTAATTGCTTTTATTACTAGAGTGAAATCCAACCATGTTTAATTTCATTTTATATATAGTTGCTACGAAAATTGAAAAACAACAGAACACTATATACTAACATTCAATAAGAATAAATTGATTGCATTTACGAATAGAACGTAGATAAGTTTATGTTTCAATATTCTTGGATGGAAAGTGATTTCCTAGAAAAAAAAGGGACACTAATATTCTTTATTGGATTACACTATTCAATTCGTTCGTGAAGTACTTCTTACTCTGCAGCGAATTGATTGTGGTTGTGGAGATACTGACCATTGCGTTGAGAGTTCAGTTGTGGCTGTCATTTTATCCAGTGTTAACAGAAAGCTTCAGAGTGGGTCCTGTATGGTCATGGAAGAAATTAGCTGATAAAACTGAACACGGCGCTCACTCTCAATCTGTATTCAGTTTGAGAACAAAGAGACTCCATACAGGAAACAAATTCACTAATCAGCTGTTTGCTCTAAATACTCTTTACTACTAAACAAATTTGTTGGTTCCTATAGTTTCTATAGTTTTAAGAAAAATGTAACTATCCTCATTCAAAAGAAAGCTGGCGCATGCAGGTGAGAAGATTACAGAACCATTAGTTTAATAAGTCATGGCTGGAAAATACTAACACGAATTATTCACGGGCGAATAGAAAAACTGGTAGAATCCCTCAGAGGATATCAGTTTGGATTTTGGAAAAACGTATGAACAACGGGGGGCAATGACAATATTCCCATTACGACTTTTCTTAGAAGATAGTTTAAGAAAAGGCAAACCTACATTTCTAGCTTTTGTAGCCGCTGCGGAGCGGCCGATCACATTGAGACACTATGATACGATGCGTAAGGTCCTTTTCCGTCGGGGGTTCGAATCCCCCTCGCGCATGGATGTTTGTGCCGTCTTTAGTATAAGATGGTTCATAGGTAGTTTGTAGGTTTAGGGATTGATGACTCCATAGTTGAGTCCCATAAGCTCTACAAACATTCGAACATTTTTTAGCTTTTGTAGATTTGAAGAAAACTTTCCACAGTGTAGATTGTAATGCTCTCTTCGAAATTCTGACATAACCAGGGGTAAAATATATGGAATGGAATGATATTTACAACTGCAAAAACCAGACAGCATTCATTAGAGTTATTCAATTTGTACGTTGAGCAAGATGTGTAAGAGTGCGAGAAGAAATTAGGAGAAGGAATTAAAGGTCAGGGTGAATAAATAAAAACTTTGTGGTTTGTCGATGACATTGCACTTCTGACAGAGACAGGAAAGGAGATGGAAGAGCCGTTGAATGGAATGGACATTGTGTTGAAAGGAGTGTGTAAGATGTAGCTTAACAAGAGCAAAATAAGGATAATGGAAATCAGTCTAACAAAATCAGGCGATGCCGAAAGAATTAGATCAGGTAACGAAACAGTAAAGGTGGTAGATGAGTTTTATTACTTGGACAGCAGTAAAATATATGATGGTCGCAGTACAGACGATAGAAAATTCAGAATGGCAATGGAAAGAAGAAGAGAAATTTGTAAACATAGAATACTAATTTAAATCTATTCTGTAGGCGTTTGTGTGGGTTGGGTTGAGATAGGGGGACTAAAATGCTACAGCTTGATATCTCTGTTGGACTTGGCCCATTGCCGCGCGGGGGGATAGCCGAGCGGTCTGGGGCGCCACGTTGCGGATCGCGCGGCATCCCGCGTCGGAGGTTAGAATCCTCCCTCGGGCATGGATGTGTGTGTTGTCCTTAGGTCAATTTGTAAGCTAGGAACTGATAACACAGCAGTCGAGTCCCATAGATTTACAAACATTTGAACTTGGCCCATTTAGTCTGAATAACACAATGTGTAAGACACCTTCTGCTTTCACGTTTTTAATTTTCTTCTTCTCGCCAGTTCTATGCAATTTTCTCTTGACTTGTTCTATAGTTTGTATTAACTGGATGTTAACAAACGGTATAATACTATAAATTGTGTATATTAATTTCGTACGATAAACAATACAGTTTTTCAGAATGAAACTTTCACTCTGCAGTGGAGTGTGCGCTGATATGAAACTTCCTGGCAGATTAAAATTGTGTGCCGGAACCGGGACTAGAACCTGGGAGCTTTGCCTTTCACGGGCAAGCGCATGACCGACTGTGCCATCCCGACACGACTCACGATGCCGCCTCACAACTTTACTTCCGCCAGTACCTCGCCTCCTACTTTCCAAACTTCACAGAAGCTCTCCTGCGAACCATGCAAGAATAGCACTCCTGGAAGAAAGGATATGGCGGAGAAATGGCTTAGCCACAACCTAAGGGATGTTTCCAGAATGAAACTATCACTCTGCAGCGAGGTACTGGCGGAAGTAAAGTTGTGAGGCGGCATCGTGAGTCGTGTCGGGATAGCACAGTTGGTAGTACGCTTACCCGCGGAAGGCAAAGGTCGCAGGTTCGAGTCCCGCTTCCGGCACACAATTTTAATCTGCCTTTTAATCTGCCAGGAAGTTTCAATAAAGTTTTTTTTTTTTTTTTTTTTTTTTTTTTTTTTTTTTTTTTTTTTTTTTTTTTTTTTTTTTTTTTTGCTATATCCCAGAAGTTTACTTTTGGTCCTTAGCACATTTAGAATGTTAGGTCTTCAATTGGTGTTTGTATCTACAACCAGTGAAATGGTTATTGAGGGAATAAATTTATTTGTCTTACCTCTTCGAGTACATCCCACAGTTTCGCGTCGTCAAACTCTGAGAACGGGTCGAGGTTGAAGCGGAGCGTCTCTGAGAAGAGGACGGGCTCCTGCGGAATGATGGAGATGTTCCTGCGTAGGTCGTGCAGCCCCAGGCTGCCCGTGTCCACGTCGTCGATCAGGACGGCGCCTTCTATGGGGGCCAGCCGGAACAGCGCCGAGATAAGCGACGACTTGCCTGCGCCGGTTCGACCCACGATGCCGACCTGGGTACGTAGCACAGATTTTAATGTTACAAAGAAATGGGGCACATAAGCGCAATTCTTGAAGACATAACTTTTAGGATTATTGTAGAATACAACCTTGTGCCTCGCTTGTATTGTAAAATTGAGGTTCCTGAGGACTGGAGAGTCTTGTGGGCTGTACATGAGGGACATCTTCTGGAAGGTGATTTGTCCTTGCTGTGGCCACGAAGCTGGTGGTTTCCCATCTGAAAAAGGTCATAAGTATACAGTCGTCCAGCTCAAATGTTTCAAATGTTTGTATAGCTTTTGGGACTTAACTACAGGGTCATCAATCCCTAAACTTACAAACTACTTATAAAGTACCTTATACTAAAGACGGCACAAATATCTATGCCTGAGGGGGGATTCGAACCCCCGACCGTAGTGGCCGTGCAGACCGTGACTGGAGCGCCTCAGTCCCCTCGGCCACCGCGGCCGGCAGTCGTCCAGCATGCTCGGTATACCTATATTATACCTATATTATTAAATCGCTGACTCAGAAGACTACGCAACTGTTACACACCAGGATGAAAAAAATCTGATGTTCAGTCATTCCCGCCGCGGTGGAGTAGCCGAGCGGTCTAAAGCGTCTCGATGCGAAGCGCGCGCTGCTCGCCGTGGAGGTTCCAGTCCTCCCTGGGGCATGGGTGTGTGTGTTTGTCCTTAGGTTAGTTTACCTAGGTTTAAGTGGTTTGTAAGCTACGGACTGATGACCACGCAGTTTGGTGCGATAGATTTAAAAAAAAATCAAATGTTCAAATGTTTGTTAAGCTTATGGGACTTAACTACGGGGGTCATCAGTCCCTAAACTTATGAACTACTTACGAACTAGGATGGCACAAATATCCATGTCCGAGGGGGGATTCGAACCCCCGACCGTAGGGGCCGTGTAGACCGTGACTGGAGCGCCTCAGTCTCCTCGGCCACCGCGGCCGGCGATTTACAAAACAACAGTATCAGTATCAGTAATTCCCGTTATTGTTGACCGATCTTAAAAATTTGAAATGCTATTGTGCTGAATACGGGGTATAATATTTTATGTAGAGGTTAACATAAGAGAACAAGTTTTACGGTTACAAACTGTGTTTGTTTTGAAGCTGATAGAGCTCTGGTATGCCAACTTTTTTCATCCATCACAGAAAATGATAACTCAACTACTTCCGACAACCTTCAGGTGTAGTTTCAATATTTTACGAAACTCCTTTTTGATGATCCTCTTCCGTCCTCAAAATGATGAAAGGAAAAAAGGCTATCGCTCACTACTGTTTTACTTTTCATGTAGTCACACTTCATCATCAGCCACTTTTTTTTATTATTTTAACACACCGTTGTATTGGCGAGCAGAAAAACTGCCGCATCTGACGGGACGTTTACATTTGTTCCAAACATTTGAACATATGCAATCCGTATGACAACAAAATGTTTGAGTTACACAGGGTGAATCACCTAACACTTGTACCGCAAATATTGTGAAAACAGAAAGTGCGATTGGTGTGCAGTTTTAACAGTATGTATTGGTAATCAGGGCTCGTATTTTTAGCCATCAAACAGCTTGTAATATTGACATGTTGAGTAAACGGGTTTACTGCCTGATGTTTGTGTCGCTCTGGAACAATATTTCAGCCGCGTAACTCGCTGCCTTCTGCAGGTGCTACTGAGACTGATTTCTTGGAGGATCATGTCCAGAAGGAGCTGGGCGCTTTGATTGCGGTCCGCCCCCACTTGGCACTGCTAGTAAGTTGTTGTCGTTTCCCTGGTTCGAATCCCCCCTCGGGCATGGATATTTGTGCCGTCCTTAGTTGTAAGTAGTTCATAAATAGTGTGTAAGTTTAGGGACTGATGACCCCGTAGTTAAGTCCCATAGACTACAAACATTTGAACATTTTTTTTCCCTGCTGCTGTGTCGGACGTCCGTGCCCAGCTCGGCTGCCATCTGTGTCCGTGGGAGCTCTCTCAGGCCTGTCCTGCCTTGGGCGCTCTGTTCGCGGTCCGCGCCTATCTTGCATTGCTCCTGAAGTGTTGACACTTCCGTGGTGTTCCAACAGACGCCTGCGCCCAACTCGTTCATCATCTGTAGTTGTGGCAGGTGTCTGGGGCCCATTCTGCATTACGCGCTCCATTCGCGGGCCGCGCCCATCATGCGTTGCTCGCGAAATGTCGACAGTTTCCTGGTGCTCCATCTGACGTCCACGCCTGGCTTGTTCACCATCTGTGGTCGTGGCAGGTGTCTGCGGCCTGAGCTCGAGCTCTGTCGAATCCGGAAAGTCTGGATACTGAGATAGAACATCTACAACTGGTGTTCAGCAGAAATGGTTACTCCTCCACAGACATCCAGAGGTCACTTTGTGCTACCAGCAAGCCTCAGGGTACAGAAGAGGAGGCAAAAAAGGTGGCATTCCTGCCATATGATGGACCTATTTCTGCAAAGATCATCAGAATTCTGTTGAAATATGACATAAACAGCATATTCTGCCCACCCTCCAAGATTGGGACAATGCTGGGGAGTGTGAAGGATGACCTGTGGCTATGCAAACCAGGCATTTACAACATACCATGCCAGTGTGTTTTGTCATACATCGGCCAGACTACCAGGACAGTGTATGTAAGGTGGAAAGAACATCAGAGGCACACCAGACTTAGACATGTGACTAAATCAGCTATAGCAGTGCACTGTCTGGGGTTCAGTCACTCGATGGACTACAGAAACACCAAACTTGTGACACAGACACCTAGACTGTAGGATAGTGTCATAAAGGAAGCCATCGAGATCAAGGTCACAGACAATATAATAAACTGAGACAGCGGTTACCAGCTCATTTCGGCGTGGAGTCTGGCTCTGGGACTTATAAGAGCCCAACGAAAGGAGCCTAGAAATCCCTCTAGATGCGAAGACACTGCAGGAACAGTGCCAGACGGACGTGGACCGCGAGCAGAACGCCTGACGCGGGACGGGCCTCAGACAGCTGTCCTGACCACAGGTGGTGGACGAACTGGGCGAAGACGTTGGTTGGAGCACCAGGAAATTGTCGATAAATCGCGAGCAGCGACAGACGGGCGCGGACCACGAACGGAGCACTTGACGCGGGACAGACCGCAGACAACTGCCACGACCACAGATGGTGGACAAGCCTGGCGCCAGACAGGTGTGGACCGCGAATGCAGCGCCGGACGCGGGACGGGCCACAGACTCCTGCGACGACCACAGATGCGAACAAGATGCGAACAAGCCAGGCGCAGACATCGGATGGAGCACCAGGAAACTGTCGACATCTCGCGAGCAACGCAGGACGGGCTCGGACCGCGAACGGAGCTCCTGACGCAGGATGGACCCCAGACATCAGCCACAACTACAGATGATGAGCGAGGCAGGCGCCCACGTCATTTGGAATACCAGGGAAGTGTCAACACTTCAGGAACAGCGCAAGACGGGCGCGGACCGTGAACGGAGTGCCCAACAGGCCTGAGAGAGCTCCCACAAACACAGATGGCAGGCGAGCTGGGCGCGGACGTTCGACAGAGCACCAGGGAAGCGACAACAGCTTACTAGCAGCGCCAGGTGCACATGGATCGCAAACAAAGCGCCCAGCTCCTTCTGGGTATAAATAGTGGACACGATCCTCCAAGAAATCAGTCTCAGGTAGCACCTGAAGAAGGCAGCGAGTTACGTGGCCGAAATATTGCGCCAGAGCGACACAAACATCCGGCAGTAAACCCATTTACTCAACATGTCAAGTGTTCGCCGGGAAAGCCTCAAGAGATACAGCCTGTAATATTACTTAGAAAGTGTATTTTTTATGCAAACGTACATTTTTTAAAAATGGAACAATGATTGTTTTTATCATGCACTTTAATTTTTGACACTAGCTGTGTACAAAGACTTTTGAATAACTTTTTTATCACGTTTAGTTTGGCAGCTACAACCGTTAAACGTTTCGGGGGCAGAGACTGCGATAGCGTAGCTGATTCTCCGAGTAGCTAGCCCCTGGGGCACGGTTCACTGTCTCATGACTACCAGCCAGTAAGCTACGCTGTTGCAGCCTCCGCTCCAAAACTTTGAATGGTTATAGCTGTCAAACTACACGTGATAAAAATGTCATTCAAAATTCTTTGTACACAGCAGGTGTCAAAAATTCCAGTGCATGACAGAAACAACCATTGTCAAATTAGAAAAATTGTATGTTTGCATAAAATAAACACTTTCTAGGTATTTTTACAATCTGTTTATTGGCTACCACTCCATTCTGTGAAAACCACACATCAATCGCACTTTCCATTTCAGTAATATTTGCTGTGCAATTGTTAGGTGATTCACCCTGTATACCATCTTGCCTGAAATGTAATCCAGCTGCTTGTAAATCGGATTCGGTGAAACGTCTAGCAGAATAAAAATTATATTCACATTTTAAGGAAAAGGAAGCAAATAATAAGTGGTATTAGACCTAGAAAATAACAAAGATTAAATGAGAAGCCTCGGTGGAATAGCCGTGAGCACGAAGGCGCCTTGCTGTGGTGCGCGCGGCCGTTCGCCGTCGGTGTTTCGAGTCATCCTTTGGGCATGGATGTGTGTGTGTGTGTGTGTGTGTGTGTGTGTTGTTCTTAGTATAAGTTTTAGTTAAAGTAGTTTGTAAGTTTAGGGACCGGTGACCACTGCATTTAGGTCTCATAACTTTACTAACATTTGAAAATTTTGAAATGAGAAAAACAGATATACCGCGAGTAGAAGTGTTGCATTACATCACAAAATCTATTTTCAGAACAGAAAGAACAAGTTAAAGTTCTGAGTCCATGAAGAACCAATTCTTAGGAATAAAACTGCTTCAAATACGTGATTACGTTACTAACCAACTAATCCGATACATACAGGGTGAATCACCTAACACTTGGGCACCGCAAATGTTGCGGAAACGGAAAGTGCGATTGATGTGCGGTTTTCACAGAATCGATTAGTAGTCAATGACTCGTATTGTTAGCCAATAAACGGATTGTTAAAACACCTAGAAAGTGTGTTTTTATACAAACATACGACTTTTAAAATGGAACAATGGTTGTTTCTATCATGCACTGGAATTTTTGACACCATCTGTGTACAAAGAATTTTGAATTACATTTTCATCACGTGTAGTTTGGCAGCTACAAGTTTTCAAAGTTTTGGGGACGGAGGCTACGACAGCGTAGCTGACTGGCTGGTGGTCATGAGACAGTGGGCCGTGCCCTAGTGGCTAGCCACTCGGCAAGTTAGCTACGTCATCGCAGTCTCCACCCCCGAAACTTTGAACGGTTGTAGCTGCCAAAATAAAAGTGTTAAAACATGTCATTCAGAATTCTTTGTACACAGCTGGTGTCAAAAATTCCAATGCATGATAGAAAGAACCATTGTTCCATTTAAAAAAATGTACGTTTGCATCAAAAATACACTTTCTAAGTAATGTTACATTCTGTTTGTCGGCTAAAAATACGATCTCCTGACTACCAATCTATCCTGTGAAAACCGCATGTCAATCGCACTTCCCGTTTCCGCAATATTTGCGATGCAAGTGTTAAGTGAATCGCCCTGTATATTCCAAGCAATTCGAAACAAATCACCAGGAGACATAACTGTTTGCTCGGGCAAAGAAAAAAAAAAAAAAAAAAAAAAAAAAAAAAAAAAAAAAACAAAGCTACGTGCTCTACTTTTATAGGATTTCTTGTTTTAATCGATGTTATGATGATGATAAAATATCATTGGTTTCATGATATTCGAGCGACTATGCCACACCATGTTGGATATGCCCCCATTATACCTTTGGGTCAAAATAGAGGCAGCGGCTAGTGCATACAGACTCAAAACTGGAACTCTTTGGGATATCCAGAATCACACACTAAAATAGTGAGTGAGGTAAATATAGGAAAGGTTGGAAAAATGCCAACCGACTATATTATAACCCCATACTGCTTCAACAAGCCTTTCAATATAACAATTGGAAGTAGGGAGCAGTGGGAGAAAATAGTTCGACACCGTACGGGGATATTGTCTGGTTCACTGATGGGTCAAAATCAGACCAGGGCGTTGGAGCCGGGGTATACGGGGTGCAGCCAAGACTGGAGGGCGTCATCTCTCTAGGGAAACTGGCCTCAGTATTCCACACCGAAATCACTGCCATCAGGGCGTGTGTGGAGGAGAATTTGCGTAGGTGCTACAAAGACCGTAGCATCTATATCTATTCAGACAGCCCTGAGGTCTAAAATTGTTGCAGAATGTCACAGGGTTCTGGTGGAGCTAGGGGAAAGCAATAGAGTAAACCTATTGTGGGTCCCTGGTTACTCAGGGATCAGTGGCAACGAACATGCCGACAGATTAGACAGGATGGGGGCAGAGATTCCATTTATTGGACCGGAACCTGTCCTGACAATCACCAAGGCAATGATAAAATTGGAGCTACGTAACTGGCTCAGAAGACAGCACGTAGAATATTGGACCAAAGTCTATCAACAAAAACATGGCAAGGTAATGATGCCAAACCCATGTTTTAAAAGAAGTTCTGCAATCCTTGGCCTGAACAGGAGAGAGATTAGACTCATGGTTGGATTGCTGACAGGCCATGGGAATTTCAAAAAACACCTACATACAATGGGAATAACAGAATAGGACCCTAAATGTAGGATCTGTGATGACAGTGATGAAACTGCATCACATCTAATCTTCGAATGCATTGCATTGGAGAGTAAAAGGCACAGAACATTTGGAACAACCAGACCCAAAGAAATTGTGTCTAATAAACAACTGGTAAAGGGACTCCTTGCACTGTTCAAGGGAATTGTTTGGCTTTACTAGGTATACAGCGAGCGATACCGCACAATAAACTTAGTTTCGGTGCGGGCAGTGGCGGGTTGGACCAAGACTGTTTTGGCTTCCCTGAGAAAATCAAATCAATGCCAACACAGTTGACCCACATTCTGGAGGACATCGGTTCAAGTTCGCATCCTGCCATCCCAATTAAGGTTTCCCATGATTTACCTAAATCGGTCTAGGCTAATGCTGGGATAGTTCCTGCAGAGGGGCACAGCCCATTTCATTCGCCAGTCCTGAGAAAAACAATCCGAGCCTGTTTCCCATCTCAAGTTACTATGGTGTCGACGGAGTAAAGGGAGGGGGGGGGGTTAAAACCTAATTTCCTTCCCTTAGTATCATCGCTCCAAATTTCTGCAGTAATTCGGACAATCAAGTATATGAATTAAGCGCGTAAGGCCTTGTCTAAACTGTTGAGTCCCGCACAGTCATTTCCAAGTTTTCAGGTGATTTATATACGTCACCGGATTTGCCAAGAATCGAGGACACCCTCTTGTCTCTGCAAAATAAGGTTATCAGGTCTGTCTGCGATAGGTGTCGGTGGTATGTCAAAAACAATGGCAGCCTCCGAAAGCTATGAGAAAAATTGATTAACGGTGTATTACGCCACCCTGCTGGCGGTGTTGTTATGAGGTGCATTCAAGTTATAAAACATTATTTTTTTCTCAGGATTGGCTACTGATTGAAAAGTGGTTTGTTTTGAAACATGGGTGCACAAATTGTGAATGCGTGATAGAGATGGAAACACTGTGCAGTACATAGAACTCTAGCGGCAACGGAGAGAATTAATACTGTTATTGATACTTAAAATGATTTTATTCTCCATTTGCGTTTTGTGTCTTCGAGAGAAATTCGTCGCCAGTTGAGTGAGACAAGAGATGATGGTGTCATGGACGTGTGCAATGTACATTTTGTGGTTGCGACACTTCAGAGTTGGCAGAACGTCGTGTGACAACACACCAAGAGAATCTCGGCCTCGCACCAGTCAATCTGATGACGCGGTCGAGTGAGTGGTGAAAACTGGAGGATCGCCGAAATCTGCTGGACCATTTCCGTTTTCAATCCTGAAACGAAGCACCAGTCAGCTAAACGGAGCAAACAGAATCATATCCACTTACAAACAAAAACAAAACAAAAAACCCAAAAAAACTGAAAAATTGATTGTGTGACGTTCTGGGACAGCGCTGGCGTATCTTTACTCACTGTGTTCCAGAGGACACATTACGTGGAAAACGGCCAGAAATGGCTGCGCATGTGCTTTGTCATAGACAACGTACCTGCACATCGGGCAAAGGCTGTGTTGCAGTTTTTCGAGAAGTGATCTCTTATGTTCACTACTCAACTGACTTGGCTCTTAGCAACTCTTGGCTTTTTTCATCGATCAAAGACGACGTATGTGGAGTGGCAGTTACTAAACATGGTATATTGTGAAGACAGTTATAAAATCATTTCAGTAAGTGTGGATGTTACTTAAACATAACGATTTTAATAACTGTACTAACACAATGTCTCGGCCGGACAACATACACTCTCGTCTGTAGGCGATCCAACGTCCACAAATACAGATCAGGCAAATAAACAGAATGTTCGCGATCCTAATAGGCACAATTTCTTGCAGAGGTCTATGTGCCAACCATACCACCTGCTTGTGAATGGTCTACGACCACTTTATAGGTCCGACCAAAGGGCTACCCCGGCAGTGACTACAAAAAACCCTCCGTTATCTGAAGACTGAAGACAGTTCAGTGATGGCCATATTCAGGCAAACCTCGACGGACCTTTGAACTATCTTCTAATAGCATTTGACTACAGTGTAAGAAGTCATACCAATGAATCTGTGTTGAAGAACCAAGTTTTAAATTATATCAGCGGCGATGAGGATGAGATCAAAACCTGACGAAGATGACAGAACAGCAAGACCTATCAGTTCATCAGTTACTGAAAGAACTTTTTGACATTTTGCTCAGCTGCAGCAACAACTCATCGCCAAAGTTCAAAACCTCCACCGTCCACCTTCGCCATAACCATCCCCAGAATTTAAAAGACTCCGAAAATTGGAAAACCTGTGAGAGGAAGATTCGACAGCAATTCAGGATTCATAAGGTTAGCCAAGAACAAAACCAGAGAACCAATTTCCTTTCATTCAACCAAGTGATTCAGACAGCATTTCCTTCACCAGCATCTGTGAATGTCTCAGTGTCTATTACTATTTTAGATACCACGTTCTAGCTGCAAGAGTGGAGTTTTACCAATGTAGGAAGAAAACCGACGAGACCTATAGGCAATGGACGGTGGAACGCAAAGGTATCAGCAGTAAGTGCAATTTCGTCACCCTCACCTCAAGAGAATCCTGCACTGATGACATGGTCTGGGATTACATGATACAAGCAGGTCCGGACACAGTCTTCCACCACGATGCCTTGACATTAGACGACCCGTCACTTGAACAAATCATCAAGCTGGCTCTCAAATTTGAAGTTTCCATAGCTACAGACCGCAGGTTGGAGCCATGGCAGACTTCGCTGCCTACCAGAAGGACGTCGCCGCCATACAAGCGCCCACACATCGCAGCAACCGCCTTAATCCTCGTCTTGTACAGCTCTCCAAGCACCGGGAGGACCGTTCGCCGCGTTGATCACGACAGCAACCATCACCGCCCTCATTGAGACACTGCAGGGAACCTCTTCACCTCCTCACCACCCGCTACTCGCCCTGATGCCTCCCCCATAGCACCCATGGATATCAATCAGTTTGATTCATCGACCGCTTCCAAGCTGTTCATCGAAGCTTCCATTCTTCGGAAGCTGTTTCTGATGCAAGTGGATACCAGAGCTGCGGTCTCACTACTCAACTACACCCCCCACACTGTGCTGGGTGCATCACCACTGCAACCGGATCTATGATGGCCTCCTCACATATAACAAACAAGAGAAAGCACTCTTGGACCAGTTCATCACAAGGGTCACTTACAAATCTGTCTTTTTCAACAGCTCTGACATGATGGATCTCTTTGGCCTTGCTTCCATCAGACTGTTCGGGTTGACAATCGATAATCACCTGCAGCTTGTATCATCTCAGTCCCATTTCCAGATGTGGACACCTTATATCTTTTCTCATCCGTTACTGCGTGGTTAAAGGATTTCAATACTACATGGCATGGCAGGTCCCTGTAGCTCTTCAGCAGCAGCTACAGGAAGAATTGGACTGCCTTCCACAAGAAGGGTGGGCCAGCCATCCGTTCAGCCCTTTGGCTACCCTCATAATAGTTCAGAAACCTGGCAGACGTCTATGTGGGGATTTTAAGGCCACCCTCAACCCTCAACAGCTGGTTGAAGATTTTCCACTTCTTCGCATGGAGGATCTTTTTGCAAATTATCGGAGGGAAAATACTTTTCCAAGATTGATCTCACAGAGGCGTATCTTCTCTCTCGATTAGGAATCTCAACAGTTCACAGTCATCAACACCCCCACCAGTCTGTTTCAACAGATACATCTCATGTTTGAACTGGCTGGTGCCCCAGCCATTTTCGAAAGGTATTTTTACACGACTCCTGGGCTATATTGACTACATTGACGATATTGTCCTCACAGGTCCCACGTCTGCGGCTCATTTTGACAGTCTACTTCAATTGTTCCTCCACTTCCACCGGGCAGGGCTCAAGATTAACAAGGATAAGTGTTCTTTCTTCCAATCTCCCATATGCTATCTATGATATGGGATATCACAACAAGGCATAGACACTATCGGTTATCTGCTCTTTCCAAAGAACATCCATCAAGTCCTTTTTAGGAAAGGTTTCCTGTTACTGAAAGTTCATTCCAGCAGTGGCCCAGGTGGCGACACCCTTATACAGAAGAAAGGTTCTGTTCCGCTGATCACCTGCCTGCGAACCTGCGTTTGAAACCTTATGACAATATTTGCATTCGGACACCTCCCTCATACCGTAGGATCCTTTCTTGCCATTGCTCCTCGCAACTGATGGTTTCGAGTGTGGTGTAGGAGCTATACTCTTCCATAAGCTACCAGATGGGACAGAACGTCCACTGACGTTTGTCTCCAAGGTTTTGTCAAGTGCCTAACTAAAGTATTCACAAATCGAAAAGGAGGCGTTAGACATAGTATTCCCCAGTTCTAAGTTCTTGCCTTTTTTATGTGGAAGAGCATTTTACCTCATCACAGGCCACAAGACTTTCCTTTTTTCTCTGAAGGCCCGCGTTCCCACTAAGACATCACAATGCATCCAGAGGTGGGCTCTATTTTTCTCCCGATTCCCATATACCTTACACTTCAGATCTACCACACAGATTACCTCCAGCTTTTGATTTCTCGGAAATTCTCATCCATAATGTACTGCAGAGTTTTCCCAACTCAGCCTCCACTGGGGCGACTGATACCACTCGAGATCCACCGCTGCATACCGTCTGCTCCTATGTTCATCAGAGGTGGCCCAACCCCCCTGCAACCAACAGCAGCTTCACTTTTATTATACTATCAGACATCAGCCATCCTGTGGCGAAATGAACCATCATTCATCCTGTGTGTTGTCATCCCACATAAGCCACATGGCATGTCACAGTTCTGTGTCTGTTACATCAGGGATATTGGGGCATCGCCTGCATCAAGCCATTGGCATGTCACTATGTCTATTGGTTTGGACTTACGAATGATGTCACCAATGACTCCTGAATACCAATGCATTTACCCATGACATCGACAGTTGCCCTATCTGCCGTAAACAAAGTCGTCTCCTTGGAAGGCTTGCTCAAAACTATAGACAATGGAGCCCAGTTCCGGAGCCAAGAATTCGAGGAATTTCGTTCTGCCAATGGGATCCAACATTTACTAACTCCACATTTTCATCCACAATCAAATGGTGAGGTTGAGCACCTCATCCGAACATTCAAAACTCAGATGTCGAAGTATTCACCGACCACTCTTTGGACGAAGCCCTGAGCTTGTTCCTCAGATCCTATCGTGCCACCACCCTGGTAACTCCCACTGTCCGACCTAACTCCTGCAAGAACTTCAACCCTGTGCTCTTTTGCACCTCCTTCGTCCTGGACATATACCCTAGGTCCAGGTGGGACCCACCCATTTTTTGCCAGATCCTGAGTTTGGGCACTAAGGCTAGATGCCTCCGTGGATTGTCCAACGCCCCAAGGGCCGTCAACTGTTTAATATTTGCAGCGACGACAGGATCGTCAGTCGCCATAGGAACCAACTCCGTCCCTGGTATCCAGCGTTTCCGACTCCTCCCACTCCAGCATGAGCTGGTCCTAGTTCTCCTTCACCAGACACTCTTGCCTTACTTCCTTCTAACCGTTGGCTGGGCAAAGTTGCAGCACCTCTGACAGTCACCGCCATTGCAGCTGACGCCACAGAAACTACTGGCACCACAACCACTGCAGACCATGGACCTGCATTGTAGCTAGCGCCGCTGCCGGGCCTGTCGTTTGTTCCTGATACATCATGCAACAGCTCCCAGTCTCCAAGCCCTTCCGCGACTCCGTCTGGCCTGCCACACCTCACCCTATTACCCCGAGGCGGGCAAGGCCGGCCTCCTCCAAGAAGCTGCCGTAGCAGATCTAGAGGACATAGCAGTTGTCACTTATCACTGTACAGCTCCGACGCCAGAAAGAAGGCCATAGGCCATAGGGAATTGCTGTCAAGCTAGCAGCACCGCTGACACGATGCCTTGGTGGGACAACATACACTCTCGCCTGTAGGCGATCCAACGTCCACAAACACAGGGCAGGTAAATAAACAGAATGTTAGCGATCCTAGTAGACACCATTTCTTACAGAGGTCGCTGTGCCTACCATACCATCCTTCCGCCTGCCTGCGATTTGTCTACGACCACTATGCTGACCTGGCCAGACGGCTATCCCAGCAGTTCTCACTTCGCAGTCAATGATTATGAAGAAGAAGCTTCCACTACCTGAAGACTAAAGGCAGTCCGACGCCAACCAAGAGGAGACCATATTCCGGCAGATCTTTGAACTATCTTCAAATAGCAACATTTTAGTATAGCGTAAGAAGTCATACCAATAAACCTGTGTTGAAGGCCAGGCTTTGAATTATAATACAAATTAGTAAATGAAACCAAATACGAACGGTATTTATCACATCATTGTTCAAGTAAGATACTTTACAACTGAAAAGCAAGTTACAAAAATCTGAGTTTCGTATTTACCTGGAGCAGATTCCAGAGCAGATTCAGATGGGATTTTAGTGTACTCGAGGACTCTCTCTACTGACGTCATGTGGCTGACAACTTCTGTCATTTGCAAAATGCCGTACTGAAGCATACCAGTCAGCAGGAGTGACTGTGAAATAGCCAGCCCCACACCAGAACTGCCGAATGAGCCTGCAAAATACACACACAAATAATTACAGTTTGCATGTTATCGCTGACAATTATATTTTTGGTTTTTAACATTGCTACTGCTTTTGAAGTTTGAATTTATTTGAGTGGAAAAGGTAAATACAACGTTATTTGACATTTATGCATACAAGTATACACTCCGAGGGGATTATAAATATTGGCGGCCGTTGCTTTTATTATTTATTTGTATTTATTTATTTTTTGTAGTTAGCTGGATAGTAACTACGTCTAACGGTGGAAGTAAGCATGCCACCACACTTTCGCTGCTGCGGGGAGAGGTGAATGGCAGCAGGGGTGAGGGATTAAAGGGGAAGAGCGTGTAAGCCACACCTACTCCTTGTAGTGATGCCACCACTAACCACGAAAGCAGAGGTCGCGGATTTCGCTTTAATTGTTGTTCTTATAAGAAACTGGAACTCCATGTCTACCAGAAGGCGTTGCAGGCGACATCGGACCTGGGCGTCCAACTACTTTATTGCTAAATTTAATAACATATTGGATATACAAAGTAATAGGGACAGAGTTCATACGACAGTAACTGCTACACGCAGTGCTGCCACATGGTAATAATAGTGGTAACCAAAACAACACATGACTGTCAGCCGAAACCTCCCAGCGTTTGCGGGCTTCTACCGATTCAAGACATGCGAGAGCTCTTCCATCTAATACGTGCTTTGGGACTAGCGAGAGCTCTAACATCTATACGTGCTTGGGTTTTCTGCAAGTTTTCTTGCTTTCGTGTAGTCGAATTCTGAATTCACAAAGACACTTAAGAATAATTCTACATTAAGACCTTGTCAAGTTCTGAACGTTCTGTACGAGTCAAATTTAAGGAAGTTTCAAATGTTCAAATGTTTGTTAAGCTTATGGGACTTAACTACGGGGTCATCAGTCCCTAAACTTACAAACTACGTATGATCTACTTACGAACTAGGACGGCACAAATATCCATGCCCGAGGGGGGATTCGAACCCCCAACCGTAGTGGCCGTGCTGACCGTGACTGGAGCGCCTCAGTCACCTCGGCCACCGCGGCCGGCTGTGGGAAGTTTAAAACACCATTTTAAAAACTAGTCTGTACCCCCCAGTAACGGCAGTTTTGTTGGATTATATGCCAAACTAAACGCCTTTGGGGAACTGTGCACATGAGTGACACGTTCCTCTATATATATTACAGCTTGTGTCAGGGACGGATGAAATCAGTTTTTCATTCTATTCTCAGTGTCTCTACTGCCACTTCTACATTTACATCATCTACATGGGATACTCTGCAAGTCAAATTTAAGTGCCTGGCTGAGGGGTCTTCGAACCACATTTGTACTATTTATATCCCATTCGATTCTCGAATCTTTCTGTTCGAGCTCTGATTTCTCGTATTTTATTCTGATGATCATTTCTACCTATGTAAGTGGGAGTCAACAATATATTTTCGCAATCGGAGGAGAATGTTGGCGATTGGAATTTCGTAAGTAGCCCCCGCACCGATAAGCGCTGTTGTTATAATGCTTCCCATCCCAGATCCTGTATCATTTCCGTAACGCTATCTCCCCTGTATCGTGACAGTACAGAACTAGCTGCCCTTCTTTGGACTCTTTCGATGTCCTCCGTCAAACCCACCTGATAAGGATTCCACAGTGGACTGACAAGCGTAGTGTATGCAGCTTCTTTAGTTCAAATGTTTGTTTGTAAATCTATCGGACTCAACTGCTGGGTTATTAGTCCGTAGCTTACAAACTACTTAAACTAAGGTAAACTAACCTACGGAGATAACAAACACCCATGCCCGAGGGGGGACTCGAATCTCCGACAACGAACGGCCGCGCGCACCGCAACACGGCGTTCCAGTTTCTTTAGTAGTTCTGTCGTATCTTTTAAGGGTTCTGTCAATAAAACGCAGTCTCTGGTTTGCCTTTCCCACGACATTATCTACGTGTTCTTTCCAGTTGAAGTCTGAAGTAATAGCAATTCCTAGGTGGCTTACGGCCTTCACTTTTGATTGATTTATCTTGTAAACAAAGTTTAACGGATTTCATTTCGTACTCATGTGGAAGACTTCACACTTCTCATTACTTAGAGTCAACTGCCAATTTTTACACCATACTTATGTCTTATTTACATCATTCTGCAGTTGGTTTTGATCTTCAGATGATTTTGCAAACAACCTAAGAGAGTTGCTTAGATTTTCTCCCAAATCGTTTATGTAGATAAGAAACAGCAGAGGACCGATAGCACTACCCTGTGGAACGCCCGATATCAACTCTGTTTTAGTCGATGCTTTACCATCGATTACTAAAAACTGTGAGCTATCTGACAGGAAATCCCCTAGCCAATCGAAAATCTGGGGCGATATACCATAACCACGCAATTTGATTAAAAGCCGTTTGTGAGGTACGGTGTCTAAAGCCTTCCGGAAATCAAGAAATACGGAATAGATCTGCGAACCTTTGTCGATAGCACTCATCACTTCGTGTGAGTAAAGAGCTAGTTGTGTTTCGCATGAACGATATTTTCTAAATCCGTGTTGACCTTGGGTCAGTAGATCACTCTGTTCGAGATAATTCATAATATTTGAATACAGGATATGTTCCAAAACCCTGCTGCAAATTGACGTCAATAAAATACGCCTGTAGTTTAGTGGGTTACTCCTACTGCCTTTCTTGAAGATATGTGTGACCTGTGCAACTTTCCAATCTTTTGGTACAGATCCTTCTTTGACAGAGCGGTTGCATATGGCTGTTAAGTAAGGAGCTATCGTTTCAGCATAATCAGATAGAAATCTAATGGGTATACAGTCCGGACCAGAAGACTTGTTCTTGTTAAGTGATTTTAGTTGCTTCTCTACTCCGATGATATCTACTTCTACGTTACTCATTACGGCATATGTTCGTAATTCGAAATCTGGAATATTGGTTTCGTCTTCTTTGGTAAATGAGTTTCTAAAAGCTATGTTTAGTAACTCTGCTTTAGTAGAAACAGATCAGATTAAAAGAAGGCACGAAATCAGTTCAGAGGCGAGCGGCTAGGTTCGTTACTGGTAGATTCGACCAATGCACGAGTGTCACGGAAATGCTCCTGGAACTCAAATGGGAACCACGACGACGTTATTTTCGAAAAATTTTGTTGAGGGAATTTACAGGGCCGGAATTTGAAGCTGAGTATAGAACGATCTTCCTACCGCCTACTCACATTTTGCGTAAAGATCACAAAGACAAGAGAAATTAGAGGGCTCGTACAGAGGCATATTTTTTCCCTTGTTCTATTTGGGAGTGGAATAGGATAGGAAATGCCTAGTAGTGATACACTGTACCCTCCGTATTTTACGGTGGATTGCGGAGTATATATGTAGATATAGATTTTTATATTTTTTAGAGTTTTTTTGGCCTGCTATTTGTATTTTTAACAATCCCAAAAGAAGAATATCCTTTCATCTCATTTAATTCGAACTGTAACTATGCAAAATCTGTAATATAGCCTTGTCTAGAAACTACCATTTATTGTTTTTTTCTTAGTTCTTTTAACATCGCAGTCGCTGTTCGAAAGTAAATTTGCATGCTCTAGAACTCTGCAGGTAAGCCTGTAAGCCTAGCACTATCGATATGTTGCATTGCTGGTATAAGATGAATGAAGCTGGAAACACAATTATAAGGCAATCGGCCGTACAGTGATTTTCTCTTTAGGGTACGTGAAATGCAACATTGTCTTTCATGCAGAAAAGCTGAATACAGCACGTGAGAACAGCCATTAAGTCCACAACGAATTGTGTATGTGCTAGTTAGGAAACACTATTAATTTGTTAATTGTTTTAAGTAATTTAGTTGTTGCACAGATGCAGTAATTACGTGATTGCCATCGTTGTAACTGTATAATTAAGAAGCCATTATGTGTATTATTGGTGGCCGGCCGCGGTGGCCGAGGGGACTGAGGCGCTCCAGTCACGGTCTGCACGGTCACTACGGTCGGGGGTTCGAATCCCCCCTCGGGCATGGATATTTGTGCCGTCCTTAGGATTAGCTAGTTCATAAGTAGTTTGTAAGTTTAGGGACTGATGACCCCGTAGTTAAGTCCCATAGATTCTACAAACATTTGAACATTTATTATTGGTGGACATTTTTACATTCAATTTCGATTACAGATTGTTATGTTGATTTCATGTATCAAACATATAGAATTAAAATTTTTGTAGGTAATGTTCGCTATAAAATGTGTACTTGCTATTCTAGATTATATTACGCTAGCAGCATTGCAATCAGAATTTGGCATATTTGGTTCTACGCTGCTGTTAAAAACCTTTACATCCAGTACTCTTGTTGCATTAAACAGCTTACAGAACAGTTTATTTTATGGCAATACGCGTTAAGAGGTAAGGTTGTAAGTTTAGCTGGAAATATTACTCTGTATTCTGGAACAAATTATACAATTAGTAACGTACGTTAGAACAAGTTCAGATATTTGCTAAAGTATATTGGCTTAACCGTAAGAAACATTCTTGAGTAAGAGACTTTGTCAAAATTCTAATAAGAAACATTCCTGGGTAAGAGGTTTTGTGATCCAGAATTTTCAATCAGAAGCATTTAAAAGTTAACATTCAGTAATTCGATACAGGTTAGCTAAATTTCGGATTAAAAATCAAAATTAGTTTCATGAGTAAATAGCAGATTAAAATAAATAAAAAAATTAGTTGCAATTTAAAACAGATAGGTTCCTCTGGGCGTATTGAATCCGCTTTTCACCAGAAAAACATTTCCATTGTAAATATATAATTAGGAAATACAGTAACAATTAGCGAGAAATTCTCACCTTCCGAGTAGACGAGGAAAGTATAGGTGACGATGGCTACAAAAATACTGCTCAGGAAGTCGAGCCATATTCCAAGAGCTGATCCATTTGTGACGTACAGGAACCACGCCGAAGTATGGCGATCCTAAACAAGAGGGGAGACTTGCTTTATTCTGTTCACAGTACACAAAGAAAACCGCCAGTTGAACTTACTAATCAACACGTTACGAAATGAAGAAGATCTCGAAATTCAAAACATTTGTTTACAGATATAAAATTGTAACTTCGGAAGTTTTCAATTAGATAACAAATGTGGTGTTTAAAATCACATACATGTTTGGAACATGATGTAATGTTGTTAGTATGCCAGAAAAACATGGTTTCGGAAACGTGGAACGTCGTATATAACACAGATGCTAAATATCTGTTTGATACTGAAGTTTTTCAACGAAAATGCATCACAGACATTTTCTACTTAAGAAAATTAGCATCTTCTCACTGTGTATCTAGAGAATATGATATTAGCTCAGAAAAAGAACAAGGCATACCGACTAACAAGTCACAGTGGCTGACTCTCCAGCATTCCTTTTGCAATTCGCGTTTTACTGTGGCCTGCTAGTGATTATTTAATGTTATGATTAACTGAATCTTTCGAGAGATTTACAGGTATGAATCCGGGTGATGGAAGTAAAGATCGCCAATATTTCCGATAGAGCACCTATAGCCATTTTCGAAGGAACTTGAGATGAGGAACTGTGCATGGACATTTAAAACGTCGGTTTTCCATTGGAAGCAGTAAATATACCACACAACAAGCAAATAAGCAGCAGCCAAATCAGGCCCCAAAAGATAATAAATATCAGAGGTATGGATAGGAAATATCACTGATCAACGGGTGGGGCGACATCTGCCCATTTTTTCACGAGAGAGAGGGGCGGTGGGAGGGAGAGAGAGAGAGACGGAGACAGTAGAATTCCACGCAGGATTTAAAGAAAAACCTCCATCACTGTTTAAATCCTACATGGAATCTTGCTCTCACTCTATATCGCTGCTGTCAAAAATAAATAAATAAATAAAATCAGAGGGACAGATCCAGAATAGCCTACAGAGGGAGGGGGGGGGGGGGGGGGGGCTCACGACGCAAAATGCGGCTTTGAAACTTCTGGGGGGAGGGGATGCAAAATTATTACTTGGGGGGGGGGGGAGACTCTTTATAACACAATCTACAAAACGTGAAATAAAAGATATTTAATTTTAATATTATATGGCAAAACCATTTTTATTAGGTAATAAACTAGGAATCCAGGACCTAACATCTCGGGTGTGTGTGTGGGGTGGGGGGGGGAGGAGGAGGGGTTGGTCGTAGTTTATGGGGGGGGGGTGAGTCATTGGCCAAGATTGCCAAGGGGGAATGGGCGCGTCTGGATAGACCTAATGTCGCCTCACCTTTTGATCACTGATATTTTATATCGATACTTCTGACATTTGTTGTTGTGGTCTTCAGTCCGCAGACTGGTTTGATGCAGTTCTCCACGCTTTCCTCTCCTGTGCAAGTCTCTTTATCTGAAAATACGTTCGGCAACCTACATCGTTTTGAATCTGCTTACTACATTCGTCACTCGGTCTCCCTCTACGATTTTTACCCCACAGCTTCCTTCTAATCTAAGTTGACAATTCCTTGATATCTCAAAATGTGTCCAACCAATCTATCCCTTCTCTTAGTCAGGATATGCCACAAACTCCTTTTCTCTCCGATTCGGTTAAGCACCTCCTCATTAGTTACGTGATCTACCCACCTAATTTTCATTATTCATCTGTAGCACCACATTTCAAAAGCTTCTATCATCTTTTTATCTGAACTCCTTATCGCCCACGTTTCACTCCCATACAATGCTACACTTCAGAAAGGACTTACTAACATCTAAATTAATATTGGATGTTTCTTTAGAAACGCTTTTCTTCCAATAGCCATTCTGCATTTTATATATTCTTTACTTCGGCCATCAGAAGTTATCTTGCTACCCAAATAACATTCATCTACTACTTTTATTGTGTCATTACCTAATCTAATTCCTTCAGCATCGCCAAATTTTCTGACATTGCATTCCATTACCTCCGTTTTACTCTTGTTAATGCTCATCTTATATCTTCCTTTCAAGACACTGTCCATCCCATTCAATAGCTCTTCCAGAGCTTTTGCGGACTCTGACATAATTACTATGTCATCAGCGAACCGCAATGTTTTTATTTCTTCTCCCTGCACTTTAATGCCCTCTCCAAATTTCTCCTTCCATTCCTTCACTGCCTGCTCAATGTACTGATTGAACAACATTAGGGAAAGGCTACAACCCTGTCTTACTCCCTTCCCAACCTCTGCGTCCCTTTCTTGCCTTCGACTCTAATAACCGCTGTCTGGTTTTTGTATAGGTTGAATATAACTCTTCTCTCCCTATATTTTACCCCTGATACCTTCAGAATTTGGAAGAGTGTATTCCAGTCTACATTGAAAAAGCTTTTTACAAATCGACAAACGCTAAAAACGTATGTTTCCCTTTCCTGAGCCTATCTTCTAAGATAAGTCGTAATGTGAGTATTGCCTCCCGTGTTCCTACATTTCTCTTAAATCCAAACTGACCTTCCCCGAGGTCAGATTCCACAAGTTTTTCCATTCTTCTGAAAATAATTCGTGTTAGTATTTTACACCCATGACTTAACATACTGATAGTTCTGTAATTTTCACACTTGTCTGCACTTGCTTTCTTTGTAATTGGAATAACAATATTCTTTTTGAAGTCGGAAGGTATTTCTCCTATCTCATACATCTTGCATACTAGGTGATACATTTTTTCACGACTGGCTCTGCTAACATCAGCATTTCAGATGGAATATCATCAACGCCAGGGACCTTGTTTCGACTCAAGTCCTTAAGCGCTCTATCAAATTCTTCTCGCCGTATCATATCTCCTATCTCATCTTCCTCCACTTCGTGTTCCATTTCTAGAATACTGCCTTCATGTTTATTGCCTTTGTATAGGCCCTCTATATATTCCTTCCACAGTTCAGCTTTCCCCTCTTTGGTTAGTACTGGTTTTCCGCCTGAGTTCTTGATATTCATACAGCTGCTTTTCTTGTCTCCAAATATCTCTTTTATTGTCCTGTAGGCGGTATCTATTTTTCCCCTAGTTATGCGTTCTTCTACGGTTCTGCATTTGTCCTCTAGCCACTCCTGCTCAGCCAGTCTGCACTTCCTGCCAAACTCATTTTTCAGACGCCTGTACTCCCTTTTTCCTGCTTCACTTGCTGAATTTTTATATTTTCCCCTCTCAGCAATCAAGTTCAGTATATACTGTGTTATCCAGGGATTTCTATTAGGCCGTGTCCTTCTGCCTATATGATCCTCTGCAGCCTTCACTACCCCATCTCTCAGAGCTACCTATTCTTCTTCTACTGTATTACTTTCCCCCATTTCAGCCAATCCTTGCCTAGTGCTCCCCCTGAAACTCTCAACCACCTCTGGTTCCTTCAATTTGTCCAGGTTCCATCTCCTAAACTTTCTACCTTTCTGCAGTCTCTTAAGTTTTAATCTGCAGTTCATAATTAACAAGTTATGGTCAGAGTCTATATCTGCCCCTGGATATGTCTTACAGTTTAAAACCTGGTTACATGCCATTTTAAAGTCAATCTGGTACCTTCCAGTGTCTCCTGGTCTCTTCCACGTATACAGCCTTCTTTCATGATGATTAAACCAAGTGTTGGCGATCATTAAATTGTGCTCTGCACAAAATTCCACCAAGCGATCTCCTCTTTCATTCCTTTTTCCCAGTCCGTATTCACCTAACTACATTTCAAGTTTTCGTCTCCCTTAACTTTCTGGACGATTTCTTTTATCTCCTCATACATTTTTTCGATATCCACATCATCGGCCGAGCTAGTTGGCATATAAACGTGCACTACTGTGGTAGATGTTGGCTTCGTGTCTAACTTTACTACTATAATGCGTTCACTATGCTGTTCATAGTAACTTACCCGCATTCCTATTTTCTTATCCATTATCAGACCTACTCCTGTATTGAAAACCCTGTACTCACGTGACTAGAAATCCTGTTCATCCTGCCATCGTACTTCACTAATCCCTACCATATCTAACTTTAACCTATCTGTTTCTTTTCGAAATTTCTAGCTTACCTATGCGATTAAGGGTTAGAAAATTCCACGCTCCAACCCCTAGAATGCCAGTTTTGTCTTTCTGATGATTACATCCTCCTGAGTAGTCCCCGCCCGGAGATCCGAGTAGGGGACTATTTTACCTCCAGAATATTTTACCCAAGAAGACGCCATCATCATATAGTCATACAGTAGAGCTGCACGTCCTCGGGAGAAGTGACGACTGTAGATTCCCCTTGCTTTCAGCCGTTCGCAGTAACTACATGACAAAGCCATGTTAGCTGATGTTCAAGGCCAGCTCAGTCAATCATCCAGACTGTTGCCCTGTAACTACTGAAAAGGCTGCTGCCCCTCTTCAGGAACCACACGTTTGTCTGGCCTCTCCACAGATACCCCTCCACTGTGGTTTCACCCTTGGTACGGCTATCTGCATCGTTGAGGCACGCAAGCCACCCCACCTCGGCAATGTCTGTGGTTCATTTGGGTGTTTCTGACGTTTATCATCTTTTATTGAGTGAGGGTACTGCTACTCGCTTGTTCGTTGCGTGCTATCTAACCTAAATTAATCGAAAATCGAGGTTTCAATTGTCCATGCACAGCGCTTCCTATCTGCAATCGGGAATGTTCCAGACGAAATATCGGTAATTGTCAATTCCATCACTGGGCTATATACCCGTAGGTTTTTCGGTTACTCTACATACTAGAAGCTCAGATTTCAAAAATTTATCTCTACATTTTTCGTGTTGCACTCATTGAAAATGCGACGAAAAATATGAATTGCAGAAGATTCCTTGGTGCTTTAGATTAAATGATATTAGCCGTAAAAACAGGTGAAGATTTTAAAATTGTAATTTAGTTAAGAGCCGCGGTGGAGTAGCCCAGCGGTTAAGGCGCCTCGTTGCGGAGCGGGCGGTTGCTCGCCATCGAGGTTCGAGTCCTCCCTGGGACATGGGTGTGTGTGTTTGTCCTTAGGTTAGTTTACTTTAATTTAAGTAGTTTGTAAGCTACGGACAGATGAACACGCAGTTTGGTCCGATAGATTTACAAACATTTGAACATTTTTTAGTTAAGAAAGTATTTCATTAAAATAATAATGTTTTTGTTCATTTTGTTTGTATACCAGCGGTGCTAAGTTTAAATATTCTTACATTTGACATAACTTTCTCCAGACGGATGACATTACAGAAAACTTGTACCATGCCGAAAGACTTGCTGCATGCGGTATCAAGGCGCCTAGAATCGTAAGGCAAATAGGGAATCTGCGTACAAAGAAATGTGCTTGGATACTGATAAGATGACCGGAAATAAAATATCTTTGTTAGACTAAGGGACCAAATTTCTGAGAACATCGGTCTCTAGACTTACAATCTACTTAAACTAACATGCTAAGGTTATTACATACACACCCATTGCCGAGGGAGGACTGGACCCACCGACAGAAGTGGCCGCGCAATATGACAGGCACCTCAGCCATCCCCGCGCGGCAGCCAGAAATGAAATTTGAGCATCAAACTAACACTGTTCCATCGTGTAGTCTATATACTAAATCTAGACTTAGTGTCCATCCTGAAGTTCCGCAAGTTTCTCACATCTCTTGCAATTAGTTGCGCAGGTAGTTCTGTCCAGTCTTGTAGAACCATGTATTTAGGGGATTACATTCACAGTTTGATATCAGACCTAATTACTAATGATGGAATTCCATATAATTTTTATTCTAGAACAGTTACATACCTGGTGACTATCAAATTCCTTCCTGATGATATCCTGGACATCTGAAGCTCTTATTGTTGACAACCCGTTGAGGGTGTCGGAAAGATGGGAGAACATGGGACTTCGTCCTGAAAGAAACTCAGCTTGTAATGACGGGAAATATTTTGATTTCTGTATTTCACAAAATTGATACTGTTAGGTCGCAAAACGTATGTCGTTTATTTGGAAGAAACGTTCAATTTTCTTAACGTAAAAGAGAGACAGCACTTCATGTCAGAGAGTTAAGAAGAACAGCGACTGATTAGTATTTATGGAGTAAAATCAGAAATACTGTACTTACGGATGCCTTCCAGTCTCTTAATATTTCTCCCAGTAGTCATGAAAAGTCTCGCCACATAAACAAATAAGGCTCCGACAATGGCCATTGGAATAATGAGAATGTAGTTCACAATCAGAACCATAAACAGAATTCCACAAAGCACTAGGTAAATCTGAAACGAGAGAGAACTGAATTACACACTCTCTTCTTTATTTTTATTATGACGTATTTGCATTCCAACAAAATGACGACCAGCCCCAGCCCCAAAACAAAAGAACCAGTGTAACACATCATTCAGTGTCAGGTGTGGCAGTCCGCCACAGTTCATTGAGGCATGGATTACGTGCACGTCGTCGTCAGTGGGCTTAAATGAAGTATAGGAGACCGCGTCTCATGAGCACCGGACCGCGGTATCGGGTACTTCAGTGGTGTTAAATTACATGAAAACTTGAACAGAAGAAGACTAAATCGGGTGTGTAACAAATAGAAATTGTGTTTAGAAACATTTCAAGAGATTTTAGAGCTAACAGACTTCATTTCCGGAGTCCTCACGAAAGACGTAATTCAGAAGGTTCTAGAAACCGCCAGAACAATTTACTCACAAACCACATAGTTAAAGAGAAATATCAACTGTGTAAATTAAAATCTACTTGTGAACGTGACTATCAAGTTATACAGACAGCAATACTTTCAGTAACATTAAGGTTTTACTAATTAAATATGAGAAAATGTGTAGAGCACTAATAGTTCATATTTGTATTCATACATTTATAAACTTCAGACTAGAAAACCAATATTATAAAATCTTACCAGTGTTTGTATGAAACCTATGTAAATGTTCCTAAAGTTGTATATTCAATACATAATTGGAAAAAACACGTAACAAATACGGCATTGTTCGTAAATACAACTTCAAGATTTTGCCAAAGAAATCCCAAGATTTCGTGTAAATATCATATTGTTTGTTATAGCTATTATTTTACATTATGTCCATTAATTAACTCATTGTCTTTTGAGTGTATACCAAGGTTAGTAATTATTATAACAATTGTGATGTACAGCCATAATTATTAATATAATATAAATAGGAGCACACTACAATGCCAATTGGTTAGTCAGTCAGCTCTCTCAGTCAGTCAAATTATGTAAGTCGAAGTTCGGAAAGCGATTATCTCCTGGTGGAAAAAGACAAATGTCTTCACAAATAAATTTAAGAAAAGGATTACACTGAGTATTATTTAATGAATTGCACGAAACCTTCCACATCAAACTATACTCAAGCAACAAAGTTAATTATATTTATAAATAATATAAATCACTCTATACCAATATTACTTACCGGAATGCTTACATTGTTTGTAAATGTAACTTCTGCTAATTAATTAAGATAGGACTTAGGTAAGAGTAATATTATAACGTGCATAAACGTGTTTGACGGCAATGGTGTATGGAAGGACTTCACTTGGGACAAGAATGGCATCAGATACTATCTTCCTGGGAATTCAGGCTCTGCATGTTTGAAAATTTTGGTCCGCGCTTTGATTAATAATAATGAAAGTAGGTTGTATATAAGGAACAGACCAGGAGACATTGCAAGATACCAAATGACTCTGTAATGGTAAGACATGGATTTCGAAACTATATTTCAAACTGGAAGACCATGGGCAGACTTCGACCGTAAATTATTGGTTGTGGGCTGTAGATTAAATCTTAAGAGAGTGCAAAAAGATAGAACATTACGGAGTTGGGACCTGGACAAATTGAAGGAACCAGAGGTAGCTGAGTGATTCAGATGGAGCATCAGCAAAGGATTGACCGAAATGGTGGACAACAATACAGTAGAAGAAGAATGCGGAGCTCTGAGAGAATAGTGAAGGCCACCGAGGATCATGTAGGTAGAAGGACAAGGCCTACTAGAAACCTGAAAAGTGCAAGGAATATATAGAAGACGTATACAATGGAAATGAATTTGAAGGCATTATTGTAGAAATAGAAGAGAAAGTCGATGAAGATTAGAGAGGTTGTACAATACTGCGAGAAGAATATGATAGAGTTCTGAAAGATTTGAGTCGAAATAAGGCCCCTGGAGTAGATAATATCCCCTCTCACCTGCTGACATCGTTGGAAGAGCCAGACATGAAGAAACTCTTCCACCTAGTATGCCAGAATATATATGTAATAACTCCAATAAAAAAGCAAATGCATACAAAAGTGAAAATTACAGAACTACGAGTTTAATAAGTCAGAGTTGTAGTGTGCTAACTCGAATTACTTACAGACGAATGGAAAAACTAACAAGATCCTACCTCAGAGAAGATCAGTTTGGATTTAGGAGAAATATAGGAATAAGCTAGGCAATAATCACATTTTGACATGCTACATGGTAGGTTAAGGAAAGACAAATCTGCTTTTTTAACTCTTGTAGATTTAGAGAAAGATTTTGATAACGTTGACTAGTGAAGGGATTAGTGAAGTTCGGTGGAAAGAGGAACGGGATTTATGGTCAGGTGTGTACAAGATTTTAAATACAATATCAGTTGGAGGAAGTGCAAAATGGCTAAGTAGGAGTGGCTAGAAGGCAAATGCAGGATGTAGAGCAATGTATAAATAGGGGAAAATATATACAGCCTACAGGAAAATAAAGGAGATATTTGGGGATAAGAAAAACAGCTCTCTGAATATCAGATGGAGAACCATTTCTGAGCAAAGAAGGGAAAGCTGAAAGGTGGAGAGAGTATATAGAGAGGCTCTATGAAGCAAATGAACTTAAAGGCAATATTGCACGAAGGGGAGAATAGTAGATGAGGATGAAATAGGAGATACAGTACTGAGAGAAGAATTTGACAGAGCCCTGAAAGACCTAAGTCGAAACAAGGCCGCTGGAGTAGATGATATTCCCTCAGAGCTACTGAAGTCTCTGGGACAACCAGCCATGACAAACCTGTTTCACCTGGTGTGTAAGATATATGAGACAGGCGAAGTACCCTCAGACTTTAAGAAAAATGTTATAATCCCCATTCCAAAGAAAGCAGGTGCAGACAGATGTGAAAACTACAGAACCATCAGTTTAATAAGTCATGGTTGCAAAATATTAACACGAATTATATACAGAAGGATGGAAAAGCTGGTAGAAGCCGACCTCGGGGAGGATCAGTTTGGGTTCAAGACAAATGTAGGAACACGGGAGGCAATACTCACTTTACGGCTTATCCTAGAAGATAGATTGAAGAAAGGCAAACCTACATTTCTAGCTTTTGTAGATTTGGAGAAGGCTTTTGACAATGTTGATTGGAATAAACTCTTTCAAGTTCTGAAGCAAGCAGGAGTAAAATATAGGGAGCGTAAGGTTATTTACAACTTGTACAAAAACCAGACAGCGGTTGCCAGAGTTGAAGGGCAAGAAAGGGATGCAGTGATTGGAAAGGGAGTAAGACAGGGTTGTAGTCTTTCTCCATTGTTATTCAATTTGTACATTGAGCAAGCTATAAAGGAAAGTAAGGAGAAATTTGGAGAAGGAATTAAAGTTCTGGGTGAAGAATTAAAAACATTGCGTTTTGCCGACGACATAGTAATTATGTCAGAGACAGCAAGGGACCTGGAAGAGCAATTGAACGGAATGGACAGTGTGCTGAAAGGTGCATATAAGATGAACATTAACAAGAGCAAAACTAGGGTAATGGAGTGCAGTGTAAGAAAATCAGATGATGCTGAAGGAATTAGATTGGGAAACGAAGCAATAAAGGAGGTAGATGAGTTTTGCTACTTGGGCAGTAAAATAACAAATGATGGTCGCAGTACAGAGAATATAAAATGCTGAGTGGCAATGGATAGAAAAGCGTTCTTGAAAAAGAGAAATTTGTTAAGCTCGAATATTGAACTAAGCCTAAGGAAATCCTTTCTGAAGGCATTTTTGTGGAGTGTTGCCTTGTATGAGAGTGAAACTTGAACGATAAACAGTGTGGAGAGGAAGAGGATAGAGACTTTTGAAATGTGGTGCTATAGAACAATGCTGAAGATTAGGTGGGTGGATCGCGTAACTAATGTGGAGGTACTGAACAAAATTGGGGAGAAAAGGAATTTCTGGCATACCTTGACTAAATGAAGGGATCGATTGGTATGACACATTCTTAGACATCAAGGAATTGTGAATTTAGCGTTGGAGGGAAGTGTGTGGGGTAAAAACCACGGAGGAAGACCAAGAGATGGATACATTAAGCAGATGCAGACAGATGTAGGTTCCGTTCTTATGTGGAATTCAAGAGGCTTGCTCAGGATAGGGTACTGTGGACAGGTGCATCAAACCAGTCTCCGGACTGAAGAGGGCAACAACAACATACTTCATAAGCATCACACTCATATAAGATACACTCCTGGCCATTAAAATTGCTAGACCACGAATATGACGTGCTACAGACACGAAATTTAACCGACATGAAGAAGATGCTGTGATATGCAAATGATTAGCTTTTCAGAGCATTCACACAAGGTTGCTGCCGGTGGCGACACCTACAACGTGCTAACATGATGAAAATTTCCAACCAGTTTCTCATACACAAAAGCAGTTGACCGACATTGCCTTGTGAAACGTTGTTGTGATGCCTCGGGTAAGGAGGAGAAACGCGCACCATCACGTTTCCGACTCTGATAAAGGTCGGATTGTAGCCTATCGCGATTGCGGTTTATCGTATCGCGACATTGCTGCTCGCGTCGGTCGCGATCCAATGTTTGTTAGCAGAATATGGAATCGGAGGGTTCAAGAGGGCAATACGAAACGCCGTGCTGGATCGCAACGGCCTCGTATCACTAGCAGTCCAGAAGATGACAGACATCTTATCCGCAGGGCTGTAATGGATCGTGCAGCCACGTCTCGATCCCTGAGTCAACAGATGGGGACGTTTACAAGACAACAACCATCTGCACGAACAGTTCGAAGACGTTTGCAGCAGCATGGACTATCTGCTCGGAGATCATTCCTGCGGTTACCCTTGACGCTGCATCACAGACAGGAGCGCCTGCGATGGTGTAGGCATCGACGAACCTTGGTGCACGAATGGCAAAACGTCGCTTTTTCGGATGAATCCAAGCTGTGTTTACAGCATCATAATGGTAACATCCGTGTTTGACGTGTATTCGTCATCGCCATACTGACATAGCACATGGTGTGGTGGTATTGGGTGCCATTGGTTATACGTCTCGGTCACCTCTTGTTCGCATCGACGGCATTTGAACACTGGCCGTTACATTTCAGATGTGTTACGACCTATGGCTCTACCCTTCATTCGATCTTTGCGAAACCCTACATTTCAGCAGGATAATGCTCGACCGCATGTTGCAGGTCCTGTACGGGCCTTTCTGGATACGGAAAATGTTCGACTGCTGCCCTGGCCAGCACATTCTCCAGATCTCACATCAATTGAAAACGTCTGGTCAATTGTGGCTGGGCAACTGGCTCTTCACAATACGCCAGTCACTACTCTTGATGAACTGTGGTGTCGTGTTGAAGCTGCATCTGTACCTGTACCTGTACACGTTATACAAGCTCTGTTTGCCTCAATGCCCAGGCGTATCAAGGCCGTTATTAGGGCCAGAGGTGGTTGTTCTGGGTACTGATTTCTCAGGATCTATGCACCCAAATTGCATGAAAATGTAATCACATGTCATCTGCATTTCTTCTTGGTGTAGCAATTTTAATGGCCAGTAGTGTGTTAGGTTTACTATCCTAGTTATCAAACAGTTACGGTCAGTAATGGTCGCCTCGAAAGTGCAGAGGATTCTCAATACATGCCACGCGGATTTTGAAATGTCTATGGGCAGAAACGCGAAATAAAACATCGAAACGGAGTCTCCACCTCTCTCGACTAACGCGGAGTGTACACGAGCTTCCCGAGACGTTAACTGCCCCCGTGTACGTACTGAGCTTCCTTATACAAGCGCGCAGCGGCCGGCAAACGTTGAAAACTTACAGAGATGCTGATTTTTCTTCATATATCACGCGTTGAAGCAAATTCTAATTAATATTTTCAGATAGGTATATTAGCAATTTTGACTCATCATCATCATAATTAGAGACTGATTATGATATTCAGCGTTAGGTCTGGAGCATAGTCCCCCTAATAAAATTCCTCCATGATCACCTATTGTGCTACCATTGATGCCTCGTCTGATGTTAAGCTGTTACTTCAAAGCTATTCTGGACAGAATCCGAGTACTTTCTCATTGGCCTACCTTGACTTCTGTTACCCTCTACTACTGACACCATGAGTTCCTTTGGTAACCTTGCTTCTCCCATGCGTGTAACATGACCCCAGCATCTCAGCCTGTTCACTCTAATTGCTTCATCTACGGTGTTCATTCCTTTTTCTTTGATTTCCTCATTATGGATACCCTCCTGCCATAGCTCCCCTCTGTTAGTGCCTCAGTCATCATTGCTACTTTCATATCTGTAACCTGAACCTTATTAATAAGGTGACCTGTATCCATCCAGCTTTCTCTTCCATAGATAGAGTGGTGGGTTGCTAACTCAGTCTTGCTACTTACTTACTTCTTGCAGAAGAGAGTAGAACGTAGCTAAGCACTCAATGTATTAGTTCTTTCACTATGTTGCCATCCAGTGAGAAAATACATCCTAAATGTTTGAAACTATCCACCTGTTGTAACTTTATTTCTCCTATTTGTCCCTCAGTCTTTTTAAATCTTTTTCTCACAGACATCATTTTCGTTTTGCAAATGCTGATCTTCACACCATAACCCTTCCACTTCTCATGTAGCTCTGAAATATTAGATTAAAACCTCTCAGTCGAATCTTACATCACAACTAACTCGTCTGCATATGCGAGATCGCTTATTTTGTTTTCGCCTATTTTATTCTCGCCCTTCCGGCCTATTGTCTTCAAGATATGATTTATAAATAGTATGAACAACAGAGTTGACAGGCTATATCCTTGTCTTACCCCTGAAACTACCCTGAACCATGAACTCAATTTACCGTCAACTCTGTTGCCTGACAATCTACGTGAATAAGTTTAATTGCCTGTAGACGTTTGCCTCCAATTCCATAATCCTGTTGAACTGATAATAGCTTCCTCCTAGAAACACAGCCATAAGCCTTTTCAATGTCTATAAAATATAGATACAATTCCACGTTCCACTCATAGCATCTCTTCATTATCTGCCGTAAGGTAAATATCTGGTCCTGACAGCCTCTAAGATGCATAAACCCACACTGATTTTCATCCAATTTGTCTTAAACTAATACTCGCACTGTCCTTCAATACCTGAGAGTACTTTTCCCACAAAGCTACTTAAACTGACACGTTTGTAGTTACAATTATTCCTGTTTTCTGCTTGAAAATTGGTGTGAAATTGGAACCTGTCCCAACCTCTCGCGCCAATTATCCTGTGTAACGATTTGAGACCTGACATTCTAATGTATTTGATGAGTTCTGACTTAATTTAATTCACCCCAGCCGCTATATTGCACAATCTATTGACAACTCTCTCCACTTCCTCAAATGTGATCCTATTATTGTCCCAATTCCTGTCCCATTGTATGTCAAAATGCGACACATAATTGAACGTTTCACCTACACTGAACAACTCTTCAAAATATTCCCTCCATCTGTTCAAGGAATCCACAGGATTCACTAGCAGCTTTGCTGACCTCTCCAAAACAATTGTTAATTTCTTCTTCACTTCCTTTTGAAGACTGCTAATTATGCTTTAGAATGGTTTTATCTGGGTTTGACCCAACGTTTCTATTTCCAAAATCTTCCCCATGATTTCTCCTTGGATTCTGAAATAATATGTTTGGCCTTTTTCCTTTCTTCATCATTCTCTGTATGCCTGATTTCTAGTACGGAGCCGTTTTCGAAACGCCTTCTTTTTCCTTTTGCGGTCTGCCTTGACCGTTTGATTCCACTAAGCTGTCTGCTTCTTCCAAAGACACACTGCCAAGACGTTCTCGAGCCACTTCTAGTAGTGTGTTCCTGTACCTTGTCCATTCTTCTTCCATTGATTGTAAATGACTACATTCAACTGGATACTTTTCTGAGATCATTGTTATGTATTTGTGCCTAATGTCCTTGTCCTAAACCTTCTCCACTCTTATCCTTCTACATTTGGCCTCAAAAAGCCAGTTTCACTGCAGGTTAAGTAATGAAAACCCTCTAAAAACACATGTGTCTTTCTGCCTTTTTGAATTACTTATCTGTTATATAGTCAGTGAGAGATATGATTCCCCTGCCTTCCCAAGTATACCGACGAATGTCCTTATGATTAAAAAAGAGTTCGTGATAACTAAGCGCATATTGGCGCAGAAATCCAAGAGATTTTTTTCTGTTCCTGTTAATCTCCATATCGTAAACATTTCATACCCTTCTGCTAGATTTTCCATCCTTGCGTTGAAATCTTCCATGCGCAAAACACTCTTTGTCCTTTATTCTAGCAGCTACTTCACCGAGTGCATTGTAAAATCTGTCCATTTCATCTGGCTCTGTCCCTTCACAGGGCGAATAAACTGACACAATCCTGACTATCTTGCTGGAGATGGCCAAATCTATCCACATCAGTGGTTCATTTACGTACCTTGTTGCGACCGTTTGTATATGTGGCTATACTACAGGTGCATATCCCACGATCTCCAACTGGCATACGAGAGAGTAGGGATAGCTTACTTCCTTACATGCAGTAAAATAGCTGAGGGAAATCGAGATAGGAATACAGTAAGCAGGTTCAAATGGATGTAGGTTGCTGTTCTTATGGAGGGATGAAGAGTCTTGCTCAGGATAAAATAGGGTGGAGAGCATCAAACCAGTTGCCGAACCGAAGACCACAACAACAACTATTCAGGACATAGATTCCTCATCTACTCAGTCGCCTCTAGAATTAGTAAAAATTTGCAATAGGAATACATTTTATTGGAGACACGTGTATTGCTGGGTTGTAAGATGTGTGCGTCACCTGCAGTATGACTGGTGGGACTACCTTGGAAATCCTGAAGTCCATTCTGGATGCTTAATTTTCCGATAACTGTCCACGGCGATAAGAAACTGACATGAGTGCCTCTGGTAACAGCACGACATAGTCTGCGATGCCTAGCGACATCGTTTGAATCAAAAGCGTGGCTTTTCGGTAAGCATTGGTGGTAGTGTTCTAGTGTGGCGCCAGACTTCACGAAACCGTGGATCGCCGGCCGCGGTGGCCGAGGGGACTGAGGCGCTTCAGTCAGGGTCTGCTCGGCCACTACGGTCGGGGGTTTGAATCCCCCCTCGGGCATGGATATTTGTGCCGTCCTAGTTCATAAGTAGTTTGTAAGTTTAGGGACTGATGACTCCGTAATTAAGTCCCATAAACTGTACAAACATTTGAAACCGTGGATCCTTGTAGACAACAAGGTGCTATGGAAGCTGGTGGTGGATTTATAATGGTGTAGACTGTTTTTACATGGAAAGCACTGGGCCTTCTGGTCCACATGAATATACTATTGATTGGAAACGGTTTTGTTAGGCTCCTTGAAGATCATCTGCAGCAGTGGCGTAACTAAGGGGGGGGGGGGTGAGGGGGATAGAACCCACCCCTCAGAACCCGAAAAAAAGGGAAAAAAAAGAAGAAAGAAATCTTATAACAGAAATCTGGTAAAGGTAAAGATTGGAAACTTGGGGTGCTTTACCATAATCTTTCATTGGATGGGAATCAATTAGTTTCTTCAACGGGAGTGGTAGATGGTAGTCTGTCTGGAAACTGACTAAAAGTTTTACTCGTCAAGCAGATCTATGAACCCCCCCCCCCCCCCAAAACTCCTAGTTACGCCACTGAACTGCAGTCATTCATGGACTTATCCTCTGAGACAACGAAGGAATTTTGTGGATTACAACGTGCAGTGTCACCGGCCCACAACTTTTCGCCATTGGTACAATGACCTTTCTGGACCATTCCTGCAAATGATTCAACCATGCAGTTCTCCCGATATGAATTCCATCAAACGTTTATAGACCACAGTCGAAGGTTCAGTTGGTGCACAAAATCCTGGAAACACTGTCGCAATTATGTACGGGTACAGAGCAGCATGGGTCAGTATATTTGCAGGTGAATTTCAACGACCTATTCAGACCGTGACACACCACTTTACTCACAGCCGTGCCGCAGTGGATGCACCAGCTCCTGACAGATCACCGAAGTTAAGTGCTGTCGGGCTTGGCTATCACTTGGATGGGTCACCGTCCTCTATGCCGAGCACTGTTGGCAAGCGGGGTGCACTCAGCCTTTGTGAGGCCAATTGAGGAGCTACGTGACTGAGAAGCAGCGGCTTTCGGCACGAAAACAATGACCGTGGGTGTGGGGCACTGCCCACGTATCCTCCACATCACATCCGTTGACGTCTTCGGGCATAGTATGACACGGCAGTCGGTCGACACGTTCTGGTGCTTTCAGGGCTGTAGGATGGAGTTTCGTTGTTGCTGCAGTTCGCCAAGAATACCACTATATTAGGAGGTATACCATTTCTCAACCCAGTGGACACATTTCCTAGTACAACTAGGGTAAGGTGGTACAAAATGTTCAAATGTTGGTTAAGCTTAAGGGACTTAACTACGGGGTCATCAGTCCCTAAACTTACAAACTACTTATGAACTACCTACAACTAAGGACGGCACAAATATCCATGCCCGAGGGGGGATTAGAACCCCCGACCGTAGTGGCCGTGCAGACCGTGACTGAAGCGCCTCAGTCCCCTCGGCCACCGCGGCCGGCAAGGTGGTACAAATTCGATATAGGTACAATTCTGATCAACATAATTTGTCAGTCTCGTGGTGTTGGTAGCACTTGCCTTTGTGTGGCGTTGTAGTGTACTAGGTTTCTACAGCTCCTCCTGTCTTTTCCAAGAATACACCACTTTGCGTTACGGAGATATAAATTTTTTCCTGTTAAGAGGTACGTGGAGCAACCTCGTCGAACGCGCTCGTATAAATTATCTAGTTTCCACGGGATTGCAAATTCTATATTATGCAATGTTTGTTACCTAGAAGTACGGGTTGGTGCCCAAGGGAAAAAGTGCTTTTTATGTGGAAGAGGCCAATGATCAAAATTGTACGAGGAAGTGATCATAATTGTACCTAGTGTGATACATTTTCGATCGATGTTTCACACTCCTGTAACCTTTTTTTGAGTTTATACCAACATTTGTGATGGTCTTGTATTTTTGTTACATATTCGTTAAACAACCAAAAACAAGTGCCATAGTTAAAATTTTCTCTTTTCTCAACATATTTCCAGTACCAACAACATTTGTCCGAAACATTGTCAGGCGTGCCCCAGGGGAGTGTGATAGGACCGCTATTATTTTCTATCTATATAAATGATCTGATGGACAGAGTAAGTTGTAATTTGCGGCTGTTTGCTGATGATGCTGTGGTGCATGGGAGGGTGTCGTCTGTAACTGACTGTAATAGCATACAGGTTGACTTAGACAAAATTTCTAGTTGGTGCGAAGAATGGCAGCTAGCTCTCAATGTAGAAAAATGTAAGGTGATGCGTATGAGTAGAAAAAACAATCCTATAATCTTCGAATACAGCATTATTAGTGAGCTTCTTGATGCTGTCGCGTCGTTCAAATATCTAGGCGTAACATTGCAGAGCGATAGGAAATGGAACGAGCATGTAAGGACAGTTGTGAGTAAGGCAGACAGCCGACTTCGGTTTATTGGGAGAATTTTGGGAAGATGTACTTCACCTGTAAAGGAGACCGCGTATAAAACGCTTGTACGACCACGTCTTGAGTATTGCTCAAGTATTTGGGACCCGCAGCAGATCGGTTCGAAGGAAGACATAGAGGCGGTTCAGAGGGGAGCAGCTAGATTTGTTACCGGTAGGTTCGACCAATGCGCGAGTGTCACGGAAATGCTCCGGCAACTCAATTGGGGATCGCTGGAAGAAAGACGACGTTCTTTTCGTGAATTTCTGTTAAGTAAATTTAGAGGGCCGGAATTTGAAGCTGAGTGTAGTACGATCTTGCTGCCGCCTACTTACATTTCGCGTAAACATCACAAAGACAAGATAAGAGAAATTAGGGCTCGTACGGAGGCATATAGGCATTCTTTTTTTCCTCGTTCAATTTGGGAGTGGAATAGGAAAGGAAATGCCTAGTAGTGGTACAGTGTACCCTCCGCCACGCACCTTACGGTGAATTGCGGAGTATGTATGTAGATGTAGATGTAGAAATGATCGTAATTGTACCACCTTACCCTATTGTGTTAGCATGAAGAGTTTTACAGTATGGGACATACCCGAACAAGGAATACTCACCTGTATCATCATCATTGCAAACTGTGGTAGCAGTTCGTCGATAGATCCCATGTCCTTCGAGAACCTGTTGAGAATTCGCCCGGACGGGTTGGTGTCAAAGAAGCGCATAGGCGCCCTGAGAATGCAGCTGAACATCTTCTTGTGCAGATTTCTCGACGCCCGCATGCACACGTTGAAGAAAACGATAGAGCGAACCTGCGTGAGGAGGATGCAGCCGACCACGAGGCCGCCGTACAGCTCCAGGAAGAACTCACTGGCAGGCAGAGACGACAGCTGCTCCTCCAGCGTCTGGTTGCTGCCATCGGTCCCCTCCAGTTGCGCCTGCAGAGACGTCCTCAGCACTTCCGCGTCGGACCTGAATTAGTAAGGAAGTTCTGGAAATTTCTCAGTCATTAAAATATAGGTGACGGCTTATTTATTGCTGTCACCAACGGTTTATCCTGTAGCGAAATTGAAGTAGATTGTTCCTGTAGGTTGGTGTGGGTAGAGGCTATACCTGACTATGAGAATAACTTAATAATTTGCTGAAACTTCCTGGCAGATTAAACTTGTGTGCCGGAACCGGGACTCGAAACTGGGACCTTTGCCTTTCGCGGGCAAGCTCACTACCGACTGTGCTATCCCGACACGACTCACGATGCCGCCCCACAACTTTACTTCCGCCAGTACCTCGCCTCCTACTTTCCGAACTTCACAGAAGCTCTCCCGCGAATCATGCAAGACTAGCACTCCTGGAAGAAAGGATATGGTGGAGACATGGCTAAGCCACAGCCTAAGGGATGACACTTTGCAGCGGAGCGAGCGCTAATATGAAACTTCCTGGCAGATTAAAATTGTGTGCCGGAACCGGGGCTCGAACCTACGACCTTTGCCCTTCGCGGGCAAGCGCACTACCGACTGTGCTATTCCGACACGACTCACGATGCCGCCCCACAACTTTACTTCCGCCAGTACCTCGCCTCCTACTTAGGCTGTCGCTAAGCCATGTCTCCACCATATCCTTTCTTCCAGGACTGCTAGTCTTGCATGACTCGCGGGAGAGCTTCTGTGAAGTTTGGAGAGTAGGAGGCGAGATACTGGCGGAAGTAAAGTTGTGAGGCGACATCGTGAGTCGTGTCGGGATAGCACAGTCGGTAGTGTGCTTGCCCGCGAAAGGCAAAGGTCCCAGGTTCGAGTCCCGGTTCCGGCAAATAATTTTAATCTGCCAGGAAGTTTCATATCAGCGCACACTCCGCTGCAGAGTGAAAGTTTCATTCTGGTAATAATTTGTTCTTTTAACCTTCCCCCTAACTCAGACGATTCTATTGTAGATATGTTCAAAAAGCGTGGACCAAATTTCGAAAACGTAACTAAAGCATACAATTTAACTTACCCTCGGTATTTTGGCGAAAATACATGTTCAAAACCGGAGGGAAGCATAAAACATCGTCCGAAATTGTATTCAACGGATTCTCCGGAAATTATCTCGAACATTCAGTTCAAGAACCCACTAGAATGGTACAAGATTGTGAAAACATTCTTGACCTCTTACTAACAAATAGTCATGAGATAATAAACAGCATCAAAACAATCACAGGGATTATTTAACACAGAGTTGTCGTAGCGAGACTGAATATCGGACTTCCCTAATCCACCAGAACTAAAAGAAAAGTACATTTATTCAAAAAAGTAGATGAAAATTTGATTAATGCTTTCCACAACGAGAATCTCCAGTCTTCCGAAACTAACAATGTGAGTGTAGATAAGATGTGGCTTACATTCAGAGGAATAATATCGACAACCACTGACAGATTTATACCAAACAAATTAACAAAAGAGGTTAGATAATTCTTGCAAAAGCAAAGAAAAAGCATACCAAATTTAAACGAACACAAAATCCCCAAGACAGGCAATCTTTCACAGAGATTAGAAACTTCAATGCGAGAAGCTTACAATAGTTACCCTGTCACGAAATTTGGTAGAGAATCTTAAGAAATTCTTGTCGTATGTAAAGCATACCAGCGGCAAAACACAGTCAATACCTTCACTACACGATATCATTGGTGATGCTACTGATGACATTTCTGCCAAGGCAGAATTGCATAACACGGGTTTCCGAAATTCCTTCACTAAAGAAGAGAAACAACTCCAGATTTCGTATCAAGAACAGCTGGCAACATGGGTGTTTTAGAAGTAGATGCCCCTGGAGTATTAAAGCAACTTAAATCACTTAACAAAAGTGCTCCCCGGTCCAGATTGCATACAAAGTCGATTCCTTTCAGAGGATGCTAATGCAACAGCCTATACCCATCTTATACAACCACTCGCTCAGCGAAAGATCCGTATCCGAAGACGGGAAAGTTGCAAGGTCACTCCAATATCGGTTTGCAGTGGAATTTTAGAACATACACTTGCCTCAAATTTTATTAACTACCTCGAAGAGGTTGGGTTGGGTTGTTTCGATGGTATAGGGGGACTAAATTGCTAAGCTTATCAGACCCCCGGTGGGGAGTGGAAGGAGTGAGGATAGGAAAAGAGGGGAGAGGAAAAGGAAATGCAGTCCAGGAAGTAAAGAAGCAAGGAAGGAAGACTGCATTATTTCGGAGCCTCATGCTCGCGATGCACGTGCTCACGAAAGAATCGTGAGCCCCCTGGGTGGTACCCCGAAGAGGACCTATTGACCCATAGTCAACACGGATTTAGAAAGAATCGTTCTTGTGAAACGCAGCTAGTTCTTTACTCACATGATGTGGTGATTGCTATCGACAAGGCATGTCAAATAGTTTCCGTATTTCTAGATTTCCGGAAGGCTTCTGACACTGTACCTCACATGCGTCTTCTAATCAAACAGCGTGCTTATGGAATAACGCCACAGTTGTGCGATTGGATTCGTGATTTCCCGCCAGAAAGGACACAGTACGTTGGAAATGACGGTAAGTCATCGAGCAGAACAGAAGTGTTATAGGGCCCCTACTGTTTTTTATTTTTATATACGATTTAGGAAACACTTTGAGTAGCCCTCTTAAATTGTTCGCGGATGATGCTGTCATTTATCGGTTACTAAAGACGCCAGAAGATCAAAAGCAACTGCAAGTGATGTGGAGCAGTACCTCGCCTCCTACCTTCCAAACGTCATAGGAGTCCTCCTGTGGACATTGCAAGACTGGCCTCCTGAAGAAAGATATTGTGAAGGCGTGGCCTAGCCGAAGCCTAGGGGGCTGTTCATAAAATGAGGTTTTCACTCTGAAGGCTTGAAGATTCTACACATACTCACTAAGAACCATAATTGTTATTCCGTATGTTCATGAATTTCAATTATTTTGGCCCACTTTAGGTTACGATAGTAACACTAAAAGTGGGCCTTTGTGATCGTCTTTTGACAGCTCGAAATGTAAATGAAAATAACGGCTTAACTACTCATCTGACACGAAAATTGAAAAACCGAATTTGTAGAGGAGAAAATTCTCTACAACTTTGCTCTCCTATGTTTTTTTTTTTCATATCTCGTAGCGTTTTAAAGACATTTGCAAAAATAACGGTGATTTTGGTATGTATGTATGTCCGTTTGTCTGTCTGTCCGTAACGTGTTCCCTGTTCCCTGTTTTTAAGACGAACCGTTCAACCGATCATCACCAAATTTTACAGACATAATTGTAGGCCGCCAGAGACCAGAGCCTCCATTTTTCAAATTTTTCAGCCAAAAAATACGGTAGTAATACCAAAAAAAGCCGTTTGTAATATAATTGTAATTGCAAACGAACCGTTCATCTGACACGAAAATTGAATAACCTAATTGGTAAAAGAGAAAATTCTCTACAACTTAGCTCCCTTATGTTTTTTGTTTCATATCTTGTATCGTTGGAGACATATTTGTAAAAATAACGGAGATTTGACTCCCTCCATTGAATTAACGAAAACCAGTAGTTCGGAGATGTCACGTGACATTCATCGGCCAGAACCCTCTATGGCGTACGCAATCTTGCGTTGCGTATTTGATGATTTTCTTATTATAACTTACACGTTGTCATTTCAAAACAATGGCGCACTGAAGAATGAACAAAAACACATCGTTGTGCGTACGATAAATGATAATCTAGTGTCTACAAATGACATATTACCATCAGTTAACAGCGGCCATGAATAGTATGAGATTAAAGGACTCATCTTTCGATTGATAGCCGTAGTGTAGTGGGACGTACTATGACGCTAGAGGTCGGTGGTTAGGAACCCGCCACTAACAAATTTTTTCCCTAAAAGGGTTTCAGATACTCTTAGTAATTCATTTTTTTATTATTTAGATTATTATTTTGGTCCAAAATGTTTGCAAAAACTTATAAAACTAAAAATCTAAAGTAGGCCGTAAAACACGTCAGTGCGATTTCTTTTATACCTGATGTCAAAAATGACCGTCCAGGATAATGCCGCATTCTTTTATGAATACTCATTTTTACTGTCTTTTTTATGTAAAGGTGCCCATCCAGTGAAATCCTCCATTATTATACAAGAATCTCGGAAAAGAGTAAAAAGTAGGATACATACGTTCAAGACAATCCAAAATACTGTGTTTGTTGGTAGCTGTTAACTAGGAGATACAGTGGTTAGCCTTTTCTAATAAAAGAAGCAGGATTTCGAAAGAATGCAATCACTCATCTTGATAAACAAGTTTGACAAACAAGTATGAAAATTTGTGAAATATTGTGTAACTGTTTTCGCTTCCTCACCAATAGGTCAGCGCGTAGTCGGAGGCGCTGGTGACAACCTGCGCGATGACTATCACGGCGGCCACAGAAAACAACAGGCCTGCGCCCCCAGCCGCCCCGAAGTAATGCCACACGGTCTGCCACCGGAACTTCTCGTCCATCATTTTCTCACTGTTGTCCTGCTTCTCTGCATCTTCGTGGATTTTCTCCGCTTTTTCCAGAAACAATCTCTGCAATGTCAGAAATGAATAATTGTTACCAAGATATTCAGTCTACAGTATAAACGATGTAGCAGTACTGTACGTTACTTAGTTTTAACACTTGGAGGCATTTAGTGGTGTCTTCGGCTGTTTAAGAGGCAACGGGAAATATTAATCAGTTTGGAGATGCTTTATTAACTATCATACACTATATTCTTGCCAAACGCTAGACTTCTTTCATAGGTACTGTGAAATAAACACACTGCTATAAAAAGGTTATTCACCTAAAAGATTTTGATCTGATGACGCTATCTGGGACATAGTAGATAATGATTTTAATGTTCTTAGATGGCGTAGTGACAGAGCGCTCTGAGAGAGAATATTTACAGCCATAAGGCTCAGAGTGAACACAGAAGTGTGAAGCAAACAGGTGCAATGCTACAGAGACGCTATCACGTTTCATACAGCCAACTCAACGAGTCTGAAAGGGGTCAAATTGTGGCCTTCAGAGTGATGGGATGGAGAATTGTCACACAAGTTTAATGTGTTGCATCCTTTATACTTTGTTTGATTGCAGTACTCACGTGAACACTATCACAACCTTAGACGTCGATTAAGAACGTCATAAGAGCAGCACTGGCATTTTGTACGTCTACCACAGCACAGATAAGATTGTCTCTACATCCAAATCTTTCAATCTGTTGCCAACCGGTTACTAGCAGTCGCACTATGGCCAAGCATACTTCTAGCCCGTCTTCCACTGAAACCAAAGCATAGACGTGCACGGGGCTGGATGGGTGCCGTCAAACTTGGATTGGAGGACCCTAGTCGTCAGCAATGAAAGCAGGTTCTGCCTGCGGGCAAGTGATGGTCGTTCACAGATACGACATAGACCTGGCGAGCACTGTCTTGTACAGTGTATTTGTCCGACCCATCCCAGGCCTTCTGCTCTGGGGTGCGAAAAGCTACAACTCTCGTTCACATTTGGTGCTTGTGGAGGAAACGCTGACCAACGGTCGATTCGTGTATATTTGCCATTCTCGCAACAGGATGGTGACGTCTTGTTTCAACACATAATATTCACCCACACACTGCACGTGAAACTCAGCATGCTCTTCCCTGGCGAACTCGATTCTCCGGACTAGTCTCCAATGGAGTATGTGTGGGGGAATGATGGGATGACAACTGAAACGTGCTACTCGTCAACCCACAACTTTAGCAGAACAACGGGAATATGTCTAGCAGGTATCTCAGTATCACTTGAGTTACATGTCTGTAAATGAAGCCATCTAGTGTAATCCATAAGCACTGATTCAACAATAAATTTTGAGTGAATTGGGAAACTGTAGGAGGGTGTATTTCCAGCGGTTTACTTATGCTGAAAATATACAGGTTTCATTCTGCATGTTTGAAAGTTTTATAGTGTGGAGGTACATCCTTCCCTTTTGTTTTGAAACTTAGTTCAACCTGTTCCCGTGAGTGGCGCCGTCACAGCATGTTTTCAAGATGGCTGCTACACTTGACGTTCGTCAGAAGCATCGTTCTGTCATTGAATTCCTGTGCTGTGAAAACGAGACATACATAAGAGGTTGAAAAAGGTGTATGAAGGTGCTGCTGTCGATCGCAGTACAATTAATTGATGGGCAAGCAGGTTACGTGATGAAAGCGGGCACGGCAATATTGAGGATTGTCCTCTCAGCGGCAGGCCTCGTGCTGCACACACTCCAGACGATGTGCAGAGAGTTAACGAATCGGAGACTGCAGAAAGACGTATTACAGTGAACGAATTGTCATGCTACCTTGGGATAGGGGATGGAATGGTTTGCAGAATACTGAAATTGTTGGCGGTAAAAAATATTTTTCCAGGTGGGTTCCCAGGATGTTGACAATGGCTCACAAAGAAACACAAAAAACGGTATGCAGCGAACGTTTGGAACAGTACGGGAATAGTGGAGATGAATTTCTTGGAAGAATTGTGACAGGTGATGAAACATGGCTCCATCATTTTTCAAGTTTACATAAACCAGTGTAAGTGACGATTTTCGTTTTGTGATATCCAGTTTAATGGAGCAGACAATACATGCAAGTATTGACAGACGTACTATTTAGTACGTAAAAAAGTTGCCAAGATTTTATTATGTACGCTACGATTTCCCTCATTACAGTAACCCCAAAAAACTACATCTGTGAAAGAGCTGAAAAAAATTACACATGGAAACGTCACGATGTATTTGTGTACACAAATGCACAAAAACAGAGAAAAATTCTCGAAATGCGTAGTGCTAAGCATAAAAATACATAATGGATGCAGTTTTCAGTATTTAAATCCGCGAAGAACACAGTTATAGGCCACCCACAAACATCCGATTATGATGAACGATGTGAAGTTACGGTACATGGAACTTCAATGACTGTCATTCAATATATTTGTGAAAGACAAGTGTGAAATTAATAACAATTTTGAAAACAGAAACCACTGAAAAGCAGAAGTACACGTAGGCCTGCACCACATTTGCAGGTCACTTCACAGAACAGACTCGACACCTTTTTAAAGAAGACCAGAACCAGTAAGAATAATTTGTGGACAGCTAATACCCGATTATCACAGTGCAAAACAACATAAGAGAGCCACTACAATAACATTAAGATACGCCGCAATCCCAGATGGAACACATTTTTTGAGGTTATAATTTACGCCTAAAATTTTTGATAAAGGATTTAACTAACCTGGGGTTTACAATAAAATGTAATATCAGACCATAGATTCCGAATTATATCCCGATTGTGATATATTTCGTCTTCTGGGCGCCACAATCTCTTCCTTTCACAAAACGTATCAGTTTCTTACTGTCCATATCTAGCATGTGAAAACGTCGGTCGATTTGACCGAAGAAAACAAACTGATTTGAATTTCACCGACTGTCGTCCGATGTCTCTATCTTCGGGATATGAGATCGGCTACACTGTGACCGTGCCCATAATGGAGTGCTGATTTGAAACAATCGGCCGTTTTCCGCTGATGTCTGTCGTCCGTAAAACCCACCGATATCGAAGCCACTGTGACCAGTGACAGATACAGATACAGAGCAGTGCATAACCGCTATGCTACAACCTAAGTGTTCCCCATTGTGTACATCACAGCTATTTTCAATGCTGCGTAGAATTATCTTCTCCTGTCTGTTATTAAAGTAAGAGGTGAACCAGTTGTTAGCTACTCGTCTGATTCCAACTTCTTCAACAATATTTTGAGATCAACACAATCAAACGCCTTTGTTAAAACAAAGAAGAACCCTAATGTTCGTAGCCTTTTATTTAATCCATCAAGTGCTTAACAGAGAAATGAGAATATAGCATTTTCAGTCGTTAAACTGCTTCTGAAACCAAACTGTACATTTAGCAGTAAATTATGTGTACTGAAATCAATTATTCTTGAATATCCAGCCTATTCAAAAACTTTACAAAATACCGATAGCATAGAAATAGGTCTGCAGCATTATCCCTCTCTCCTTTTGGCCCACTTTAGGTTACGGTAGTAACACTAAAAGTCGGCCTTTGCGATCGTCTTTTGACAGCTCGAAATTTAAATGAAAATAACGTCTTAACTATTCATCTTACACGAAAACTGAATAATAGAATTTGTAGAGGAGAAAATTCTCTACAACTTTGCTCTCTTATGTTTTTTTTCATATCTCGTAGCGTTTCAAAGATATTAGCTAAAATAACGGCGATTTTGGGATGTCTGTCTGTCCGTAACGTATTCCCCGTTTTTAAGACGAACCGTTCAACCGATCAGCAACAAATTTTACAGACATGATTGTAGGCCGCCAGAGACCTGAACCTCCCTTTTTCAATTTTTTCGGACGAAAAATACGGTAGTAATACCAAAAAAAGCCTTTTGTAATATAATTGTAATTGCAAACGAACCGTTCATCTGACAAGAAAATTGAATAACGTAATTGACAGAGGACAAAATTCTCTACAACTTAGCTCCCTTATGATTTTTCGTATCTCGTATCGTTTGAGACATATTTGCAAAAATAACGGAGATTTGACTCCCTCCATTGAATTAACGAAAACCAGCCATTCGGAGATGTCACGTGACATTCCTCGCCCAGAACTCTCTCTGGCATACGCTATCTTGCTTTGCGTATTTGATGATTTTCTTATTGTAACTTAAACGTTGTCATTTCAAAGCAATGGCGCACTGAAGAATTAACAAAAACACATCGTTCTTCGTACGATAAATGATAATCTAGTGTCTACAAATGCCATATTAGCATCAGTTAACATCTATAGTATGAGATTAAAGGACTCATCTTTCGAGTGATTGTTGTAGCGTAGTGGGCAAGGCGTTGGACTATGACGCTAAAGGTCGGTGGTTCGGAACCTGCCGCTACTTAATTTTTCTTTCCTAAAAGGATTTGACACTCTTATTAATTATCTTTTTATTATTTAGATTATTATTTTGGTCAAAAATGTTTGCAAAAACTTATAAAACTACAAATCTGAAGTGGGCCGCAAAACACGTCAGGGCAATTTTTCTATAAAGTGATTTCACAACTGACTACTTTAATCTATCAGGAAAAACACCATTCTGAATGGAAAAATTATAAATTACAAATGGGCTAACATATGTAGAACAGTAGAATTCTGCTAGATACCCCATCATATGCACAAAAGTCCTTAGTCTTCTGTGATTTAATTATTAACTCAATAGGGACAGTCTCAGAAAGCTATTTTCTAACAGTGTTATATGACTGCCTGTGGGAAAATAGGGTTCTGTTTAGTTCACATGCTATATTCAGAAAGTGATTATTAATGACTGTACATAGTGAAAAGATGTTGTGGTGGGGAATAAATGTGGAAAAATGTAATCCTGGCAGGGATCGCCAAAGGTTGTGAGGACAAAGGATGGTTGGTATGAGAGGTATAAAGGGTAGGTGAAGCTGACGCTCGAAAACCCTGATAATTTCACGTTGTTCGTGACTAATAATTATGTTTTTATTACCATATGCAAAATTCCCTGACAACTTGGATATTAAGTTTTTTTTTTTTTTTTTTTTTTTTTTTTTTTTTTTTTTTTTTTTTAAGTTTGGCCCTGTAATGCGCAACACAATTCAATCTCCTGTATTTCAGAAGTCTGACAGCAACTGGCAGTACATAAGATTTTGTTTGTACCCCTCCAAAAATATGTGACTGGGTTCTAAAAACTATAAAGTATAGTGTTGAAGACAACTGCTTATCGATTTGTTTATTGTAGTCAGTATCAAAAACATACAAGAGCAACAATAATCACAAATATTAAAATTAAATCACCACAAAACTTAGAAACGAACACAGTTGAATCTAAATCCTACTGCTGTTCTTTACATTTAAATTATTGCAGTGCAATAATTCCTACCACTGACGGGCATGTCAAATCAACCCCTATGAAGTTCGATAATTTGTTAGTGTATTGAAATTTACTACCAAGAACGCTATATGTACGAAGTATTCACTAAAGGGTTCTATTTAACAACGCTTTCCCGCAAGATGAGAATCCTGATGTAACTACAGTCTTGCTGGCGTGAGCAGGCGGTACTTACCCAAACTTGGTACCGCAGTGTGACCTCGGTGAGCAGCTGTGGAGTTGCACCTGACTGCTGATAGCTGTAATATTCGCGGCAACGTAAGAATTCCCAAAATCGGAATCTATTACTTCCTAAAATCAGCCTCTACGTTCCCGGTAAATCGCAGTGTCAACGACCTCAAACTATTTTGCAAAGTCTGTGTAAACTGGTATGCATAAAATACTGAAGGACAAGGTGACTCCAGAGAGAGAATAGTGAAACGAAATAAGCATTCTTCTTCACGTCCTCACTCTTAGGAGGCGAAACGCCAAGTGTCATCCAACGCCAACACCAACCCCTCCTCTCACCATTGTCTGTCCAGCTCTCTAACTCTCTCTTTCTCTCTCTCTCTCTCTCTCCAGTGTGGGTCCCGCCCCACAATCTCCCAGGCAACCAGACAACGGCGCACTCACATGATTGATTTCGAAAACTGTCTTAACTCTCCTCAACAGGCAATCAGAGACGACTATGCGGTCCACAGCTCTCCCCTTCGCTTCCTCTCGTCTCTCACGCCACCTCGTTGGGCGCGACAAAACATGCTCTCAAGGCCACTCTTGGTGGAATTTTCCGTCCATTAAACAACCGCATAACTGACCTCCTCCAGCTGTCCGCCTTCCCGGAGTCACATGTAATTGTCACAGGGAGCTGTCTGTTTTAGATCAGATTAGATTAATACTTGTTCCACGGATCATTTATACGACACTTCGTAATTATGTGGAACATTTCAGTTTAGTAAATGTCTATACATGACAGTCAATATTTTAAGGATTTTTTATTATAATTTTTTTATTGTATTCTATTTTATTTATTTTTTATTTAATGACTTGTTTTTTAAATTTTTTATTTAATTTAAGTTTTGTGTAAAATTTCATCTAAAGTGTAGTAGGAGTTGCCATTCAGAAAATACTTTAATTTCTTTTTAAATACTAGTTGATTATCTGTCAGACTTTTGATGCTACTTGGTAAGTGACTGAAGACTTTGGTGGCAGCATAATTCACCCCTTTCTGTGACAAAGTTAGATTTAACGGTGAATAATGAATACCACCCATTCTCCTAGAGTTGTTGCTCTACAGACTGCTATTACTTTTGAATTGAGTCGAATTGTTAATAACAAATTTTAGTGAAGATCCCTAGGTCCCTAAAAAAAATTTCTGCAGGGTGATCTTGGGTAGGCTCCACCAATTATTCTGAGATAAGTAGGATTCTCAGTCATGTATGTAATAGCTCTTTAAAACAGGGTTTTTTCCCGGATAGACTGAAATATGCTACCGTTAAACCTTTGCATAAAAAAGGGGATATGTTTGAAGTCAACAACTACCGCCCCATCTGACTTCTGACAGCTTTATCCAAAATTTTTGAAAAATTCATGTATTATGAAGTAAAAATACAGTTCTAACAAAATGTCAGTTTGGTTTTCAAAAAGCTTTTCAACAGAAAATGCTATATATATATATATATATATATATATATATATATATATATATATATATATATATATATATATATGTCTTCACTGATCAAATATTAAATGCTTTGAATAACGACATCACCAGTTGGGCTTTTTTGTGATCTCTCAAAGGCTTTTGATTGTGTAAATCATAGTCTTCTTCTAGATAGGCTTAAGTTTCGTGGTAGTAGGGGGGCAGTGCGTAATGGTTTAAATCATACTTCACTGGAAGAGTGCAGAAAGTTGAAATAAGCAGTTCACAAGATATATAAGAAAATTAATATAAAAAATGGGGTCAAACAAGGTTCGGTCTTGGCTCCTTTGCTGTTCTTAATATATGTATTAATGATTTGCCATTCTACATTCACGAAGATGCTAAGCTAGTTCTTTTTGCTGATGCTACAAGTATAGCAATGACGCCTGCATATTTCAGTCTATCCGGGAAAATACCCTGTTTTAAAGAGCTATTACATACATGACTGAGAATCCTACTGATCTCTTGGAAACAAGGTTTTAATATCCTGCCAGAAATGCCATCAATTCCACATGACCTTTTACTCTTCAGAGAGTTTATTATTTTCCTAATTTCTGACGCAGAGGTGGATGGAATTTCAATTGTATCAAATTGTGTAGGTATGGCCTCTTCCATTAATTGACTTGCTACTTCTAATGAACATTTAGATGCTATTTTCTCTACAACATTTAGAAAGTAATAATTAAAAATGTTTTCAACTTCTGACTTTTTGTTACTAACGTTTTCATTTGTTTTGATGGTAATAACATCTTTCTCTGCTCTTGGTTGCCCTGTCTCCCTTTTAAAAATATTCCAAATTGTTTTTGTTTTATTATCAGAGGACCTAATCTCAGATATGATGCAAATGCTTCTTGATTTTTGAATAACGTTTCTTAATGTAGCACAGTAGTTTTCATAATATTTTATTGCTATGTTTTTCGAAAATAAACTTGGCCGATATCACCTCATAAAAGTGGAGAAGGGACTCTGGTTGTATCTTTTCTAAAATAAGCAAACTCAGTTCCTTCAGGCCGATTCGCAGAATACTGAGCCTGCGTCCTCGCACAGTTCGGGAATGCTGTCGGACAGTTTTACAAGCTCAGTTCGCCCTAGCAGCGCTGCTCCTACTGCCTCTGCCCCCCCCCCCCCCCACAGGTAATGCAGTAAATGCCGGCCCAGTATTCCTTTCACTGTCCTCTAAGGAATGGGCCGCTCGGTCCCGCATCCAGTGGGCCGAACAAGACTGCCTTTTTCCTGCCACACCCGCCTTGCACCGAGTATTCCGCCTTTGCCAAATCACATAAGGCGCATAATGTAACAATTGTATGATTAGTCTCAAGTGAAATCGACAAATAATAATGGGAGATGGACTGCCACCTCTCAATATATCTGATTTATCAGTAACAGAAACATTTCTACTATGCACTGACTTTATATCCTCAACCTGGTGGTGCTGACCAGTCGGTTCTTTCACGTCTGAACAATTGGTTTTAATTTTATTCTAAGAGTTTGCTTTTATTTTTGGATACCGCATACTTTTTGACTTCTTAATGTCATTTTTCAGAACCTTACAATATTATTTATCACCTTTGGGAGTGCACCCGGGACAGCGACAATTCTTCGTCCGATATTTCGGCTGTCCCTCCATCTTCAAGTCGAGTCCAAGACTGAGTTCTCAGCGTCTGTGCATGCCTATTTATAATGTAAATCACGTGATGCAAAGCTACTGAGGATTAGAGTGCGCACGCTCGAAGATATCACATTCGTAGCTTCTGCGCTAGTCGTAGATGAATGTATACTTTAAAGATAAACCTGTGAGCGCTGAGTGCAAACATAAACAGAGCTGTTACGTATGCACAGTGTTTACAAATGAATAATTAATCATTGCAAGTGGTAACATCAGTCGAAAGTGAAGAAGCTGACATTCTTTCAGAACGAAGGCGAGAGTAAGTGGCTTCCGTGCACTGTCAAGATGAAATCCTTCGTCACGATTTAACTGGTTGTCCGCCAGTTGTATGTGTATAACTTCCTTCACAACTGATTACAAGAAAGTAGAAGCTGTGGTTAAAATCTTTACTTCTTTGTAATCCATGGAATGGTCAGATTTGTTGGACTGAAGAAGGCGTATATACTGCTGGTGTTCAATGCATCGTTTCTGTACAGCGCGCATGGTTTGACCTATGTAACATTTTCCACACTCACAAGGGATTTCATAAATCCCCGCTTTTCGCAATAAACAGATCAACTTTGACGGAACCCAAAAGAGCTGACGTCTTCGCTGCTGGGCGGAAGATCACATCCACTTTATGTTTCTTCATGATTCGGGCTATTTTTGAAGAAACATTACACACGTATAGGAGAAAGGCTGTAGATTTCACTTCCCTTTCCTCTTCATCTTTCTCCTTTCTGGTGTTTTTATTTGAAAGACTTTCTTAATCTGTTGTTGTGAATAGCCATTTTTCTTGAAAACTGCCTCCAGGTGTAGGAGTTCATCATGCAGGCTGTCAGCATCAGACAGGGCTCAGGAACCAAGGTTTAAAATTCGCAAAATCAAATCTCTTAACTTCAATCTGAACAGCTATGAAGTTTGGAAGCTAGAAGAAGAAGTATTGGCGGAATTAATACCGTTGGGATGGGCTGTGCTGCTTCCACAGGTAGCTTAATCGATGGAACGCTTGTCCACGAAAGGCAAAAGTCCTGGTTTGGAAGTTCAGTCTGCCAAATAGTTTTAATCTGACATGACGTTTCTTCAATTTAATTTAATTTCTATAATTTGTTACCCAACAGATACTTTCGGAACATGTTGTTAAAATCATTTATTTTTAAATTGCAACCAACAGAAAAGATATTTTCAGTCAAACTCGGTCGACGGCGTCTGACGACGGTCTGTCGGTGCCACTGTGAACACAGTCTAAGGCGGACGGCCAAGTATGAGATGTGCTGGACCAGAGCGCGACATCTGTTACCGCCTTGGAGCCTGAGTACGTAGTGTGAGTTTTGAAAGACAGAGGTCAGCACTATGAAGACGTGCGTCTAGGCAGTATTCAAATGAACAATTGAATGTATAGAAAGAACATTTATTGCAATATTTGAAAGTTTATAATATTTTATTACAGTTTTGTGTTTAGGTACATTTATGTGACTTTTTGGTAGATGTGATAGTGAGCAGACGAATAGAAGTTTATAAATACCCAAGTAGTCTCAGCAGGGCCGTATTTAGGCAAGTGCAACATGTGCAGCAAAAATTTGGGGGGGCGGCAATACTTTGCCATCCCAAAAAAATGTTAAATTTTATTTTAATGCTAATTGAAATATTAGTCTGGCATTTCATAATTTATTGTCAAAGTGTTCACAGATATTTCTACTTGTCACTAAACTGTTATTGATTGCAGTGCCGTAAACAGAAGCTTATTTTTATTTTTTATTTTTATTTTTTTTATAATCAGTTTCAATCCCAGATGGCACGGGGAGGGGGGAGGAGGGGCCGTAAACTAAATTACTGCACAGGGGCGTCGCATACCCTAAATACGGCCCCGAGGCTCACGTTTGAAAGGTATTTTCCATATATGTGTGTATGAGAATATTAATGGAGAAATTGGATATAAATATTCCGTCAGTTTATGGTGCTTCCTCTGTGATCTGATTGCTTACCAATATATTTAGCCAATTAGATTACAGCACTGCGCGCGTTCATTCCGGAACTTTGGCGTTTGCTTTGGTGCAAGAGAGGAGTCGGAGTTTATACACGGAATTGTTAACATCTCCATGATTGTGCTCCGAACTTACTGGAAGTATTTTGCGGATCGAGCTTGTTTATTGGATTAAAAAGTGTATCAAAATGCTTAGTATATCGTGTGGATAGTCGAGTAGTGAAATTCTAGTGTTTTAAATGAAAATTATGATATTATGCAACATTGAAATCGCGTGGTGTTACGCAAATCAAGAATGTGTGAAGATTTATCTGGACTGATTTGCGTAGCATTTTGCGAGCATATTGAAATTAACACCTCTCTTAGAACATTTTTGGTGACAAGGTAAATTAATTACCATAAACTGGCTTTACTAGTGAGTGCGGGTGTAGTTATTGCGTCATTTAGCATGGGCTTGGCACTGAACTGTACCTTGGAGAATACTTAAAATAATAATTACATCATACAAAATCCCATGTTAACATCATTTTAACGCAATACATCTCATCAATTATAAACAATTTTAAAAAATGCAACTGACTGAAAAGTAGAATCTCCACCTGGAGTTTCTACACAGCTTTTGACAGAGGAATTACGGTTCTTGTTTTTAGTCAGGTCAGCACTGGATGGACTGCTGAAGAGAATCGTCTCGAGGTGAGTGGAACTATGAATTGACTATTTTTCAGTGGAACCAACCAGGTTGCTGAGTTGCAATGTGTGGGGTGCCCCAGGGATTTGTTTTGGGATTGCTGCTGTTTCATCCTAAGAGAAATTGTTGACAGTTTATCTCAAGTGATGCAGCATTACGTTTCTCTTATCATAATAACAAATAGGTACACATACAGTCTACGTAAAATAGATTGTCAATAATTTTTGTTAGGATGAATGATGAAGATCAGAAGATGATGCCTAAGTAGCATCGGAACCGGTCATCAAATTAAATAAAGAGCGACCTTGCCTGAAAACCTTTATAAATTAATTCCAGGAATCCCCAACAAAACCACGTCTCCTGTACATAACATAGGTACATATTAGAGTTATATACAGGGTGTTTCACTAAGTGTGTTTGCCTCTGTAACTTATAAAATAATAGGTGATGGGAAATTTTAATGCGGTAGGTCAACACAACAAATGTTACACTTTCTGCGGAGTTATGAACATAGTTTATTGTATCATTTTCCAAACAGTTCAGCACAAAGATAAAATTTGTTAAATGGAACAATAGTTTTTTCTATCGTGCATTGGATTCGTTGAAACCAGTTGTGCCCAAATAAATTTAAACTACATTCATATCACTGTTAGTTTGGGAGCTACAATCCTTCAAAGTTTCAGGGGCAGATACCACAAACGCTGCGCATAATGCAATGCGCCTTCTAAATGGGGTGCGGCCGCGTTGCTTCAGTGGCATCGTGTCGGATCTCGCCGAGCATCAGCAACATTTCAACGTACTCGTTTGTTCGTGTATGCCATCGTCATCCGATGTCAGTAACTGTGGTATATTGAGCCCCGGTTGTTTGTGTAGCTCCAACTGTCGAGTATACGGCCGTGTGCGGCGATAGTCGGCAGTCTAACAGCGCATCGAGGAAGCTTCTCGCTCCGTGATACCGACGATGTTACAACTCGGCCGCACCACATTTAGAAGGCGCATTGCATTATGCGCAGCGTTTGTGGTATCTTTCCCCTGAAACTTTGAAGGGTTGTAGCTCCCAAACTAACAGTGATAGGAATGTAGTTTAAATTGATTTGGACGCAGCTGGTTTCAAGGAATCCAATGCACGATAGAAAAACTATTGCTCCATTCAAAAAATTATATCCTTGTGCTGTAACTCTTTGGAAAATGATACAATAAACTATGTTCATAGCTCTGCAGAAAGTGTAACATTTCTTGTATCGACCTACCGCATTAAAATTCCCCATCACTTATTATTTTATAAGTTACAGAGGCAAACACAGTGAAACACCCTGTATAAAACTGTAATCCGTCGTCTGGACTTTAAGTATAAGAGTATAAAGGCTTGCCTGCTCTGGTTTTCTCCTGCTTATTGATCGCTTGATGGCGACATCTTCCGTCTCGGACTCTTCTTCTGCACTAGACATCAGTTTGGAGAAGCTGACGCCGCTGTGGATGATCTCCTTGTATGTTCCCTGGCATTCAACGCGCCCCTGCACCGCATAGGTTCACAGTTAATATAATACATATGTACTGTAATATATTTGAATGTCATGAGATATGAACTTACCTTGTTTAGTATTAGAATTTTGTCAGCACCCTGGAGGTACTGGAGTTGATGAGTGACCAAAATTCTCGTCTTCCCATGCAGATAGGAGTTAATGCATTCGTCGAAGAGATGTTTGCCGACGTGGGTGTCAACAGCAGACAAGGGGTCGTCCAGTAGGTAGATGTCTGCCTCTCTGTACACAGCTCTGTAGGAATGAAATGGTACAGTTTGTTTTATTGTAATTTAATTGAAATTTTATTGTTCAACATTTTCATCAATCGATTGCAGAGAATTCTTGTCTGAAATTTTACGGCTTCTAACGTCACTTCAACTAAGTAGCAGCTCGTCCATTATGGGTTGTTAATAATGTGATAAATGCTTTATTTGAATGTCTCGAGTAGTTAGATTTTTGGGGGTATCAGCCCAAATCGGATTACGAGCTCTAATACTGACTATTCGGATTACAGGTGCAACGAACGTTACACCAACATTACATCGTAAAAGGAACGACACAACGACACACACACAAACACACACACACACACACACACACACACACACACGCACAGAGAGGGAGGGAGGCAGGGAGGGAGGGATAGATTATCAGGAAAGATCTGTCTCTACATCATCTCACTTCTTTTTTTCTTATGTCCTTTGGTGTTCCTTATGATAATTATTCTAAATATTTGACCTAACGTTCACCCAAAACACTACCAAATGATTCCATTGATTACCATAAGTAGCAGTAATCTACATCTACATGGGATACTATGCCAATCACATTTAAGTGCCTGGCAGAGGGTTCAACGAACCACCATTATACTATTTATCTCCCATTCCATTCTCGAATAGCGCGCGGGAAGAAAGAGCACCTGAATCTTTCTGTTCGAGCTCTGATTTCTCGTATTTTATTCTGATGATCATTTCTACCTATGTAAGTGGGAGTCAACAATATATTTTCGCATTCGGAGGAGAACGTTGTCGATTGGAGATTCGCAAGTAGCCCACGCCGCAGCGATAAGCGTCATTGTTGTAATGATTCCTATCCCAGATCCTGTATCATTTCCGTAACGCTGTCTCCCCAGTATCGTGACAATACGAAACGAGCTACCCCTCTTTGGACACTTCGATATCCTCCGTCAAACCCACCTGATAAGGATCCCACACTGGGCTGCAATACTCCAAAAATGGACGGACAAGCGTAGTGTAGCCGGCCGCGGTGGCCGAGGGGACTGAGGCGCTCCAGTCATGGTCTGCACGGCCACTACGGTCGGGGGTTCGAATCCCCCCTCGGGCATGGATATTTGTGCCGTCCTTCGTGTTAGCTAGTTCATAAGTAGTTTGTAAGTTTAGGGGCTGATGACCCCGTAGTTAAGTCCCATAAGCTTAACAAACATTTGAAGCGTAGTGTATGCAGTTTCCTTTGTAGTTCTGTTGCATGTTTTAAGGGTTCTGCCAATAAAACGCAGTCTCTTATTCGCCTTTCCCACGATATTATCTACGTGTTCTTTCCAATTTAAGTCTGAAGTAATAGTAATTCCTAGGTATTTTGTGGAGTTTACGGCCTTCACTTTTGATTGATTTATCTTGTAAACAAAGTTTAACGGATTTCTTTTCGTACTCATGTGGACCACTTCACACTTCTCATTATTTAGCGTCAATTGCCAATTTTTACACCGTAGTGATATCTTATTCAGATCGTTCTGCAGTTTGTTTTGACCTTCAGATGATTTTACTAGATGGTAAATGACGGCGTCATCTGCAAACAACCTAAGAGACCTACCTAGATTTTCCCCTAAATCGTTTATGTAAAGAAGAAACAGCAGAGGACCAATAACACTACCCTGTGGAACGCCCGATATCACCTCTGTTTTAGCCGATGCCTCTTCGAAAATAATTATTGAACTTAACTCTTAGAAAATGTATAGCCATCGAACAATTCTCGATGTACACCTGTTAATATAACCTTTTAACTTAGGAAATGTAAAGTCCAATATCAGCAGCACCTGGCCACACTTCTAAGGTGGAGTCAGGAGAGTCCCAACGCAACAGAACACGTCCAAAACTGCAAACTGGCACTGCCTCGATTAATTCTTCCTTAAGTTCTGACCCAATTAGTTTGTGACATTCTCTGTAAACGATCATAACAACAACTTCCAAGTCCAAAACAATTAAATTGCTATCCTTGCAATCATAATTAACCTATAACAAGCGATTTCACCCATTTCGAAGAGCCCCCCGTTCCCCCATACACATGAGACAAGCAAGTTACTGTAGATACCTCTTCTAGTAGCTCTCACAATTAAATAAAGTTTTCAACTCGCACCACGCATAAACCATATTCGTTGCATCCATTCCGAATATCCAACTAATGTCGCTCCGTCTCAAGATCCTGCAAGTTATTACGCTATGCATAGTCCACCAGAACATATTTCTGAATCGCTTTCTATCAGTCATTGTACCACTTACTTCGTGTATTTAACAACAGTGGTGTGCAAATAGTCAACGTCATGTCTCTTCTGATGATTCACAACATCGCACATTCCTCGCCAGTTGTTACTCTCGATAGATGCAAAAAATTCAAATGTTTGTAAATCTATCGGACCAAACTGCGTGGTCATCAGTCCATAGCTTACAAAGTACTTAAACTAAGGTAAACTAACCTAAGGACAACACACACACACACACACACACACACACACACACACACACATACACACACACACACACCCTGCCCCAGGGTGGACTCGAACCTCCGACGGCGAGCAACCGCGCGCTCCGCAGCGAGACGCCTTAGATCGCTCAACTCTCCACCGCGGCCGATAGAAGCACGTCATACCAAAAAATTCATCATAAAAAATGAATTACACACAGAATAGTTTATGAGGAAATATGTATCAAAATACCAACAACACGTTATTTTCCTTCTATGCATTATCCAGTCACTCACAGCCCCAATACAATTCTGTCCCTAATCAATATAATAAAACGCTCAAAAATTTTATTCACCGCTACAAGCAATCCTCTTAGGATTAAATCTAGTCTGTACACTCCAATGATGGAAACTAGGTCACTTTAAGTCATCAAACTATCAAAGATTTATTGAACCCTGTGCTTCTCGGCTGAATGCGTGTTACCACCTCAACTTCTCCTGTACAGTACTGAGATGCATCCATTCATATCATAAGTACCACTGACAGATTAGTTGAATACACCAATGTGCTCGCACACTGAGTACATTTCGTCTATGTCGCTTGATTTTGCATTGGAGGACTATGACTTTGCTGTCTACAGAGTAAAATACCAGAAGGACTGAATATTCCACAGTCTACTCGACATACACCAAACGGATCATTATTATCCCCCCAATTTTTTCTCTTCTACCAGTCATCAGAATATTTATTGATAACTTGTCAGGATACATTTATAAAGCCAGACATTGCGTAAATGAGATCTGTTTTACAATGAAATTAGGTCACCAAAAAGATACCCGGAATTCACAAACCGTGGGGCCCACTACGTCATTAGACAAAACCCCGTTATCTTTTTGAATAACCGGAAACGTCTCTTATTTTTATTCTCTTTTCATGATGGAAACACAACCTTTTGGATTACATACCCCGCCGGCCGCGGTGGCCGAGGGGACTAAGGCGCTCCAGTCACGGTCTGCCTGGCCACTACGGTCGGGGGTTCGAATCCCCCCTCGGGCATGGATATTTGTGCCGTCCTAGTTCGTAAGTAGTTCATAAGTAGTTTGTAAGTTTAGGGACTGATGACCCCGCAGTAAGTCCCATAGACTATACAAACATTTGATTACATACCCCAGGTGGTAACCAATCCATTCCCGATAATGAGACAAGTATACCTACGGATTCTGGGGAGTCTAAAAATTGAAACAAACGTTAGACATAGTGAGAGAAAAAATGTAATGACAACAGCTGTACAGGAGACTAGATTTACAGGTAAAAGTTGTATTGAATCAGAAGGTTTTAGAATATTCAAAGGAACACCCGGTAAAAGAGTCACAAAAAGTGTACCACATCTAGGCGCTGGCTTTATTGTCAATAAGAAAATGATGTTATTTGATTTTTCCTTCTTACAAGAAGGCGATCTGTCAACATGACACAATGGAGAAGGCGTTTGACGTATTTTAACCATTTTATGTGTGACGTACCATTTATCAAAGTTAAGTATTTTATGATTGACATAGCATATTAATGTCATGCACCTTCATGAAACGAAAACATGAGACCCTAAGTGGATCGATACCGGTTGTCAGAAAAATAAATTAATTAATTGCAATCTTGGCATTTTAATACTTCAAAGAAACTGATAGATTCAATCTTGGAATTCTCTTCAGATTGTGGAAGATTGTGTCAATGCTGTCGTTTAAATCTGTGAATAAAGATCATACAATAGTAAATTTCCATGCTCCCACAAATGAATAAAAAATTTATATAAATAAACTGGAGGATCTCAACAACAAAACCTTACACAGAATACCAAATAAAACAGCTACTGAAACTATACTGACAATATGGGTGTTTATATATATATATATATATATATATATATATATATATATATATATATAAACACCCATGGTGGAATTAAGATTGCAATTAAGCAATTGAAAAGCGAAAAGAAGCTTTGATAAAAAGGAATAGCGAGAAAACCTCTGATAATTATGAAAATTTCTTGGATGTTAGGAAAATAACTAAAATAACTAAGACACTCTTCAGCAAAAATCAAATCGATGAAATAGAAGCGAATTTCAGAAGACATCATACTCCAGAATTTTATAAAGCTTTTAAATCACAACTTTCCAAATTTAAACCTACGTTACATGTAAAAGAACTTGATGCAAAACTAAATTTGAATGACAGATCATGTCTCCAGCTTCTGGAAATTACTTTTCACCTTACTAAATAAAGAAAATCCAAATGAAAAGCTCCCACATTAGATGCATGCAAAATATACAAGGCATGAAAAATAACATAGCTGGAGATGAAGGTCGCATATTGGTTGAAATGTGGAAATACGCAGATCAGGTTACAATAAAACAACTCCATGATATCATAGTGAATATTTGGGAAAAAGAAACTCTAACTTCAGATTGGACCATAGCAACTATTCATCCAATTCATGAAAAAGGCGATAAGAGTGATCTGAACAACTAACGAGGAATCTCTGTGCAAGATCTTAAATATATATTGCAGAGGAGTTACGTAAGTGCAGATTTACAATAATGAAATATATTTAAACGGTAACGTAATCACTTCACTTTGCTCTTTTCAAGGGATTTTTAGAATTTTCATTTCTTGGCAAGCATAGTTTAATCATGTCTTCTCTAGTACATGATTCTTGGTTCCAAGCAAAACACCTTTACAAGAATTTTTAGATACTAAATAACTTCTTAACTGCATGTAGTTACCGCATTGATTCCAATGTGCTTGAAAACTGGTGATCGCAACCACAGCCACAAACCCTGGAACCATTCGATACCGATGAGTCTAATGTTCCCTCTATACACCTAGTTTTCTTTCCCTTTTACGGCTGTTCAATAAATCACCTACGTACAGCTTTTCCATGCTTGTTCTCCAGCCCAGTCTTATTTTTCTGTAGTTAGTCACTTACTACTTCATTTTAGTTTCTTCCATCTTCATTGACATAAGGTTGCACGCACGCTGCCTGGTCTCTATAAGCGCACATTATTTCTCCAATCTCCCGTTACATACTGTAGTGATCACATTTAATTAGATTTAGAAAGTACATCCATATAGTAATCTAAAGAATTGCAGCTTAGTTAGTTATATTTTGTCTGCGAAAATAAATGAGAAACTGACCAGTTTACGTCTCAGATATTCCGCAGATCAAATGTCTCGTGTCTTCTTCTTACTGTTTGTTACTTCAGGTATCAAAAGAGGACAGCGGCAGTGACAAGTTGCCATAGTTATGGCCAGCTTTCAAATACCCAGGCAAAACTTCAGACAGAAGCTGTTTCGTGAAGAATAGTAAATATCTTATGAGGGGGATACAGAGACGAATTTCAATTAAAAAAGCTATACAACATGTGTCCAATTTATGTTAAGAACAGTTCAATTAATTTTCGTTTCGTGTATTGGTACATCAGTTGTTATGGGCGTGTTTATTCAATGTCAGAAACGAAGTGTTGATGTTCAAGTTATATAGTCGTGTTTTATTTAATTTACATTGAAGCTTTCATTTCGTTTCGTGAGCAAGTCCATTGTACTGTAGCGTGTACACATGCCGCAGGTATTGACATATGCCAAACACGCCAATGTTCCTATGAGGTGATGAAGAGGCTTTCTTCGCATAGAGTAGGGTGGAGAGCTCCATGAAACCAGCCTCCGGACTGAAGACAAAAACAACAACATCAAATAAGCCGATATGGTATTTGTGCATGGTTTTTGTGATGGAAACTTAGGTGCTGTTTGTACAAAATACGGCATACGGTGTCCTAACCGCAGACTACCAGATTGAACAGTGTTTAGTCGTGAGTGTTCAATACAATGAGTGACACTGGTATAGTGCGCAGCAGTGTTATTGCATCTGAACGTGTAGATGAAGAAATTGTGGATGAAGAAATCTGTTAAACTTCACTTACATCATAAATCACTCAACTCTAAAGACCGTAAATTTAATTAAACTCCTAAGAAGTACAATTATGAACAAATTTAATTGGAAAGGACGCACAGAAAAATCGTAGGGAAGATGCGATTCATTGGCAGAAGATGCAACAGTTCTGGTAAATAAACCGTTTGCACTACACTCCTATTTTGGAGTATTGGTGCGTACTATGGCATCCTCACCAAGTGGGACTGGCGGACAATATAGAAAAAGTTGTACAATCGCGATATAGGGGAGAAAGTGTCACAGAAATGATGCACTTGTTGGGGTGGAAATCATTGAAAGAAAGACGTTATCTGTTGCTGCGAGATTTATTTACGAAATTCGTCAACGTTTTCATCTTTCGAATGCGAAGATATTTTTGTTAGCACCCACCTACATAGGGAATACATGATCATCTTAACAAAACATCGAAAACGGAAAGATTCAGTCGTTCCTTTTTCCCGCGCGCTATTAGAGAATGGAACGATATAGAAATATCATAAAAGTGGTTCGATTAACCCTCCGCCATACTCTTAAATGTGTTTAGCAGAGTATTTATGTAGATGTAGGTGTAGTGGATTTATAGTACCCGTTACCCAGATTTAAATCACGTAGAGCACGTGTGAGGCGCTTTGGGGGAGACATCGTGCAATACGTCCCATTGCATCAACGCGTATCGAGCAATTGTCAATGGCGCTTTAGGCGGTGTAGAACATCTGACCATAAGACCTCTCCGTCTAAGTTGTGGTCAGATTTCGATTAGAGCAATAAATTAGAAAATCTAAGCCTTTAAAAAAAAAAAAAAAAAAAAAAAAAAAGGAAAATTAGATGCCAGGTGAAAGGGGGGGGGGGGGGAGGGAGGAACGTAAAGTGATTTGTTGCACAGCGGCGTCGCATAGCCTAAATACGGCCCTGGTTCCTTGTCTTGTCCTTTAGTAAACATTCTCAGCAACTTTCTTGTACCGGGTATAGTCATTTATTGCTTAGTAAAGTCACCAGGAGATCAATAGCAACTGCAAAACGATTTAGATGAGATACCTGCAGGGCGCAAATCATGTCATTGGACTGTAAATAATGACTAATGAGAAGTGTGAAGTGCCGGCCGCGGTGGCCGAGGAGACTGAGGCGCTCCAGTCACGGTCTGCACGGCCACTACGGTCGGGGGTTCGAATCCCCCCCTCGGGCATGGATATTTGTGCCGTCCTAGTTCGTAAGTAGTTTGTAAGTTTAGGGACTGATGACCCCGTAGTTAAGTCCCTTCAGCTGTACAAACATTTTGATTTTGAAGTGTGAAGTCATCCACGTGAGCACTAAAAGAAATTCGTTACACTTCATTTGTGCGATAAATAATTCAAATTTAAATACCTAGGAATCACAGCTTCAAAGACCACCGGTAATTGTAAAATTAACTCTAGCTGAAGGGAGCCAGTTAAAAGCTCACTTTAAACATATAATTCTGGCCGTAAAAAACCAGCTAAAGGATTCGCGTGAACTACTAACTACTTCCTGCAACAGAATCTTGTTCCCTGGCCCCAGAATTTAGAACTGTCTCAAAATTTACTTTCGCAGCAGAAAGACAACGCACATCGTAGATCACGAGAATTACACACAATCATTTATATACAAGCCACTCCGAACTAAACCATTTCATGAAGGTGGCTGTGAGAACATTTATGGTGCAACGTAATTAAAAATATGATAATATGCATCTGAATTTGTTATCAGGACTATGAAAAACAACATTAAACAAAAAGTGAGGGTATTCATTAACTAATATACATAAGTAGAACAATATTTCACTGATAATAACCTATTTATTCAGTTAAAACGTTACCAAATGGGGGCACCAATTTTGTTAAACAATAAAAACGCATCCCGCATTGAAATATAAACTAAAGTAATCTAAACTGAACATCGTCGGTGGGGGGGGGGGTGATTTACAATCAATAAGCATTCAACCATTCACACGCGTGAAGCAAAGTGAAACTCACCCAACTCAGCGTGCTGATACGAAGCAGAAGCAGGCGCTGCTATCGTAGGCGAAATTCAGCGAACCAGGATGCACCACACAACACAAGAAAAAATAAACTTCGTAGGTCGCTCTGGTCTGTCTTTCTTTACTTGAGATGGTATGGGATAATAGCAAGATTAATTTCCATTCTAAATCAAACCGTGAGAATGCAGAATTACTGAGACACCCGGCACGTGTCTGCTACATTACATATTTGCACCCCACTGAAGGCGAAGTGCTTAAAGATCGCATTCATTTCAACAAAAACCAACTGAATCACAGATTACGAAGCAAGAATACACAATAGGAAGGCACTGGTATGTGAACAGTGGCGAGAACTCAAGTGATTAGCTACAAACCCTTGAGTAGGGAGCGGCGTGGATCCGAAAACCAGAAAAAATACAAAAATTATATTTCAGAAATACAAAAAATTGCCACGGCATACAACCAGTAGAGATGCGTAGGATATCACAAGGAAGCTAAAGATACAGTTAGACGCAATTGGGAAGGTTTTACACGGATGAACGAGTCCATTATTCAAAAAGCAGAAAAATGCAATAAATTCAAAGTCGGAATAAATCAACTAAAAATGCGGCATGCAGCCCCTAGAAATACATAGTATTTCATAAGCAAGCTAATAAAGGGGGCTGTACAAGGCTAGAACAGAATTTACTGGGGGAGCCTGAATGCAAAGTACAGGTTTGGAAACGAAACTACAATTTAAAAATAGACAGACAGGAGATTGCGAGGAGCTAATGGAAATCAGAAAGATACTTGCACAATTTCTTGCCTGAAGGGCATAGAAACAGACACAGGGGTAGCTGAAGGCTTTGTCCTAAAAACACACCACAAGGAGTACATATCACTCGTGGAAGTAGAAAACAGAAAAGAATATTTAACATGCACTTAACAGAATAAAAATATTACCGCATATTATTCGCGTTCCACAAAGTTAGAAATTAAACAGAGTTCATACACCACCAGCTAGTCTCACACAGGTTACCGATTCCTAGCCGTTATCAAATGTTCAAATGTTTGTAAAGTCTATGGGACTTAACTACGGGGTTATCAGTCCCTAAACTTACAAACTACTTATGAACTAACTAAGGACGGCACAAATATCCATGCCCGAGGGGGGATTCGAACCCCCGACCGCAGTGGCCGTGCAGACCTTGACTGAAGCGCCTCAGTCCCCTCGGCCACCGCGGCCGGCTAGCCGTTATCAAACCGAATTAGTTGCATATTCACTGTGTTTACCTATGCAAAATCATCGAAATGAAATTGGGTACATTTCCGTACCTGATTGGAGAAACGTATCCCGAAAAATGAACCTAAGATCTGAAGTCTAACAGGGGACTGAGGCGCTCCAGTCACGGTCTACACGGCCATTACGGTCGGGGGTTCGAATCCCCCATCGGGCATGGATATTTGTGCCGTCCTTCGTGTTAGCTAGTTCATAAGTAGTTTGTAAGTTTAGGGGCTGATGACCCTGTAGTCCAATAAGCTTTACAAACATTTGAACATTTTTTTGAAGTCTAAGAAACCTCACAAGGAATCGCTACCATCTCAAGGGAGAAAAGAAAATCCAGAACGTCTTACCAGGACAAAGCGCAGCCACCGAATGTCCAGATCGGCCACCCAGTCCCCTCCACCACCGGAAATCCACCGGAAATTGGCAGGAACCCCCGGAAAAACCGAGGTGGTGGGGAGAACTGAAACTCGCGCGTCCTGCCGAGGCTCGCTAACTGGGCATTGCCAACCCAACTTTTAACTAAAGGCTGGAGGAACCTCTTTGGTAGCATCAAAAGCATAGGTTGGTAACGACTACTATCAATACAAAGCCAGAGAACACTAGTAGCGAGCAGTCAGCAGCTGACGACGAAAATTCTCATACCTACACTCAGACTGCCATGCTAGAAGATTCTCATACATGCACATGCAGAATGAATGAGCGTGTGGCTTTCTTGGCCGGGAGAACCCTCGCGGGTTTTATTCGGTCGCCTTAGTGTAAGTCTTTTTATTTGACTTATGTGCCAATGATCATAAGATGATGATGATTAGGTGAACACACAACACCCAGTCCCCTTCCGGGAATCGAACCCGGGCCCCCTACGTGATAGTCAGCGACGCTACCGCTGAGCTACAGAGGCGGATGCACATGCAGAATAAAGCAAGTACACATTCTCACAGGAACAGTGGCGTCGCAGAGAAATCGTTCATATTGCCACGTTCATTGACACAATGATAAATTATTAGCATAATAAAAACCCAGCAATATTACAGAAACTAACATTTAAAAACATAGACATAATGAAAAATTATTAGCATAATAAAATCCCAGCAATATTACGGAAACTAACATTTAAAAACATGGAATGAAATGCTATTTCTCATGCCTCCGAATGAGAGGGGTTCTCGTTTAGCAAAAATTGCCGTCTAGTGAGCTTAGATAATTTACAACGTTAAAACCTAGGGAAGACGGCAGACAGCAGTCTTTCAAGCTACAAACAACTTTAATTTCTAAGAAGACCCTGAAAATATCGTTGGGGACGAGAACCAAACGCTGCTTTTCAGTGGCAGAACATTATGAAGATGCAACAATTCCAAATATTGAACATTTTCCCATATTTGGCGTAATATTCTTCAAGTCAGTAAGTGTCTTGTGCTACAAATTGTTTTTCAAGTATCCCATATTCTTTTACAAGTTTTAATCAAACTCAATAACACATTTCATCAAGGTCCATTGGTTTAGTAGTGAGAACGTAACAGACTCATATTGTCATCTACATACAGTGGCACGCAGGCAGCCGTTGACCCACCTGGCGAGGTTGACCCTGGCCCTCTGGCCTCCGCTGAGGGTGATGCCCTTCTCGCCCACCAGCGTCTTGTCTCCGTAGGGCAGCAGCTCAAAGTCCTTGGACAGGGCGCACGCCTCCACCACGCTCTGGTACTTCCTCCTGTCGTACGGCTGTCCGAACAGGATGTTCTGCCGCACCGTGCCCACGAATATCCATGGCTCCTGGCTCGCGTACGATACCTTCCCGCCAATCTTGAGGTTTCCAGACGTTGGTGACAGCTCGTTTAGCAGCAGGTACAGCAGGGAGCTCTATACGAACAAAACACAAAAAGTAATGGATAAGTTTATCGATAAAATTATCTGACACGGCCAGGGCTGGAAGGCTATCTGTATATCATCTGGTAAAAAATTTCTTGCCAGGATCGCAATCATTAATAGATTTGACGAATCTCAATCATCATCATTAGGTTATCATTGGATCCGAAGGTGATCATTGAGATCCATCTAAACTAGTAACCACGATGAAAATAAAGTTGAGAAAATTCTACCTTGGTTGCGAAGAATGGCAACTAGCTCTCAATGTAGAAAAATGTAAGGTGATGCGCATGAGAAGGAAAAACAATCCAATAATGTTCGAATACAGCATTAGTAGTCAGCGTCTTGATGCTGTCGCGTCTTGAAATATCTAGGCGTAACATTGCAGAGCGATATGAAATGGAACGAACATGTAAGGACAGTTGTGAGTAAGGCGGACAGCCGACTTCGGTTTATTGGGAGAATTTTGGGAAGATGTCCTTCACCTGTAAAGGAGACCGCGTATAAAACGCTTGTATGACCACGTCTTGAGTATTGCTCAAGTGTTTGGGACCCGCAGCAGAACAGTTTAAAGGAAGACATAGATGCAGTTCAGAGGCGAGCAGCTAGATTTGTTACTGGTAGGTTCGAACAATGCGCGATTGTCACGGAAATGCTCCGGCAACTCAATTAGGGATCGCTAGAGGAAAGACGACGTTCTTTTCGGGAATTTCTGTTGAGTAAATTTAGAGGTCCGGAATTTGAAGCTGAGTGTAGTACGATCTTGCTGCCGCCTACTTACATTTTGCGTTTAGATCACAAAGACAAGATAAGGGAAATTAGGCTCGTACGGAGGCATATAGGCATTCTTTTTTTTTCTCGTTCTATTTGGGAGTGGAAAAGGAAAGGAAATGCCTAGTAGTGGTACAGTGTACCCTCCGCCACGCACCTTACGGTGAATTGCGGAGTATGTATGTAGATGTAGATGTAACAATTCCTTCCAAGAATGTTCTTATCGTCATCGTTCTTTCGAATGTGCTCCCCATTCATCATTTCTTCTAGCAAATTCTTTCTTAATTTTAGGATATTATAGATCAATTTGGTGGAGCCGTGGTGGAGTAGCCGTGCGGTCTAAGGCACCTCGCTGCGGAACGCGATGTTACTCGCCGTCGGAGGTTCGAGTCCTCCCTGGGGCATGGGTGTGTGTGTGTGTTGTCCTTATGTTAGTTACTTTATTTTAAGTAGTTTGTAAGCTACGGACTGATGACCTCGCAGTTTGGTCCGATAGATTTACAAACATTTGAATATTTTGAAGTAGGTGGAACACTGAGTTCAGTGTTCAAAAATCATCAAGAGAGAATTAGAAATCTTCAAACATATCAACCGTTGCAGGGCTTCAAATAAATTTAATGGCGAAGCTACAAATTTGTGATGGTCTGGGCTTCGAAACCGACTTTCGGGGCAGCGGTCGTCTTAATCAATGTTTCTTCATTCCTTTTGCTTCTTCCTTGCTATCACCAAAAGCACCTCGAACATCAAGCTTCCCAGCTATGATGTCGTTGGATGCACTCCTCTATGTAAGAAGTGCATTTGCGTCATTGGATGGAGGTTTGCACGTATGCCTAAAATTAGATAGTTCTGATTCATTCTGAAGTAAAAAAAATTAAAAGCATTCCATCTTCTTCCTGGAAATTAAAAACTAAAAAGAAGATGCTGTTCGTGCTTCTTTGCCGTTGGGCAAACATAAAATACTTTATCTTCTCGGTATAAATTAATATGCATTTCAAAGAACAATAGAAATTTAATTCTTTGTTCGTTTAGGGCAGAAACTGTTTTCTCCTTACAAAAAAAAAAAAAAAAAAAAAAAAAAAATGTTTGATTTAAGCACATCCTTCATACTCGTCTTGAAGAGACTTATGGAGCTGCATAGAAATTAAAACTGTTCTGTTAATACAAAACAGAAAAACCACAGGAACAGGCATTGAAAACAGCAAACAAAACACCTGCTTTTTGGTTGCACTAGGTAGGCGATACGTTTGTTTTGTGGAGGCATGGTAGAGAGGAACTATATCATTTTCTGCAACACCTCAACTGGATTAATTCTAGAATCCAGTTTACCATGCAGAAGGAGGCAGACGGAAAACAGAATTTTCTTGACGTGTCAGTTTTCAAAAAGGGTAATGGCAGATTGGGCCATACAGTTTATTGGAAGCCCACAAACACAGATCGTTATCTGCACCGGGATTCAAACTACCACCCACAGAAAAAGCGGGGCATTATGAAGACTTTGGCTGACGGAATGACGAAACGGAATGTTGCCGTTATTTACAAACCTACTCGGAAGATATAGGATCACCTGGAATCGGCAAAGGATACTCGTAAACCGCCGGAAAAAGCAGGAATTTCAAATCAAATGTTCAAATGTTTGTATAGCTTATGGGACTTAACTACGGGGTCATCAGTCCCTGAACTTACAAACTACTTATCAACTAGCTGATCCTAAGGACGGCACAAATATCCATGCCCGAGGGGGGATTCGAACCCCCAACCGTAGTGGCCGTGCAGACCGTGACTGGAGCGCCTCAGTCCCCTCGGCTACCGCGGCCGGCACAAAAAAGCAGGAATTTATAGGATTCAGTGTGGCTGTGGAGACGTATACGTGGGTACCACAAAAATAACAGTCAAAAAACGACTAGATGAGCACAAGGGAAACTGTAGAAGGGGATATATTGACAGATCAACTGTTGCTGAACATGTTTTTCAACAAGGGGACCACCTTATTCAATTTGATAAGACTCATGTTTTAGCAGCCACAAATGGATACCACAAAAGACTGTACAGAGAGGCTATAGAAATTTTAAAACACCCCAATAATATCAACAGTATGGAGGAGAGCGTGAAACTAAAGTAAATCTGGATTCCGGTTTTGAAGAAGTGTAACAGTCTTCCACAATGGGACGATATTAACGAACGGCGGCAGTCGGCAACGACGAATTGCGCACGCATATCAAAAACATCTGACGTCACACCTCTGCGCGCGAGCCCTCGTAAACGGAGTTTCGCTTCAGTCAGTAGCGAGCCAGGGTGTGCACCGGACATTCAAAAGTGCCACGATCCCCCTTGAAAATGGGTTCCATTAATAAATAAACAAGACCATGGCATAATTGCCCGGAAATTTTTAGTAATTTTGATAATACGCGCATGCCACCTGGCGGCAAGTAACAATGTTATTTGAAAATATGACTTGAATATGCACTACATTCCACACTGTATGAAACATTACTATAAATCAGTTACCCTTTTCACTAATATAATACGCATAATTTACAAACACTCTGAAAATATAATCAACATGCGTGCAAGGTACCTCCGAGGCAACAGTTCATACCGAGAATACAAGAATTACTTAAGTGCTGAAAGATAAAATGAATTAAAAGACAAGAATGTACGTGAACGGTAAGCAAAATGCTAGTCACGAACTTCCGTCTTCTTGTCTGAGTACGATCACTCGCTGATGAATGCGTGTGGAAACTTTTTTTGTAACGTAAGATAAGGTAAGAATAAGATAAGATAACGTAAGACAGGGTTATTCAATTTGTACATTGAGCAAGCTTTAAAGGAAAGCAAGGAGAAATTTGGAGAAGGAATTAAAGTTCAGGGTGAAGAATTAAAAACATTGCGTTTTGCCGACGACATAGTAATTATGTCAGATACAGCAAATGACCTAGAAGAGTAATTGAACGGAATGGACAGTGTGCTGAAAGGGGCATATAAGATGAAGATTAACAAGAGCAAAACTAGGGTAATGGAGTGCAGTGTAAGAAAATCAGGTGATGCTGAAGGATTTAGATTGGGAAACGAAGCAATAAAGGAGGTAGATGAGTTTTGTTACTTGGGCAGTAAAATAACAAATGATGGTCGCAGTACAGAGGATATAAAATTCAGAATGGCAATGGGTAGAAAAGCGTTCTTGAAAAAGAGAAATTTGTTAACATCGAATATTGATTTAAGCCTAAGGAAGTCCTTTCTGAAGGCATTTGTATGGAATGTTGGCTTGTATGGGAGTGAGACATGAACGATAAACGGTGCGGACAGGAAGAGGATTGAGGTTTTTGAAATATGGTGCTACAGAAGAATGCTGAAGATTAGGTGGGTGGATCACGTAACTAATGAGGAGGTACTGAACAGAATTGGGGAGAAAAGGAATTTCTGGCATACCTTGACTAAAAGAAGAGATAGATTGGTAGGACACATTCTTAGATATAAAGGAATTGTGAATTTAGCGTTGGAGAGAAGTGTATGGGGAAAAAATCGCATGGGAAGACCAAGAGATGGATACAGTAAGCAGATTCAGACAGATGTAGGTTGTCGCTCTTATGTGGAGATGAAGAGGCTTGCTAAGGATAGGGTATTGTCGAGAGCTGCATCAAACCAGTCTCCGGACTGAAGACCACAACAACAACAAGATAAGACACAAAAATACGTTTCCAGACACATTAGCTACAGACAAAATGCAATTTTAGTAAGCTAAAATGTTTGTTTCACCTTTCCACAACCGACAGGTCCCACAATGGCGCATAGCTTTCCGGGTGAGAGGTGGAGGTTTATGGAGGAGAGACACGGGGTGGAGCCATCCCACGTGGCGGACACGTGCTGCAGGGAGACCTCCCCTGTCGCTGCTCCCGCGTTTCTGTCTCTCATAGTCGCCTCTGGCTTAAGCAGGAACTCCTGTAAGAAAAAAGAAATTTTACAATTATTTACGACATTTTGCTACTGTTAAGTGTAGCAAAAAAGTTAGTACAACTCTACTCCTATACTGTCTCTATAAATATTTGTAAATTTTTGTTAACAGCGAAAAAAGAAAAACCTGATATTTATCAGAAGCAATCATTAGCTACAGGAATACAAGGGTTGGTACTAAAATTTAAATAAATGACGCAATGATATGTTACTAAGACTTCGAAATTAAACGCTAAAAATATATTATTAGTTCTGCTGTTGAAGAGTAAAATAACATATGATGAGCGTAATAGAGAGTGTATAAAGTAGGGATAGAAGTACCCACGATGCAGGACAAGGACGTAACATGCAGATATTAGAGGAACGTAAATATGAGATGCAGTTTTGAGATGTGATTACGGGAGAGAGTGGGAACGAAAAATGTTCAAATGTTTGTTAAGCTTATGGGACTTAACTACGGTGTCATCAGTCCCTAAACTTACAAACTACTTATCAACTACCTTACACTAAGGACGGCACAAATATCCATGCCCGAGGGGGGGATTCGAACCCCCGACCGTAGTGGCCGTGCAGACCGTGACTAAAGCGCCTCAGTCCCCTCGGCCACCGCGGCCGGCTGGGAACGAAAAAGGGAGACGCAGACAAGAGAGAAAAGCGGCAGACAATTTGAAAAAAAGACATAAATTGGGATGAGATGTAGAATAAAGGGAATAGGAACTGTTTTGAGTGGGCTGTGTGAAAAAAGTAGGTTACTGTAGGTTGAGGTCAAGATGATTCAGAGACCATAGATGGTGTTCTAAGAATGACACTCATCTGAATAGTACAGAAAAGCTGGTGTGCAGGATAAGATCCAAAAAAAAAAAAAGTTCAAATGTTTGTTAAGCTTATGGGACTTAACTACGGGGTCATCAGTCCCTAAACTTACAAACCTTATCAACTACCTTATACTAAGGACGGCACAAATATCCATGTCCGAGGGGGGATTCGAACCCCTGACCGTAGTGGCCGTGCAGACCGTGACTGGAGCGCCTCAGTCTCCTCGGCCACCGCGGCCGGTGATAAGATCCAGTTGGCCGACAGTGAGAAGTAGCCATTGAATCAAGCATGTTTTGCTGAGCTGTATGGTGATCCACTTTGTTGTTGGCCACAATTTGGTGTCGACCTTTCATCCTGGTCTACCCAGTCAGTAGTCGTACCAGTATGAAAAGCTGTTCATTGATTTTCGTTTTAATAGTATTTTTCTTTTTGTTAAGACTACTATATGGAACTGCTAATTCACACTCATATGCATTGATTCACTCCATCGTTTCTTCGTTCTGCTGACAAGGGGCGGAATAATCTGACAAATATTCCAGTAAATCTGCAACGGAGCAAAGGTCCTGCAGTGAGGAGATTATACAGTACGGTGGTTTGTGCTGACCTCTATACGTTCGACAGAGACCCGAGCTTCCTGTACGGCTGCTATCCCCATGGGGAAGAAGATGGCCAGTGCTACGTTAAGGACGTTGTAGCACTGACAGATTGAGAATATCTGCAACAGAGAAGAAGCGCGTGATAATAGCACAGAAACAATGAAAACACTGGTATCTTATTTAAGTTGTTGTTGCATCTATCCACAAAAAAGAGCTCTTATTACGCAGCATTCAAAGACACGATAATACGGAAACACAGTATTATCATAAGTTTATATTACAAACCATTTACTATTGATTACTTCCAAACAGGCTCATCTTCAAAACTGTTGAAAGTTCCCTGTCTAGACGCTGGTCGTAATGTGTTACTCCTGTTCTTGTAAATATCGTGAAAATTAAAGACATCTAAGATTTGCTTTGGAGCAAAGACATCTCTCATCATTTGAGTTGGACATATATTTCTCTTTAAAATTCTTTGATTGGATGTTGCTGCTTGTAAAACATTTTTCCTATTTGCTACCCATCCATTTGTTAGCTTCTCATCTTTCAAAGGAAACCTACATTCATTGTAAAGCTAATTGCTTTCCTGTAATTATTTTAAAAATAATTAAAATTGCAGGAGTCTACCTAAAAATTTGTATGTATTAAGTAACATTCAGTGTTTTGTCACTTGAATTCATCCAATTGAAAGCAGGAAACATTTAGGCTTGTTTAATTTATATTCTGGTAAACGAACAACAGAGAAAGATAAACGCTTTCAGCAGATAAAGTACGTCAGTTTTCAACCTGCAAACAATAGAATGCTTACAATTAGTGAACTGATTACTATTGAAATTGCAGACTAGTTTACGGATGTGCCGCAGGGAGCACTCTTAACTTGTGTGTTAGCCTCCATTCATTCAACTGGCGCCATACCTTCCACTACATCGCATTCAACGCCTGCTCTAAGTTCCGCACCGAGCTCTTTGCTACCTCCTCCAAAAACCAGTACCACGTAAAAGTTGACCACTGTACGAAACAAGAGCATTGTTTTATCACTAAAGTTAGCAAATAAGGTCCGTGTGAACTACCGGTTACTTCCTGCTACAAAGTCTTGTTCTCTGGCCCAAATTGAGAACTGACTCGTTTCAAATTACTTCAATAACAGTGGTCAATATGCATAGCAGTTCACACGTTATTACAAACAGTCATTAAAAAGCAAGCCACCACAATTAAACTTATCTTAAAAAGGTGGCTAAAAAAACGGAGTTTAGACATAAGAAAAATTGCATCTGATCTTGTTCTCAACACTTGTGAAGAACAATATTAAATAAAAGAGGGAAGGTGCTCTAAAACTACAATTTATAGGCAACTTACAGATTATTCTGAACTTAAACTTGTTTCAATACCACAATAATATAAATTATTTAACTCACTATAAGCTTATTTCGGCCTTAGGCCATCATCAGGTGTTCTGTAATATAAGTAATATAGAAAAGTTGTTACATATATTCTAATAACATAATTACATAAAATTTTTACAAAGTTTTACTTACATTACTTACAATATTGTTGATATTTATTTGCTGCCCAATTGTTTATAGAAGCTGATGTAATGCTTATCTGTATATGTGCAGCAGCACTGGTTATATGGTTAGATTTTTTATCAGTTTTACCAGGATGTATCACACAATACAAGAAAAAATAAACCTTGTAGGTCTCTCTGGTCTGTCCTTCTTTACCTGAGATGGTACGCGATAAAAGCGAGATTAGTTTCCATTCAAATCAAACCATGAGCATGCGGAATTATTGAGACACACGGCACGTGTCTGCTACATTACCTATTCGCACCCCACTGAAGGCGAAGTGCTTAAAAATCGTATTCATTTCAATAAAAACCAACGGAATCACAGATTACGAAGCAAGAATACACAATAGGAAGGCACTGGTGAGTGAGCAGTGGCGAGAACTCAAGTGACTAGCTATAAACCCTTGAAGTCGGAGTTCGGAGCCACAATGTTCCGAAAACCACTAAAATACAAAAAATCAATTTCTGAAAAGTAAAGAAAAATAGCTAAGGCATGCAACCCTTATAAATACGTAGCGTAACATAAGAAAGCTAAAGAAATACAGTTAGATGCGATTGGAAAGGCTTTACACGGAGGGACAAAGTCCATTCTTCAAAAATCGGGAAAGTGGAATAAATTCAAAGTCGGAGTAAATCAACAAAGAAATACGGCATGCAGCCCCTAAAAATACATAGTATTTCATAAGCAAGCTAAAAAATGGGGTCGTACAAGGCTAGAAGAGAATTTACTGATGGAGTCCGAATACAAAGTACAAGTTTGTAAACGAAACAGCAATTTAAAATAGATGGAGAGGAGATCGCGACGTAATAAGGAAAATCAGAAGAATACATACATAATTTCTTGCCTGAAGGGTTAGAAACAGACACAGGGGTAGCTGAAGGCTTTGTTCTAAGAGCACACCACATGGAGTACATATCACTCGCGGCAGGAGGAAACGGAATGGAATACTTCACATGCACTACACAGAATAAAATATTACCGCATATTAGTCACGTTCCACAAAGCTAGAAAGAAATTAAACAGAGTTCATACACCGCCAGCTAGTTGCACACAGGTTACCGATTCCCAGCCGTTATCAAACCGAATTACTTACATATTTTATGCAAAATCACCAAAATGAAATTGAATACACTTCCGTACATAATCGAAGAAACTTATTCCGAAAATGAACCTAATTTCTGAAATCTAACTTTAACAAAGCAAACAACGAATCGCTACCATCTCAAGGGAGGAAAGAAAATCAGAACGTCTTACCAGGTCGAAGTGCATCCACAGAATGTTAGTCCGCCAGCCCCGACACCATTGGAAATCCAACGGAAATCACTAAAAAAAAACCTGGAAAAACCGCAGTGTTGGGGGAGCCTAACTTCGCGCGTCCAACCGAGGCTCGCTAACTGGGCATTGCCAACTCAACTTGAAATCAAGGGGTGGAGGTACCGCTTTGGTAGCATCATAAGCTGAGGTTGGTAACGACTACCTATCGGCACGAAGCCAGAGATGCAAAGTGCGCACCCAGCAGCCGACGACGAAAATTCTCATACATACACTCAAGACTGCCATGCTAGAAGATTCTCATACATGCACATACAGAATAAAACAAGTACACATTCTCACAGGGACAGTGGCACGGAGAAACCGTTCATATTGCCACATTCATTGACACAATGATAAATTATTATCATAATAAAATCCCAGCAATATTAACACAGTATTACAGAAAATAACATTTAAAACATGAAATGAAATGCTATTCCTCATGCCTCTGAACGAAAGGAGTTCTCGTTTAGTGAACTTAGGTAATTTACATAGTTAAAAACCTAGGGAAACCGGCAGACAGCCGTCTTTCTAGTTATATTCTACATATGAAATGTAGAAAGTCAGTGGAGAAAAACATTTCAACAGAAGCGAAATTCGTTGATTTAAAAGTTAGGAAGTCCTTTCTTAAAGCATTTGTCTGGAGTGTAACATTTCACGGTAATAAATCGTGGAAGATAAGGAGAGTTCAGGCGGTAAGATGATATAAGCGTTTGAAATGAGATTCTATAGACGAATGTAAAGAGGAGAAAGAACTGGCGAGAAAAGAAATTTGTGATAAATCTTGAAGGAATCGGTTATTAGAATATATTCTGAGCATCAAGGAATAATTAATTTATCATTAGAGTGAAGTTTATGGGGCAAAATCGTAGAGGGAAATCGAGAGACGGATAAAGTGAAAGGATGTATGTTGCCGTTCTTATTTAAATATGTATTTGTTTGCACAGGACAGGGTGACACGGGGAACTGCATCAAAGCAGTCTTTGGATCACAACAACTTACATAAATAATTTTGTAATCAGGAACTACTAGGCACGTAGTTGCAGCGACTGAAACTTCGCTATTTTTCTCTCATAATATCTGGAAACTTCTGTGTCCTAAAAAAGTACACATTTGATCTCTAACACTCTGAACAACACGAAACCGTCCTTAGAATAACACTGACAAAACAACAACGGTCTGCGTTATTTACATGCAAAACATTGCCCTCTGCCACCAGTGACATTTCAGTAGAGAGCAAAAAGGTAACAACCTATTATTCCATACTATCTGAACCCAAGCGTTGCCCGGGTATTTATTTATTTATTTCTGCCTTGAGCCAGTATTTCTCGTATCCCTTATCTCCGTACCCATCTCATTTTTTTCTAACGTGATACATTTATCGGACACTATATAAGAAGTAAGGCTGTCTTGCATAATGAACAAAATTATAAGTGCAGCATCCAAACGAAAAAAGGTAGTAATCAAAATACAAATGACATGAAATTCGTACGATCTCATATTTATTGAGTTATATGTCGTACAATTGTATAATTTTTCAGATAAATATTCATTTGTATATGTGCTGCATGTCTGTAAAATCTGTTGAGAATTGAATTAAAAGTAAAGAAGGAAGGTGCGTGATGGGACGGTTTTCCAAGAACGTTACTGTTTTTGAGCTCGTATCTCATAAACTACGTGTCGTACTGTGATACAGTTTAGAAGGTAAATTCACCTATATGTGTGTATACTGTCTGTAATATTTCTTGGCGCTACAATTTGTAGTGTAGAAATTATAAATTGTAACGTCATACCGAATGCCGTAGTTTCGGTCCATGAACAGCGGAAAAGTAGTAAAAGAGAAACTTTTTTTCCTTTCATCATTTTACTGTGGTTCTCAGCGAGAAAACATACAATAAAGGTTTGAAATTATCTTTAAAGTTTGTTGCAAGTCGCTAAGTTCTCTAATTCTGATACACTGAATGAATAAAGTGTCCACGCATTATGTGGCTTTTTTTTGCGATTCCTATTGTTTATAACGGCATATCTCCTGAATCACGTGTCGTATGTGATACTTAACCCTGCAGCAACTGTCACCTCACGGTAAGGAATGTGTATATCAAATTTGGTTGAAATCGGCCTAGTGGCTTAGGAGGAAATGTGCAACATTGTCTCGTGCTGTAGTAGTTTGTCTCACATCTCATTATATATGACGTCATATCTCGTGAACTATGTGTTATACCTGATCCTTGCACTTACGGCGACCGTCCCCGTGGATTGACGCTTACGAGTGCAAAATTTCATAAAGATTGGAACAAAACTGTAGATTTCATGCAGTACTCACACACATCAGAAACGCACAAACCTACAGGGATACTGTGCTTTATATGTAAAAATCTACACAATCATTTACTCTGAAAATCACATTTAAGTGCATATCATATGGTTTATGGACTCTCTTTCATTTTATGATAGCACAAGAAAAGAAAGGAACAGGTAAACCTGCCTGGTTTCGATCTGACTTCTCTTATTATTATGGTTACGTCCCCTTACTTAGTTGGGTGGTAACCAAATATTTTCACATTGGGAGGAGAAAGTTGCTGAAAGGAATTTTGAAAATAGAGCCCCCCCCCCCCCACAGAGAATAACGCAGCAGTACTCCAAAAAAGGACGAACAAGTGCAGTGTAGGCCGTGTTTTAGTGGATCTTTTGCATCTTGTAAGTGTTCTTTCCAAATAAAGTTGTTTGTAATTCCTCGATATTTAATTTACGGCTTTATATTTGGGTGATTTATCGTGTAAATGCAGTTTAATGGATTTCTTTTAGTGCTCGTATGAATTATTTAACATTTTTTTCATTATTTAGGGTCTATTTCCAATTTTCGCACCATGCACATTTCTTATGCAAATCTTTTTTAAGTTAATTTTAATCTTCTGGTTACTTACTATAAGATAAACGAGAGCATCATCCGCGAAAAGTCTAAGAAAGCTGTTCAGATTGCCTCTTAAATCGTTTATAATGACAACGAACAGTAGGGACTCCATAAAACTTGCCAGGGAAGGAAATCATTTGTGATTTTCTAGATGACTCCCCGTCAATTACTACGTACTATGTACTTCCTGACAGAAATTATGCCGGCCGCGGTGGCCGAGGTGACTGAGGCGCTCCAGTCACGGTCAGCACGGCCACTACGGTCGGGGGTTCGAATCCCCCCTCGGGCATGGATATTTGTGCCGTCCTAGTTCGTAAGTAGTTCATAAGTAGTTTGTAAGTTTAGGGACTGATGACCCCGTAGTTAAGTCCCATAAGCTTAACAAACATTTGAACATTTTTGAACAGAAATTATGAATTAGTCGCATAGCTGTGGCGATATTACATAACTACTGAATTTGATTAGAAGTGGATTGTGCGGGCAGTGGCAAAAGCATACCACGAATTTAGAAATGTGCCATTGATTCGAGATCCCTTGTCGATAGCAATAATCATATCATGTGAGTAAAGAGCTAGCTGTGTTTCACATGAACGATACTTTCTGAAATCGTGTTGACGACGGGTCAATAGGTCATTCTCTTCGAGGTAGACGCCGTGGAGTCATACTTTGAAGCGGGAACAGATATGCTGGAGACAATCTTCGCTATAATCATTTATTGTAATGCTACAAGATATCATCGATTTACGAATGGAACCCGTATGCATCTTCAGGGTGTGGCAGTGATTGCGGTTACTCCTTATCTGTGCGGGAAAGGTGATTGGAAATTCTTGATATCTAAGTCAAGAAACTGAGTTACATGGCGATGACAACTGTTTTAAAAGAACATCGGTTACAAATTGAGACATAGGTTTACATAAGGCTTTAAACTAAAAAGAAAAAACCGACGGTATAACTGGATTTAACGAGCATTCGCTATCAGAAATTAATAAGCTAACATTGCAGACAATGTACGTATTACATAGTGTCCTAAGGCTTGGAGCGGACATAGAAGGTATGAACAGCTGGCTTGATAATTACCATCCGGTCCCATGTACGTCAGGCCATAGGTGGACCTCAAGTGTTAATCGAAAGGAAAGGCGAAAACGCTCCTCCTTGATTCAGGACTTTGATTCATCCACCAAAAACCTCTGCTTAAAATAGTTATAATAACGAAAAACCCACAGATCCTACATACATGATGTGTATATTACAACTAAATGTGCAGAAGCGGAATTTCTATCCATTGACCAGAACAAAGCGGAAGAGAACAATGTACCAACTTTATTGATGACATGTTTTCACATTTAAAATAACTTTCCCATTCTAACAGTCCAATATCAAAAGCGACAATAATTAAATTTTGAAATGATGATGGTGTGCCTGATTTTCGCCACGTATAGTGCAGAAAGTAGAATGTAAAGATGTGACTTCCGTGAAGTGTATACATCGTTCTCTACCACTTTGTTTTAACCGTCAAACTCGAGCATCTGCACTATGAGAAGTATGTAAGCATATATGTGTATCATGCTATTTAATTAACTTGAGACGAGGATTTTCACAGTTTAGATTGATAATGTAACGATACACTAACGTATATTCTGCCTAATATGCGATATCAAACTACTGATGACAGTGCTGCTAAAGCAGAATTGTTAAACACGGCGCCGAGGTGGGATGACCGTGCACTCTAAGGCGCCTTGCTGCGGAGTTATATGGCGATGACAACTGTTTTAAAAGAACTTCAGTTACAAATTGAGACATAGGTTTACATATGGCTTTAAACTAAAAAGGAAAACTCGACGGTATGATTTAACGGGCATTCGAGCGGGGAAGAGGGAATGGGGAGGAGATCGGATCCAAAATAGTAAAAAAGTTATGTTGAGTGGGAGGAGGGGGGGAGGAGGCAAACAAAGGGAACAGGAAAAGGGGTAAAATGTCATATTGTACTGACACGTTGTGACTTTGTTAACTTTTATCAAAATCTAACTAGTGGTACAATGCAACGTTCCTGATGTAAATGATACAGGCCACTGTTGTTTTTACTGTCGAGTATTATTTAATCGTGGTTTTGTGCGGTTCCAAGCATTCCAGGTCAAATAATTCTGCTTGGAGTGCTCTTACCGAGATTTATTGTAAGGGATGGTTTCATTTTTATCCTGGTTTAGCTTATATCAAATTCCGTTTTACTTATTCTGTTACGCTACGAGAAAGTTCTTTGTCGCTACTAAAGCTCAAACATAGCCAAATTGCGTTTGTTCATATACAGGCGGATTTGATATAAAAGGGGGTGTTTCAAAGAATGAAAATCTGAGTGATGGTTTCTTATGAAATGAACCGCTCAACAGGTTTTCAAAATACCTCACAAACTCACCTGATCAGGACCGGCGATGTGGCCCATTAGGAAGTAGGCGAAGAGTGTCACCAGCAGCGTAGACCTTTCGATGAAGACGGCTGACGCCACCAGGAAGCTCTTCAGGTAGGCTGCGTGTACCAGGTTGTGGATCTCCGATCTGGGGGAGTAAAGGAATATACATGAGGATTTAGTTAAACCCTTTGTTTTTTCGAGTATATAGTGTTTGTGTTTTAGTGAGAGAAGGGATGAGGAAGGGGGAGGGGACGAAAGAAGAGAGAGAAGATATAGCGATGAGAAACAGTGCACAAATAGGATGTAGAAAGTTTGGTACATGTTGCTCCAGATGTAGGAATCACTCATTCATCCGCTGATTTATGGTTGTTGTTGTGGTCTTCAGTCCGGAGACTGGTTTGATGCAGCTCTCCACAATACCCTATCCTGAGCAAGCCTGTTTATCTCCACATAAAAACGGCAACCTACATCTGTCTGAATCTGCTTACTGTATCCATCTCTTGGTCTTCCTCTGTGGTTTTTACCCCACACACTTCCCTCCAACGCTAAATTCACAATTCCTTGATGTCTAAGAATGTGTCCTACCAATCTATCCCTTCTTTTAGTCAAGGTATGCTAGAAATTTCTTTTCTCCCCGATTCTGTTCAGTACCTCCTCATTAGTTACGCGATCCACCCACCTAATCTTCAGCATTGTTCTGTAGCACCATATTTCGAAAGCCTCAATCCTCTTCCTGTCCGTACTGTTTATCGTCCATGTCTCACTCCCATACAAGGCAACACTCCATACAAATGCCCTCAGAAAGGACTTCCTTAGGCTTAAATCAATATTCGATGTTAACAAATTTCTATTTTTCAAGAACGCTTTTCTACCCATTGCCATTCTGCATTTTATATCCTCTGTACTGCGACCATCATTTGTTATTTTACTGCCCAAGTAACAAAACTCATCTACCTCCTTTATTTCTTCGTTTTCCAAGCTAATTCCTTCAGCATCACCTGATTTTCTTACACTGCACTCCATTACCGTAGTTTTTCTCTTGTTAATGTTCATCTTGTATGCACCTTTCAGCACACTGTCCATTCCGTTCAATTGCTCTTCCAGGTGCTTTGCTGTATCTGACAGAATTACTAGGTCGTCGGCAAAACACAATGTTTTTAATTCTTCCCCCTGAACTTTAATTCCTTCACCAAATTTCTCCTTGCTTTCCTTTATAGCTTGTTCTAGTTACAAATTGAATAACATTGGAGAAAGGCTACAACCCTGTCTCACTCCCTTCCCACCCACTGCATCCCTTTCATGCCCTTCAACTCTGACAATCACTGTCTGGTTTTTGTACAAGTTGTAAATAACCTTACGCTCCCTATATTTTACTCCTGCTTGCTTCAGAACTTGAAAGAGTTTATTCCAATCAACATTGTCAAAGGCCATCTCCAAATCTACAAAAACTAGAAATGTAGGTTTGCCTTTTCATAATCTATCTTCTAGGATAAGCCGTAAAGTGAGTATTGCCTCCCGTGTTCCTACATTTCTCCTGAACCCAAACTGATCTTCCCCGAGGTCGCCTTCTACCAGCTTTTCCATCCTTCTGTATATAATTCGTGTTAATATATGGTTAGTTACACAAATTCAGCGACAAAGATTACTCTTCAACTGTTCGTATCAGACCAAATTGCCTTTGCGACTGACATTGTTCCGTTCACAAACAAGGCGAACAAACGAACGGTAATTTAAGTAAGTCGGTACTGTGCGCTAGCCAACGATCGTGCCACAGCGGACGCACCGGCTCCCGTTAGATCGCCGAAATCAAGAACTGTCAGGCTTGGCTTGCTCTTCGATAGGGAACCGTCCGGGTTTGCTGAGCGCTGTTGGCAAGCAGGGTGCACTCTGCCCTTGTGAGGCCAACTGAGGGGCTGCCTGATTAAGAAGCAGCGGCTCCGACACAAGGGCCGGGTGTTCGGGTCGCTGACCACGTCCCCCTCCATACTACACACGGTGACGCCCTCCGACGGAGAATGAGACGGCGACGGTCAGTATATGCAAGACTTGTGCGCTGCCTGCAAAGAGTAGTCACAACACAAGCAAACCATTTGTCTTATGGAGCTTTTGTGATGAGTTTGGGAATACGTGCACGTTGCACACTGTGTTTCAGAATGTTGTTCGTGTTATCTACTGGGTGTCCCTGCTATCTTGTCCACCCAAAATATCTCTGGAACAATAACAGCTATTGGAAAACGACTTTCACCGGTATCAATGTACGGCTGGGGCCCATGAATGTACATATTTGGAAACATTCTAAAACGAAAGCAAATGTGTTTTTTAACACAAACTTATTTTTTTTAGTGGACACCCTATATTTTTGTTCAGCAATCCATAGCAAGACAAATCACATAAACGATGGCGTTGATTGCATCGCAATATTCCAATTACATCCCGAGATATTGCTAAGCGAAGTTGACGCTTGAAAAACCCGAAAGGCCCTGCTAGCGCACGTCCTGAGGCTCAGGCGTGAACCCCATGCTGCCCGTAATCGCGATGTGATTGACATGCGTAATCGCACTTCCATACTTACCTAGAGGTCCGAAACTAACAATACGGTCTGCTGCCATCCTGCATTAAAGTCGTACATTCCAGCAGGTATTTATCCCATAGGCTAGGGGTGATGCGGTTCTGTAACATATCTGTGTACCGCAACGTTAGTCACAAAGTTAACTTCGCTTATCGTTAATCCGTTACTAAAAAGGTAATGCCGTTCAACGTTAAAACGCTGTAGATCTAGCGCAAATGACAGTGAATCATTCACTCATAATAGTAAAATTCATGTTGATTGTTTTAGTGAAACGAGCAAGTGGGAAACCATTATGTGTTTATGAGAGTTGATGGCAGCAGACCGTATGATTCGTTTCGGACCTCTCGATAAGTATGGAAGTGCGATTACGCATGTCAATCACATCGCGATTACGGGCAGCATGGGGTTCACGCCTGAGCCTCAGGACTTGCGGTAGCAGCGCATTTCGGGTTTTTCAAGCGTCAACTTCGCGTCGCAATATCACGGGATGTAATTGGAATATTGCGATGCAATTAACCCCATTGTTTATGTGATTTGTCATGCTATAGATTGCTGAAGAAAAAAATATAGGGTGTCCATTTAAAAACATAAGTTTGTGTTAAAAAACACATTTGCTTTCATTTTAGAATGTTTCCAAATATGTACATTCATGGGCCCCAGCCGTACATTGATACCGGTGAAAGTCGTATTGCAATAGCTGTTATTGTAACAGAGATATTTTGGGTGGACAAGATAGCTGGGACACTCTTTATGTGATTCTCCGTGCAGATATTTGCTGGTATGAGATAAAATGCCTAATATGAATAGTCCGATTCCAATACCGGTAAGATATCTTACTAATAGTTCATAAATATCTTATTCCATAACAAATGTGTCTGTGAATCATAGATATAACATTAAGAACATTCTGAAACACAGTGTGCAACGCGTACGTATTCCCAAAGTCATCACAACGCTACATAAGACAAATAGTTTGCTGCTGTTATGACTACTCTTGACAGGCAGAGCACAGGCCTTGTATCTATACTCCATTCACCGTAACGAGAGACGAACTGTAAACACAGCAAGGCGCGTGACCACAGCGCTGCCGTCGAGGGGTGTACAAGGCAGGGTCGTACAGTCAGCGTGGTCATCTCAATTGCAGGTGTGAGCTTGTTAGTGCGTGTTGTGCAGCGGCGATTTCAGGATTCTTAAGTTCATCTTTAAAGACGCTTAAAAGACTAGTTGAACCTTCGAGAAGTGGTTCTAAGGTGTTCTTCCTCGGCTTGCAGTTATTGTTGTTGATAATGCGCCGTACCATTATCGCAGAAAAGAAAAAGTTCCCAGTACGAATTCCAATAAGCACGAAATATCAGAGTGGCTAAAATCTAAGAACCTCGATTTTGAAGACGGTATGTTGAAACAACAGGCATAACTAATACGCGATAGACGAAATGGCGAAGAATGCAGGGAAAAATGTTCTTCGAATTCCTCCGCACCGCTGTGAATTAAAGGCCATCGACTAAGTGTGGGCCGGAATCAAAGGCTATGTTGCAGCGAAAGACAAAACATACAAAATGCCGGAACTTCAAGAACTGCAAGAAGAAGCAGTAAAAACAGTGGCTGCACAAGTGCGTCTTCCATGTCGTATTTTAAGTTGAAAGTCAAATGTGGAGATTGTAGAGGAGAGAGAGAGGAGCGGTTTGGTATAAAACTCAATGAAAACAGTTCAAGTTTGGCAGAATGAACACTGCTTCGCCGTCCTTTACCATTATTATTAGTGGGAATGTCATTAAACATTGTGTATGAATGGAGCGTTAGGTAAGCAACCTGTATGAAACCAAATCTGTTTTGACAGAATGAACTGTTTCATCGTACTTTTAACATTGTTGTAACTGGCTTTGAATCTTCCATGTCGTGCTTTATTTCGTTACATTGTTGTCCAGGTTTCTCAGTGTCCTCTACGACCTTAGCTCGGCAGCCAGCCGACGCCACCAGCTGCAAAGCGTGCGCCAAGGGTTTTGTACACCCCTGTGTCTCCAGATTGAGTTTTCGAATTTTCCCCATACCGGACAAAAAAAATTCCCCAAAATGACACTATTTTGGCAACTTTTCCCCAAATAGATTAAAACTACCTTTTTCTTCAAATGAACATTTATTGTCAGTAATGCCAACTTGAAGGGGTGTAACTACATGTTCAGGGCCATAAAATTATCGTATGTGTCAGAAATTATAGTACACAAAACAAAATTATTAATTTACGGCAACAATTTTAATATTATTGTATACGCTTTTTATATTAATGGTACAAAAACCCACATAGCAAACCAGGAATTAAACCAGTCTTACATATTTCATCACGTTTCTGGAGGATCTCAATAAGTAGGTATTAAATAATTTTGTTCGATCTAATTTCGCTGTAACTGTTCTAATCCTAAAATTAAAATTAAAGTAATTTATTCCAGCTTCGTTGCTTTACTTCAGACAAGATTTTCACTCTAGTATGCATCAGGTGAAGCACATAGAAAATGTAGAAATTTATTAACTTACCAGAAAATTGTGGTTCGGCTTCCCATGCAGGTCGATATCTTCGCATGGTATTTTTTTATGCCTACTTCCTTACTAACTCTCAGACACTGTGTTCTTAGTAAACTACTTCTTTGTGAAGGGCCAACAGTGAAGGTTCTGCATTGTTGTTCTAGTTTGGGGAAATGACAACCAGTTGTCAAATGTTCGCAGAAATCACTGCTTACTATCATATAAACATACTTCTCTGTTTACTCCATAAGCAATAAGTAAAACTTTGTATTAGGGGTTGCATAGTATTCCAGTCTCAGATAGCAAAGTTAGGCGTGACATCTTGCAGCGGTTGATATACAGCTGCCACCAAACACAAGTGAAATATTATTTACGGCAGTGGCAGTGTAGTGTGCTAATGTTTTAACGACCATAGTATGCTCTTTGAAAACGCAATGGAATGTTGGGAACAATCTTTCGTGTTGACGATGAAGTAAATAATTAATGCTTTCCATGTTCTGTGGTTGACAGGTTCTTGTAGCTACCAGTTTTTTTCTTAGTAAATTAATTACTCACGTAAATGGAACATTTCGTTGCCAACATGACCACACAACACTGCCATTGCCGAAAATAAAAATTTAACCCGAAATTTCCCCAAAAGTTCCCCACAAATTTTTTTTCCCCAAAATGGGGAAAAAATCCAATCTGGAGACACTGGTACACCCCTTCGTATCACGTGAACACCGAATGCTTACTCTGGATACGATCGTAGTCGCTCACGCGCCACTGTTTACGTTTCGTCCCAGCTCTCGGTGAACGGACTATAGGTGGCGTTGGTATAGGCCTACGGCAGGGAGTCTGACGGACCCCTACCCATGATGGACTAGTGAGCATTGACGCGGATGTGTTCAGGAGGGAGGGATCTTCGAGTTTAACGTCCCGTCGACAGCGTGGTCATTAGGGACGGAGCTCACGCTCCGATTATTTGGGTGAGGATGGGGGAAGGAAATCGGCTGTGCCCTCTGAAAGGAACCATCCCGGCTTTTCATTTGCCTGGAGTGATTTAGGGAAATCACGGAAAACCTAAATCTGGATGGCGGGAGGTGGATTTGAACCACCATCCTTCCGAATACGAGTCCAGTGTGTTAGCACTGCACCACCTCGCTTGGTACGGATGTGTTCATCTTACGCCTTATCCTGGACCCTGCCGAGGACTCCGTCAGTGACTCGTCTGAATGTTTGTCGAGCGATGGCAGCCCATTACATCTCAAGAGCCTAAAACAGGGAAGGCAGTGGGTTTCGACACTTGCGTCTGGCCGGCCGCGGTGGCCGAGGGGACTGAGGCGCTCCAGTCACGGTCTGCACGGCCACTACGGTCGGGGGTTCGAATCCCCCCTCGGGCATGGATATTTGTGCCGTCCTATTTCGTAAGTAGTTCATGAGTAGTTTGTAAGATTAGGGACTGATGACCCTGTAGTTAAGTTCAAATGTTCAAATGTTTGTAGAACTTATAGGACTTAACTACGGGGTCATCAGTCCCTAAGCTTACAAACTACTTATGGACTAGCTAAGACTAAGGACGGCACAAATATCCATGCCCGAGGGGGGATTCGAACCTCCGACCGTAGTGGCCGTGCAGACCGTGAATGAAGCGCCTCAGTCCCCTCGGCCACGGCGGCCGGATGTAGTTAAGTCCCATAAGCTTAACAAACATTTGAACATTTTTGAACTTGCGTCTGAGTCATCACAAGGTATTCCATTCTCGCAATACGTTGCCCCACCTTAGGAATGTCATCTTCACAAATCGTTGTCTTTTAGATGGAGACATTTTTTATGCATTTATGAAACTGAATAGCAAGGCTCTATGGTCAGGAAACAAGTAATGCATCAACTCGTAACAAATGAGTAGTAATAGATAACATGAAATACATAGCAATACTATTCACACAACAAGCCTAAACATAAGTAAGAATGTAGCACAGAAATTATCTTAGTTTTTTGTTTTATCCGGAATTATTCGCCAGAATAGAAAGTGAGCTGTGGGGAAACTCTTCAGTTTAGCCTTGAAAGTGCATGGATTACTACTAAGCTTTTTGAACTCTCGCGACAGATTTTTTAAAATGGATGCGTCAGAATGTTGCATACCTTTATGCACATGGGTCAAAGAAGTGTGATCCAAATGCAGGTCCGATTTCTGCCTAGTATTAACTGAATGAAAGCCAGTGGTGGCTGGTGTTTCAGATGACTGGGGGTTCACATCTTTGAGTGCCGGATGTTGATAGTGGTGCCCCCGTTCGGCGAATCTGGCGCGCACCTCTACGAGTGGCGCCTAGGGAACGCGCCCCGGTTTGCCCCCCCCCCCCCCCACCAGTTTAGATATATTTTCGTTAAAAATCTGCAGAATATCTTTCCTCGGATTGTTTGCGCTTGCTTCAAGTCGATCTAAGGTGTCGGCCTACCAAGCTGCTTTATTTTAAACTTTTGTTCCAAAAGCTGAGCAATTTGTTTCCAAAATATACTAAACGTTGTTCATTTTTCATTGATATTAAACACCAATAAAATATGAATATGCGCATGAACACTGAAACACAGTAGGTAATTGCAACTTCCTGGCAGATTAAAGTTGTGTGCCGGAACCGGGACTCGAACCTGGGACCTTTGCCTTTCACGGGCAAGCTCTCTACCGACTGAGTTATCCTGACACGACTCACGATGCCAGCTCACAACTTTACTTCCGCCAGTTCAGCGCCTCCTACTTTCCCAACTTCTTTACTGGCGGAAGTAAAGTTGTGAGGCGGCATCGTCAAACGTGTCGGGGTAGCTCAGTCGGTAGAGCACTTACCCGCGAAAGGCAAAGGTCCCAGGTTCGAGTCCCGGTTCCGGCACACAATTTTAATCTGCCAGGAAGTTTCATATCAGCGCACACTCCGTTGCACAGTGAAAGTTTCATTCTGCAAACATCCCTTAGGCTAAGCCAAGTCTCCACCATATCCTTTCTTCCAGGAGTGCTAGTCATGCAAGTTTCGCAGGAGAGCTTCTGTGAAGTTGGGAAAGTAGGAAGCGAGGCACTGGCGGAAGTAAAGTTGTGAGGTGGCATCGTGAGTCAGTAGAGCGCTTGCCCGCGAAAGGCAAAGGTCCCAGGTTCGATTCCCGGTTCCGGCACACAATTTTAATCTGCCATGAAGTTTCATATCAGCGTGCACTCCGCTGCAGAGTGAAAGTTTCATTACAGTAAGTAATGATTACACTGTCAAGTGATTGTAACAAAATGAATCTATTACAATGATGAGACAAAGTACCTTCAGGTCACATGACACTTTAAGCAGCACTCCCTCCTAACCTTACGCATGCGCAAAGGTTTATGTCACTCACGTCTTTCCAAACAGTTAAATATTTTAAATGAAAACATTTTTGTTTTGACTTTACTCTGACTGCTGTTTGAAATTCATTGAAACACAAGATATTACTGTTACCAGTCATTTTGTTTTATTGTACTCACAATGCGTTTCAAGGGTTTAAACCCCCATCATCAGGTGGAATAACATTAAGCTCAGTACATGTGGGTTAGGTTGACTTGTTGCACTGTCTCCAGTGCTCGCAGGTCCCTTGCATTGTCTTAACCTCACGTATGTTAATAAATCACAGCCACAAAAGTGAGGTTAAGACAATCCAACGGACCTGTGGCCACTGGAAACAGTGCAACGGGTCAACCTAACCTACATGTACACAGATTAATGTTATTCCACCTGATGATGGAGGTTTAAGCCCTTGACACGCATTGTAGGTACAATAAAACGGACTCGTAACAGTAATACTTTGTATTTCAATCAAATTAAATATTTGTTACAACTAAGATATAAATATCATTCACTCTCAAAATCGCAACACAATTGCTAAAACGTCTAAAGATATGTGGCAAGTTACAATACAAAATATGGTGTCGCACAAGTATGAAGTACGCGCCACGTACTTACGACTGCACGCCGCCATGCACGCACGGCGCGGCGTTGTTACAACGTCAGCCACGAGCGCCCTCTGCTGCAACTCCACTCGTGGCCACCACTGAACTGCATCGTCACTTGGGAATCAGATAGGCACCAGTTAAGACTTGGCTAACGGATAGACACTACGACTCATCAATAGGCAGGCCTCTCTCTTGCTCAACTATGTATCAGCATTCTGCAGTCTTGAACTTTGTAAAAGATAAGTATTATCTTATTTCTACGAATTATACAACTTGTTCTAATTTAGCCTAGTGTTTCTAGTTTCTGCTGTCCCACTGGGTGCTCACCTCTGTACCTGCACACGCGTGCATCCTATTTTCCTGTGTCGGTCTCTCTCTACTCGGCCACCGACACCCAGGACAATCGGGGGTAATGAGACACAAAAGTGGCGACGAGGCTGGGACACAAAAGTGGCGACGAGGCTTGGACACAAAACAAAAGTCATTGTTGTTCCCGTATTGATTGGGTTTAAAAATTGCTTGTAGTCGGTCTCGAACGCGCTATTTACGACAGAACAACGCAATGTCTTTAGCCATAGGGCTTTTCTTGCTAGGTGGAGAGTAGTGAGTTCATTATTATTCATGCTCGGATGTTCTGAAGGCCTTTACAGTTGACGCGTCTAATTTATAGTAATAAGATATTTTATACAGATATGACATGTTTTTTTATTAATTTTCAGTGCGCCAAAAACAAACAGGAAAGGCGGATGTTGCCTTCATAAAGCATTTGCGCATACGCAAGGCGAGGTGCGCTGTAGCTCCATTGTCTTGCTTCGGGACAATTTGTGCGTAACTGCCACAGTTCGGGTAGCCAGGAGCAGCGTCTCGACCAGCTCCAACGCCAATGTTAAAAGCGGCTTTTCCCCTCGCCCCTCCTTGCCGCGGAAGCGCCCAAATGCTGCCTCCAGTAAAGCCCTGTAGAGGGTTCAGAAGAGAATTTGCACCTCAGCCGCGCATGCGCATTGCAAAGCTGCGGCCACTGCCGCCTATATTAAGAGGCAGCGACGTAAAATGTTTCTCATGCGATAAAAATAGTTTGAATGTGCATATAAAATGATATGATGGAAGAACGAAATGAGGAATGATAGTTTAAAAACGCATTTAGTTTATTTATTTATTTACTTTTTTCACGACGAGCTTCTTTCCGGTGGTTCACTGAACTAGTCAACACATAGGATGCACCGCCACTGGTGAAACTCTTGGGAATAACAAAATAATATTAAAAACACACGAAATTATAAAAAATATATATTCAGATGCCAATATCACAATTCCCTGGCTACTAAACGAGGGTCTTTGCTCAAAAATATTTGTATAGTCTATGGGACTTAACTACGGGGTCATCAGTCCCTAAACTTATAAACTACTTACGAACTAGGACGGCACAAATATCCATGCTCGAGGGGGGATTCGAACCCCCGACCGTAGTGGCCGTGCAGACCGTGACTGGAGCGCCTTAGTCCCCTCGGCCATCACGGCCGGCTCTTTGCTCAAACCGCCCATTTCTGTGGAATAAATATCCTTTTCGAGACAGTAATTACCCCAAAAAATAACACCATACGTCATAAGCTCAAAATGTTCAAATTATGTAAAGCTTATGGGTCTTAACTGCGGGGTCATCAGTCCCTAAACTTACAAATACGTATAAACTAGCTTATAATAAAGACGGCACAAACATCCATGCCCAAGAGGGGATTCAAACCCCCGACGGGGAACGACCTCGCGCATCGTAGAATAGCGCGTCAATGCACGCGGCCGCTCCGCCGCGGCACTTCATAAGTGAATCAAAATGAGTAAAGTACTGTGGTGCATTGTCATGCTGTCATGATGATAAAAAAGTCATCGTGTCCAGAGTGTTCAGCCACCATTCATAGCACACAATGCTGTTCACATTCCTCTGTATGTAGCTTTTTCTAAATTGCTATAACAAGACTACACCCTAAATAAAAAAAGGAAAAAAAAGGCTTCTAATGTATAGGTAACACCACTTCCTTAGTACTTCACGTTTGCACTACGATCGATGACAGGTAACGTTTTCCAGGCATTTTGCACATCAAAACTCTTGTATCGGATTGTCACGGGGTACAGTGTGGGTAATGCTGGAGATAGTGATGCCACCAAAAAGACTCCACCATTGCCTTTACTGACCGTCACGGTCGCCGAAACACCGAGAGGCAGAGTCAATGCCAGTCTAACTGCCCAACCCGTGCTAACTACAAAATTGCCGGCCTCCCATATTAAAGGAAATTTCTCTAATGTTGAAGCCTGTCCGTTCCCTACGTGTAGAAACGTGACTTGAAAATTTTGTCATCATTACTATTACAGATAAATTTAGCTCTTAAAATAAATTTAATAAACCATTCGAATTTGAATTTTGAACCCGTGTGCTTCAATGCTCAGCAACTATAGTAGTTGCAAATGATATCTTGCAACCGTGAGCCTGCAGTGAAACACTCTATTCATAGGTAAACATTTGCGAAATAATGATAATAATTAATTGATAGTGAATGTTTTATTCTAAGGGTTGCTAATGAAGTAGGCATCGTCAGATAATTCAGTTGAATAATGTTCATTCACAAGATTCATCTACTGAAAGTGGTCCTAAACTAATAAAGATAATAAATAAGTAATAAACATTTTAAAAAATGTTCAAATGTTTTTAAAGCTTATGGGACTTAACTACGGGGTCATCAGTCCCTAAACTTACAAACTACTTATGAACTACTTACGAACTAGGACGGCACAAATATCCATGCCCGAGGGGGGGATTCGAACCCCCGACCGTAGCGGCCGTGCAGACCGTGACTGAAGCGCCTCAGTCCCCTCGGCCACCGCGGCCGGCACATTTTAAAATAATCGGAACAGTCGCTTTAAGTGTGCTATGAGAATGGTAGCAAAATCCCCTACCAAATAATCATTGGCAATTCTCAGACTGAAAGCCATTTCGCGATCACACATTACGAAAAAATCGTCTCTCAAAATATTTCAAGTCTTAGTCTAACAACGAATCAACACACATAAATGCTTGCGTATATAACGGGACCTTTCTTAATTAGCATAATTAGCGGAAATACTAAGCACTCGTTAAGCAAAATACATTTTCTATCGCAAATCATATAAAAATAGGATAATGTGTCCTGTTCCGAAAAATACACAAAAAAAAACTTCGTTTGCAATTTAAATGAGAAGCTGAAGCAAAAGAAAGAAGATTAAATTTGTTTCCTTTGAGATAACATAGTTATGTTGGAATTCGTGAGGAGGAAAGGGGTATCGCCAGAATATTTTTGTTTGGAAGTCGGTCGACAGAATATTTTTACTTGGAAGGAAAAGGTTAAAAAACAGTGCTCTAGATGAAAGTTCTTGTTGACATAAAGGAAGAAACCGTGTCGCATCAAAAGTCAATGTTATTCATCTTGCCATCGGAAAACGTCCATATACGTCTTGAAACGTCTACAAATATCCTGCATGAGGATGAAAATGTTCCTGCCTCATCTACATTCAAGCCGCGGTGGAGTAGCCGAGCGGTCTAACGCGCCTCGCTGCGGAGAGCGCGGTTGCTCGCCGTCGGAGGTTTAGTCTTTCTTGGGGCATGCGTGTGTGTGTTGTCCTTAGGTTAGATTACCTTAGTTTAAGTAGTTTGTAAGCTACGGACTGATGACCACGCAGTTTGGTCCGATAGATTTACAAACATTTACATCTACATTCAACGAAATGTGTAACAAGTCGGCCGCGGTGGAGTAGCCGAGCGGTCTAAAGCGTCTAGCTGCGGAGCGCGCGGTTGCTCGCCGTGGAGGTTCGACTCCTCCCTGGGGCATGGGTGTGTGTGTTGTCCTTAGGTTACTTTACCTAGGTTTAAATAGTTTGTAAGCTACGGACTGATGACCACGCAGTTTGGTCCGATAGATTACCAAACATTTGAACATTTTGTAAGAAGTCGATAGATGGAGCTGTAGGCAAGTGTGTTTACATTTTATGGCAGTTCAAGTGAGCAAGGTATAGTGGCAACATACGTTGAGGATAACTGGTTTATGACGTACACAATTGACGCAGTACATTCTTTTCATGTGTGTATGAGTGTGTTACAACAGCCATCGCCGGCCGCGGTGGCCGAGGGGACTGAGGCGCTCCAGTCACGGTCTGCACGGCCATTACGGTCGGGGGTTCGAATCCCCCCTCGGGCATGGATATTTGTGCCTCCTTAGTATAAGGTAGTTGATAAGTAGTTTGTTAGTTTAGGGACTGATGATCCCGTAGTTAAGTCCCATAATCTTAACAAACATTCGTCGTGATTTTTCTGCATTACGAAAACCATAGGAAAATATAAATGTATGTATTTTAGATGATTTAGCTATTTAACAATTTTGTTATCAATTTTTGTATAAAGTTATACAGAAATCTCACAGTGGACGTGACATCCCTGTTAGCATTTTCTGTTGACTGAACATCAGAATAGGAACACTGCCACATACCTCCTGGCCAGCGCCACGAGCTTGTCGAAAGGCTTCTCCCAGGCGTACATCTTGATCACTTGAATCCCCTGCAGCACCTCGTTCATCATCCGCATCCTCTCATCAGTCTTCCCAGCAATACGCTTACGGAAGCACGCTGATAGCTTCCCCATGTAAGCTGCGAACAGAGAAGGTACACTTGTAAGGAAACATAATTTCACTCTTACTGAAGATAATATAATCACTACGGTCTGCCACACCACTGATAACTTCTGGATAAAATGGACAGATCGCATTTCAAACTGTCTGCTCAGCTCTGTCAGGAAATTAATGTCACTGTTTCTCTATTTCAGAAACTACACACAGTAGGACAATGAAACTAGTGGAGCTGATAGAAGCATCCTTTGGCTACAAGCAGTGAAATCTTGAAGTTAACACAAGTGAGTTTATATTTGGTGAGGGTGTGTTAGTGTTGCTCGTCGGAGAGATGGCGCCGCGACGAAGTGGCCGAGCGTATTCTGGCGCTATGCTACAATGCGCGAGGCCTTTCCCCGTGGGGGTTCGAATCCCCCCTCGGGCATGGATATTTGTGCCATCTTTAGTATAAGGGAGTTCATAAGTAGTGTGTAAGTTTAGGGACTGATGACCCCGCAGTTAAGTCCCATAACGTAAAAGGTAAAGTAGTCAACAATCCGAAGGTTGGTTTGAACACCTCAGTGCTTTACTAGGCATGTTCCTGTTTGGAGGTGGTATGCCGTTGCCTTCCTCCGACCTTACTTACCCAGCCAGTTATAGGGGGGACCTACAGTTTAACGTGGGTTCCGAACCACGGTGCTACTCGGTATTTTTCACATTAGCAACACTGCCAGAGGTGAAAGACGTGGAAAGTGACAGATAAAATTCGTAGGACATAGTGGGGATCGAACCCGGGATCTTTGGATTTGTAGTCTGACAATCTATCACTGTGCTAAGGAGCCACAGTAAGTCCCATAAGCCCTACAAATATTTGAACATTTTTTGTAGAGATGGCGAGTATAAAAGTCATCAACGGCATTGAAACTGAACCAGACAGTTTGAAACATGTTGTGACAGGTGACGAGACATGGATTTTCGAGTATGACTTTGAAACCAAGAGATAGAGTGCTGAGTGGCACACAAGCAGCTCGCCACGACCGAAGGAGGACAGGAAAAACAAATGAAAACTCAAGGTCATGTTGATTTGCTTGTTTGATCATCAAGGCGTGATCAATAAAGAATTTGTTCCTAATGAAAAACAATGAATCAACTATTTTACATCCAGGTCTTTGAAAGACTAAGGAATTGTAATTCGTGTCCGTCCTGACATGTTCCAATCATGGATCCTCTATCACGACAATGCACCGTGCCACACTGCTCTCTCTGTTAATGAGAATAAGGTCATTCTTGTTTAGCCACAACCCCTCCCCCCACCCCATTTCCGCAGATCTCAGTCCCTGTGACTTGGCCGGCCGCGGTGGCCGAGCGTTCTGCGGCGCTTCAGTCACAATCTGCATGGCCACTATGGTCGGGGGTTCGAATCCCCCCTCGGACATGGATATTTGTGCCGTCCTTAGTATTAGCTAGTTGATAAGTAGTTTGTAAGTTTAGGGACTGATGACCCCGTAGTTAAGTCCCATAAGCTCTACAAACATTTGAACCTGTGACTTGTTCCTATTCCCCAAAAACAAAAATACTGTACGTGGCCGTCATTTTTGGTCCGTAGTAAAATAAACATTGAAAGGGTCGTGACACAGAAACTTCCTAGAGAAATGCTTCCATGATTGCAAGCGACATCTGCGTCGGTGTGTGGCACCGCAAGGGAACTACTTCGAAGGTGGTCATGTGGTTTTGTAATGCATTGTAATAAAACAGGTTTTACAAACGAAGTCTCATTACTCTCCTGCCAGACCTCGTATGCATCATTACTGGGTAGAGATTCTTTCTTCAGATATCAATTGAATTAGAACTCTAAAGTGTAGTAGTTCATAGGAATTGTACTTTTGGATCCACCAGGAGTCGATAGTTAAGTGTAAAATGTTGGGAAAAAATAGCAGTCTAACGGGAAATAAACTGCTGGAAATAGAAAATTAGTACACCCTTTTAGTTTTCCAATTCATCCAGGTCCTTAGAGAAGTCCCAAACAGTGCACATGGAGTACTTGATTATATTTACAGACTAATTGCTGAAGCGGTACTGGCGTACCGGGTGGCAATCGTTTCCAACCAGCACCGTTACACAACTGCTGCAGCATGTACGTCCAACTCGTGAGGCAATTTTCCGAAAGCCTGTCTCGCTCTGTTACTTGGATACAGACGGTGCTCCGGCAGCTGTGTCACTACGCTGTCTGTTGCAGGACGACGTTGAAACCACTACGAGTACAATTATATATATAGCCGGCCGCGGTGGCCGAGGAGACTGAGGCGCTCCAGTCACGGTCTGCACGGCCACTACGGTCGGGGGTTCGAATCCCCCCTCGGGCATGGATATTTGTGCCGTCCTAGTTCGTAAGTAGTTGAAAAGTAGTTTGTAAGTTTAGGGACTGATGACCCCGTTGTTAAGTCCCATAGACCTTACAAACATTTGAACATATATATATATATATATATATATATATATATATATATATATATATATATATATATATATGACGAATTACAGCGTTCAAATTAATGAAGTAAATTGCAATTTGCGATGTCATGGCTTCACTGTGCGGGAGACGTGCAGGGAAGAGTCCTCTGCAGTCGGGCTGGTCACTGTGTCCTCGGTGGCGGAGTGGTCAATGTGTCTGCCTAGTTAGCAGGAGATCCCGGGTTCGAATCCCGGCCGAGCACAAATTTTCATTTGCCACAGTTTGGTATTCCATCTAAACCTAATACAGTGAAGCCATGACATCGCAAATTGCGATTTATTTCATTCATTTGAACGCTGTAATTCGTCAAAAATATGTATATAATTGTATACAAGCCGAAGCGGGGCTCCTGACGACAATTAATTGTGTCTCGATACCTCATGGTCTGCTTTCCCTGATGCGGGAATACAGTATTGTGGCTGCGAGCATTATAGAATAAATAGGCTGTGGTATAAGAAAGAGACAGCGTGGCGAATGGAGATTTGTGTGTGGCGGGAGACGTGCAGGGAAGAGTCCTCTGCAGTGGGGCTGGTCCCTGTGTCCTCGGTGGCGGAGTGGTCAACGCGTCTGCCTAGTAAGCAGGAGATCCCGGGTTCGAATCCCGGCCGCCCACAAATTTTCATTCCCCACAGTTTGGTATTCCATCTTAACTTAATACAGCGAAGCCATGACATCGCAAATTGCGATTTATTTCATTCACTACGAGTACATCTGCTATCCTCCAGGTGACATATGCCACCATAGGATTAACATCGATGTCCTCTTTCCAAGTGCACTATTTATTAGCGTCAGTGTAGTTGGTGCCTCGGTGGAGTGACCGACCGAGTGTCCAAGAAGTATAAATAAAAACAAATGTGTGCAGATACAGAAAAAAAAAAAAAATATTTATTACACAAAATTTACAACTGTTAAACTACTGTTCTACAAAGCTTATGAAATTTTGCAGTCACTTCTCATAGCGTAGAACATGTTTTTGTATTTCCTTATAGAACTTTGCCGCCTGTGTATTCAATCATGTGGTAACATGTCCTCACAGTAACCATGTACATGGATTGTTTGGCCTCGTGCTAAGAAATCAATCAGCAAAATGCCTTTTCTGTCCTAAAAACGGTTCAAATGACTTGTCGAGGTGTCAAGATTTGCTTAGGCTCAACCTTCCTTGGAAATGAAGTGTGACTCCATTCCATTGATTGCCGTTTTGTTCGAAGGGTGTCGTACGATACCCAAGTTTCCTCCCCCGTGTGTACCCGAGAAAGAAAACCATAGCCTTCTTCATTTTATCGCGTCAAAAACTTAGTTGCACTGCCCATCCGTTGTTTTCTATGTTGTTGATTAAGAATTTTGGATACCCAATGTCAGCAACGTATTCGAAATTTCAGTAATAATATCATGAATTAGTGATTTGCGTAACTTCCGTAGCAAGGATACTAGATGTAACCTTACGGTTGTGCTTATCCTTCTCTTCAATTGTGTGAAACAATTCATCAGTAACCACAGAAGGGCATCCACTTTTTTCTTATACATCTACATGGGATACTCTGCAAATCACAGTTAAGTGCCTGGCAGAGGGTTCATCGAACCACAATTATACTATTTATCTCCCATTCCTTTCTCGAATAGCGCGCGGGAAGAAAGAACACCTGAATCTCTCTGTTCGAGCTCTGATTTCTCGTATTTTATTCTGCTGATCATTTCTACCTATGTAAGTGGGAGTTAACAATATATTTTCGCATTCGGAGGAGAATGTTGGCGATTGGAGTTTCGCAAGTAGCCCACGCCGCAGCGATAAGCGCCGTTGCTGTAATGATTCCCATCCCATATCTTGTATCATTTCCGTAACACTGTCTCCCCTGTATCGTGACAATACGAAACGAGCTGCCCTTATTTGGACTCTTTCGGTGTCCTCCGTCAAACCCACCTGATAAGGATCCCACACTGGGCTGCAATACTCCAAAAATGGACGGACAAGCGTAGTGTATGCAGTTTCTTTTGTAGTTCTGTTGCATGTTTTAAGGGTTCTGCCAATAAAACGCAGTCTCTGGTTCGCCTTTCTCACGACATTATCTACGTGTTCTTTCCAATTTAAGTCTGAAGTAATAGTAATTCCCAGGTATTTTGTGGAGTTTACGGCCTACACATTTGATTGATTTATCTTGTAAACAAAGTTTAACGGATTTCTTTTCGTACTCATGTGGAAGACTTCACACTTCTCATTATTTAGAGTCAATTGTCAATTTTTACACCATACTGATATCTTATTCAGATCGTTCTGCAGTTGGTTTTGATCTTCAGATGATTTTACTAGACGGTAAATGACGGCGTAGTCTGCAAACAACCTAAGAGAGCTACTTAGATTTTCCCTTAAATCGTTTATGTAAATAAGGAACAGCAGAGGACAAATAACACTACCCTGTGGAACGCCCGATATCACCTCTGTTTTAGTCGATGCCTTACCATCGAGTACTACGAACTGTGTCCCCTCTGACAAGAAATCCTCTATCCAATCGCAAATTTGGGGGCGATATACCATAACCATGCAATCTGATTAAAAGCAGTTTGTGTCAAAAGCCTTCTGGAAGTCAAGAAATACGGAATCGATTTGCGAACCTTTGTCGATAGCACCCATCACTTCGTGTGAATAAAGAGCTAGTTGTGTTTCGCATGAACGATATTTTCTAAATCCGTGTTGACCTTGGGTCAATAGATCATTCTGTTTGAGATAATTCATAATATTTGAATACAGCATATGTCCCAAAACCCGCTGCAAATTGACGTCAATAAAATAGGCCTGTAGTTTAGTGGGTTACTCCTACTGCCTTTCTTGAATATAGGTGTGACCTGGGCAACTTTCCAATCTTTTGGTACAGATCCTTCTATGAGAGAGTGGTTGTATATGACTGTTACGTAAGGAGCTATCGCTTCAGCATAATCAGATAGAAATCTAATGGGTATACCATCCGCACCAGAAGACTTCTTCTTGTTAAGTGATTTTAGTTGCTGCACTACTCCGATGATATCTACTTCTACGTTACTCATTACGGCATCTGTTCGTAATTCGAAATCTGGAATATTGGTTTCGTCTTCTTTGGTGAATGAGTTTCTAAAAGCTATGTTTAGTAACTCTGCTTTAGTAGCGCTGTCATCGGCAGGATCGCCATTACTATCACGTAGTGAAGGTATTGTTTGTGATTTGCAAAAAAAAAAAAAAAAAAAAAAAAAAAAAAATGTTCAAATGTTTGTAACGCTTATGGGACTCAACAACGGGGTCATCAGTCCCTAAACTTACAAACTACTTATGAACTACTTACGAACTAGGACGGCACAAATATCCATGCCCGAGGGGGGATTCGAACCCCCGACCGTAGTGGCCGTGCTGACCGTGACTAGAGCGCCTCAGTCACCTTTTTTTTTTTTTTTTTTTTTTTTTTTTTTTTTTTGCTCTATGGGTAGTTCTGTTTATTGCGGACGCTGATCGTATTTGTTCGTTGATGTTCAAAGTGTTCTTGGCTCAGCTTTTTTATTACAGAGGGCGTTGAGCCCCCTGACCGGGCGCGCTGAGCCACGGCGCCCGGCAAAATATTACGGAAGTCATTGTCACTGCATGCGGCTATTACGTTGGCTCTCTGGTAAGCCGTCACCAGCAGTATCGGACCTCCTAGTCACCTCGGCCACCGCGGCCGGCTTGTGATTTGCCCCGAGTATATTTAACATATGACCAAAATCTCTTTGGGTTTTCAGTCAAATTTCGAGAAAGAGTTTCGTTGTGATAAATATTGTAGGCATCTCGCATTGAAATCCTCGCTAAATTTCGAGCTTCTGAGTACGATCGCCAATCCTGGGGATTTTGTGTTCGTTTAAATGTAGTATGCCTTTTCCTTTGCTTTTGCAACAGTGTCCTACCTGTTTTGTGTACCAAGGGGGATCGCCTCCTTCTTTTATTAATTTATTTGGTATAAAACTGTCAATTGCTGTCGATACCACTTCTTTGAATTTGAGGCACATCCGGTCTACACCTACGTTTAGTGTTAGAAACGAGTGGAAGCTGTCTTTCAAGAAGCATTGTATTTTGTTTCTATCTGATTTCCTGAACAAATAAACTTTGCATTTATTTTTGGTAACTTTGGGACTTTCGATATTCTCTGTGTTCACAAATACCTGTATCCATTTTGATGCTCGTTATGAGCTCAGGATTATTTGTTGCTAAGAGATCAAGAAAGTGTGTTTTCACATCCATTTACAATTTTAGTTGGCTCATGAACTAATCGGGCACTTCACTGAACAATCTGACACATCTTCTAACCATTGAATCTCTCATAGCATTTTGTCCGTAAACTTCGTAGATTTGCCGATGAATTTCCTTTGGTTTAACTTTTTCTGTATTTGAAAAACGAATCATCGATCTCATTTCACACACAGCAGCATTTTCAATTACGGCTGGCATTATAAAGAAGCACACTTCGGCGGCAGCGATCTGAAAACGGCGTACATGTCTTCTTCTTGAGTCAGAGTAACTGCCGCGCATGCTCTGAACTGCGACTGTAGAGAGAGACCCTCATAGTTAAGTCCCTTAGATTTGCAAACATTTGAGTGTAGTTGGTCACACAATTTACCTGCCTAATTAAAATTTCTCTCATTCCTTTACAAATCGGTTCTTACTTAAAAAATGATTCCTGTATTCACTTTACAACTTTCATAAAAATTACCGGTAGTCACCTTATCTAGTTTATATAAGGCGTTTGCGGGATACTCTCATTTCTTCGTTTGGCATTACCAGACTGGAGGTTGCAATATACACTTACGGACTAGATCGGAAATGGGGATAGCCAATAAGAGCGCCCATGTATAGTGTTTCAATCCCATCCGTTCCTTAGAGAGCAGTTCTTGTGCTGTGGTTTGACGGGTTAATAAGAACTCCGAAAATTGACTGGTGTGTATGTAAATGTAGCGAACTCTGGGACGTTTGCGGTCTTAAGGGTTAGTTTCTCTTTGCATGGTAAAGCGTAGAAATATTATGATCGAAGTCGCGTTTTCCTGCTCTGTGTGCTGTCGTTTGAGCCATAAGGAGCGCTACTTTCGTCTTTAAACGTTTTTGTTTATGTAATACTAATCCGAGAGAGAGGACGATAGTGCAGACGGTCTCGTTGATGAATGTTTTGCCCTCTAGAGGGTCTACTAAATTTCACTGTGCCTACTATTATTATTAGGATGGATCATCTATCATCGCCTGTACTTTGACATAGGACTTCGAAATATGCGAGGTTTGTTGACTATAAACTTTTCTGGTGTTGCACTGTGTAGGTTAGCATCTTCGTTTGCGGCAGACAGCTACTCTAAAAAAATAAAAAGTACTTCCTCGGTTCTGTGGTTGCTATATTGTCAAATAAGGGTGTTGTTAGGTTAGTGCTTTCGAGGGGAAAAAAGTATAAGGACGGAAATCGGTAAATTATTTCACGCATTCACCCATGCAAGCTTTTCTCATGTTTCCTGTGAAAAACACATGAAGATTCGTCCAGTAGTTATGAAGAATGAAGTGAACAGCTACAGGCCTACATTTACAGATTTATTATTAGTATAGATAAATGCATTTTTACGAGATTAATTTGTCTATTTCTTTAAATATTAGTATATTATAAGCTGGAATATTTTGAATGAATGTAAAACCTAGAAAAATTGGAATGAAGGTTCAAACTGTTACCTGCAAAATGACAATATCTACAATAAGATTCGAGCGCTCGTCTTTCACGTTGTAAATCAGCAGCCTATCCACTCAGCGACTGAAACAGGTATGAAGCGTTTGTCTTGTAGTAACTCTACCAGCGTTGAGTTCTTATGTGAGGATTGGAATTTAAATAGTGGTAACCTGTTGTGGAGACACTATGTAAAGGAATCTACTATTGTCGCTGATAGCACACGTTGTTGACATCCTACCTTACGTCTGAGCAAATGGACTCGCCCGTCCCACGTCACCGGCGTGCGCACAATCGAGAGAAACAGTTGTGAACGAGCGATCTAACGAAACGGTGTCACTATGTTCTCGAAACAGGAACAATGGGGTTGGGTCAAGATTGAATGCGCCAGAGGTCGTACAGCACGACAGTGTCATCAACGTCTTCAAGAGGCATGCGCAACCCACCCATTATGTTGCACGACAATACACAGGGACATACAAGCTGTGGCTGCTCTGTTCGATCGATGGGACCGGAAAGTACTGTACCATGCACCATATTCTTGTGACTTTGATTTGATTGCGAAGATGTAGGAACCACTTCGTGGCATTTGCTTCAGAACTGTTCCAGAAATTCTACATGCAGTAGACCGCTCCATTCGCACCATAAACAGAACAGGCTCTGCTAACTATATACCACGCCTTCTACATCGCTGGCAACAGGTTACACACAGTGCTAGTGACTACTTTGAAAGACATTAACAGGTGCAAAAATGCGACACTTTTGTATTCTTTGCCACTATTTAAGTTCCAACCCTCTTATTTTAACCTTTCGTACGTGAATAACTTTCAAAAGAAAAGATATGATAAGTCAAATTGCAATCAATCTTGACATACATGGTGTGTCTGAGAATTTTCGAGAATGGTGTCATATCTGAACGGCAACTTAGCACATTTGTGCGTGCATCCTTATGTATCTTCAGAGACTTGAAGAGAATCGATACACAGTGTGCACTGTATGTGTCAACTGACTGCGACGAGCGCAATGGAGTAACGGGTAAACATCGAGTTCTGCTACAAAGCGAGGAAGACTGCAACGGAGACACGTGGAATGTTTGTGCAGGTCTACGAGGGAGGGGGGGGGGAGAGTCGTGAGTGGAAAATGTTTCTACGAATGTTTAAACGCTTCCGTTTAGGGAAGGAAACAACTGAGGATGAGCCAGGTTGAGGTAGACCATAGACAAGCAGAATTTCAGAAATGATCAAGAAGGTGCGAGAAATACTGGTGCAAGATCGGCGACAGCCTCTCTGAATGATTGCAGAGGAATTGTGTATTAGCAGGACACGGTACGTACATTCACACGCTATTATTTGTTTAAGCGGAAGATCTACTACCGATTTGTGCCACACAAGCTCACAGACGAGCAGAAAGCAAAACGGATGGAAATGTGTGGTGAATTAATTTCCATGTGTGACCAGGATCCATTGCTTCCGAACATCGTCGTCTCAGAAGGTAAGACCTGGCGCTACCAGGCAGTCAAAACGGCAATGTCTCTCACGCTACCAGGGAATCAAAACGGCAATGTCATGGTGTTCAGCGCCTTTCCCTGTTTGCTAGTTCTTGATAAATTTCATTATATGAATGTGCGGTCCGAAAGGAAAAGGGGGAAGAGCAGACAAAGGGTGGACCGTTTCCGCCGACTTACTTTGCGGTGGAACGGTCATGATGACGACGTAGACGACGCCAGCGAAGGCCGCCCACGACACGGAGCGGTACAGGAAGTAGGTGACGATCGCCAGCTGCAGAAACGCCATCCACAGCCAGTTGGCGTACATCGACGCCACGTCGAAACGCGCCACGTCGTTGGACATGAGGTTGATCACCTGGCCCGTAGCCGTCACGTCCATACGCTGCTTACTGATGCGCAGCACCTGAGGTACATTGGGAAAAATATCATAGTGAACAATTGTCAATCTACAGGGTGATTCTTTGCGCCGTCTACAAATATTACAGACCTGTCTATGAGAGGATAAGGAATAAGAAATGAATAGTTTCCATGATGGTGACCATTTATTCAATCATACTTTTTACAGCCCAATACGCGCTATATCCTGGAGCCACAGATACAGTATGCATGGTTTCCTCATACGACGTGCTTTATAACATTCTGGTGCCACCTTGTAGTGGATGGTTCAGTGTTCAAATAGTGAGTTAGCTACATGTTCTTAAAAGCAAATGCCAGTGAGCCATGGAAAACATGGTTGTATCTTTCCAGTTGGAGGTTCGAGTCCCTCGGGCGTGTGTGTGTATGTGTGTGTGTGTGTGTGTGTGTGTGTGTTCTCATTAGATAAGTCAGTTTAAGTAGCTTTTAAGTCTAGGGACCGATTACCATAACACTTTGGTTCCTTAAATTTGAAAATTGTGTCATGAGACCCGTTCGTCCATATAAACAACCACAAAAAAATAAACAAATAAATAAATAAAATAAATAAATAAATATAAAAAAGTTCAAATGTTTGTATAGCTTATGGGACCTAACTACGGGGTCATCAGTCCCTAAACTTACTAACTACTTATGAACTAACTAAGACTAAGGACGTCACAAATATCCATGCCCGAGGGGTGATTCGAACCTCCGACCGTAGTGGGCGTGCAGACCGTGACTAGAGCGCCTCAGTCCCCTCAGCCACCGCGGCTGGAAAAGAAACAACCACAACATACAATATTTTCAACAGTGTTTCACCGGTTGTCTAAGACAGTGTTGTTTAAGGAAGTACCCGAAAAGGTTCGGGCACCAGAATTGGAGAAAAATGTGATTGTGTAAGGCTACCGCCAAGTCAGTAGCAAATAGTTAGCCTGCCAGAACACGGTAAGCTGAACGATTGTGTAGACCATTTACCACGACAGTTTCACTACTCTTGCCCTTTGCCGTGGCGGAGCGGCCGAGCGTATTGAGGCGCTATGCTACGATGCACGAGGCCGTTCTCCGTCGGGGGTTCGAATCCTCTCTCGGCCATGGAAGCTTGTGTCGTCTTTAGTATAAGCTAGTTAATAAGTAGTTTGTAAGTTTAGTGTCTGATGACCCCGTAATTGAGTTCCATAAGCTCTAGAAACATTTGAACATTTTTGCTCTTCTCAGTTAGAGCGTGTGCAGAGCTTACTAGCGACAGACCTTTCACTGTCACTAGTTTGTTCAGCAGGATTTGTGATTCGTGTCACCTATCCTACTTACCAATGAGGCCCCATCTACGCGGCGTGGAATCTTCCTCTATCATAACAGTATGCAGGGCCCTGACTGCATGGTAACAGCATCAGCGCAGCCAGAATGTATGGACCAGGATAACTGGTGAATGTATTTTGGGATGTCTTGTTTTCCCGGCGCTTAACAGGCAGGAACGTGTGACTTCGCCTCCCCTGCTGGAAGAAATGCCGACGATTAGAAGGGCTGCTACATAATGGGTCTCCAGCTCACATCGCCATTAACGTCGATGTTTCGCTGTATCGGACGAGAAGGTCCAATTACATGGCCTTTCACGTTTACCGGATTTCAACTCGTGCGATCTCTAAAGCATAATGTTAGCATAGCCCATTCCAGATGTGGAGACATTTCAGCAGCGCATTCATGCTGCCTTTATTCGGATGCAGCCTGGGCAATGTGAACGTGTGACACAGAACATGCTTTGGCGCCACAGGAGCGTCCGGCAGCACAGCAGGGGATACCGTGAACGCCGCTGCCGACCAACACCAACGGTCTCTCGCGCATGCGTATTCCCTGCTCACGCCCTGATAAATACCGCCCCGCCACGCAATTATTCCAAGGACGCAGAGGATACCGTGCTCACAGGTGCGGTTCATCTAGGGGGATGTTTGTCCACTGTTGGTCGAGCTGATCTCTCCGAGATTACGACAGTACTCGGGCGTCCGATCCATTCGTGCACTCCCGATAATCCATTTGTAGTCTGGGGCAACATCCCAGAGATACATTGAATTGGTCCCGGTTCCGACCAAGGTTTTCCTTGGTTGTAAGGCGTATGCCGGAACTGGTAAACCCCTCAACAGCCCGCTCCACTCCTCGGAGTGGAGAATGAAAAGAATAAGTTTTTTTTTTTTTTTTTTTTTTTTTTTTTTTTTTTTTTTTTCCACGCTATTACCATCAATCCTACAACAGACAAGGCACTCACTCACACGTCGCTCGCCACTTCACTTCGACATGGCCCGCACAAAGCAAACGGCCCGCAAGCCTAAGAGTGGTTTGATGGCGGCGCTCATGCAACATCTCGCCTCCGAGATGCTGTATATGGCTCGACGCGACACACCGAGAAATAGAAGCACTGAAAGAAATACGCGCCATGAAGTAAACGAAGACTGCCCCTATTGTCCCATCTCCAGGGACGCAGACCGCAGGGGTAGACGTAACGACACAATCCACGCGACGAAGACAGAAGAGTATTGAAAAGCTCCAGCCAGTCAAGCTGGCAATGGAGGATGACAAGACAAGAAAGGCACAACAGAGAAGACAACCCAAACCAGAAGTTACACACCATCCCAACTAACCAGAAGATCCACAGGTGATGCTATCATTAGCAAATACTGTGACCAACTTGGGACTAGAAGACGTCACCCAATTGAAGAAGTGCCGAGGACAATTACCATCAATCGCGCCTTGTAGTACTGACAGCTACCACCACCTGAAGATGTCGAACAGTTGTCTCGACGAAATGTTGTGAGAGATGCACAATATTCTCCGGCGGCAAACCAGCGCAGTGTATTTGCAGCAGATCCGCCGTGAAAGCTTGAATCACATCAGATTCATTTATGTTGACATAAGGCGATTTTGGTAAGCCGCGGCGGAGTGGCCGAGCGCATTGAGGCGGTATGCTCCGATGCGCTAGGCCGTTCCCCGTCGGGGGTACGAATCTCCTCCTGGGCATGGATAATTGTGCTGTGTTTAGTATAAGTTAATTTATAATTAGTTTGTAAGTTTAGGGACTGATAACCCCGCAGGTAAGTCCCATAAGCTTAACAAAAATTTGAACATTTGATTTTGTTACACAGTAGTGTTTGCGCACTACTTGGGCGGATTATCATGTTGGAATTTTGTAATGCCTGTCTGCAATATGTTAGTCATAGGGTCGTGATGGAATTGCCTAACACTCTTATACGCCTTGCTGTGGAGCGCACGGATGCTGCCCGTCGGAGGTTCGAGTCCTCCCCCAGCATGGGTGTGTGTGGGTGTGTATTGTCCTTTGGTTAGTTTAAGTAGTTTGTAAGCCTAGGGACAAATATCCACAGTAGTTAAGTCCCATGGATTTATAAATATTTGAATCTGAATTTTAAAATAAGGAAGGAAGCTTGGAGTTTAACGTCCCGTCGACAACGTGGTCATTTGGGAAATTTGAATTTTAGTCATAGCTATCAGAGTGTCCTCGAAGATGGTGAGATATTCATAGTTACCCGACCACTGAGGGTAATGATATAAACCATTGAATACAACTATATAAATACCGTAAGCTTCTTTCGAGATTTTCAGTAAATAAATGCAGTTGCATGTAGGGAACAATGTAGAGAATGATTAATCGAACCATAGCACAAACTTCCAGTGATCAAATGTCCAGGTTTTATTATCGTGGTACCACTTCCTTTCAAGCTTTTTGTAGGCTTCCATTATAAGGCTAAGAGTTTAGCAACTACAGCCCTTTGACAAATGTTAAGCTCCATCCGCACGTATTTTATCGAAATGGTATTACTCCACTGAGAGCTGAATATTGCAGTTGTTTTTCTCACGGTAGTCCATGTTATCTGACCACAATCATCCCTAATACTCCTCGGTCGTTATCAGTTGAATTTGCGTTTCGCGCAGTGTTCCTCTTTGTCAATAATTTTTGCCTTGTTTTATGTACGCTGTCATTGCCGGGGCTACTGTCACTATTGAAACGATAAACAGTGCAGCCTATTTCGTGCATAATGCTCTCACTAACTACGCACCATCGACTTGGCCTCTTTGTGAAATCACCTACTTCACCGATCATTTGTGTTGACCATCGAAGATAACACCCAAGACATCGTACGTCAAATGTTCATATTATTATGCCCACCCCTGTAGTCCCTCCAAGTCCTCAAAAACCATGAGCTGCGTCTCTTTTTCCGCATTCACTTACCACCTTACACTTGAATTTTCTTCCATCTCATTAATTTCTTTCCCCTCCTCAACCATATCGAACGCCTCCGCATCTCCTACACTATCTGAAAAATTGATCTTATTTTCTCTCCTCTGATCACCGACCGTGGTATGCTACCACGCCTTAACTCTCGTATCCCATCGTCCCTCCACCTCCACATACTCTGCAGCGCAACTTGAACAGATTCCCCCACCCAGAAAATGAAATGCATTTCGATATTTTTCTGCGACCTGTCTCGCCCAATATCACGACCCCCATCTCCAATCCGACCTCACAATACTCCTCCCTTCACATAAGCACCCATAGTCCAACCCACACAGCCAGCAGAACTTTATCTGTCCATTCCTTTCCTGTCTTCACCCCAATTTTACAATATTCTCCAAGATCCTTCCCAACAAACCTGGTTACTTTTCTACCGAAATGCCCAGATTGCTGAAGGACCTGCAGCTTCTACTGTGGTCAGTGTGAACTGTGTTCTTTTTAGAATATCTCATCCTTTGTGTGTATTGTATTTTAAATAATGAATAACCTTTTTCTTTAAGCAGAATATTTGAAGAGGAATAATACATGCTTTTATGAAGTGGTAGTATAAAAAAATTACAATAAGAATGACTAGTAACATTAATTTTGATGAGATATATTTTTTAGCATGTAATGCAAACAATCTTTAATCAGATCTAAATGAGGACGTTGAAAGTTAATTTTCAAAAATGTCACTACCAGTAATGGGGCAATGCCAGTATAAGAACAGTGACCTTGAATGACACGAACGACAGCAACTGCTTTCACTTTGGCACCATTACATAGATGGCACCAATCTCGTCACCCACTACCCATCTACAATTGTTCAAATGTTTGTAAAGCTTAAGGCACTTAACAACGGGGTCATCAGTCCGTACACTTATAAACAACTTATGAACTAGCTTATACTAAAGACGACACAATCATCCATGCCTGAGGGGGGATTCGAAACCCTGACTGCGGATAGCCTCGCGCTACGCAACACGGCTCTCCAGCATGCGCAGCTAATCTGCCGCGGCACTAACCATATTCCCCAGACAATTGTTCTCTCCCATGAACAAAGGATACTGTCGTCGATGATTTGCAGCTAACATGGATGATTGGCGTTATACATGACATTGCAATTAATATCATTATCCCATCTTGGATAGAAGAACTTTCCTCACGCCCACTTAACGACAAATGAAAGCTAACACAACTACTACCTCCGACCAAAGCCCAACCTAAGCCCATGCCTCGCTCCTGCTGCAACTGCCGCCGAGGCCAACAGACACCATATGACTTTGACCATCTGGGCACAACTTTTTTCGATCACTTTGCATAATTAAGACCTTATACATAACATTGCAATTAATATCTTTATAACATCTCGGATAGATGTACTTAACTTTCCCCACACCCACTTAACGACAAATGAAAGCTAACACAACAAGCAACTGCCTCTGACCCAAGCCCCACCCAAGCCCGCACCTCGCACCTGGCCCCACCGACGCCGAAACCAACTGACAGCATACCACATCGACCACCTGGGCACAACATTTTTCGATTACTTTTCATAATTAAGACCTTATTCATGACATTGCAATTAATATCATTATCCCATCTTGCATAGATGAACTTCCCCACGCCCACTTAACAACAAATGAAAGCGAACACAACAACTGCCTCTCATCCAAGCCCCACCCAAGCCACCGCCTCACTCCTGCCCCCACCGCTGTGGAGCCCAACAGACAGCATACCACATCGTCAACCTGGGCAAAGCTTTTTTGTATCACTTTGCATAATTAATTTCTTATACATGACATTGGAATTAATATCATTATCCCATCTCGGATAGATGAACTTCCCCCACGCCCACTTAACGACAAATGAAAGCTAACACAAGAACTGCCTATGACCCATGCCCCACCCAAACCCCCGCCTCACTCCTGCCGCCACCGCCGCTGAGGCCAATTGACAGCATGCCACTTCTACCACCTGGGAACAACTTTCTTTCGATTACTCTGTGTAATTAAGGCCTTATACATGACATTGCAATTAATATTATTATCCCATCTCGGATAGATCAACTTCCCCCATGCCCACTTAACGACAAATGAAAGCTAACACAACAACTGCCTCCGACCCAACCCCACCCAAGCCCCCGCCTCGCTCCTGTCACCACTGCCGTCAATACCAACAGCATACCACTTAGACCACCTGGGCACAACATTTTTCGATCACTTTGCAAAATTAAAACCTTATAGATGACAACGCTATTAATATCATTATACCATCTCGGATAGATGAACTTAAATACCCCCACGCCCATTTAATGACAAATGAAAGCTAACACAACAACTGCCTCCTACCCAAGCTCCACCCAAGCCCCGCCTCGCTCATGCCCCAATGGCCGTGGAGATCAACAGACAACATACCATTTTGACCACCTGGACACAACTTTTTTTTCGATCACTTTCCATAATTAAGACCTTATCATTGCAATCAATATCATTATACCATCTCGGATAGATGAACTTCCCCCACCCCCAATTAATGACAAATGAAAGCTATCAAAACATCTGTCTCTGACCCAAGCTCCACCCAAGCCCCCGCCTCGCTCCTGCCCCCACCGCCGCCAATGCCAACAGACACCATACGACTTCGACCATCTGGGAACAACTTTTTTTCGATCACTTTGCATAATTAAGACCTAATACATGACATTACAATTAATATCATTATCCCATCTCAGATAGATGAACTTCCCCCTCGCCCACTTAACTACAAATGAAAGCTAACACATCTGCCTCTGACCCGCCTCGCTCCTGTCCCCACTGCCGCCAAGGCCAACAGACAGCATACCATTTCGACCACCTGGGCACAGTTTTCTTCGATCACTTTGCATAATTGAGACCTTATTCGTGACATTGCAATGAATATCATTACCCATCTCGGATAGATGAACTTAACTTCCCCCACGCCCACTTAACGACAAATGGAAGCCAACATAACAACTGCCCGCGACCCAAGCCCCACCCAAGCCTCTGCCTCATTCCTACCCACTCCGCTGCTGCCGCTGCTGAGGCCAAAAGACAACATAGCACTTCGACCACCTGGGAACAACTTTTTTCGAACACTTTGCATAATACAGACCTTATTCCTGAGATTGCAAATAATATCATTATCTCATCTTGGATACATGCACTTCCCCCACGCCCACTTAATGACAAATGAAAGCTAACAAAACAACTGCCTCTGACCCAAGCTCCACCCAAGCCCCCGCCTCGCTCCTGCCCCCACCGCCGCCAATGCCAACAGACGCCATACGACTTCGACCATCTGGGCACAACTTTTTTCGATCACTTTGCATAATTCAGACCTTATACATGACATTGCACTTAATATCATTATCCCATCTTGGATAGATGAACTTCTCCCACGCCCACCTAATGACAAATGAAAGCAAACACAACAACTGCCTCCGATCCAAGCCCCACCCGAGCCCCCGCCTCACCCCTGTAGCCACCTCTGCCGAAGCCAACAGACAGCATACCACTTCGACCACCTGGGCACAACTTTTATCGATTACTTTGCATAATTAAGATCTTAAGTGTACCATCGCCTCACTTGGGAGACAACCGCCTCCACCCCAACATGGCGATAGATTCAAAATATACTTCAAATATTTGAATTTTAATTGCTTGCTTTTTTTTCTTTTTTTCTGGATGAAAACTTATTGTGACTCTTCAAGCTATCTCGGTGGATATGTTGCATATAGTCTTCACGGGTAAGCCACCAGATAACGTTTTGTAAATCCCACAATATTTCTTTGGGGCAACTGTCCGACATCTTCAGGTTGTTGCACTTTGCTGATGGCCATTTACGACTGACGCTACATTAGATTACATTAACAACGAGGAGTATTAATGTCATTTACCCTCAAAATCGCGACTCATTTGTTAAAACGTCTAAAGATATGTGGCAAGTAACAATATGAAATTCATTGTTGTTACTATATCTGTTAAAAGATGAACAGGGGTTTAAATAAAATTGCAGGCGGTCTCGAATCCACTACCCGCCACGGCGCAACGTGATGCCACTAAGCATACGACTATTCTTGCTAGGTGAAAGATGGTGACTTCATCATTATTCATGATCGGGTCATCTGAAGAATATTACTGTTGATGCGTCTTTAATATATAGTTATAAGATTTTTACCAAATATGACGTGTTTTTGATGAATCTTCAATGCGCCAAACATGAAGGGCGGATTTGGCCTTCACGGAGGATTTGCGCTTGCGCAAGGCGAGATGTGCAATATCTCCATTGTCTTTGATTCGGGACCGTTTGTGCATACCCGAACAGAGCTCGAGTAACCAGGAGCTGATGTCTACCAGCCCCAACAAAAATGTTAAAATCGTCGTTTCTCTTTGCCCCTCCCTGTCGCTGGAGCGCCCATATGCTGCCTCCAGGATGTTCAGAAGAGAATTTGAACCTGAGCCGCGCATGTGCATTGTAACTCTGCGGCCCAATGCCGCCTATATTAAGCGGCCGCGCTAGGACTCGCATACGTGCTGTGACTAGAGCTCCTAAAAACACGACCGTGACGAAAAACGTTTCTCATGCGATAAAGGTATGTTGAATGTGCATATGAAATGATCTGATACCAGAACGAAACGAAGAATGATAGTTATTATTTATTTACTTTTTTTACGACGAGCTTTTTTTCTGGGGGTTCATTGAACCAGTGAACACATAGGACGCGCCGCCACTGCATACAATGCTGCCATATCCATCACACATCCATAATGAGTGCGCGCGTATTTTTAAAAAAGGAACATGTTGAGGTCAGTAGCAATTAATCAAATTACGTGCTTATAGAATATCGCCCCCGATTTGTGACTGGAAAGGGGCTTTCTTGTCAGAGAGGACGAAGTTTGTAGTAAGGCATCCATTAAAACAGAGGTGATAGAGTAATGTTATTGGTCCTCTCCTGTTCCTTACCTACATAAACGATTTGGTAACAAATCAGAGCAGATCTGTTAGGTTGTTTGCAGATGACGACGTCATTTATTGTCTAGTAAAGTCATCTACAGATCAAAACCAACTGCAGAACGATTACAATAAGATATCAGTATGGTGTAAAAGTTGGCAGTTGACTCTAAATAATGAGAAGTGTTAAGTCGTCCACATGAGTACGAAAAGAAATCCGTTAAACTTTGTTTATAAGATAAATCAATCAAATTGGAATGCTGTAAACTCCACTAAATACCTAGGAATTACTATTCCATCAGACTTAAACTGGAAAGAACATGTAGCTAATATCGTAGTCCAAAGAAGGGCAGTTCGTTTTGTATTGACATGATACAGGGGAGACAGCGTCACGGAAATGATACAGGATCTGGGATGGGAATCACTGAAACAACGGCGTTTATCGCTGCGGCGTGGTCTACTTACGAAACTCCAATAAGCAACATTCTCCTCCGAATACGAAAATATGTTGTTTACTCCCACTTATATAGGTAGAAATGATCATCAGCATAATAAGATACGAGAAATCAGAGCTCGATCCGAAAGATTCAGAAGTTCTATCTTCCCGCACGCTATTCCAGAGTGGAATGATAGATGAATAGTATAAAGGTGGTTCGATGAACTCTCTGCCCGGTACATCTACAACTACATCCATCTCTTTTCCAAAGTTTTCCACTGGAGTTTATCGATCATTTCCGTAACGCTTTCACGGTTACCAAATGATTCTGTAACGAAGCGCACTGCTGTCCGTTGGATCTTCTCTACCTCCTCTACCAACCCCACCTGGTATGGATCCCACACCGGTGAGCAGTATTCAAGCAGTGGGCGAACAAGTATACTGTAACCTACTTCCTTTGTTTTCGGAGTGCATTTCCTTAGGTTTCTTCTAACGAATCTACGTATGGAATCTGCTTTACCGACGATTGATTTTATATGGTGGTTCCATTTCACATTTACTCCTAATGCCTACTCGCAAATAATTTATGGAATTAACTGATTCCAGTTGCTGACCTGCTATAGTGTAGCTAAATGATAAAGGATCTTTCTTTGTATGTATTCGCAGCACATTACACTTGTCTACTTTGAGATTAAATTGCCATTTCCTGCACGATGCGACAAGTCGATGCAGATCCTCCTGCACTTCAATACAATTTTCCATTGTTACAACCTCTCTATATACTACAGTATCATCCGCAAAAAGCATCAGTGAACGTCCGGTGTTATTCGCAAGATCATTTATATATATCGTGAACAGCAACGGACCCACGACACTCCCCTGTGGCACTCCTGATATCACTCTTCCTTCGGAAGAATTCTCTCCATCGAAAAAGACATTCTGGATACTGTTTTCTAGGAACTTCTCAATCCAATCACACAATTGGTCTGATAGACGATATGCTCTTCATCAAACGACTGTGGGAAACTGTATCAAACGCCTTGCGGAAGTCAAGAAACATGGCATCTACCTGAGAACCAATGTCTATGGTCCTCTGAGTCTCGTGGATGAATAGCGCGAGCTGGGTTTCACATGATCGACTTTTACGAAACCCATGTTGATTCCCACAGAGCAGATTTGTAGTCTCCAGAAAAGTCATTATACTCGAACATAATACATGTTACAAACAAATGGCCGACGATAGAGATATAGGCCTATAGCTCTGTACATTTGTTCGATGTCCCTTCTTGAAAACGGGGATGACCTGCGCCATTTTTCAATCTTTTGGAACGCTACGCTCTTCTAGAGACCTACGGTACACCACTGCAAGAAGGGGGGCAATTTCCGTCGGTTACTCTGTGTAAAAACGAACTGCGGCATTTCCTCTTTTGAGCGATTTTAATTGTTTCTCTATCCTTCTATCAATTATTTGGATATCTGCCATTTTGTAATCTAGAGTAGGAACTACAGTGCAATCTTCAGCTGTGAACAGTTTTGGAAAAAGACATTTAGTAATTCACCCTTTAGAGTGTCATCCTCTGTTTCAGTGTCATTTCCGTCAAAGAGTTCGGGACTGTTTGATACCAGAAGGTCTAATATGTTGTCGCCACGAGTCGGTTCTTTGTTTAACTGCTCAAGGTAGTTAATGCACTTAAAACACTTTCATTGGATTCTTTATCCCTGCCACCCGTCATAAACGTGTGAGCCAATATATATCCGGTATTTTAAAATCTCCTCCCAACAGATCGGGAAATACTCGAAATATTTTCCAAATTTTCCTTCGGGTGTTCTGCCACAACAGCTTCTGAGCCACGAGACCTATAAAAACATCCAATTACCGTGTTCGAGCCTGCTTTAACCGTGACCTTCACCCAAATTATTTCACATCTCCATCAATTACCTTAGATACTAATGCATTTTTTTATCGCTATAAACACGCCTACCCCGTCACTGTCCAGCCTATCTCTACGGTATGAATTCCAGTCTGAGTTTAGAATCTCATTACTGTTTACATCTGGTTTCATCCAACTTTCCGTCCTTAGTACTATGTGAGCATTGTGACCGTTTATTAATGAGATTAGTTCTGGAAATTTTCTATAATGCCCCTGCAGTTAACTACATTGGTCTTTCCATTCCCTATTGTGTTCTGCGTACTGCTACCTTATCGCGGCTCTGGAGTTTTCTTGTCGGGTCTAAGGAGGGAATGCTCAAACCTAAAAAAAATAAAATAAAAAAAAAAATAAAAAAAAATAAAAATAATAATAATAATAATAATAATAATAATAATAATAATAATAATAATAAAATATAACATGTGAACTCGACACATACTCTGCTACCCTTGTAGCCGTTTCCTGCGTGTAGGGCACGCCTGACCTATTCAGGGAAACCCTACATTTCTCCACCCGATAGCAGAGGTCGAGAAATTTGAACCCCAGATCCCCGCAGAATCGTCTGAGCCTCTGGTTTAAGCCTTCCAATCGGCTCCAAACCAGAGGATCGCGATCGGTTCTGGGGATGACTTTACAATAAGTTAGCTCAGATTCCAAACCGCGAGCGAGTCTTTCAGCCTTCAGCAACTCCACCAACCGCCTGTATGAACTGAGGATGACCTCTGAACCCAGCCGGCAGGTCATTGGTGCCGACGTGAGCAACAATTTGCAGTCGGGTGCACCCAGTGCTCTCTATCGCCTCCTCCACATCAAGGATGAGACCTCCGGCAAGCAAACAGAGTGCACACTGGCCTTCTTCCCCGACCTTTCCGCGATTTCCCTAAGGGGCTCCATCACCCTCCTAACATTGGAGCTCCCAATCAATATACATATATAAAAATGGAACGTGGGACGCCGGATGCGGTGGCCGAGGGGACTGAGGCACTCCAGTCGCGGTCTGCACGGCCACTACGGTCGGGGGTTCGAATCCCCCCTCGGGCATGGATATTTGTGCCGTCCTTAGTCTGAGCTAGTTCGTAAGCATTTTGTAAGCTTAGGGACTGATGACCCTGTAGTTAAGTCTCATAAGTTCTACAAACATTTGAACATTTTTGAACATGGGACGTGTGTCCGTATATTTCACTTGGTAGCCAAAATTATTCACTGCAGATCAATGGCGGTTATGCATGAGAGCAGCATTTAGGTTCGCGGAGTGCACTATTGTGTTTTGGTCGCGGTGTGTGACGGTGGGTGAGTGTGGCGAACAAAACTCCGTAAAATGTGGAGCAATATCAGATGCTCAAAGATAAAAAGACTCAAAGGTAAAACACTGGGAAACACAGAAATACATTAATTGAGCATTAACTACACTGGCAGTACACCAATGATCTCAATACAAACACTGAAAAGACAACTGTAGTGCTTAGGATCAAAATACTGACAACTGGATTAGAAAGACAAATATACGTCGAGCGTCACGGTTTCATAATAGGTAGTACCATCTCCATATTATCTATGAGCTCACTGCAATACACAGACTGTAGACATACGTTAATGTATGTCTTTGACGGAAAGTCAAAGGTTACTTTGGTTTAGCGGACAGTATAGCGTTACTAACAGATACCCTTCAGTGTGGTGAGTAATTAACATCTGTGTTTGTATTCGAGAGGAATTGTCTTTACGCCACCTAGCGAGCAGTAGCTGGGCTGCATTAAATGCGGTTGTACCAAATACTTTTAGAAAAAGCTACGTACTCCGAGACTTACGGAGTTGATCGTACGTGTGAAAATACAGTTATTGCATCATTATTAAATCGAGATAGATTCAAAGGAAAACACAGGCATACATTAACTACACAGGCAATACACAGACTCTAGACATATTTTAATGTATGTCTGTGATGGGAATTCGTAAGTCTTATATAAGTATATGCTGCTCAAGTGGTAAATTTGCATTGCCAGTTCCAAAATTACCTCCATGTGAATTCTTCGAATTTATGTAGTTTCCTTTCTGATTTACGTGAAGGCCTATCCTCATTAGATTTTGAGTTCGTTATGTTTAGGAATGCGTAGAAAACGCTATAGTACAGGAAAGGACAAATTGAAGAGATGTTATTACATAGCACACCAAATAACTAACAGATGCCGATGCTTCGTTTGTTCATTCTCGTACACTACGACAAGGGGTACAATTTTACTTACGGCATCGGCGTAGTGAGCTGATGTTGGCAACGGCCGTTGAATGCTTTTTGAAAAATCAGTCACCTAGAATGAGGGGCATAATTCATTATGTTGGTGATGAAATAAATAATTAGTGCTCTTCCGGTCAGTAAATTAATGATCCTCCTAAAGCGAATATTTCGTTGCCAACGATAGCACATTCAATTGCCGGCACTGCAAGTAAAATTTAACCCAGGTAGGACACAAAAAATAATTAGCTGTATCCCGCATGCCTAGATAGGAAAAAGTGCTTCTTTCAACGATTATTATTTGAATTTGAAACATAAAGACGTTCCTTCGCGTCTATCGATGTTTTCCTTTCATAAGAAATCTTTGCAAGGATAATGTATGTAGCTTCCTTCTTCAATAACTATTGCCTGATTCTGTAGTGTGCAAGTGATATTCATATTATCTACAATTCACAAACAGCCTAAAAAATCTGAATTCCTATGCCGTTTTCTTTTAGAAGATAGCAATTTCCTGTGAACTTGGCTTACAGTATGACAATAAGGCTCAGAGCCAAACATTTCGCTGCTGCGGAGTCAATTTGAAGGAAGTCATTTTCACGTGTCGGAGTAGCGCAAAATATATATGTGTATGCGCCACACAAGCAAACATCAAATATCTATATCTATAAATGTGAATGTCTGTTCGGTGTACGTTTATCACGTCTGAAGCACAAGACATAAAGAGCTAAAAATTTGTACAGTTACTAATGTCTCCCCGGGGAAGGCTTTAGGCACGGTTTCATGACGGTCGGATAGCTATATGTGTGAATGTCTGTTCGGTGTACGCTTATCACGTCCGAACGACAAGACGCAGCGACTTAAATATTTGTACAGTTACTAATTTATACCTGAGGAAGATTTTACGCACGGTTTTATAGCGATCTGATAGATATTTATTAATTTGAAGATTATAACGCGAAATGCGGTACAATAATTACTCTTTGAAAATTATATTTACTCTTTGAAAATGGTTTTATTGATTGCATTGTTGCTTGAGGGTTGATAATGATAAAAGGGTGGAGTATATTGGGATGGAAAGTTATCGGTGTATATAAAATTCTACGTGTGTGTGCGCAGCGAAAACTACAGAAAGCAAACGAATGGTCTGTGTGTAATTGTTGTCCGAAGTCTCCCGTTGTACACCATAGCATTTCCATGCGGATAGCTATAACGGGGTGGAAGATATGGTGGTTGAAAGTCGTCAAACTATAAAAAAATTCGGACTGAAGGCCAGCGATGACGTTTGCGACTCTATAGCAAGGAGGTCACATACAGCGAAACGTGATGCCATAGACCATATCTTAGGTCTATGCGTGCTACAATGTCTTCAGCTCTTTCTCTGTAAGGATAAGCATACGAATAAGGAAATATAAGAATACATACATAAAGCAGTAAAAAAGAAATTTATTTTAATACATATCATTAAAAAATCGATTTGACGTTTCGCCCATTACATCAACTGTCGATCTGTGATATTATTACAATCATTATTGTTGAATTTCGTGATTGGATTATTCCAAACGAGTGCATTTTTACGTGTGATTTGATCTCATAGCAGACTACTGAAAGATAGCTTATCTATCATAATCAACCAACACGCGAGCGGAGCCGCGGGTTTAAGCTAGTAGTTTGTGAGAAGGTAATTTAATGTAAAATTTTTGCATGTAACATATGTGTACAAGTAAAAAAGAGTAATAATAAAGACTTTTACAAAGTAAAGAACTAAACGCAAAGTCTGTCACTGCAGTCCCCCCCCCCCCCTCCCGGCCCCTTCAATATTATATTTATAAAACTACTGATATAAAACTTTAACCCAGCGAAGCGGGTAATCATTAGCTAATCACTAATAAACCCCTCCCGCCGGCCGCGGTGGCCGAGGGGACTGTGGTGCTTCAGTCACGGTCTGCACGGCCACTACGGTCGGAGGTTCGAATCCCCCCTCGGGCATGGATATTTGTGCCGTCCTTAGTTGTAGCTAGTTCATAAGTAATTTGTATGTTTAGGGACTGATGACCCCGAAGTTAAGTCCCATAAGCTATACAAACATTTGATTTTTTGAAACCCCTTCCCCCCGTGTGCCTGCTCGGCCCCATAGGCAGAGCGGGCGACGCCGCACGGCCAGTCTCCACATTGACCTTTCGCCCCGAGCGATGCGAACGCCGTAGAACCCGCCACACCTATTGAGGAAAGGGTGGATCAACCGCTTCCGGTACGCGCGAAGATGTCCCGACAGCAGGGACCGTGGGTGAAACATTTAACACCTGTGGTGTCCCATGCGACGCACCCTCACTGCCGCAACACTCCGAGGCAGCAGCCTGAAGACAGCTGACCGCGGCCAACAACACGCTCAACTCAAAAATGTTCAAATGTTTGTTAAGCTTATGGGGCTTAACTACGGGATCATCAGTCCCTAAACTTACAAACTACTTATGAACTACTTACGAACTAGTACGGCACAAATATCCATGCCCGAGGGGGGATTCGAACCCCCGACCGTAGTGGCCGTGCTGACCGTGACTGGAGCGCCTCAGTCACCTCGGCCACTGCGGCCGGCGACGCTCAGCTGCTCGCAAACAGCGGCCAGCCCCTCCTACGTCCGTACGCAGACACATCCTATCCATCTTAACAAATCGACAATTGCCTGTAGAGAGTTAAGTACCAACTTGTTACTAGCGCAAGTTTTTAAAATTTACACTGCTCAGCCCACAAGTAAGTGACAATAGTTCGCTTCTACTAAGCTACTGGTGCTGCTGACTGTGCGACTTGCGCGACCAACACTAGCTATGAAATATGCGAGAGTAAACTTTTAAAACGGTAGCACAAACGAAATCTGACAAGTACGTGGCGCATCCAGAAAGTAAGTTCCGTTTGGTAATAAAATGAAACTGTACACAAATACAGAACAAATTTTTATTGCACAAAATTCTGCAACTCTTAAACTAGTTTTCCACGTAACTGTCGAAATTTTGCAGGCACTTGTCGTAGCGTGCCACAAGTTTTTGCATGCATCATTCACTGAAGGTTGCCGCCTGTGTATTCAGCCATGTGGTAAAAGCTCTTTATCATCGTTAAAGTGTTGACCACCAAGGACAGATTTTAGGCGTAAGAAGAGATTAAAGTAGGTAGAGAAAGGTTCGAGCTGTATGGAGGATGATCAAACAGGTCCCATTGAAATTTCCGTAAGAATTGTGTGGTCACATTCGGTGTGTGAGGTCAGGCATTATAATGAAAAAAAAAAAAAAATCTTGACAGTAATCCTCTTCTTACGCGAAAAATCTGTCCTTCGTGAACAACACTTCAACTATGATGAGCTGAAAGAACATGTTACCACATGGTTGAATACACAGGCGGCAACATTCTATGAAAAAGGCACACAAAACCTTGTGCCATGCTATGACAATTGCCTACAAAATTTCGGAAGCTATGTAGAAAAGTAGTTTAACAGTTGCAGATTTTTGTACAATCAATATCTTGTCTGTATCTGTACCCGTTCGTTTTATATAACCAAACGGAACTTACTTTCTGGACGCGACTCGTACTAACGAAAATGAAGAACTTGACTGGCAAATTAAATTTGACACAATTTAAATTAAGATGCTTAGCGCTGATAATATTCATCTCGGGTATGCAGCCGGATACCGTCGTCAACTAGACACGATATTTCGGCAGACCAACTGGCTGCCATCTTCAGGTGAGAGCACTAATACACTAACTCGCCGGTAACCGGCTGAATACCCGAGATGAATATTATCAGTTACTACGCCGGGAAAATCTACGCAACAACATGCTTAGCGCTGTTTACGATGTGACACTGGCGGCAGCTGTGATTTGCAGAGTATTAGATATAGATGTAGTTTTGATCAAGGGAAAGGAAGATGTTATAACCTGCAAGAAAAGCCCATCATTCCGATATGTGGTGTACTTGAACTGCGCTCGGCTCTTCTCTTTCGCTATTTATATTTCTGTACAGAACCTACCTTCCTGTAGAGAAGAGCGCAACAGGCCACCCTGACCCTCATGCCGACGTACGTAGTCAGCATGGTGTAGTGGTGGTAGCAGAACAGCTTCATGAAGTTGATGAGCACCAACAGGCTTGCGTAGATGTAGGCCTGCTCCTGCGTGATGGTGCTGTTGGGGCTGAAGTACTGAATGGTGAACCCCAGCAGCAGCGGCTGGGCGACTCTGGAACAGACCACATCAGTTACAGAAACTAAGCTTACTGCAGGCCCGTGCATGGACCTGCGTTTTTACTACGTTTAAATTACCACCAGCAAGTAGTTGGACTCGCATTCGGGAGGACTGTGGTTCAAATCCATCTTCGGTTATCCAGATTTAGTTCTTCCGTTACGTCTCTCCATCACTCCAGGCAAATGCTGGGGTGGCTCCTTTGAAGGGGCTCCTTCCTCATCTTTATCATAACAATCCGACGGGGAACTCCGTCTTTAACCCATTTCTTCCCAGCGTTGCGTACACGCAACACAAAATTTAGCCTTACAAAATGCAGTCGAAATGGACTTACTGTACAAAACTCACCATGCATGTGTTAAAAGGCATTTACCAGCTCTCTGTCCATGTGTTTAAGTTGCACAATTATCTTAACACTTCATGAAAAAAAATAATTAGGGATTACATGATTTTTTCAATATTTTTCAATAATTTATTTGAAGTATTAGAATATATTTTCTTCAACCTTTATGTGCAATTTCGTGGTTCCTATATATCAATGTCACAAACTGATTTTTTTTCTGGAACATACTAGACTCCTGACTAGGCAGAGAATGATTTCTATTTCCGTTGCGTTAACGCAACGTTGGGAGTTGCCTACACATATTCATACTCTATGGTTGTCTGGCTGTGATTTTCTTCTGTGGCAAGTTATGATCTTTGCAGTCAAAGATAATATCTCTGACTGAGTATTCGGAGCTAACGTAGTGTTCTGTAGTCTAAAGGCTTTGTAAGTTTAAGACTTATATCTGGTTTTGTTTATATGACGAATACGAATTTGTAATGTTATTTCAATTATTTTGAAGAGAAATCGATGACCTAATATAATATTTTTTTTACTATTTCTATTTTTGGGAAGATATGGGTTAATGACTACAGTGTCGATGGGATGTTAAAACCTAATTTTCCTTCCATTCTTCCTCCCTTCTCGAACATATAGCCAACGCAACGAACACGCAACAGTGGCAAAAAGGGGAAAAGGGTAAAACTGCGGGTGCACGCCTCCTCCGATGCCAACTTCCAAATCGATATGTAGCCTCCTTATCTATTATTGACATCCTCGTGGCTCTTGAGAAAATCAAAGTTTCGTCTTGTCGGTAGCTCTTCTTGGAATGATACAGTTCAAACTATGGAAGAACCCTGCATCACATTCTTGTTTGATATGCAACAAATGGTACATGTAATATAGATATAGTAAACGTCAAACAAAACATACGGTTTTTACTCTTTCAATACTTTACCATACTGACATAACAAGAGTGACTTTATCTAATCGCTTATGGAATGTGATCACAGTGCATATTTCCTCAAGATTCCCGTCAATAAATCTCTAACTGTTTCACATTTTTCTATTTTTCCAATTCATTCATTTTCTTCTTGACTAACCCGCTGTGTTGTATCAGGTGAAGCATAAAAACGGGGTAACCCAAAAAAGGTGTGTAAACGGAGTTTATGCTCTACTTATTACACTGACGAAGGAAGAAACTCAACTGTTTGAAGGAAATTCAAAATAAAGACGGAAGTAAAATCAGTGTTTAACGTTTCTTCGACGGCGTGATCATTAAATATGGAGCTCAAGCGTTAATTGTTTTGTTAAAGAGGCCTTTAAAGAGGCCTTTCAGGAATTTGCCTGGAGTGGATTCGGGAAATCACAGATCACGTAACACCTAAATCTGAACCTCAAGAGGTGGATCTGAACCGTCGTCCTCGAGGACGCGAATCCAGACCGGCAACTACTGCAACACCTTGCTTGGTGAAGGAAAGCCAGTGTGTGTGTCAAAACTGCGTCGAAGCTTAACGACAAAACTGGTCACACACATCAAAATTTGCACGTAATGGAAGCGCGATGTTTGTGTGTGTTTGTGTGTATATATCTATGTGCTGGTACAGCTGAGCATTTACACCAGTGGTGTCTTCTAAGACAGGAATATCAATGTAAAATGTAAACTTTCACGGCCGGAATGGTCAAAATTACTAAAAATTTCCGAGCCTTTATGCCGTGGTCTAGTGGATTTAATATCGAAACCCAACGTTTCGTCCCCGACTGCGGAGGACATTCTCAAGGGGAACCGTAGCACTTTCAATGTCCGACACACACCCTGGCTCGCTACTGACTGAAGCCAAACTCCGTTTACGAGGGCTCGCGCGCAGAGGTGTAACGTCACATGTTTGACAGATGCTGAACATGTTTTTCAACTAGGGGACCACCTTATTCAATTTGATAAGACTCAGGTTTTAGCAGCCACAAATGGATACCACGAAAGACTGTACAGGGAGGCTATAGAAATTGTAAAACACCCCAATAATTTCAATAGGATGGACGAGGGCGTGAAATTAAATGAAATCTGGATTCCGATTTTGAAGAAGAAATGTAACAGTCTTCCACCATGGGAAGATATCAACGGACGACGGCAGTCGGCAACGACGAATTGCGCGCGCATGTCAAACATCTGACGTCACACCTCTGCGCGCGAGCCCTCGTAAACGGAGTCTTCAGTCAGTAGCGAGCCAGGGTGTGTATCGGACATTGAAAGTGCTACGATTCCCCTTGAGAATGTCCTCCGCAGTCGGGGACGAAACGTTGGGTTTCGACAATAAATCCACTAGACTACGGCATAATAGCCCGGAAATTTTTAGTAATTTTGAGGAATATCAATGTTTTCCACTGTGGGTGCTACGACCCATTATGTCATCGTGGGAAGACTGTGGTTGAACTTACTTCAGCATATTGCCTGTAATTTGTAACTGTTCTGTGGCGAGTTTGACCAAAAATTATCAAGCCCGAAACGTGTGTCCATGGATCTTATAGTCTGTTTCTTTCCCTCGCCAGTGTACAGACATACACGTTACTCAGGATTCGTTGTCGTATTGGCCTAGATGTTCAACTGTTCGGTTAACAGAAAAGTTACTCAACATTACACATACCGAAGAATACAGACATTTGCATTATTATTCTCTGAGTTCATTGTTTTTCTGTCAACAGGTTGGTACATATACCCAGTAAGGGAGGGCTACCAAACTCTTGGTAATCGGCGTCCCATTCTCACCCTCCCCACGCCCCCCAAGACAAAGACAAACACATCAGTATAGTATCATTTCGGAGAAAACGTAGTGCTTATAGGCCAGTAAGAAGAGTACCTAAGGCAATTTTCGGGAAAGTATTTCAAGTTTCGTCAGTACTTCGAAACCAGGACGAATACCATACTCCACTCCTCCACGCCAGCTCATCTCCATCGTCCTCTATAGCAGAGTTGCTGCTTATGTTCATGACAGTCAACACATGTGTGGAAACATACGCTGTAAAGCGTGTATTAGAGCTCATAAATCTACAGCAGTAACGAATCAGTATACGTGGTACAATACCCAGAGTTCCACCATTCTGAAACGAGGAATATGTTAGTGCAACATACCGCCATATATGGCTAAATTGTGCCAGAAATGTAGTATACAATGCCCAGTGGCAAATACACAGGCGGTTTTTGCTTCTTTTTAGTATGGCAAACGCTTAGCTAAACGATGAAGGTGAAGGCTGGGAAAGGATTGTAACATGGCTTTAAGCCTTTATTCTCTTAATTTCCTCGTAATAATTCAACGTGTAAATACTGGAACAATAGAAAAAATAGAACATCCCATTTACTTCAAAACAACCGATAATTACATAAATTGCTTCTATTAGTTGAAGAGCACCAAAATAGTTTTGCAATTTCAGTGAAATTTGTATGAGCATGTGTTGTATATTTATTTATGCAACTGACCGGCGTACCTGAGTATTAGCTGGTCAAACAAGTTAAATACACCGTAGATAAAATATCTAAGCCAAAACGTCCGCAAAATTGCCCTTTCAAAGCTGGGTCTGGAGCCCTTTTCTTTCGCTCGGATTAGTTCCTCGTCCCAAGACCTGAAACAAATGGTTGTATGCATTAATGCAGTTCGGCTAATAGAGGGCAATACCTTTATGTCAGAAATAATGAAGTTCCCATAATTTTATATATCAAAAATATGATATTAACTCCTACTTTTGCAATCTATCGGCCAGTTCTTCAGTGGCATCTTGGTCCAGCCTGTCGAAGAGATCGTCTTCTGTCAGGGTTTGTTTCCATACTGTCCTTCGCATCCACCTAAAAAAAAAATTAATTGATCTTTAATGAGCACCCTTGTTTCAGTATCTATTTAGAAAAAGTCGATCCATTTTCAAGGAAGATATACATATCACTGACAGGTTGAATCGTAATATTGCGTGACTGTAGTTGAAGACATTCAGTTTTAATGAAGATATATGACAGACTGCTATTTTTATAATGAATGCCAATACAGAATGTATACTAAGACCACACACACACACACACACACACACACACACACACACACACATACATACATACACAAACACACATATATACACATACACAATTCTTCTGTCAGCGTAAACGGAGTGCAAGTAGATTTATCTGAAGATTTCAAAACGTTTTGTTTATGAGACATTCACATCTGTTTTAGATCCTGTTCGTCGTTAACAATACCCTCATTGTAGTGAAATAATTATGTTAGCAGTAATCCTAAATGACAGATGTTACTAGAAACAACCGCATCGTCGAGGTGGAATCTAATTGACGGACACGTTCATGTCGAAAATGAACCAGTAAGCAAACATTTGCCATCATAACAAAATTATAATAATACACGTTTAAAATTCAAGCCTAGCTGAAAAAAATCTTATCCTTGAGTTATGAGCGTGACTGAACGTGTTGTCCTGCTTTTAAATTTCAGATACTTATGAGAATAAGAAACAATTCCATTGAAGTGTTTAGCTACCTCTGGCGTGAAGATCTTGGTTATCAAAATTATTTTAGAGTGGTGTGCAATTCTTTCCACATTTTTTTAAATTTATTTTTTATTTTATTTATTTCTTTATTTTGTCACATGTCTAATTCTGTTCTGGAAATGCACGACAGTTTCAACCTTTAATTGGGGAAACATTCTTATGTCAATTTCTGTTAAATATCTTCAGTTTCTTCCAGATCTCATGGTATGTCTTAGGTACAACGCTCTTTATACAAATATTAATTCGCAGGTTGCGAGAATTTCCGACTTTAGCTGTTATTCTTTTAGTTGGTATATGCTTTTGCAACACATGAAAATTTGTGCTGGACCGGGACTCGAACACGGTTCGGCACAAATTTTCATGTGTTGCAAAAGAATATACCAACTAAAAGAATAACAGCTAAAGTCGGAAATTCTCGCAACCTGCCAATTAATATTTGTATAATTAACATTTATAGCTGCGGATCATCGGCAATTCTGTTCTATAGAACAGAAGTATCATTGTACAACGTCCCCTGGGCCATTTGAAAAGTGTCTACTCGCTGGCTCCATTTGTCATATACGTGTTTATAACATGTTTCTGTGTCCAAAGAGTGAACAGTGTAAGTCAGAGAAGTTACAGCTCCTCCTATTGTAGTGTTAACAGTTTACAGTTGTTATCTCTGTTCAAAGTGTTACATAGGAGGCTGGCTTACCAAGCAGTGGAGACAGTATTATTAGCGAGCATTACTTTTGAGGATGATACATTTAAAATGATTACTTATCATGTTATTTTTTATGAAAGGAACTTTCAGATGTGGCATTAGAAAGAGGTAAATGTTATACTCATCTGTACTGTAATTGTATTTAATGTTGGCCTTGTGCGTAAGAGAAAATCTAAATAATAATCATAATAAGTTTACAAATCGTAGTTGGTTTTCTTTTAATAGTTATTAGCATTTGATTCTCCATTTCAAAGAAGTTTTAGTAAAATGAATTATGTTGCAAAGATTGGTATGTGTGTGAACGTATTTCATTGCAATTGGTCTAGTGCTTTCTGTGGCCTGTCTATCACCTGCAGAGCAGTAATGCGTAATTTAGTTTTTCTACATTTTCATTACTAGGATTTCTCTAAAATATCGTTAGCGCTTCTGTTTTTGAGAGCTTTATTCTCGCGAAGACACTCTACTGTTGAGAAGACTTTTCGTCTGTAATTTGTGTTTATAACAACGAGTCAGAGCATTGTTTTAGCATTTCACTTGTCAACATTGACTCTTATAGATGGTCACATTACGTGTGGAACGTACACTTTCCAGATTAAACCGAGAATACGTTTTCTGTGGATGATTTTCGATTCTCGGTTAAGCTGGGAGCCTCATATCCGAGCCACGGTCACGAAGTGTGAAGAGGGCCTAAATGTGGTGGGTCGCGCACCAGAGCACTTTCCTCACCATGTATCAAGTGATTATTCGATCTCGGCTTGACTATGGCTGTCATCTGGATCACAATGCACCGAAGGTTCATCTCTCGAAACTCGATACTCTTCAGTATAGAGCCATCCGAACCTGTCTTGGACCCATGCGATCGACGCCCACCAACGCCCTTTCAGTGGAAGCAGGAGAGATGTCCCTGAGCATTAGACGCCAAATGTTGTAGGATAAATTCTACTTTCAAGGCATGGCTTCACGGACAGTTTATTCTGCAGAAACAGAGACACTGGCGGAGACACTAGCAATTCTGGAAGCCCTTAAGTTTGTTTCTACCATTTCCTTCCCGAAGATATTAACTGTGCTTGCCTCTCGAAGTGTCCTTCAAACCCTGCAACATAAGAGACGGAACAAAAAACCAACAGCAATATTCTAGATGTGATTTCAGCATAATTCTCTGTACAAATATTGCGCGGACAGTTAATTTACCGTGGGCGCCTTCTCACGCTGGTGTCTCCTATAATGAAGAAGTTGATGCATTGGCCAAACAAGCGGCATCCTTAGGCACTGTCCTGAAACGACCATACACAGACTTCTTATCTGCGGTCAAGGAACACGCAAAACAACAGTGGAGACAGATGTGGAACGTTTCCCAACAAATGAAAGACGCCTTTAGGCAGTGCTGCAGCCTCGGATTTCTACACAGCTGTAGTTTATGAGGACTCATATGGACCGATCCGCGATTTCAACCATCATTCAGCTTCGCTTCAATCACGCTTCTTATCCATAACATCTATATCGGATCAACGTCTACGATTCGGCGGCATGTGAGTGTGATCCTGCAACGGTAGCTGATACCACCCACATACTGTTCAGTTGTTATTATTAATATTCATAGAATATATGACATCAACTGCGAATGGCCGAAGCTGAAAATGTGTACCCAGCCTGGATTCTAACCCGGGTCTCCTGCTTTTTAGGCAGTTGCGCTGACCCCTACACCACCGGGGACTAAGTAATTACCGCTCCTGTAAAGACTACCTAAGCACGCCCCCCGTCAGATACAAATTTCCAGCTCTACCCTGTCCACATTACTTAAACTCGAAGTTATGAAACTAATTCCCGTAAGAGCAAGAGCCACAAACTTGTCCACCCCTCCCCACTAACGAAAGGATCATTGCCCGTCACCGGCATATTATATATATACATGTAGCGTCTGTTCCGAAATAACAATAACAACTGCAAGATCAGATGTGACGTCTGACGCCACATGTACATATTCTTTCCTTTTGTTTACAAAAGACATTCGTCTGTATAAAGTCATAATTAAGTTTATTAAGACCATTGGACACAATCTATATTAACAGAGTTGGTATAAGGTTTTGCTTATGAAAATGTGAATATGTTTCAAAAATGATTTGAATTGTAAAGTATTGCAGTTTCAGCTGCAGTCTCACCTCAAATGACGAACACCATTGTTCGCTTACAGTTTTCACTCTCCCATTTTGTCAAAATGTACTTCTGTTTTTGTTTATTTAATTGTATGTACATTACCACTGTTTGTTGTAGATGGTCATATTGAGTTAAAGCGCAGAAGGCCAAATAAATAAATTAATAAAAAAAAAAAACGGCCTCACAACTAGCCTTGCCAACGTCACACCGAGATGTCGCGAACGCAAGCTGACTGGCTGGGGGCGTGCCCCAGCGGCCAGCCAATCAGCTAGCGGCCTCAGTCTCTCGGGGTGACGTAGGCACGGCCAGTCGTGAGGCCTCGTCTTCTAGGGGGTGTTGCCTCAGGTATCACGTAAGTCGCCCACGGTGTTTGCTGCCACGGCGTCTTCTTGTGTTCCGGACGCAGTTGATCCACCCTCACCGCAAGGTCATTGGCGGGTAGAGCGTTCGCGTTCGCTCGAGGCGGAGGACTAATGTGGAGGTTGGCTCTGTGTCATCGCCCGCTCATTCTGCGAGTGGACGGGTGGGCAGTCCTTTACCAGAGGTAGGGGGGGGGGTAGTGATTGAGCGTGTTATGGAGCCCCTTAGGAAAGAATTCCGATGTGGTATGTCTGCCGGGGAGCGTCATCCAAGATGTGGAGGCGGCCTTGCTGGCGGCTATTGAACGTATGGGCTGCAGTCTTCTGTAACTGATGTTACTCATGTCGACACAATAATGACTCGCTTCGGTTATGAAGACATTCTCAGGTCGTATGGGCGGCTGGCTGAATTGGTGAAGACTGCAGGCCTTGCGTGCGGGATGCAAACAGAACTTTGGTTTGGAGTCGAGTGGAGGGACTCAACCAAAGGCTTCGTCGAATCTGTGACGGTCATGGCTGCAGACGTCTGGACCTGTGTTATCAGGTGGGGAATTGTAGAGATCCCCTTGATAGAGCAGGGGTGCACTACACAAAAGAAGCACTTACACGGGTAGCAGAGTACTTGTGCACATTGTATCTTGGTTCTTGGATTTTTTAGGTTTTGTGATAATTTTGATGAACACTTGTCTAACGATATACACACAGCGTAATCGAGGCGCATTCAAAAGGACTCTTCAACTGTCAAAATATAAGCAGTAAATTTTCGAAGAATCAGGAACAAAGTTCCCAAATGTACTGAATTGCAGGTAGTTGTCTCGCTCAAACAATCCTCGGGACTCTGAATTGGCTGAATCCTAACGACGGAAGCTCCGAAATATTAAGCGAAAAATGAAATGTATATCGCAAAGATGGATCAGCAAGCTTTGAGCAAGTAAATCATCAGCCCACATGCAATGAAAAATATTTAGAGCTACAGCTACTAACAGGCCAGTCCTCTTCAATGTAGAGACAGAGGTTCATGATGTCGTCATAGAGACAGAAGCCAACAAAATTAATAAATCTGCCAAGAAGGCTAAAAGAGTGTTTGTGCTACAAAGAGCAGATAATTAACTGTTAGCGTCCCACTTAAGGAAAGAATGGACATCGTTTAGTTCCGTTACGGTGGATGTAGAACAATTATGGGCAAAATATAAATGCATTGTAAATAAATCTCTGGAAAAATATGTTCTAACAAAGTGGATTAAGGATGGGAACAACTCACCGTGGTTCAATAATAATATTCGAAAGATGCTGAGAAAGGAAAGGCAGTTGCCCTCTCGGTTGAAAATCGGTCAAGGAAATCAAATCAGACAAAAGTTTTGTGCGCGTAGCATACAATATCTACCAGCGTCATACCTTAGCAAAATATCTTGATGATACCCAGAAAAAATTCTGGTCCTATGTAAAATCTGTAAGCAGATCAATGGTTCCTATCCAGTCACTCGTTGATCATTCTGGGGTGGTGATAGAAGACAGAAAGCCGGCCGCGGTGGCCGAGGTGACTGAGGCGCTCCAGTCACGGTCAGCACGGCCACTACGGTCGGGGGTTCGAATCCCCCCTCAGGCATGGATATTTGTGCCGTCCTAGTTCGTAAGTAGTTCATAAGTAGTTTGTAAGTTTAGGGACTGATGACCCCGTAGTTAAGTCCCGTAAGCTTAACAAACATTTGAACATTTGAACTTACTTAGCTCGCATTTATCGCGAATCTTTGATCCAGAGCAAAGTACCTAGTGATTGGAAAGAGGCGCAGGCGACTCTCGTATATAAGAAATGCAAAAGAATGGAAAGACTAATATCATTAACTAGCTGCAAGTGCCCGGGTTTGAAATAAGGTTTTCTGTAGAAGCGTACAAAAGCGTTTATTTGAATGTAATAAAAAGGTACATTTCTGTTAAAGCAATTGCAATTTTTGGCGAAATACATAAGTACCCTCCATCGTGCACTGAACGAAATTTTATGTAGACAGTGCCCCTCCTCTTGTTTTAAAGGTCAATTGAGCAAAATATCAACAAGATCAGTGCGAAGATATAGATTTACACGGACACACTGAAAACGCACTTTCACTTTTTCTCAAATTTTCCGGTTGGTTTTCCAAAAAATGGAACGATACCTGTTTACGAACATTCCCCCTGTAATTTTGTGTACGTGTACCAAATTTCACGTTATTCGGTTGTCTGGGTCTTGAGTTATAAGAGAACAGACAGACAGACAACAAATGTGTTGTGACAATGTAATTAAATTTCTGATTTATTTATTTTCTTGTGCTTCGATTTATTATTGGGAAAACTGTGTACAAGATATTGATGTATGCAGTGAGTAACCTATCTTTGAAACTTATGTTCATTGAAAATGCCTTTTATATTGAAGAATGTTGGAAAATGCGTTTTGTTAAATATATAAGTAATATTGTTCATGCATGTTTGTGTTAATATTTGTGTATGCTGAAAAACGTGTAGAGGCTCTGACTGAGGGCTTTTGTAAATTGTACTGGAGTAGAAAAGACGGTGGGCATCCCCGCCGTAACGGATACTGACTGTGTGGAATCGAAAAGGTGGGGAAAACGCGGAAGTTGTTGGCTGGCGCAGTGGCTAGTGTGTGGCAAAGGATTACGGTTTGAGACGTGATAGCGTGCAGTTGCAGTGGTGGTAGGCACAGTGGAATGTACTGAGGTGCCTTTGTTTCTTGGTGGCTACGTTCTGGAGGCCTTTACCTACAAGAAGATCGTAATATGGCCTCGGATGAAATATTGTTGCTGTTTTAAGTACTGGTATCAATTGGTGGCTTAATATTCCGACGCTAAGAAGATTGGTTTTTTGGCTACATACTTCAAGAGGCAGTAAAGCAATATATTGCACAAAATGGAGCCACACTGCAGAGCCAAACTTCTACAGTCAAGTAGGAAAGTTTTTATTATGTATAACAGGCCGAACCTCATTTTTGTTCAGAATTTTGAATAATTACTTCTTTTAACGAGAATTGACATTGAACCCATTATTGTCCTATGTCGTTTATCCAAGTAGGGTCCTACCCTTTGGTACAGTGATTATTCCGAAAGACCGACTGAAATAACTATAAACGATTCTAATAACATTTGCTTTGCTTAAATATATAGTGGAGTTTGCATTGAAAGTGAACAATAGAGTAAATCTTATTTCCACTGAGCAAATGCAGTTTCAGTTAGTTAAATATTGAAGTTTTCTGAAGTGGTAAATTTAAATCTGATTAATAAAAATATATGTTGAGCAGTGATATAAATTTTGGTGTTACGTAAATTCAGTGCATATTAATTTGGGCGCAAACGAGAGTAGCATATCAAATTCAGGGACCACACTCTTGAATACTGTGTTGGTTTTCCAAATTGTTGAACTGAAGACAATTAATTACTTAGAGGAAAGTAATTTATTACGCAACAATTTTACATTCAGTAGTTAATGAAAATATAAGCTTGCTATTGTTATAAATAATTCTTGAACAGTGCTTTACTAAGAGATTGCTATTTTGAAGTGCTTACACTTTGGTAACACAGAATAACATTTTTTCTTAAAGTGAATCGTGAATATTGTGAAGTAGGCCTGAACTGAAAGTTGGCTAGGTTAGTGTCTGAAGTTTAATAATTACCTACAGAATAGTAGATTTTTCCATTCAGCACATTGTTCGTTCTCGCAAGGAGTTTAATTGAATTTTTTTCATTTCCATATAATGCTTACTTACAAGTATTGATTATGGTGAGGCTGTCTGCTACCTTAGAAAGCGACCACACTACATAAGTGTTGCATTTAAATTACGTTTGTTAATGTTCTCTAAATTTTTAGGAAATATTTTAGTTATTCATTATTTATCGAGTCATTGATATACTTGGTAATTTTTGTCCCTAAAGGACTGGCGACCGTAAATTGATTTTTTTGTGGTAATTTTGTTTGATAATAATGCTCTTTCTGACTCCTGGTAAGTTTATCACTGTTTTGTTTCTCAATGTAACCGATGTTCACCGCACTGAATGTTATCACCGATGCCCTTGTTCATTAGGATAACACACAGTTAAAGAAAAATCCTCTCGGAGATGCACCTTGTTGTAGGCGTAAACTTGTAGAAACTAATGAGTTTTGTTATCGATACCTCAATATATGTAGCAACTCTGCCACGTTATATTGGATATCAATACCTGAACTATAGGTGGCTGCAAAGCTTATCAACCCACAAAGAGTGTTGCAGCGTCTTATAAGTATAGAGATATTAGTTTGCTGTAGAATTCTTAAATATATTCCCAGTTCTAATACAGTAAATTTCCTTCAGGGGGAAAAGCTTCTGCCAATGCATCAGCACGGGCAGCTTGCCCTTTTCTCACATGACATCTTGCGAGCTATGGGTGAGCAACAGGCAGACTGCATATTTCTCGATTTTCGAAAGGCGTTGACACGTGCCGCAGCGCTGACTGCTAACAACGGTACGAGCTTATGGAACTGGTACCCTAAATGTGGGTGACGAAGTCTACTTAAGTAGTAGAACCCAGTACGTTGTCTTCGATGGTGAGTGTTATCAGAGACTGGAGTATCGTCAGGAGTGCCCCAGGGAAGTGTGATAGGACCGCCATTATTTTTTATCTATATAAATGACCTGACGGACGGAGTGAGTTGCAATTATGTGGATGTTTGCTGATGATGCTGTGGATTACAGGAAGGTATCGTCATTGGAGTAAGGCGGACAGCTGACTTCGGTTTATTGGTAGAATTTTGGGAAGATGTACTTCATCTGTAAAGGAGACCGCGTATAAAACTGTTGTTCGACCACGTCTTGAGTATTGCTTAAGTGTCTGGGACTCGAAACATATCGTTTAAAGGAAGACATGGAAGCAGTTCAGAGGCGAGCAGCTAGGTTCGTTACTGCCAGATTCGACCAATGCACGGGAGTCACAGAAATACTCCGGGAACTCAAATGGGAATCGCTGGAGGAAATACGACGTTCTTTTCGAGAAATTCTGTTGAGGAAATTTAGAATTTGAAGCTGAGTGCAGAACGATCTTGCTGCCACCTGCTTCCATTTTGCGTAAAGATCACAAAGACAATATAAAAGAAATTAGGGGTCGTACAGAGGCAGACAGGCATTATTTATCTCTCATTCTATTTGGGAGTGGAATTGGAAAGAAAATGCTTAGTAGTGGTTCAGTGTACCCTCCTCCACGCACCTTATTGTGGATTGCGGAGTATGTACAGGGTGTCTCACTCAACTGTTTCACCCCAGATATCTCTGGAACTACAATAGGTATTGAAAAACTACTTTCACGGTCAGAAACGTACGGCAGGGACTTATAAAAGTAGTACTATGAGACAGTCTAAAATGTAAAATAATATTATTTTCAACACAAACTTATGTTGCTTTAAACGGATACCCTATATTATTTCTTAAGCAATCAATAGAATTAAAAACCGCAAAAAGAATGGCGTTGGTTGCATCGCAATCTGTCAATTACATCCGGAGAAACTGCGAAACGAAGTTGACGTGTGAAACACATTGAAGCGCACAGCTAACGCGTCCTTTGGTTCAAGCGAGACTCACGGTTGAGTCTCGGACACGCGCTAGCAGCGGGCCCATGTGTTTAACGTCAACTTCGCTTCGCAGTTTCTCCGGATATAATTGACGGATTGCGATGCAACCGACGCCATTCTTTTTGTGATTTTTCATTCTATTGATTGCTTATAGGGTATCCATTAAAAAAACATAAGTTTGAGTTGAAAATAATATTTCTTTATGTTTTAGTCTGTCTCATAAGCCCCTACAGTATGTTCATGACCTTGAAGGTCGTTTTTCAATATCTCTTGTAGTTTCAGACATATCTAGGGTGAAACAGTTGGGTGGGACACCCTGTATACGGGGTGAGTCACCTAACATTACCGCTGTATATATTTTGTAAACCACATCAAATACTGACGAACCGATTCCACAGACCGAACGTGAGGAGAGGGGATAGTGGAATTGGTTAATACAAACCATAAAAAATGCACGGAAGTATATTTTTTAACACAAACCTAAGTTTTTTAATATAACCCCATTAGTTTTGTTAGCACATCTGAACATATAAACAAATACCTAATCAGTGCCGTTTGTTGCATTGTAAAATGTTAATTACATCCGGAGATATGGTAACCTAAAGTTGATGCTTGAAACCTCCGACGTTCAGTTGCGTGTTGTAACAAACGGGGGCCACGGTCTACGAGCAGCATCTGCAGGGATATGTTTACGATAACGACCGTGTTTACGAGTGTGCCTATAGTGCACTGTTGTGGTTTGGTCTAGCTGTCGCAGTGATCGCATGTAACGCTTGCTGCTATTGTTATTCTGCAATCGTCTTTATACGCAGACTAACTATAGTACACTGTGTTACCAGATGTCTGTGATAATGTAGTGTTTTAGGAACTGTGACCATGGTGTATTCGAACTCCGAAAAGGTGGAGATGATACTCATCTATGGCAAGTGTCGACAAAATGCAGCTTGAGCCTGCAGGGTGTATGCAGAACGCTACCCGGACAGAGAGCATCCAACGCGCCGCACATTTCAAAACATCTACCGCCAACTAAACAGGTATGGTCATAGCAAGCGACAGGCCCATCACGGGAGAAGCGGGTGCAGTTGGTGTGAACCCACACAGGAGTACACGGGACATTGCGAGAGCCGGTGGACTGAGTCAAAGTAGTGTCTGTGGTGTCGCACAAGTCCAAAGTGCGCGCCACCTACTTCGCCGCGTCCCGCCATGCACGCACGGCGCGGCGTTCTTACGACGTCAGCCACGAGCGCCCTCTGCTACAACTCCGCTCATGGCCACCACTGAACGACATCGTTCACTTGGGACTGAGATAGGAACCAGTTAGGATCTTCGGAATCAGATAGGCACCAGTGAAGACTTGGCTATCGGACAGGCACTAGGCAGGCCTCTAGCTCAACTATGTATCAGCCTTCAGCAGTACTGAGCTATGTAAAAGTTAAGTATTGTCTAAATTCTGTGCAATATATATCTCGATCTAATTTACTCTAGTGTTTCTAGTTTCTGCTGTCCCACTGGCTGCTCACCTTTGTACCTGCACAAGCGTGCTTCCTTTATTCCTGTGTTAGTCTGTCTACATGGCCACCGGCACCTACGACGGAAACGAGACACAAAAGCGGTGACGAGGCTGGGACACAAAAGTGGCGACGAGGAGTGATAGACGAACCTTGGACCAGCCCGCTTGCAGCAGCCAGACAGCAGCAGTCGGAGCACGCAGAAATTGCTCCCGCCCACCCACCCTTATTATAAGATTTTTGTGGGAACATGTTCAGTTACGTGTTTTGTGGACTTTTTTGTTGCAGAGAGACTCTTCTTTCATATTGCATTTCTGTTTTGTTAAAATTTACTTGTATGCGCGGCGCCTAATCGGTCAGCATGGCCACTACCCCGAACTCAAACTTAATGGAAATTATTCAGTTACAGACGGCGCAAATCACACAACTCCTGCAAGCAGTGTCCCAGCTAACAGCGCAAGCAGCTAACCAACAACAACAGCCGCCGCTTCAGCAGCCCACACCTGCCGCCGCAACGCTTCCTACGTTTCGCCAGTACAACGAACGTGAGGAAGAATGGAGTGACTATTTCGCGCAGTTTCAAAAACTCGTCGCGGCTTATCAACTAACAGGTCAGATAGTTAAACACTTCTTTCTCGCCGTAGTTGGCACCAAGACTTTCGTGTTACTGCAAAACCTTTTCCCCACGCATCGCCTCGTGATGTGGACTTTGAACAAATAGTAGGTGCATTGAATGCTCATTATGAGAGAAAAGTTCTCGTAGCTGCGGCACGGTACCGATTTTTCAGACTTAAAAAATTACCTGAGCAGTCACACCAGGAATGGATTACGGAATTGAAGGGCTTAACCCGCCAATGTAAATATACTTGCTCTTGTGGACTTTCTTATGTGACGTGATGTTAAGAGATGCGATTACGCAGAATATTCAGGACCCCAGAATTAGGGCAGCAATTCTGAAACAGCCTGACCCTTCATTAGACAGTGTACTGCAGCTTATTGAAGCACATGATACTTTCGACTTGGCAGATGTAGAAATGCAAAGCCACAGTGTAAATTCAGTGCGCCGTAATGGACGCTTTCCTAGCCGTAGTTCTCAGTGTAGCCCTAGTGATTCTTATTTTTCAACCGGCCATGCGGAACAGACAGTGAACAGTAGCCAGTGTAAAAGTGCGACACAAAGATCGCCCCGTCGTGTTCGAAACAGTCAATTGAATAACGGGCACCAACGCTCATTTCAGAAAAAAATATTCGTAAGTCTTGCCCCCAGTGTGTATCTCGCCACAAACGTGCGCATTGCCCTAGCGCAACGCAACCTGTTATCAATGTGGCAAATCAGGACACGTACAAACAGTGTGTATGCAAAACAAACATTCAAAGAACGGTGCCGTTAGAAACAGTACTTCATAGAGTGCAAGAACAGTCATGCAGTCAATGTCATAGACGCTGTGGAATTGAACAGTGCTTGACTTGGTTCTCAATTGCAAGAAAGTTCTTCTGGGCCTACTGCAAAACTGTGTAGTGAGCCACGTCGCAAGCGCCGACGAGCGCGTAAAATAGTGCAACGGAAGAGGGTTCGGAACAAGCAAAATGACTATGTACAGTGCAATCCTGTAGTGAACCTAGTGCCTTCTGCAACTGCTCATTGTAATAGTGCCCAGTACTGTGTAGATAGTGACAGTAGACTTGGTGTAGCTACTCAAAGTAATTTTAGTGCAGTAGCCTCGCAATGTGCGGACGCCGATCCGGCGGTAGTGCCATTTAGTGACAGTGTTGTTAATACGCTGCGTGCCGAGTCTGCGCCGCTTACTTCACTACGCGGCCCGCGCATGCGCAGCAAACAAGCTGTATTAGATGTTGCCCACATTCGTGCACCTGTCGTGCGCCAGAGGCACAAACTGTTTGTGACTCTCTTCATAGAAAATAATCCTGTGCAATTTCAGCTAGATACTGGTTCCTCTGTCACATTAATTAATAAAGATACTTATGAACTGCTTGGTTCACCAAAATTGTCGCTGTGTCTTCAAGTGCTAACAGCGTACACAGGTCAAAATATTCCCGTGCTAGGAACGTGTAGCCTGCCCGCCTCCTTTCAAGGTGTAACAAAAACAGTTTCTTTTGTTGTTCTTCAGGCCAAATCTACACAGAACATTTTTGGACTAGATGCTTTTGACTTGTTTGGTTTATCAATTCAAAGAGATGTGCTTCAAATTTCGTCAGTAGTGCCTCAGGACAAAATCAATGCATTATGTGAGAAATATAGTGACTTGTTTTCGCCGGAACTAGGTTGCGCAAAAGACTTCGTGGCACATGTAACTTTGAAGGAATCTGCAGTTCCAAAATTTCGTAAAGCCTATCGCAATGCGTGATACAGTTGCCGAAGAACTTAAACGTTGGCAAGATTGTGGGGTGATTTCTCCTGTTTCTGCGAGTCAGTGGGCCTCGCCTATAGTAATTATACCCAGGCCATCAGGGAAACTTCGTCTCTGTGCGGACTTCAAATCAACAGTGAACAGTCAAACAATTGTAGATACATTCCCTCTGCCCAGACCTGAGGAACTGATGGACAGATTAGGACAGTCTCGCTTCTTTTCTAAGATTGATTTAGCAGAGGCATACTTACAGATTCCGCTTGATGACGAGTCAAAAAAGTTTTTCGTCATTAATACTCACATGGGCCTTTTTCAATTTCAACGCCTACCCTTTGGCAATTCTTCCGCCCCCGCTATATTTCAGCGCTTTTTAGAACAGCTGACAGTGTCTGTATCGTGTTGCTCGAACTACTTAGATGATATTGTGGTATCCGGACGTACAGTTGAAGAACATTTGGCAAACCTGGAGTGCCTTTTCAAAGTGTTGACTGCAGCAGGTCTACGTTGCAATAAAGCAAAGTGTTCGTTTTTTCAAACTGAAATAGAGTACCTAGGCCATGTGATTAATGCCAAAGGAATCCATCCCTTACAATCACATCTTCGAGCAATCAAAGACTTGCCTCCTCCTAAGAATGTGCACGAATTGCAAGCAGTAATGGGAAAGCCTAACTATTATTTAAGATTTATTCATAATGCCTCTCAGATTGCAGCTCCACTGCATCACTTACGTAGGAAGAATGATCCTTTTGTATGGTCTAAAGATTGTCAGGTTGCCTTTGACAAACTAAAGTCAGCACTACTCAGTGATGCATGTTTGATTCCCTTTGACCCACAGAAGCCTGTAGTGTTAGCAGTTGATGCTTCGTCGTACGGTCTGGGTGCAGTATTGTCGCATCGTATTGGATGTCACGATCGTCCTATTGCCTTTGCATCCAAGCTACCGACACCGACGCAACAGAATTACAGTCAGATAGAAAAGGAGGCCTTAGTAATAATTTACGGCGTCACAAAGTTTCATTATTATCTCTATGGTAGAAAATTCTATTTGTTGACAGACCACAAGCCTCTCACGTCGTTGTTCTCACCCACAAAGCCAATTCCGCCAGGAACGGCACAAAATCTTCAGAGATGGTACTTGATACTGTCTAATTATCAGTACGAGATTTTGCACCGGCCTACCACTAAACATGCCAACGCGGACACACTTTCTCGACTTCCGGTTGGCTAGGATGTGTTGTTTGATTCTTCAGAAATGGCATGTTGTCAGATAGACTACACAGATGCTTCCGCTGTCGCAGATTTCCCTTTGAACTCTCGTTGGGTTGCACAGGAAACAGCTGCGGATGCAGACTTAGGGGTGGTAGCACGTTTTGTTCGCTCAGGGTGGCCTGCCGGAGCCAAAGACATTCAACGGCCTCTGGTTCGACGTTATTTTGCACAAGGTCATGCATTGTCTTTAAGTCAGGGTGTTCTGTTGTTACATACCGACAACGACCAAACAAGAGTTATTGTTCCTCGTTCCCTGCAACGAGAAGTGTTACGCCTCCTGCATCAAGGACATTGGGGTATTGTTAGGACAAAACAATTGGCCAGACGTCATTGTACCTGGGTTGGTATGGACGCTCAGATAGAGAGCATAGTGTACTGTTTGTGCGGAGCATCAGGCGGCTCCTCCGCAACGTTTCTCAGACTGGCCACGCCCCAAGGGACCATGGCAACGTTTACACATTGACTTTGCCGGACCTTTCTGGAATACGCGCTGGTTAATTGTTGTAGACGCTTTCAGCAAGTTTCCTTTTGTGATTGCCATGAACTCAACGACGGCTTCTAGTACAATCAGTGCCTTAACATCAGTGTTTTGCATCGAAGGCTTGCCTGAAACTATCGTCAGTGACAATGGACCTCAGTTTGTTAGTGCGGAATTTCAACAGTTTTGTCGTGTGAATGGCATTCAGCATATCACCACAGCACCTTTTCACCCTCAGTCCAATGGTGAAGCAGAACGTTTCGTTCGAACATTCAAGTCTCACATGGAGAAGATAAAAGGTCAGCACTGCAGGCAGCAAGCTCTTCAAATTTTCCTGTCTACGTATCGGTGCACGCCACGTGACGGCCCGTCTCCTGCCAAGCTGCTACATGGCCGCCGTCACCGCACGCTCCTTCACCTGCTGCAGCCTCCCACGCACCGAGTCGGTTCGTATGGCGCTTCGCGTTTTCAGGTTTCTACGCCGGTGCTGTACAGGGTGTTTGCTGGAAACAAGAAGACATGGCTGCCGGGCACCATTCAGCGCGTGCTCGGTAGAAATATGTATGTTGTACGTTCTTCCACAGGGTCGGAGCTGCGGCGCCACGCAAACCAATTGCGCCTGCACAGGCCGCGCGATCCTGTCTCCGGTTTCTTGATTCCAGGCCCAGTTCACCGCCAGAGAGCACAGCCAAATCGGTCGCCGCCGGGCCCAGCGTCCCCGGACTACGAGATCGTACCCATGGAGGTGTACGCGCCTCCTACGCAGTCCGCCTATCTGCCTCCGTCGCCGTCGCAGCTGACAGCGTCACCAAGGAGGACTCCGGGACCGTGCGTGCCCCCGCCGCCTGGGCCACGCACCTCAGAGGAAGATGACCTGCTCCCGCTGGGCGGAGGGGTGCGCCCTTCCCCTCGTTTTGGCGGGTTTTCCGGGGGATCGCAAGGTGGATACCGGGGCGCGGACGGCGTCTCGATCCCAGTCTCTGCTACGACGCCCGTCCCACCAGTAACGCCCCCGCCCAGGCCCTCCTCCCAGTGCCGTCGCCGTGGCCCTCAGCAATAAGCCACGACGGCGCGGCGGTTTGGGGGGGAGGGGTGTGGTGTCGCACAAGTCCAAAGTGCGCGCCACCTACTTCGCCGCGCGCCGCCATGCATGCACGGCGCGGCGTTCTTACGACGTCAGCCACGAGCGCCCTCTGCTACAACTCCGCTCGTGGCCACCACTGAACGACATCGTTCACTTGGGACTGAGATAGGAACCAGTTAGGACCTTCGGAATCAGATAGGCACCAGTGAAGACTTGGCTATCGGACAGGCCCTAGGCAGGCCTCTAGCTCAACTATGTATCAGCCTTCAGCAGTACTGAGCTATGTAAAAGTTAAGTATTGTATAAATTCTGTGCAATATATATCTCGTTCTAATTTACTCTAGTGTTTCTAGTTTCTGCTGTCCCACTGGCTGCTCACCTTCGTACCTGCACAAGCGTGCTCGTTTATTCCTGTGCTGGTCTGTCTACTTGGCCACCGGCACCTACGACGGAAACGAGACACAAAAGCGGCGACGAGGCTGGGACACAAAAGTGTAATGCGCGTACTGCATTGTCACCGCTTTCACCCGTTTCATGTGTCGCTACATCAGCAATTACATGGTGATGATTTTAATCATCGAGTGCAATTCTGTCAATGGGCATTGATAGAGAATGTGTTGCAGTTCTACCTGTTTACCGATGAAGCGAGTTTCACAAAACACGGGGCAGTGAATCTACGGAACATGCATTACTGGTCCGTGGACAATCTTCGCTGGCTCCGACAGGTAGAGCGATAGCGACCGTGGACTGTAAATGTATGGTGCGGAATCATTGGTGACCACCTCATTGGTCCTCACTTCATTGCAGGGGCCCAAACCGCTGTAACATACATCGCGTTTCTACTGAATGATCTGCCAACGTTGCTCTAAAATGTCCCACTGGAAACGTGTCGACGTATGTGGTATCTGTATGTACATGAACATTCCGCAATTAACACTAGGCTGATCCTTGACAGGATGTTCGACGGGCGTTTCATAGGAGGTGGAGGACGCATAAATTGGCCAGCCCGTTCTCCTGATCTTACACCTCTGGACTTCTTTCTGTGGGGTACGTCAAAGGAGAATGTGTACCGTGATGTGCCTACAACCCCAGAGGGTATGAAACAACATATTGTGGTAGCCTGCGGCGACATTACACCAGATGTACTCCGGCGTGTACGACATTCATTACGCCGTAGAATGCAATTGTGTGCAGCAAATGATGCCAGCACTTTGAACATCTATTGGCCTGACATGTCGGGACACACTTTATTCCACTTCGTAATTGAAAACGGAAACCACGTGTGTACGCGTACCTAACCCCTATGGTAATGTACATGTGCGTCAGTGAAAAAGACAAATAAAGGTGTCAGCATGTGGACGTAATGTGCTGTTCTAGTCTCTTCTGTACGTAAGGTACATCACCGTTCCCTTTGAATCCCTACTTAATTCCGTGCTCTCCGATACACATGAACGAACAGCGGAGGAGTGGTACTCAAGCGTCAACTTTAGGTTACAATATCTCCGGATGTAATTAACATTTTACAATGCAACAAACGGCACTGATTGCGTATTTGTTTATATGTTCAGATGTGCTAACAAAACTAACAGGGTTCCATTTAAAAGGACGTAGGTTTGTGTTTTAAAAAAATTCCGTGCATTTTTTATGGTTTGTATTAACCAATTACACTAGCCCCTCTCCTCACGTTCGTTCTGGGCAATCGGTTCGTCAGTATTTAATGTGGTTTACGAAATATATCCAGCGGTAATGTTAGGTGGGATGGGGGCAGAGACTCCATTTATTGGACCGGAAGCTGTCCTGACAATCACCAAGGCAATGATCAAATTGGAGCTACGTAACTGGCTCAGAAGACAGCATGTAAAATATTGGACCAAAGTCCATCAACAAAAACATGGCAAGATAACGATGCCAAAGCCATGTTTTAAAAGAAGCTCTGCAATCCTGGGTCTGTACAGGAGAGAGATTAGACTCATGGTTGGATTGCTGACAGGCCATGGGAATTTCAAAAAACACCTACGTACAATGGGAATAACAGAAGAGGACCCTAAATGTAGGATCTGTTATGACGGTGATGAAACTGCATCACTTCTAATCTTCGAATGCATTGCATTGGAGAATAAAAGGCACAGAATATTTGGGACAACCAGACCCGAAGAAATTGTGTCTAATAAAGAACTGGTAAAGGGACTCCTTGCACTGATCAAGGGCATTGGTTGGCTTTACTAGATACACAGGGAGCGATACCGCACAATAAACTTAGTTTCGGTGCGGGCAGTGGCGGGTTGGTCCAAGACTGTTTTGACTTCCCTGGAAAAATCAAATCAATTCAAATCAATGTTAGGTGACTCACCCTGTATAGATGTAGAGGTATGATAAATGACTGTAGTAGGATGCAGGATGACTTTGAGTGGTGTGAGCTAGCTCTGAATGTAGAAAAATGTAAGGTGATGCACATGAATAGGAGAAACAATCCATGATCTCCGAATACAGCATTTGTAGTGTGCTTCAAGACAGAGACACGTCAATTAAATACCTAGGCGTAACGCTACACAGCGATATGAAATGAACGAGAATATAACAACAGTATTTGGGAAGGCGGATGGCAGACTTCGGTTTAGTGGAATAATTTTGGAAAGGTGTGACTCGTCTGTAAATGAGACGGCATATAAAACGCTAGTACGACCCGTTGTTGAGTATTGCTCAAGTATTTGGATCCCCACCAGATTGGTTTAAAGAAAGACATAGAAGCAATTCGGAGGGAGGGGGGGGGATAGGTAATACTGGTAGGTTTCGATAAATGTGCTAGTGTTACCGAAATGCTTCGGAAACTCCAATGGGAGTCGCTGGAGGGAAGGCGACGTCTTTCCGAGAATCACTGTTGAAGAAATGTAGAGGGCCAGAATTTGAGGCTGACTACCGAAAGATTTTACTGCCATCATCCTACATTTCACGCAAAGACCACAAAGATAAAAGAGACTAGGACTCGTAAAGATGCATACAAACATTCGGTTTTCCCTCGTTCATATTGGAGTGGAACAGGAAAGCAAGTAACTAGTAATAGGTACCCTCCGCCACGCATCTCGGAGTGGATTGCGGAGTATTTATGTAGATGTAGTAATCGCGATATCGAGGAATTACTGTCAGTGGATGGAAGTCGTAATAGCGGCATATTTTGAAGGGAATTAGTTGCACGACAAAACAAGCATATCCATGCACATGGGCAGCCAAATGAAAGTTGTGTTGACTGAAGTCCAGATCTATTATAGAACTCAATATTATTCAGAGGCTTTTGATATATATATAAATGTTCAAATGTTTGTAGAGCTTATGGGACGGAGTATTTATGTAGATGTAGTAATCACGATATCGGGGACTAATTTACTGTCTGTGGATGGAAGTCGTAATCTATGTCTATATATAAAATGCTTGTGTGTGTACGTGCTGACAGACTTTTCTCCATGACCACATACTGCCACCCACTCGTGATTGTGGTGGTAGATAGCCCTTGGTCTAATGATGTTAGTAAGGGAGTTTGGTCGCGGTGCGTGGCAGTGGGTCAGTGTGATGAGCAAAAATTCGCAAAATATGCAATAAATACTCTTAGGAAAAGCTATATACTCTGTGACTTACGAACTTTACGGTACGAGTCAAAATCTGTTTATTCTTTCAATCGTCAGACAGTGCGGTCCTTTCAAACTTTAATAACGACGAGGAATATAAAATACGCAATTTTTTAAAATAGATCACATGTTTCCGTCGACCACACATTACCGACTATGAACAGAGACACAAAACAAAGATAAAAATCCAGATAGACGCAAAGATAAAAAACTCGCGGAACATTGATCACTGTCGTGGAAGCGTGGTGGAAACACAGACATACATTAATGAATGTCTGTAGTGGAAACACAGACATACATTAATGAATGTCTCTTAGGCCATTGATATTGATATGCCTGTACCAGTAAGCTCACTGATCTGTGCTAATCAGTGCTCTCTGATACATATAGCAGCGACACCAAGGAGGTTAGAATTTTTACCTCCATGCGCGACACTGTCTGCTGTGAAAGGTGTTATCGTTTGACAGGTGAGTCAAGAAAAACTATGCGACGTAGTCCTAGTCATATCCCGGCGGCCTCCTGTGATAATGTTGGCAACAGATGTTGAATAACGAGAATCATGTGACGTCGTCATAAGCCAATCTCGTGACACGCAAATATTTTGTCGTGAAATCAAGCATTCAGCAGGAACAGCAGTATTTATCTACACACTATGTGGTTCGGTCATCTTTGCAACGATTTTATATCGTGTTATTGATGTTGCCAGCTTAAAAACACGAGGCCGCCAGGATAGAAAGTAAAATTTTACGGAATCAAATACAACCGTTGTTGTCACATCTCATTATGACCAGCACTTTCACGCGAAACTCTTTTGTATAGTGTCTCATGATTCACGCAGTCTTGCAATTCATTCCAAATTCCTATTCAAGAAGATATTTGTGAAAACTGTTACAAATCAATACTCGCACTTATCCAATATCGTTTTCAGAAATGTGATTTGCCAGCAGATTTCGGCGCTGCCGTTGCAATGTGTAACTTTATGAACAAAACCTAACATTGAATTTACATTGTTCCGAAGGACGGACTTAAATTAATTTCACTCTTAGTATGAAAAACTTTATGAACATTCATCGTTTTCGACAATGACTTCTACTTAAATTTGACATCTTGGTTAGGAGAACTGAGTTTATTGACAGAGAGATCCAACAAGGATTGTATTTTTGCTGACGTACGTCCGGAACCCAAAGAACCATGATATACACAGGACCTTCTTTAACAACCGTTGCGAAGCACGGGCATATAAGCTAGTAGCGGTATATTTTGAAGGGAATTAGTTGCACGACAAAACAAGCATATCCATACGCACAGGCAGCCAAATGAAAGTTGTGTTGACTGAAGTCCAGATCTATTACAGAACTCAATACTATTCAGAGGCTTTTGATAAGGTTCAAATGTTTGTAGAGCTTATGGGACTTAACTAACGGGGTCATCAGTCCCTAAACTTACAAACTACTTATGAACTAGCTTATACTGAAGACGGCACAAACATCCATGCCGTGGGGGGATTCGAACCCCCGACCGCAGCGGCCGTGCAGACCGTGACTGGCACGCCGCAGACCGCTCTGCTACCGCGGCCGGCTTTTTGTTAAAGTCGAAAGTTTATAACAATGTTGGGGTTTTACGTGATAGAATGTGTCTTGGGTAACTTATTAAATGAGTCAGATATAAATTTTATTCGTTTCTTCTGTCATTCTGCTGGGTTTCAATTCACGATAAAGACATTATATTTCAATTAACAGACAAGGTACAGATGAGTAACAGATTTTATCAAGCAAATTTTTTAATATGCCTTAAGATAGCAAGGTTAAAATTCATAACAAAATTTTGCTTTCTCACAGTTGAATTGCTTGAGCTAACGAACTGGTGGCATTGAGCTTCGTGTAGCATATTTTCTTCATATTCCTACCTGAACGTAAATACTCCCGACTTATCTGAGCTTTAAAAATAAAATGTTAACATAACAACCATTTAATTAAAATTCACAGTTTTATAGAATCGCAGTATGACTTAAATCCGCCAGACTAGCACTGCAATCACTTAAATTGCAACAAACTTGTCTAACCATTAACAAGCAAGTTTCACATTCTAAGCTTGTGCCTGAAAAACGCAGTCTTTTCTGAGGACAAGTATCTTATGAGTATATTTATGCTGTTCAGTTTGTCTTAATTAGTTTCAGCCTTCTGTTCATTGATACCATAATATCGTGGGAATTATCTTAAGTATACCATTTCATAAAAATTTCAAGACTTCGGGTTAGATAAATTCTTCAGAGCTGAGCTGTCTTCATTTTTTATTGATCGAAATATTACTTTGTTTCCAAAACATATGAGACAAACATCATATTCAAGGATAGAGCATTCTGTCAAACATTAATATTATGGAAAACTTTCCCATTTATGCATTACGTAATGGTACTTTTTACAAGTACTTTTAGAAGCATTCTGTCAAACATTAATGTTATGGATAACTTTCCCATTTATGCATCACGTAATGGTACTTTTTACAAGTACTTTTAAAACGTTATCACCAAAGTGGACAGGCTTAGCAGTGAACTTGTGACGCACGAGCGATATCGAGACTTTCCTGGTGCGGCTCTTTACCGACAGTTTGCCACTCAGAAGCACGTGATACTGCTAACTTGTCACCATTGCTGTATCAGTAATATGCATACTCATCCTTGAAATCATTTTTAGAAGAGTGAAATGCCACTAGAATAAGACTGTCATCAATTGACATGAATGCACAATATGTAACAAAATGGTTTCATTTAGGAGAGACTGTGTTCTGCCGGGGTGGTCTGCTCTCTATATGTGGTGACAGTAATCCAGTCTACTCTGGTATCGCACACAAGATTGCAGTGATGTTCGAATCAAATCATTGACTACACAAGAAATTGTTTTCCGGTCATGATCTTTAAACGAACCAGACAGTGGCTAAAATTCCTATCTTTGGACAAGGGATATTTACATCTACATCTACATGGTATACTCCCCAAATCACAGTTAAGTGCCTGGCAGAGGGTTCATCGAACCACCGTTATACTATTTTATCTCCCATTCCATTCTGGAATAGCGCGCGGGAAGAAAGAACACCTGAATCTCCCCGTTCGAGCTCTGATTTCTCGTATTTTATTCTGATGATCATTTCTACCTATGTAAGTGGGACTCGACAACATATTTTCGCATTCGGAGGAGAATGTTGGCGATTGGAGTTTCGTATGTAGTACACGCCGCAGCGATAAGCGCCGTCGTTGTAATGATTCCCATCCTAGATCCTGTATTATTTCCGTAACGCTGTCACTCCAGTATTTACGTTTAATGACAAAGTTTCAGATTCTCATTGATGATTAAGAAAGGTAAGGTATCAATTTTAAGCAGATGACCCTGATTCAGAAACGAAAGTTATGCCGAAAATTGGTCTGGTACCCTTGGCAGATAAATGCCCTTTCCACTACTGTTGTTCGACAGCGGATGTTGTTCAACCGACGTCATTTCAAACTGATGGTTCGTGGACAACTGCATTAGACATTCCCTGAAAAAATGGATAACAAGAGGGTATCTTGTTTCGTCGCCAGCTCGTTCGCCTAATCTCGAAAAACTTCTCTTGTGACGCTGTGTGAATAGCCTTGAGTACGATATGGCTGTCGACAATGGAGTAAATCTACAGCCACGAGTTCTCGCAGCCTGTAACACTAATCACATGACTCTTGATACTTTTGAAAGGATGACATGCCTGCGTGGACGCTGCAGGATGTCATTTTGAACAACTGCTCTAAATGTATATTCATGTTAAGAAAAAGCAGAACACCTTAAAAGACTAGAAGATTAAATTCTCAGGACATGTTCTGAATAAACGATTTGCACATCATTTACCTCCTTTCATCGTGTGTGTTCTTACCTAGTAGCTACAGGGTACATCATGGACCCTAATAATAAGTTGATATCTAGAGACTAACATTGTCCAAGTGTTAATTTCAATAATTACTTTCGGAAAGTGTAGTGTCTGTTAGTAATTAGCGCTTACGGTAAGAATGGAATCATTTCCGTAGTGTTTCGGTGTTGTATTAGTAGATTTCGGTTAGAATACGTATTTTAAAGGGCTCCGAACGATTTGATATAACTTGGTAGACAGGGTGGTCGGAACATCCCGTTACAAATTTCTGACTTGTAGAGGGTAGGGAGTAAATAACATTTTGAATGGGAAACCATATCCGGAAACGAATAGTTTCCGTTCTACGACAGTTTAATTTCAGATGTGTAACGCGTCAACGTCTGCTTAGGGACAGAGAAACGTCTCAGTATTCACAAGGGAGTGTGTCATGAATGATCGAAATAGCAAAGTCTGGGCGGACGAAAACCCTCATGCCACGCCTGTTCAGGGATTTCAGTACAGGTTTGGAATTAACGTGTGGGCAGGTATTCTGGACGGTCATGTGATTGAACAATACCTTCTTCCTTTAAAAATGTTTGTTAAGCTTATGGGACTTAATTACGGGGTCATCAGTCCCTAAACTTACAAACTACTTATGAACTACTTACGAACTAAGACGGCACAAATATCCATGCCCGAGGGGGGATTAGAACCCCCGACCGTAGTGGCCGTGCTGACCGTGACTGGAGCGCCTGTCACCTCGGCCACCGCGGCCGGCTTTCTTCCATCCAAGCTCACAGGTCTCGCATACTCGGTCTTCCTATGACACGTATTAGATCCGTTCTTGGAAGATATGCCATTGAATGTCCGTCAGGAAATGTGGTTTCAGCATGACGGTGCTCCACCTCACTTTTCACTGGCTATCCGGAAATAATCTCAACAGACGAGTTGGTGAAATATGTGTGGGTCGTGGTGGTCCAACTGCGTGGCCGCCACGATCGCCGGATTTAACCCCTGTGGACTACTTCTTGTGGGGTCGTGTGAAGAGCCTAATTTATGAGACACCTGTAGCTGGACGCTGCAGAAGACACTGAAGAGACACCAGATGTGATGGGGTTTTCTGTCAATAATCCAAATCGGTACCCTTTGTTTGTGGAAAAGTGCAGAGTGTGGGTGACGACCATCTTTGTACTGAAATGAAAGCGGATGACGTCATAATGGTCACAAATGTCAGTGGTGTCGAATGCCCAATCTCCCATTACTATTATGCGGTGTAACACCACATCGCGACCATAGCATTAGAATCACAATATTCTAAAATTTATCATCGTTACGTAATTTTAATTATTTGTTTAGAGGCAGAAATTTCTCATTTTTCAAAATTTTTAGTAAATTTACATTAGATCAGAGTAATTCAGAATAACAGTATCCAGGGAATACGTAGGTCAAAACACCTTGTATATCAAAGATCATTTGTCATGTTGCTATTATAAATAGTACTCGTAATAAACTGATTAACATTCGCGATTTTGGAATCTGAATTTATTGTCAAGATTAATGAAATAACTTTTAAAAAACGTATCTGGAAGAGTTAAAGTATGTAAGTAATGTAACTGGATTCAAAGACTTTACTATAAATGAGACTTTACGAAAATAAACACGCACTGTGAACTCATAAAGTGTTTTCTGTGAAAGTGATCTTGTTGTAAATATTAAATTCAAAATAGAGAATCTGTGATACTTAAACAAGTTTTAAACAATTATTCAAGTATTTAGTTCCCTAACATTGTCCAAGAAGATGATAAAAGTGAACATATATCTGTGAAACTCGTAATGAATCAGTTAATATGTGAAAGAAAATATCTAACACTTTTGATTGGAAGAAACTTCTAATGAAATTTTTTCTAAAGAATAATTCAATGGAAAGGAATCAGGTAAAAATAATATCTTTTGTGACGGGCTTCAAACTCTGAACTACCGGGACTCAATGATTCAATTTTTTCGGTTTATTAAATATCAGCCCCTGAGAAACGGAATTTCATGCTCAAACATTATAAAAACTCTTTAATTGTAATTGATGAGTTTTTAAATATGGGGATCAAGGAAGAAGCCTCCCCGAAGATAGTGATCACTGCAATCGGGCGATCCCTGGGCAACGGTTAGTACCGGCTATTTCTTCCACCAAGGTGCTGCTACACAGCAACAAGTATGCAAGAAAACCTACATGTGAATAGTCCTTTTCAGGACCAACCAAGCTCAGAGCACCCAGCAATTATCATTGGTAACAACTTAAGAATATGTCACTTGAACAATGAGTCGATTTCATCTGCTAAGACAGTATCTTTCATGCCTGATGCTGCAAAATTCGGTGGATATTGTAGCAATTCAGGAAACCCACACCAAGGATGACGCAGATCTCTACAGAAAATGAAATCTTTTTGGATATGTTCTGGCTGGGGCTATAAATGATGGACAGTATGGCATTGCAACATACGTCAGATCACATTTCTCTGACTACAAAATCACTCATCAAGACAGAACATCAGATGTCTTTGTCTTGGCTATAGAGATCGCAGGCACCACTATTGTGAATATCTACAAACCTCCGCACGTTATTTGGCCTAATCCACCTGTTAGGTCCTTCAGTCCCCCAGTTGCGTATGTTGGTGATTTCAACAGTCATAGTCATGCCTGGGGTTATCAGGAAGGAGACAGAAATGGAGCTATCCTAAATGAATGGATGGACATGTACAATCTCCAGCTTGTGCATACTGCTAAAGATCCAGGACCATTTCGATCTGGTAGATGGCAGAAAGATTACTCTCCTGATTTGTGCATCATATCAAAATCTGGAAATAACAACACAACACAACGTAAGGTTATCAGATCTTTCCCACACAGCCAACACAGGCCAGTCATCATCCAATTTGGCACCGAAATTCCCTTAGATAAGTCCGTCCCTCTACCGCGATGGAACTTTCAACTGGCAAACTGAGAACAGTTTCGGAAAAGTCTTGATAACTCCTTTCAGTGGATTCCCCCACTTCCATCCAATTACGAACGATTTATAGGAGCGATAAAAGTTAATGCCAAGAGATACATTCCACGTGGGTTCCGGAAGGAGTACATCCCTGGGTGGTCGGAAGAATGTGATGAGCTATATGCTGAGTACCAAGACTCTCATAGTGACTCAACAGCTGATGACCTCTTGAGAGCTCTCAATAAGAACAGAAGAGAAAAATGGCACAAAACAACAGCAGGACTTCACGCATTCTAGTCGGTAAGCATGGAGCCTTATGAGAAAACTTGGTACGGACCCAAGGCTGTCAAATAGAGTTGCACATGTAAATGCCAATTCTGTTGCAGCAAGACTAATGAATATTTCGAAGTCTAAAGTAGAGAAGGCATACACACGAACTGCAAAAAAGGAACTGCACGTAAAAAGGTCCCAGCTATATATACATGAAATGCCAGACACGAACTCCACGAAAATCCAGTATGCAGATGACCTAGCATTAGTCTTCCAGAGTAACGACCTCAAGCACTGCGAGCAGGTACTGACAAGTGACCTGATTAAATTAAGTGATTACTTCCATAAATGGAGACTTCAACCAAACCCAAATAAAACTGAGGTTACTGCATTCCACCTGGATAATAAAGAAGCCCAAAGGAAGCTATATGTGACTTTTGACGGAATGAAGTGCCACATACCTACAATCCGGTATACCTAGGTATCACTCTACATCGATCCTTGACATTCAGAGAACAGTGCTTAATGCTTTCAAAGAAACTTGCCTCAAGAGTGAACTTGCTTCGTAAGATTGCTGGCAGTAATTGGGGTGCGGACGCCAATACCCTACGCTCTGCTGCGCTCGCTCTAGTGTATTCTACTGGGGAATACTGCGCGCCAGTGTGGGAAAACAGCGCTCACACAACAAAGATTCACGTCCAACTTAATGAAGCCATGAGGATTATCACTGGCACTGTCAGATCTACGCCTATTCAGTGGTTACCTGTCCTGGCTAACATTGCTCCGCAAGATCTGAGGAGGAAAGCAGCTAAGGTGAAATTGATAAAGAATGTCGAGGCGCACAAGAATTCTCCCTTGTATGATGCTCTAAGGGATCCCCCAGCATGTCGTCTGAAATCACGAAAACCTCCCTGGTGTGACACAGAAAGCACCACTTCCTTCGACGTGACCTCCAAGTGGCAAGAACACTGGAACGAAAATCCACCGCACAATGGCCACCTCGTGCAAGATCCATCCAAGAAGGTTGAGGGATTCCGTCTACCACGCCAAACCTGGTCGAGACTGAACCGCATCAGGACTGGTCAAGGAAGGTGTGCTTACAACATGAAGAACTGGGGTTTCCTTCCATCTTCTGACTGTGACTGTGGGGCAGAGGAGCAAACCGTAGGGCACGTCGTCAAGCAGTGTCCACAGCGTGCATTTAATGGTGACTTGGAGAGTTTACATCAAGTGACAGAAAGTGCTCTGGACTGGCTGTTAAATTTGGATATTTCCATTTAATTGTATTTATATATTCTTGTATACTTGTAAAAACCATACGATAAATAAATAAAATTGTAATTGATACGCAGAACCAATATTTACAGTATGAAAAATTCAACAATGATATAAATTTTATTAATTACGAAGAAGTACCAGGTCTACCAACTTAAATTTCATACTGAGGTGCCAAATAAAATTTTGAACCCATCCATCCACTAAACTGTGAAAGTCAAACCGAATCTAAAGCTTACAAGTCACAAGCTAAAACCAAAATACAAGACAACCAACGTGAAGCCCCTCGACGTGTCACAACGGATGGGTGAAGCTGCTGATGTAAGAAAATAATTAACTATCCTAAATTTTCGTTAACTTCTCCCCAAAGTGTCGGGTATAGGGTAGAAAACTGTAGTGCTTACTGCTTACCAGACAAAGAGCTTGGAGATGGAGTTCGCTGTGGCCTTTGGGTTGGGGTTGGACTTGTAGACCTTGGAGTCCATGGCGCCGGTCGCTCTCAGTCTCCTGCCCCGTCGGCTGCGCCACAAACCTCTTTCTCAGCCGCTCTGTGAACAGTGTTTCATCAGGAAACAGGTTCTTGAATACAGGCGTTTCACTACAAGAATAACACACAGACACCAAAGAATAGCACTTCCGCCGTCCAGTGAGATTTCCCAGAGAACAACGGTACTTTTCTTAACCCTTTCATTCCTAGTGATTTTCCTGGACAACAACGCATTATAAGATGATTTACACTGTATTTTGTGCATCAATCCTTAAAGTTGCATTTTTTATTAACAACATGCTGTAACGTTTCTGCTATGTTGCACGCTCCTTACAAAATTCATTTGCCAACATTACAAACACGAAATATTGGACACCTAAAATAAAACTTCGCTACTGGACATGTAAAATATCACATTCTCACGTTCAGTTTAATATACTATTAACAATATTAGTAAAATGCTTTTAAGAAACAGTACGTTGATTTAAACATAACTTTAGCGTCCTTTTACGTAATTTTCAATAATAGTTGGAAACACTAAAAATGCATTACACTTAGTTTCGGCAATTGCTGAACCTATATAGATACTAATTTGTATAAAAACAATACTACATGTTATAACTTGTGAGGATACAGGGTTTTAGGTTAGTAACCTCTTTGTTACGTTTTGGTCGAACGATAGTTATCCTTGGTGTGCAGCGAAAGCTTCTGGCAACAATCCTTAGGTTGGAATGTTTTTTTGTTTGTTGGCCGGTGTGCGGTAGAGTTGGGCAACACGATTCTTTTTTATGAATCGATTCTTGCGATTCAATCCCACATTGTGAATCGATTCCAACGATTCGTTCACGATTCTTTCGCGATTCTTTAGTCTGCATTGGCGCGATTCTTACTTCTACATCTTGCTCATAGATGGCAATACCTGTCTGTGTTATGGATGTTGGAATCTTAACCTTATGGATCTGTTCCTACGATTCGTTCACGATTGTTTCTGGTCTGCGACGGCACGATTCTAACAAAATGCCGAAAAGATGACAATATAGGTATCGGATTTTTTAATACTTATGGTGCGTAAAGTTCAGACTTAAAATAATAATGAAGCAAAGCCATTCGATTCAGCTCTAAAAAATTCTCGAGAAAATAGTCTGAAGTTTAGCGCTACCAATTATTTCTGCTGTCATCATAGCTCATTTAGTAGTGTTGCAGGTTTAGTGAACGTATAAATATAATTAAATATATGGTAATTAATAGGTATCTAATCATTATAAAATACTTATGTAAAATCAATTAGTTGAAGGAAACACGAAATAAACATTATAAATAAAAGTCCGTTCCAAATATTAAATTTCTTTCGAGATGCAAGAAATTCACGTTTATTAAAATGTTTCTTTTTTCTAAAAATCGATATCTTTCAGGAAAGCTGATAACGTAAAAACCAAAATGGCAAAAAAGGTTTTTGAGATGGCTTTAAAAACATTTAAAATCGAGTTTTTATATAAAAAGAATATTTTTGTAAAATTGATTTTTTACAAAAACTATAACTACGTAGCTGAACTCGAAAAGCTTAAACCTCTCTAAAAACAAAATGTAATCTAAATCGTTACTGCCATTTCCGGGATATGCGAAATATAAATGTGTAATGATTGATAGTTTAAATACATAATATGTAAACTTTATAAAAGACGTATATTTGTATGTATTGGCAGCTGTGTATTTCTCTGCGTTTTGTTTCTGTCATGTGTAATTCGTGATTAGGCTAATAATTAACAGCTCACGATCTACTGTCTGTCCTTCCTTTGTTCACACACTTTCTGGCTTTCGTAATTATTCGGCGCGATTTGCTACTTGCTTTTCGAATCATGAATCGTTAGACAGGCGATTCTTTTGAACGACGATTCGTCCCCCCTCTTCTCTCCGGCATTCGGCACGATTCGGGAAGATTCGGCAGTCGCCTTCGAATCGTGAATCGTTGGAACTTAAGAATCTCTCGAGACAGACGATTCTTTTGAACGACGATTCGTCCGAATCACGATTCGATTCTTACGATTCTTTATTTGTATTCGTTCAAATGAACGACTCATTGACGAATCGCCACAACTCTAGTGTGCGGCAGTCTCCCACCGACCGCAGAGCGAGGCGGTAGCATGTCGGCAGTGAGTTCGTAACGTGCGTTTAGTGGTGGCTAAAATTTTTGCCATTCCGTCGTATCAAATACGGGTTGCAGTTGCATATTTAAATGATTCAGTGTGGACTTGTAGACATTCATCGTAGTAGCACGCAGTTATTTAATCAGTGTATTTAAAGGGAAGAATTTTTAAAATTTGTCGTTCCATAATACAGGAAGTTAACAAAGTTTACTGTTATGGATCAACCTAGTAATTGTCCGCATCCCATACCATCAAATTATTGGAACAATTATTAAACGATTAAGCATAAAATAGAATGTAATGGCAACTTCGCCCATCGAGAATTAGGTGGACGCAGCTGGGACGTTACAAACTATTGCACAACATGATTACATGTGTACCCTTTGTTTAAATAAACTCGGACAGACAATGTTTTATATATCACTCGATCCTAAATTAAATACTGATCATTTTTCACATACTAAAATTAATAATCCTTTTCGTGCTAAGAAACTAGCTTCGAAACAGACAAAACTATAACTACTGTATACAAATTCGTATATATAAAAAATTAGAACGCAAACTGAAGTACATTAAAAGTCCATGTTTAAATAATAGTACGCCTACACAATATTGGCAAAACAGATATGTGTGCACTTGAAAAACACAAATCATGTAAATAATTTGAGAATAAAAATTTCATGAAACACGTACATACATTGAGATAAATAGTTAAAGCTTAAATGAAATATTTTAATTTCTGTATTTTGGCATATTTAAAGTAAAAGAATATTGTTTAACTGTGAATTACAAAACATTGTCATTAGCCTTATTACGTTATGCTGCAAAAGTTTGAGTGCGAGCCATGCTCTGGCACTCGTTTGGTAGTCACAAAATATGTTAACATCTCTGTTATCTGAGGCTAAATCTTTCTAACATTATAATGTTGCACAACTAAATAAATTTTCTTTATATCACAATGGAACTATCATCAAGAATGTCTGTGATTATTTAATTGGATCTCCTGAAACATATTCTACAATTTTGCTGAATGATGAGCATCAACAACGCAGATGTCCGTCTTCAAGAACCAAGATAAGTAAAATATTTATGTTTGATATTCCCCATCTAAAGTGAAGTGGATTACTATAAATCTGACTGTTGAAATGAAATATGTATCAATTATGTAGGATACTTCTATTTCAACAGTAAAATCCACGTTCCAGAAGAGATGGTGGCGTCAGAATGCTTCTAGTACGACATTTTGCCGCTTGTTACCGCGTTTGGCCACTTCTGTCCGTCTTGGAGGTTGTGTTGTGTTGCCGTCTGTACGTGGCTGAGAGTGTGAGCGTGAGTGTGGCTCCTTTTATTTTATTCCAGCAGTGAGTTGTCTTTGGTGCTGTGGCGAAGAGTATGCTAGTTTTATTGTTGTGGCAGTGTTCAAAAAATGTTCAAATGTTTGTTAAGCTTATGGGACTTAACTACGGGGTCATCAGTCCCTAAACTTACAAACTACTTATGAACTACTTACGAACTAGGACGGCACAAATATCCATGCCTGAGGGGGGATTCGAACCCCCCGACCGTAGTGGCAGTGCTGACCGTGACTGGAGCGCCTCAGTCACCTCGGCCACCGCGGCCGGCGTGGCAGTGTTAACTATCAACAAAATAACGTCCAAATATTAAAATACCTCGATACAAACATCTGTGTTGTGCTTGAAATACATGACAAAAATCAATAGTTCGAACCAAAAATTTTAAAACACAAATTTTTATGTTTACTGCACTGTATTAATACAGAAAACACTGCATTTTAATGTTTCCAAATCTTGATTTCATAATGTGCGACTGAAAGGATTAAGAACGTGTACTCATATCAAGCTGACAAGGTCATGTGTTGAATTCTCATGTAGACGTCTGAAGCTTTTTCAAGCTTGCGTTGAACCTTTGGAGACTGTTAAAGCTGGTTCTTAATCTTTGCTAATTTATGATATTTGACGTTAATTGCAATAACTATATTTGCTGATATTACATTTGGTATATGTTCTTCAATCTCTGAGGAAGTTTCAGAACGTCAAATTACCACAAACAGCTGTTTTACTTCAGTTTAGTGTATCACCAGTTTCGTTCAGGTAACAGACATTTGGTTGGTTGATTGGTCTGGCACCCAGTGAAAGTGATAAATGTTATACAGACATGAGGCCATTCCGTAGTTCTTCCAAAAACTTTAAAAATGCGTACTGACCAAAATACCTGGTTGACCAGGACACGACATTCCAAGCGGACATAGCAATGGATACTATACCAGTACAATTGTTTTTTTATTTTATTGTTTTTTTCTGTTACATAGGACCCAATTGAGGAGTGAGACTCCATGGTCATGGAACAAGTCAATACATTAATTGTTACACAAGAATGGTAATAGAAAAAATTTAAGTTGTCCTTTGCACACGACAATATTAAGACAAAGTGAAAAGAATCAATAAAGAAAAAATGAATTAGCTTAATTGTTTAACTTTTCTAGGAGTTCCTCGACAGAATAAAAGGAGTGAGCCATGAGGTAACTCTTCAATTTAGATTTGAAAGCATGTGGATTAGTGCTAAGATTCTTTAGTTCTTGTGGCAGCTTATTGAAAATGGATGCCGCAGAAAACTGTACCCCTTTCTGCACTAGTGTTAAGGTGGTGTGATGCAAATGTAGATTAGACTCCTGTCTAGTATTCAATGAGTGAAAGCTACTAACTCGTGGGAATAAGCTGATATTATTAACAACAAACGACAGAAAAAACGTACTGTGACGCCAGAGTCAAAACTCCCAGACTACTGAAATTTATAAAATTAAATAGGAAGCATTAAAGGAGGGAAAAGTTTTTCTCTCTTGACCATTTTCTTTACTAACCAGGGAGTGTTAATTTCTGGCCTATGTCTTTATTTATTTGCTGCTGCAACAAGGTTATCATCCATGCATGCCGGCCGCGGTGGCCGAGGGGACTGAGGCGCTGCAGTCACGGTCTGCACGGCCACTACGGTCGGGGGTTCGAATCCCCCCTCGGGCATGGATATTTGTGCCGTCATTAGTCTTAGCTAGTTCATAAGTAGTTTGTAAGGTTAGGGACTGATGACCCCGTAGTTAAGTCCGATAAGTTCTACAAACATTTGAACATTTGAACGTCCATGCATCCTCAGCCCTGCAGTCATCTTGATTAATTCCCGTCGTAAACTTGCAATATTTAGTGTGTAAATAAGACGTGGCTTCTGATAGAAAGACGGAGAGACTGAATATAAATATTTTTAGAGAACTGGTAGAATCATAATTTATAATAGAAAGACGCGAAATTTTTGCAATGGCTAATGCTGATTAGCTGAGATAGGAGCAGATTGGCTAACTCTTTGCATTACTCCGCCAGAACAGATTAGACACAGAAAGGACTGACATTTTTTAAAGGGACAATCTTCGTCTTACAGCAGTCATTGGAGGCATAACAAAAGGAATTTTCATCGAATGACATTCTGTTCTCATTAGAGACACAAACATAAAAGAGAAAAAGGGAAAAACTTTTCGTAAACGTTGTTTATGTAACAACACAATACTTAGAAAAGGTTTCAGCTTTTTTCTCTTTTGCTGTTTGCCAGTTAACTAGGTAAGTTGATCAGTACACAGGTTCATAACTTTTCGGAGATGTTTTGGAATGCAATTATTACTATATGTTGTCAATACATTTTATACCAAATGATGATCTGTGAACTGGCCGAAAGTAGTAGTGCAGTAAAAAATGAAGTAACAGGTTTGGTGCATAAATTATGTTCCAAAAATAAATAAATAAATAAATAAATCATTTATATCAGAGAGTATTCACATTTGATGCAACTCGTGGTTGGGGTAAATGTATTCATAGGACAAACGACAACGATACTCACAAGGGAATGGTCAGACTTGTCATGTCGAAACTGTGTTACTATTTTTACCACTGTGAGTTAACATTGAAGGAAGTCTACATGCAGACTGTTAGCTGCTGACATGGCCTGGAAGCCTGTAAAAAATTTGATGAAGTATGACATCATTGTCGCATGGGTTCCACGCTTATAACTGCCTGTTGTACAACCCTAAGCTCTCTCGCTACGTTATACCAACGCCATTTAGGGACAAGGTGGCGTTAGCTACGCGCCGTTCTCCTGCCACAGCAGTGAGAGAGCTGATTCGCCCAGTGAAAGCGATCGTACGATAATTAATAAATTCGATAATAATAAATTCGTTGACAAATGTAGCTGATATGTTATCTACAACATTTTTCCCAAATAGCTACAAAATAGACACAAATACATAAACGGTTTACAACACGACAAACTTTTATTTCTTGTAATTACCGCAAAAATGCGAAATATTGATGCAATGTTCAAAATATAGGTTTTTTGTGCACCAAGAACATACAAGCAAAGAAGACATATGACAGCCCTGCGAATCACAGACGTTGTTAGACGTCCGTAGACAAAACTCGGCCGGTGTTAGGAAGGAATCAGGCCTAATATCCGTATATTTCGAGGCGTGCCACGCATTTTTAATCACATTTTGAAACCGTGGGGAGGAAAACTGATAATGTATGACTCATTGCAACTTGAGAATGTCGTCACGGTGATAGGAAACTGCAGTGATTTGCACACAATAATTGTTAGTTTTCTGTAAAATGCCTTCCACTGGCGGAAAAATTCTCTGTCTAACGGTTGAATTACGCTCGTCGTGCCGTGTGGAATCTGAAGTATCTCTACTCCTTTGTCTGGGTGAGCTCCAAATACAGCTTTTAATGAATCAGAACTTTAATGACCTGACTACGAATCTAGAAAGAGATTTGTTCCCGTAGAACGGATGAAAAGCATGACGCATGAAAAGTGTAACGTTACCATTTCCCATTATTCCAGATTTCGATGCGTCTACCACAAGATTGTCTGCGAAGAACATTGTTTGTTTGTCACGTGTTCCAAAACGTCCAGTTGGTTTTTGAAGACACACATGCAGTTTAGGCAGCAATGAACCATCCAGACTAATTATGGACATTATAGTGTATGAATGGGTGAGAGCAGTCGTGGACTGCGCCATTTCCTCAATATGTTTTTCCCCTTTGAATGACAGTGTTCTTTTCGCACGCATTTCGTTTTGAAAACCTGACTGATCTGCATCGTTAACGTTGTGTTGTTGTGGTCTTCAGTCCGGAGACTGGATTGATGCAGCTCTCCACAATACCCTATCCTGAGAAAGCCTTTTCAACTCCACATAAGAACGGAAACCTACATCTGTCTGAATCTGCTTACTGTATCTATCTCTTGGTCTTCCTCTGCAGGTTTTACCCCACACACTTCCCTCCAATGCTAAATTCACCATTCCTTGATGTCTAAGAATGTGCCCTACCAATCGATCCCTTCTTTTAGTCAAGGTAAGCCAGAAACTCCTTTTCTCTTTAATTCTGTTCAGTATCTCCTCATCAGTTACGCGATTCACCCACCTAATATTCAGCATTCTTCTGTAGCACCACGTTTCAAAGTCTCATCCTCTGTCCATTCCGTTCAACTGCTCTTCCAGGTCCTTTGTTGTCTCTGGCAGAATTACTACGTCGTCGGCAAAACGCAATGTTGTTAATTCTTCACACTGAACTGTAATTCCTTCTCCAAATTTCTCCTTGCTTTCCTTTATAGCTCGATCAAATTGAATAACAACGGAGACGGACTACAACCCTTACTCTCTTCCTAACCACTTTCATGCCCTTACACTCTGTCTGGTTTTTGTACAAGATGTAAATAACTTCACGCTCCCTGTATTTTACTCCTGCTTGCTACAAAACTTGGAAGTGTTTATTCCAATCAACATTGTCAAAAACCTTCTTCAAATATACAAAAGCTAGAAATGTAGGTTTGCCTTTTCTTAATCTGTCTTCAAGGATAAGTTGTAAAGTGAGTATTGCCTCCCATGTTCCTACATTTCTCCTGAACTAAAACTGATCTTCCCCGATGTCGGCTTTTACCAGCTTTTCCATCCTTCTGTAAATATTTCGTGTTAATATTTTGCAACCATGACTTACTACACTGATGGTCCTGTAGTTTTCACACATGTCTGCGCCTGCTTTCTTTGGAATGGGGATTATTACATTTTTCTTAAAGTCTGAGGGGACTTCGCCTGTCTCATACATCTTACAAACCAGGTGAAACAGTTTTGTCATAGCTGCTTCTCCCAGAGACTTCAGTAGCTTCTTTCGATTTAGGTCTTTCAGTGCTCTGTCAAATTCAGCTCTCAGCATAGCATCTTCTATTTCATCCTCATCTACATCTTCTCCCCTTCCTACAATATTGCCTCTAAGTTCATTTCCTTCGTAGAGCCTCTCTATATACTCTTTCCACTCCACCTTTCAGTTTTCCCTTCTTAGCTGAGAACTGGTTTTCTATCTGTGTTCTTGACATTCATAGAGCTGTTTTTCTTATCTTCAAATATCTCTTTTATTTTCCTGTAGGCTGTATCCATTTTTCCCCTATTTATACATTCTTCTCAGACTTGCCTTTGCCTTCTAGCCACTACTGCTTAGCTATTTTACACTTCCTATCAATCTCATTTCTTTGTCTTCTGTATTTCATTTTGCCTGTTTCATTTACTGCATTTTTATATTATCTTCTTTTATCGATTAAATTTAGTATGTCTTGTGATATCCAAGGATTTTTTGTAGGTCTTGCCTTTCTACCTATTTTGTCCTCTGTTGTAAACGTAAGATTCACTAAAACTGGCGATCTTATTTGCAGTTGTCAGAAAAGCTTCTATCATTTACATTTGAGTCACTTCATTTTCCGACCTGTTTCTCGATACAAATATTGTTATTTTTCGTGCCACAATTTTGTGATCTTTTGAAGCGACTAATCCAACTTTGAGAAGCTGTAAATTCTTTAGCGCCTATCGCGTTGGCAATCTATAACGCCCAATCACGCAAAGTTGTGTCGCTGAGACAAAATGACTGTCGTTTGGCATCGGTAAATTGCTCAAAAAGTCGCGCATTTATCTCCGTCGTAATTTTCAGTTGACTCTTACGTCGTCCAGCGACTTCCTCTTTCCATCTATACAAGTCACGTTCAGAACGGACGAAGCGATACCTATTTTGAACAGTACTGACACGTAGGCGTTTCTTACCACTTTCGTTCAACCAATACTTCACCGCTTTTTCTTTGTCTAATAATGTAAATGTAGTTGCTGGTGTTGCTTACGGAGATAATTGATGATGGTACGTGACACTATTACTCGAAGAGTCTTCATGTGTGCAACTTTCTTCCGTTTCTTCTCCGTCTGTAGATTCACAGTGTGCAAAATCTAGTGTTTCAATCGTTTCTAGCCACATGTCTCTGCTATTTACATGCTCGTCTAGAAGTTTAACTACCATGACACACATCACATAGTCTTCACGGCTGTCTTCTGTTGATTGCTTCATTTGGCGTCTGTGGTATATCTCCACGGCAAGCAGCAAAACATTTACAGGGTTTGCCATCACCTGTGAGGGGAGATTGTTCACCGTAAAGTGACTTGCGGAGTATAGATGTAGATGACCAGAATATCTTCCACATATCTAACCAGTTTCAGGACGGTATGTTTCGAAGTACGTACAAGAAATGAAAAGGAAGTGGAAGCCACAGAAACAAATATTCGTTTCCCCTTTCCACGAAAACCGTGCAACGATTTTCCTCTTTAGTGAACGCCGCGATAAGACGGTCGCACCTCCCGACCATGCGCACAACGCTCACCATAAGAACAGATCGCGACTCGCCATTGCCGGCCGCGGTGGCCGAGGAGACTGAGGCGCTTCAGTCACGGTCTGCACGGCCATTACGGTCGGGGGTTCGAATCCCCCCTCGGGCATGGGTATTTGTGCCGTCCTAGTTCGTAAGTAGTTGATAAGTAGTTTGTAAGCTTAGGGACTGATGACCCCGTAGTTAAGTCCCATAAGCTTTACAAACATTTGAACATTTTGATTTGACTCGCCATTTCCAGGGGTGGCCAGCAGGAAAAACAGCCATTTTCATGACTTTTTTTTTTTTTTTTTTTTTTTTTTTTTTTTTTTTTTTGTGGCTTCTAGGTCATGTCAGCAGCTAACATTCTGCATACAGACTTCCTTCAATGTTAACTAACAGTGCTAAAAAATCAATACATGTTTCGGCATGACAAGTCTGACCATTCCCTTGTCAGATTTGAAAACATATTGCTATTTTGTGAATATCAACTTTTTGTTTTACTGCCTTAATTACTCAGGTCCTAATGAGGTTGCTACATTTACATCAACGTCTATCCTTCAGAAGCCAATTTACAGTTTGTAACACAACCTGTGGACTCGTATCCCTCTTTTTAACTCTGTTATCTTTTCGCAGAATTTACGTTGAACGAAGTAAGGGGTTGATCATAAAAACGTTCGTTGTCGGAACATTAAAGGTAGCGAATACTGTGACGCAGAACGCTGTAGCTGTTGCGACATTCGATAGACTTCAATGTATACAAGATTATCGAAAGTCGTTAGAATTAAATAATCTGCCTAACTTCTGCTCCATAATTAATAGGTAGGCTTACCTGAGAATCTTCTAGTGCTATGAGCATTGGTAGCATCTACCCTCCTTCTTGCAGGGGTTCCTGTTTAACGGATAAAAATGATAGTAACAGGGGAAGACTACACACCATAAATCGGACAGTTCATTTAAAATAAAGGCTAATTTTATTCTGGTACTGACACACTGAAAGGTGAGATAGTCTGTTACATTTGATAATAAAGACAACCTGACACTGAGAACACTTTGCTTCAAGAGCAGTAATTGAGGATTCTACACATCTCGCTATTAAAATTGCTACACTAAGAATATAACGTACTACAGACACGAAATTTAACCGACAGGAAGAAGATGCTGTGATATGCAAATGAGTAGCTTTTCAGAGCAATCACATAAGGTTGGCGCCGGTGGCAACACCTACAACGTGCTGACACCAGGAATGTTTCCAACCGTTTTCTCATACACAAACAGCAGTTGACCGGCGTTGCCTGGTGAAACGTTGTTGTGATTCCTCGTGTAAGGAGGAGAAATGCTTACTATACCGTTTCCAACTTTGATAAAGGTCGGTTGTAGCCTATCGCAATTGCGGTTTATCGTATCGCGACATTGCTGCACGCGTTGATCACGATCCAATGACTGTTAGGAGAATATGGAATCGGTGGGTTCAGGAGGGCAATACGAAACGCCGTGCTGGATCACAAACGGCCTCGTATCACTAGCAGTCGAGATGACAGGCATCTTATCCGCGTAGCTGTAACGGATCGTGCAGCCACGTCTCGATCCCTGAGCCAACAGATGGGGACGTTTGCAAGACAACAACCGTCTGCACGAACAGTTCGACGACGTATGCAGCAGCATCGACTATCAGCTCGGAGACTATGGCTGCGGTTACCCTTGACGCTACATCACAGACAGGAGCTGCTGCTATGGTGTACACAACGACGAACCTTGGTGCACGAATGGCAAAACGTCGTTTTTCGGATTAATCCAGGTTCTGTTTACAGCATCATGATCGTAGCATCCGTGTTTGGCGATATTGCGGTGAACGCATATTGGAAGCGTCTATTCGTCATCGCCATACTGGCGTATCACCCGGCGTGATGGTATGGGATGCCATTGATTACACGTTTCGGTCACCTCTTCCTCACATCGACGGCACTTTGTACAGTGGCCGCTACATTTCCGATGAGTTTTGATCTGTGACTTACCCTTCATTCGATCCCTGTTGAACCCTACATTTCAGCTGGATAACGTACGACCGCATGTTGGAGGTCCTGAATGGGCCTTTCTGGATACGGAAAATGTTCGACTGCTGCCCTGGCCAGCACATTCACCAATTCGAAACGTCTGGTCAATGGTGGCCCAGCAACTGGCTCGTCACAATACGCCAGACACTACTCTTCATGAACTGTGGTATCGTGTTGAAGCTGCATGAGCATCTGTACCTGTGCACGCCATCCACGCTTTGTGACCCAATGCCCAGACGTATGAAGGTCGTTATTACAGCCTTTGTTCCAGATACTAATTTCTCAGGATCTATGCACCCAAATTGCGTGAAAATGTAATCACATGTCAGTTCTAGTATAATATATTTATCATCATTGCTTCTTGATGTAGCAATTTTAACGTCCAGTAGTGTATTAAGTCGTCCAATACTGAATCAGTGGGAGTGTACTCAGAGTTCGAAGTTATCTTTTAACCAGGAGAACGAGCAACTGAGTCCAGGCGGTGACAGAACTAGTTTTATAGTAAGGACATGTTTAATATCATTGCACCTTGTGAAGATACTGCCGGCCCTGTGATCTCAATGTTATCGTAAGATACCGCCTGCGTCGGACCCGGATACGTGTGGTTCAATAGCGATATATGTTGCTTGTGAAGTAGTTACAGACGAAATAACCAGCCTAGGAATCAGTGTAGGACAGTGTCTCGGTGATACTGTGATTAAAATGAGTGATAGATTTTATTAATTTAGAGATTTGTGTAAGACGTTTCCAGACAGTTCTATAAACAATAGTTTCGTCATTGTATGTTATTTAAAGACTTAATCAGATGAATTGTAAAAACTTTTATGAAAAATGAAAATATATAGCATTGTATATATGTCAGACTCATAAACAAGTTGTGTTGACCTGTTAATTGTGTTATTTAATGTAATAGTCGACATTTACAATATTGAATTCTTTGTATATATTGACTGACGTGAGATTTTGAGTATATTTTGTGAATGGCCATGAGATACTTGATAGTTCAATATATGTTAGGAACATGTATGATGTACTCATTAACAAATTAATTGACATTTAACATTGCTGTTTGTTATGAAACAGAAAGGACGGCGATTTCGACTTAAAATATATGCGCCATGTAAAATTATTGTATATATAGTTTTCATTTTATATTGTGATTATTTTTGTGTACATGAAATGTTTTTTTGTGTGTTTGTTAATTGTAAATTAGTATATTCAATTGTTATGAACAATGCATAATGTAAGGTCATTATTGCCGATGTTATATATTTGCCTCACCGCCTTGCGTGGAGGAGTTCGAGTTTTAGTCGTTTGTCATGTGCACTGGAATCTATGTCAGCCCGTGTTTGAAATGGAAGTACTACCAGCTAAGTTCTGATGCTTTGTATATGTTTTGAAGTTGTAATGTTTTAGTGGAGAAGCAGTTTGATTTAAAATTAAAGAAGAAGTGAAAATTGTACATACGAGTATTTATTTCTACCGCGACGCCCCAGGAGAATAATGTTGCAGCGAGCAGAACCCCCATACATCGTAATGTTGAAATGTAATTACTTATAAAAGCTAATAACATTTTAATTGGTGGAGGAGCTGGGATTGCGTCATATACAGGGTCTACAGAGTGTTTGTGTTGCAGGAGAAGTATGATTGGATGTATAGAATCGATGTTGGAAAAACCAAGGAGGACGTGAATCTTGAATTATACGGCAAAGTTAAACGGTGCACTTCACCTGGAAATTGGATGCTTGGGCCCGGATCGTCGCGTCACTGGACACGGAATAACAAGATAAGTACAGCAGCGCTTATTAATTTGTATTTGTAGTCTGGGTTGTTTGGCGCTGTAAAAGACGATGTCAACTGAGAATAGGAAATCTAGTGCAGACATGTCAGATCAGGATGTGATGGCTGGTACAACTCGTAGCAATGTGTCAAATAGTGAAGAAATAATTCTTGCATCACCAGGTCTTGTAGAGTTGTTAAATCGATTAACAGAACAATTAACTGAACGTATTGACAAGGGAAATCATGAACTTAAAAAGGAAGTGACGGCAGTTAAGGACGACCTGAACAAAAAGATAGATGACGGTTTAGCAGATTTAAAGTCTCAGTTGAACGAAACAAACAGGGCAATTGACAAAGTCAGGAAACAAACACGTATCTTGAAAGGACAATGAAGCTAGGATATGAACAGCTGGACACTCTTGTGACTGTAGTAGAAAGTAAAATCAGTAATGTTGAGTCTGCCCTTGAAAACAAAATTAGTACTGTAGAAAAGTATTTTAATCAGGAAAATAAAATTAGAAAAACTGAAATTAAGGAAATAAAATCGTCATTAGAAAATAAAATCAGTGAAAGTGTGACAAATTCTGAAGGTATTATTAAGAAGGATGTATATAACCTCAGTCAAAGGGTCCGTTTTTTGCAAGAAAGTGTAGTAAATAGCAAAATGTCGATCTGTGGTGGCTTTAATTGGACAAATGTAGTAATTAAGACATACCCTGGGGAAGGGAAAATCCATCCTAAAGACTTTTTACATCATTGCTCTGACAACGTCACTGTAGAAATGACTGATGCAATGAAAATTAAAGTTGTAAAGAGATTTTTGGACAATGAAACTTATACTTGGGTCAATCAGTTACATACAGAGGACATATCATATATTGAGTTTGAGAGGTGCTTTTTGAATAAATTATGGTCCAAAATCAAGCAGGCTATAGTAAAAGTGATTTCTTGCATGGGCGAAAGTACAGGGGAAGTAATGGCAACATGAGGGACTTTTGTGAGGCTGAAATCAGAAAATTAGTGCATCTTGACTCACCTTTAGATGAAATGACATTGGTGGACACCCTACGTAGAAGATTTCCAGGTAGAATACAGCAAGCATTGGATTGTGGACCTGATGAATTCTTAAGATTTGTTGCAAGATTAGACAGAAGTTATGAGAGAGAAAGGGAGAGAAACCGCTACAAAGAAGACCATCATGGAAGAGACAGAAGAGATAATCACCAAGAAGATAGTCGTGAGAACCGAAGTAGACAGCAAGGTAGGAGTACAGATTATAGGAACAGGCAAGGAAGAAACGATAGGAACCAAGGTTACTACAAGTATAATGGAAACGGGCAGGAAAACTAAATGTCGGAAGCCTGTGCAAGCCTGTCAGGTTGGGGTGAGAACTAGGACAAGAAATCAGGCTACCACAAATAGGATGAAATTTTGACACAAATGGGAAAATGAGCAATATACACAGGGACAGAAATCGGCTAAAGTTTAACAAAGAACTGTGGGAAGTCATTAAGAACCACGCTTGGAAAGAAGAGGACAAGTGTGTAGAACCAGAAGAGGTTGTACTAGATGATGATACTGTAGCCAATATGTATAATGCAAGTGAAGATATGGCTGTAGAAGAACCCAAAATAAGTGAAGAACATGATGTGTTTGGACTGTGTAAACTGTCAAGTGATAAGGTTGAAGATGCTGAAGACAGACTGAATGCTACTGCTCATGAAACTGTGAAGACTGAGAATCATGAAGATTTTGATGTTTTGTCTAGTGTACGTTCAGAGAAGTCAGAGGATGACAGTGTTGACGATAGTGAAGAAGATGTCGAGGTCATGGAGTTTGAAGATTTGGAGAAGGAACTTGATGGAATGATTTATGTTGAAGTGCAGGAATGTTCCATCATATCTGATGGCCAGTGTGTGACAGAGTGTGTTGCAGATGATGTCAAGTCTTGTGAGAATCCAGTCGTACCAGTGAAACTGAGCAGTACTGAAAGTTGTCGAAGCAGAAACAGACAAGAAGAGGCAGGGAAAGACACCTTGCATTGTGCCATACAGAGCTACATTGATAAGGAAGAGAAAGCCAATGTTCTAGATAAGTTACTTTGTAAATATAATGAGCTAGAAGATAATGTGCCTAGGTTAGAGCAGTGTGTTACCAATGATAATTGTGTTGCTAATGGAGGTATGGCTTGTCAACCTGTTGAATGTAATGTGTCCCTGAATCATGTACAAGCTAATGACGATTCCTGTACTATGAAACATGATGATATTATTGAAGATCTTACTCATGAAGAAGAGGAGGATATACAATATGATGTCACTGAATGCCCATATATTACTGTGTTTATTGATGGAAAAGGCAAGGAAGCGTTACTTGATACAGGTAGTGCAATCAGTGGAATTTCTGAACAATTTAGAGATTTTGTGAAACATATATCAGACAACATGGAGAAGCCTGTAGTAGGAATCAAGATCAAGGGAGCTACCGGAAGACACAGCAAGATAGTTAACCGGCAACCTTGTTGAACTTTAGTGTGAATGATGTCAATCTATGTCAAGGATGTCTAGTAATAACTAATCTGTCTGAGGATATCTTGCTAGGAACTGACTGGATCATGAAAGTGAATGCTGTATTTGACTGGGAAGGAAGAAAAGTTATGTTGTGGACCCTAAGGCTGGTGTTTTACATTGTACTGCTATGATATTGAAAAATGGGAATAGTCTGAGTAAGCAGAGTTTAGAATTAGATTTATTAGATCAGCATAGAGAAGTAGAAGACATGCATGAAGAGCCTGAAGAAGCCATGGAGGATATTAATTATCATGAACTCGGAAATACCAAGGTGGAGGCAGCCAACAAATTAGACGAAGAACAAAAAGAAGAGCTGAGAAGAGTCTTGTGGAACTATCATGATGTGTTCAATGACAGACTGGGGAGAGTGAAAAACTACCAATGTACCTTGCGGGTCAAACCACTTAAACCATTTTACATCAAACCATTCGGTGTCCCTATTGCAAAAAGGAAAGCTGTAGAGAAAGAACTTGAAAAGCTGGAAAACTGGAACATAATTGAGAGGAGTACTAGTGAATACAACAACCCGATCATTGTGATATCCAAGAAGAATGGAGATGTGAGAATTGTACTTGACTCCAGACATCTGAACAAGTTTTTAGAAAGGGAAACTGACCATCCAGAGAGCATCGACGAACTATTGTATAAATTTGAACATATAAAATATGGACTTGACTTCTGGTTTTCATCAGGTGCCACTTGCCAGAGACTCGAGGAAGTATACTGCTTTTTTGTATAACGGAAGAAGCTATCAGTACTGCGTGGTCCCAATCGGATTAAATGTTTCTGTAGCTGAATTTATCAGAGCTTTGGATTTGGTATTAGGCAAAGATCTTTTTGAAAAGTTAACTGCGTATGTGGATGATATTCTTGTCACTGGTCAAACCTGGGAAGAACACATAAGCTTACTGGAAGAAGTGTGCAGAACGTTAAGAGCAGGAGGGATGTCTCTTAAGCGAGAAAAATATAAATTTGCTGTGGAATACATTAGGGCAAGGACAATCTTGTTGATGAATCACTCTCTCGTTTGCCAGTGGGGGGGGGGGTGAATTTGTAGATAACAGAACTCAAGCGATACAGACAGTAGTGGATAATAAAAAGATTTTGTACAGGTGCTATTTTTGTAAAATTTATTGTAGCTATAAGAGTTTTGTATATATGTATTCTTTGATGAAATATCTTGAAACTTGTATTATTAATATGTTGGATATAAACTTCTGTAAACCTCAGGAAAGTACACATTCTGTGTGTGCTAAGTGCGTTGGCAAGCACTGGGTTTCTAGCTATGTGGTAGCATAGTTCTGATTTCGGTTTCTGGTGCCACATCTCCTACTTATTCTGTAACCTGTTCAAATTATCTCATATGTATCATTCTATTTTTCTTCTTTAGTGTTATGGTATGAAATGTGTGTATGTAATTTATGTTAATAAGAATATTGATTTCAATATAGTTTGTTTAGTTAGACTTTTCTATGTATTAATTTATGTCACAGTTAAAATTGGTTTCAAATTTCTTGCCTGAGTATTAAAGAGTTAAAGTATTTATAGATATTGATAGAAGTCATGATATAATCTATTAATTAATGTTAATGTCTAATTATTAATAAGATACCACGTTTCATGTCCTCAAAGTTTAAAAAACAACTCAGTTCAGAATGTGACAATAGTAAATTTTACAGTATAGTTATGAGGATAATTATGTCATATGTTTCTTGTGTATTTTGTTTTGATGCTTAAAAAGGTCATACAAGTTCAGTGTGGCAGATTCTTGAGTGTCATCTGTTCCCAATTCTGCCCTCTGCTCTTGGGAGGCCATACCCTTGTCACCTACGTACTGCACTTGGAACTTTCAGGATCTGGTGATGCTGCGCGTGTGGACTGTGCTGTACCAACCCCAGACAAGACTAAGTGAGGTACTGATGCAGCCAAGCCAGCCACCGGGTCCAAGGAAACCAAAGTAGGTGCTCTATTCATACATCACCTCGACTTATGAGGGCATCGTCGAGCTGATTGGGGGGGGGGGGGGAGTATTGTGACGATACTGCCGGCCCTCTCATCTAAATGACATCGTACGATACCGCCTGCGTCGGACCCGGAATCGTGTGGTTCAAAAGTGTTATATGTTGCGTGTGAAGTAGTTACAGACGAAATAACCAGCCTAGGAATCAGTGTAGGACAGTGTCTGGGTGACACTGTGATTAAAACAAGTGATAGAATGAAACTTCACTCTGCAGCGGAGTGTGCGCTGATATGAAACTTCCTGGCAGATTAAAATTATGTGCGGGAACCGGGACTCGAACCTGGGACCTTTGCCTTTCGCGGGCAAGCGCACTACCGACTGTGCTATCCCGACACGACTCACGATGTCGCCTCACAACTTTACTTCCGCCAGTACCTCGCCTCCTACTTTCCAAACTTCACAGAAGCTCTCCTGCAAACACGCAAGACTAGCACTCCTGGAAGAAAGGATATGGTGGAGACATGGCTTAGCCACAGCCTAAGGGATGTTTCCAGAATGAAACTTCACTCTGCATCGGAGTGTGCGCTGATATGAAACTTCCTGGCAGATTAAAATTGTGTGCCGGAACCGGGACTCGAACCTGGGACCTTTGCCTTTCGCAGGCAAGCGCACTACCGACTGTGCTATCCCGACACGACTCACGATGCCGCCTCACAACTTTACTTCCGCCAGTACCTCGCCTCCTACTTTCCAAACTTCACAGAAGCTCTCCTGCAAACACGCAAGACATCCCTTAGGCTGTGGCTAAGCCATGTCTCCACGATATCCTTTCTTCCAGGAGTGCTAGTCTTGCGTGTTTGCAGGAGAGCTTCTGTGAAGTTTGGAAAGTAGGAGGCGAGGTGCTGGCGGAAGTAAAGTTGTGAGGCGGCATCGTGAGTCGTGTCGTGATAGTACAGTCGGTAGTGCGATTGCCCGCGAAAGGCAAAGGCCCCAGTTTCGAGTCCCGGTTCCGGCACACAATTTTAATCTGCCAGGAAGTTTCAAAACAAGTGATAGATTTTATTAATTAAGAGATTTGTGTAAGACGTTTCCAGACAGTTCTATAAACAATAGTTTCGTCATTGTATGTTATTTAAAGACTTAATCAGATGAATTGTAAAAACTTTTGTGAAAAAAAAAAATGAAAATAAATAGCATTGTATATATGTCAGGCTCATAAACAAACTGTGTTGACCAGTTAATTGTGTTAATTAATGTAATAGTCGACATTTACAATATTGAATTCTTTGTATATATTGACTGACGTGAGATTTTGAGTATATTTTGTGAATGGCCATGAGATACTTGATAGTTCAATATATGTTAGGAACATGTATGATGTACTCATTAACAAATTAATTGTCATTTAACATTGCTGTTTGTTATGAAACAGAAAGGACGGCGATTTCGACTTAAAAATATATGCGCCATGTAAAATTATTGTACGTACAGTTTTCATTTTATATTGTGATTATTTTTGTGTACATGAAATGTTTTCTTTGTGTGTTTGTTAATTGTAAATTATGAACAATGCATAATGTAAGGTCATTATTGCCGATGTTATATATTTGCCTCACCGCCTTGCGTGGAGGAGTTCGAGTTTTAGTCGTTTGTCATGTGCACTGGAATCTATATCAGCCCGTGTTTGAAATGGTAGTACTACCAGCTAAGTTCTGATGCTTTGTATATGTTTTGAAGTTGTAATGTTTTGGTGGAGAAGCAGTTTGATTTAAAATTAAAGAAGAAGTGAAAAACTGTACATACGAGTATTTATTTCTACCGCGACGCCCCAGGAGAATAATGTTGCAGCGAGCAGAACCCCCATACATCGTAATGTTGAAAAGCTAAGTATCTTGTTTGGAAGTGGTAGAATGAAATGTAATTACTTATAAAAGCTAATAAACATTTTAACCTACAGTTCTACAGGGAAACCGTTGAATTTCTATGAACACGCGGGCGTTCGCGAGCACATACTTGCTGGGCTGGCGTAGTTCATATCTGCTGCTTAAGTCACTACCAAGATCTACTACAATGGCGCCAACTTCCGCACAAGAAAAGTCCGTCAACCGCACCTATCAAGAACAGCTAGCATATGAGGACGAGAAGGCTACTCTCGTTGGTTTTGTTACCTTATTCGTTGAAAGGCAGTAAGCGCCCGCCACTCTCCAGTGGAACCACTAACATTGGTTCTGTCCTGTGCGGTGTGCGGTCTCGTATCACGCTTCATAGTTAGCTGTTCTGCTGAGGCTGGAAACGGTCGACGTTTGGGCAGTGAAGAAGTCGTGAAGTTACCGAGGTAACGTCCCTAGAGTCCCGCAAATAGTGTAATTAAAGGAATAGTTTGGAAAGATAAAGGACTGGCAGTTGCGGTTGCAGCAGCTTCTAAACAGCCCACGTAGAGAAGTAGCTGGTTAAACCGAATAGCTGGGGGGCGGGGGAGGGGGGGTGTCCAATCGGCGTGAATCTAGGAAATGCCCATGCCTTGTACTCAAAACTAATGAGGGCTGTTAGCCGAGCGTTTCGTAAGGGGAGTCAGGAGGACCTCTGTGAGTTCCACACTCCACTAATTAAGAATAATGAATACAATTATTTCCCATCAACGTTTAAGACATCTATGATGTGGGAATAATTTCAAAAATTACAAATTTTTATGACTATTTCATCAAAATATATAAAAAAAAACATTAAGCTTAAAATAACCAACTTTTGAATGCGTCATGAAATTTCAACAAACTCTAGTTTACATAATACGTCATTGTTTCTAGCTATCATCTTGAAGGTGTCACACTGGTATATATTTATTTAATGACTAATTTCAACTGACATAAATACGTTGTTTTTGTTGTGGTCTTCAGTCTGCAGACTCGTTTGATGCAGCTCTCCACGCAACCCTGTCCTGTGCAAGTCTCTTCATCTGAGAATACGTTCGGAAACCTATATCCTTTTGAATGTGCCTACTATATTCGTCCCTCGGTCTCCCTCTACGATTGTTGCCCCACACGCTTCCTTCTAATGCTAAGTTGACAGTTCCTTGATGTCTCAGAATGTGTCCAACCAATCTATCTCTTCTCTTAGTGAGGATATGCCAGAAACTCATTTTATCCCCGATTCGGTTAAGCGCCTCCTCATTAGTTACGTGATCTACCCATCTAATTTTCATCATTCGTCTGTAGCACATTTCAGAAGCTTCTATCATCTTTTTATCTGAACTCCTTATAGTCCAAGTTTCACTCCCATACAATGCTACACTCAAGACAAATGCTTTCAGAAAGGACTTCCTAACATTTAAATTAATATTGGATGTTAACAAGTTTTGCTTCTTTGGAAACGCTTTTCTTCCCATAGCCATTCTGCATTTTATATCTTCTTTACTTCGGCCATCAGAAGTTATCTTGCTACCCAAATAACAAAATTCATCTACTACCACATTGTCTCATTACCTAATCGTATTCCTTCAGCATCGCCTGATTTTCTGACATTGCGTTCCATTACCTTAGTTTAATCTTGTTGATTTTCGTCTTATATCTTCCTTTCAAGGCACTGTCCATCCCATTCAATTGCTCTTCCAAATCTTTTGCGGTCTCTGACAGAATTACTATGTCATCGGCAAACCGCAATGTTTTTATTCCTTCTTCCTGCACTTTAATGCCCTCTCCAAATTTCTCCTTCCATTCCTTCAATACCTGCTCAATGTACAGATTGAACAACATTAGGGAAAGGCTACAACCCTGTCTCACTCCCTTCACAACTTCTGCGTCCCTTTCTTGCCCTTCGACTCTAATAACCCCTGTTTGGTTTTTGTATAGGTTGAATGTAACTCTTCGCTCCCTATATTTTACCCCTGATACCTTCAGAATTAGGAAGAGTGTATTCCAGTCGACATTGTCAAAATATATAATGTAAATATAAACAGATCATCATATTATCCACAGTTACAATGAAAAAACAATCAGCATGATGTATGTGTCGTATATTTAATTTATTATGTCAATTTATTGAACAATTTGCGAGTAATTTACATACATATTGTGCGGCATAAGCGTTCAAGCTCATGTATGCTGGTTTGCTTATTTATTTATTTCACACTTTATGTAATACTAAGCGGACAAGGAACAGAACTGCTGGGGAGTGTGTGTTTGGATGAGAAGAGATGTGCGAAAGGTATGCGCGGAAAAAGAGCTCCATGTCTAGCCTTGGCAGGAGAAGGACTCTCCTGTATGATAGCAGTGATTCGATCAACACCACCTAGAAGACAGGGCCTTACAACAGGCTGTGCTTACGTCACACTTAGTGGCCGCGGCCGCCATCTGACTAGCCGGCCGCTGCGCGGCGGTGGGCGTGCCCCAGCCAACAGCCAGTGAGGTGGCGGCCGGGGCCTCTAAGGGCCTTATTACACTAGGCAGTCAGTCGCGCGACCAGTTGCGTTGCTCGTCGTGGGGCTTTCAGAGCTACGGAGCCTATTACAGCAGGGCAGCCGGTCGCGCAGCCACAGTTTGGCTGCCGTGGTCACTGGTTGCCGTGCCCCGCGACCAGGCCGGCAGTCACTGGCGGCGGAGGGCCGTGGCACAGTGGGGCGTTGGGTCATGCGAGGCCTATTACATTACACTGGGCAGCCAGGCTGCGCCGCCAGTCAGCTGTGCACTGGTGACGAAGGAACATGTCCGACCACAAATATACACATATGCTCCTCCCCGTACTTTTAATGAAAAAGAGACGACGAAGGAAGAGAATGATGCATTTGCACCCTAAGCTATCATTAAGGGACTCTAAAAGTTGTGCTATTTTTGATGAACTGTGTTCGGACGAAAACAATTTTTTTAATTACTTGAGGATGTCTAAATCACCTTTCTTTGAATTACTGTCTCTAATACAAGTTGATATTACCGGGAAGGATTCGCGGATGAGAAAGCATATCTCACCAGAAGAAAAGCTCATAACCACTTTGAGGTGAGTAAACCAACAAATCGTATTGTAAGTCATTAACTTTATGTTGTAGGAAATAATAATTACCGCGGAAATCTGCAGTTCACGCGACATACTGACGTAAGGACTGCACGAATAAAACAGTGCTCGACTGGCGATAACTCCCGTAGAGTGAAGAAAACAGTGACTGTTGCCACCGGTGGCGTAGTTGACTGCGCTGCTGGCTGCCCTGCTGGTCGCGCAGCCTGGCTGCCCAGTGTGAGGGCAGCAGCGCGACCAGTGGCGCGACTGGCGGAGCAGCCTGGCTGCCTAGTGTAATAAGGCCCTAAGTGTGGCGTAGGCACGGCCTGTTGTAAGACCTCGTCTTGTAGGTGGTGTTCATTCGATCGATCTATTTGCGCAGCAAGCGGTCGCTTCTCGGGAAGTGCAAGTGTATGCCAGTGCATCTGATATGTGTTTATGTTTTTACACAAGAACTTAAGAGTGTAAAAGTGGTGATCGGGAAACTTAAACTATTTCGAACTGTTAACACTTTCATGTTGAGTGCTCGCGAAATATACAGTGTTTCTGTTTTTTTTTTTTTTTTTTTTTTTTTTTTTTTTTTTTTTTTTTAAAGTTATGTTTACTTAGATGGGGGGAAGTGCTATGCTACCAATCTCTTGTGTTGTGTTAGGGTCATCAGTCCGGAGACTGGTTTGATGCAGCTCTCCACCCTACTCTATCCTGAGTAAGCCTCTTCATCTCCTCATAAGAACGGCAACCCACATCCATTTGAATCTGCTTACTATATGCGACTCTCGGTCTCCCTCTGCGATTTTTACCCCACACACTTCTCTCCAATGCTAAATTTACGATTCCACGATGTCTAAGAATGTGTCCTACCAAGCAATCCCTTCTCTTAGTCAAGGTATGCCAAAAATTCCTTTTTTCACCCATTCTGTACAGCACCTCTTCATTAGTTATGCGATCTACCCACCTAATCTTCAGCATTCTTCTGTAACACCACATTTCAAAAGCCTCTATTCTCTTCCTGTCCGCCAGCCGCGGGGGCCGCGGGGACTGAGGCGCTTCAGTCACGGTCTGCACGGCCACTACGGTCGGGGGTTCGAATCCCCCCTCGGGCATGGATATTTGTGCCGTCCTAGTTCGTAAGTAGTTCATAAGTAGTTTGTAAGTTTAGGAACTGATGACTCCGTAGTTAAGTCCCATAGACTATACAAACATTTGAACATTTCTTCCTGTCCACACTGTTTATCGTCCATGTTTAACTCCCGTACAAGGCAACACTCCACACAAATGCCTTCAAAAAGGACTTCCTTACGCATAAGTTAATATTCGATGTTAGCAAATTTCTCTTTTTCAAAAATGCTTTTCTTCCCATAGCCATTCTGCGTTTTACATCCTATGTACTGCGACCGTCATATGTTATTTTACTACCCAAGTAACAAAACTCATCTACCACCTTCATTGTTTCATTATCTAATCCAATTCCTTCAGCATCGCCTGATTTTATAAGACTGCATTCCATCATCTTTGTTTTGCTCTTGTTAATGTTCATTTTATACGCTCTCTTCAACACACTGTCCATTCCATTCTACTGCTCTTCCAGGTCCTTTGCTGTCTCTGACAGAATTACAATGTCATCAGCAAAACGCAATGTTTTTATTTCTTCACCCTGAACTTTAATCCCTATACCAAATTTTTCCTTGCTCTCCTTCACCGCCTGCTCGATGTACAAATTGAATAACATCGGACAAAGGCTACAACCCTGTCTTACTCCCTTCCCAACTAATGCTTCCCTTTCATGCCCTTCGAGTCTAATAACTGCGGTCTGGCTTTTGTACAAGTTGTAAATAATTCTCCTTTCCTTGTATTTTACCCCTGCTGACTTCAGAATTTGAAAGAGTGTATTCCAGTCAACATTGTCAAAAGCTTTCTCTAAATCTACAAAAGCTAAAAGTATAGGTTTGCCTTTCCTTAATCTATCTTCTAAGATAAGTCGTAAAGTGAGTATTGCCTCCCGGGTTCCTACTTTACACCTGAATCCAAACCGATCGTCTCCGAGGTCAGCTTCTACCAATCTCTTATCACAGACAATGCTACTGTTTAACCATTGTATTGTATTTACGATTAATAATTCATCTGACCACTTCCAATAAGAAACCAATTTTATTGAATAAATCGTATTCATCTCTGACTTTGCTTATATCATTTTAAAACGTTAGAATAAAACCCTTTTTACTAACTAACCATTTATTGTATGTAATATTTCTTATTTGTTTCAGAAACTACAGCCTATGCAAGGAGTGTTTTTGACTACAGGGTCACATTTAGAAGTTAATATCGGCAACTAAGGTAGTTACTGGAGCATAGAACAAGACATGAAGGGGTCGACCCCAAGATAACATTGAACCAAACTTCTAAATCAGAACCGTATATAGCCTAATACATACATATGTTTTAGAGCGTTTAGTATCACTTTCTATATTGATAGCAGTAATAAATGCTGTTTAGGATAAAGGGTAAAGTCGCAAAGACGTCGTGTCCATTCGTTCAAAATAACAGAAGGGCGCATGTGGCTGTTCTTCATATTGCGAATATAATATTCCGCCCCCTCGAGAAGACGGTCCTATGGTTAGGCACTCATACTGTAATATGTAATTAGGCTGGCGACCGTATAAATATCAGTAAACTGATAAATTCTTATACACTATAATTTCCCTCTTTTTATTAGCTCATCTGTTAGATGGTAAATGCTAGTGGGGGGTGTCCTTTCTTTAGGTACACGCACGGTTAAATTAAAAATTCCCACCATGGGTGGTGACCTTACTTTCACTTTCGTCTCAGTTCCTATCGAGTAATAGTCGTATACACGTTTTAGAGTGATTGGTGGTACTACACACAGTAAGGTTGTATACGGTGACATTGTGAGAGGGCTAAGCCAGGTTACATATCGCTCGGCACGACAGGACTCGAGTCAAGGTTTTCAACGAACAAGTAAAATAGAGGAAACTACACGATCAGGATTAAACTGACAAGCTAGAAAACAATAGAAACAGTGTAAACTTTAGATCTTTAACAGTATATGTGGTTCAAATACTACATTCCCTTAACAGGAAGAAAAAGAACTGAAATAGCAGAACAAAGCACAGGAAATGACAAGACTGTTAATTCGGAGGCAGAAATGGCAGACATTAATAACACCCAATCAACACTACTATATAATGAAAGCACTGAATATAAGGGGGATTCATTCGAGAAAGCGTTACCATTATGTATAAAGAAAGAACCGATCGAAGTTAGTGAAAAGGAAACAGATGGTGTGAAGCCCATTCTGAAGAAGAGAGTGAATATAAACCCAAACAAAAAATAATAAACCATTTAGATTTGAGAAATATGCTACCAATGTTAGTTGCAGAAATGCAACAAATAGAAACAGGGTTGGATCAGATGAGAACATAATTGAAAAATCAAAATAGTAAAATAAAAGTAATTTACCATCAAAATACTATGGTTTGAGGTGAAATATAGAAAATTAAGAAGAGGATACGTAAACTGGATACACCAGTCATTGGTGTAGAAAGCGAAATTGAGGTTTTAAGCACAAAATACACCTCAATGCAAAGCTAGGTAGACATTGTTAATGGAAGGTTTGACTCTGAAATAAATAAAAAACAAAAACGGGCGAAACCGAAATTATTCGTAAAGTTTTTAGTAAGTAAAGTAGAAGGCTGCGGGATGAAATGAGAGAGTAAAGTCACAGTAGTACATGAAAAAGTAGGCAGTTTGGAAAGGAGAATACAAAATGCGCGGAAAAATATGATCCTACAGAAAAGCTTAACGTGTGACTCCAGGTCACAGCGACTGTTTCTGGACATGTAGCGTGCACGAGAACTGAGGTGCAATCGCATACTGAAACCTAAGAGTGAACATTATGTGTGTTAGTTCGTGGTTTAGCGATATGAACAGTAATTCTTGCCTCGGACAGCATTCAATCAAGTTTTGCTTTCAGTGATAACGGAATAAGTGCACGTGTGTCTTAAGTGCTGTGTAGTGTTTGGTCTACAAGTTGATCTTGAAGGTTTTGTACAAAATATCTTGTGCAAATAATTCTAGGTTTGAAACTTTCAAACTGTGAGCCGGAACCGGGATTTAAATCTGGGACCTTTGACTGTCGCAGGCAAGCGCTTTAACGATTAAACTATCCCGGCATGGAGCCGAGGCTGTGGCTAAGCCACGTCTCCACCATATCGTTTCTTACAGGAGTGCTAGTCCTGCAAGGTTCGCAGGAGAGCTTCTGTGAAGTTTGGAAAGTAGGAGGCAAGGTACTGGCAGAAGTAAGGTTGTAAGAACGGATCGGTAGAGCGCTTGTCCGCGAAAGGCGCAGGTCACAGGTTCAAATCCCGGTTCCGGCACAAGTTGTAATCTGCTAGGAAGTTGAGGGGCGGCACCGTGAGTCGTGTCGGGATAGCACAGACGGTAGTGCGCTTGCCCGCGAAAGGCAAAGGTCCCAAGTTCGAGTCCCGGTTCCGGCACACAATTTTAATCTGCCTGGAAGTTTAATATCAGCGCACATTCGGCTGCCGAGTGAAAGTTTCATTCTACTAGGAAGTTTCATATCACTGCACAATCCGCTGCAGATTGGAAATATCATTTTCGAATTCTAGGTTTCCTTACTGTGTTTTTAGCACCTTATAAGGTGTTCAAAATTTTGAGATAATTATTGGTCGGGTTGTAACCTGTTTTAAGCTATCGTCTATGTTTGAAAATAGCAAAAGTACCACGAGTTAATTAATTTGGTAGGTACGACTAGATGTGGAGATTATTGTGTTTCAAGTATGTTTTAAAGCATAATTAATGACCAGTGTAATTATTATTAATTTGACCAAGACAGCTGTCTGAACTGATCTTGTAAAAAGAAAAGGATTTAATCTATTATGAAGAGAACTATGATTGTGAATATTTCGCCCTTTGATTTGGGTGGTCTCCTTAAGAATTGATTCAAATTTTAATTTTAGTTCTTTAAAATTTCAATTTAGCTACGATCAGTGATATCATTTAGCGGGAGTATCTTATTTTAGCTATGTCTTGTTCGGCTAAATGAGTAATAATTTAGTTACCTAGGCACTTACCGCTCCCCTATCCTAAGCTCCATATTAATTATGTTCCAAGCTATGAGATGTGAAGGAGAACGTTAAATGTATCGATTGTAGATAAGGATTTAATCTATTATAAAGAGAACTATGATTGTGAATATTTCCCCCTTTGATTTGGGTGGTCTCCTTAAGAATTGATTCAAATTTTAATTTTAGTTCTTTAAAATTTCGATTAGCTACGATCAGTTATATCATTTAGCGGGAGTATCTTATTTTAGCTACGTCCTGTTCGGCTAAATGAGTAATAATTTAGTTACCTAGGCACTTACCGCTCCCCTATCCTAAGCTCCATATTAATTACGTTCCAAGCTATGAGATGTGAAGGAGAACGTTAAATGTATCGATTGTAGATAAGGGACAGAATCGAAAGATATAATTGAAAATGCAGTCACGTTTCGCCTGAACATCAAGCGACCATCAGACAAAGCGCCTTAAGTTCTGAACCCTCATCATGACGCGCAGAATTCCCACTGAATTCTTCCCGATATCGCTAAGGCGCCTTGCTGCGGTGTGCTCAGCCTTCACCGTCAGAGGTTCGAGTCCTTCCTTGGGCATGTACGTGTGTGTGTGTGGGTTTTTTTTTTTTTTTTTTTTTTTTTTTTTTTTTTTTTTTTTTGCTCTTCGGATAACTTAGTTTAGGTATTTTGTAGGTTTAAGAAGCGATGGCCACTGCAGTTAGGTTCTATAACTTTACAAACATTTGAACATTTGATATCCACAAATAATTCCTACTGTAAGCCGATTAGAAAGGGCGCTCGCAACTCGTCGCCAAAACCATACATTGCGCACCAATAGTGTTTATGCAGAGGAGTAGCCTTGAGTCTCGCTTTGTGCACGTGGCTGGTTTGGCCACGGTGGGTGGTAGTGGGTGAGGGTGGCGAGTAACATTTGGTGAAATATAAAGCAATATACTCATAGGAAAAGCTGTGAATTATGAAAGCTTACCGGTCATCACTATCACTTACAGTCTTTTAGTAAAAGTAATCGTAGTACTGCTTACAACCGAGAAATTATAGAGGTAGTGCCCAAAAAATTAGTATCTAGGAATACAACATTTGCTTCTTCACATTGGGAGTATACACTCCTGGCCACACCATGAAGATGACGTGCTACAGACGCGAAATTTAACCTACAGGAAGAAAATGCTGTGATATGCAAGGGATTAGCTTTTTAGAGCATTCACCCAAGGTTGGCGCCACCTGACATGAGGAAAGTTTCCAACCGATTTCTCATAGACAAACAGATGTTATCCGGCGTGGCCTGGTGAACGTTGTTGAGGTGCCTCATGTAAGGAGGAGAAATGCGTACCATCACGTTTCCGACTTTGATAAAGGATGGATTGTAGCCTATCGCGATGGCGGTTCATCGTATCGCAACATTGCTGCTCGCGTTGGTCGCGATCCAATGACTGTTAGCAAAATATGGAATCGGTGGGTTCAGGAGGGCAATGCCGGCCGCGGTGGCCGCGCGGTCTGCAGCGTGCAAGTCACGGTCCCCTCGGCCACCGCGGCCGGCCGCCATGCTTGATCCCAACGGCCTCGTATCACTAGCGGTCGAGATGACAGGCATCTTATCTGCATGGTTGTGATGGGTCGTGCAGCCACGTCTCAATCCCTGAGTCAACAGATGGGGACGTTTGCAAGACAACAACCATCTGCACGAACAGCTCGACGTTTGCAGCAAAAAAGGACTATCCGATCGGAGACCCTGGCTGCGGTTACCCCTGACGCTGCATCACAGACAGGAGCGCCTGCGATGGTGTACGCAACGACGAACCTGGGTGCACGAATGACGAAACGTCATTTTTTCGGATGAAACCAGGTTCTGTTTACAGCATCATGATTGTCGCATCCGTGTTTGGCCACATCGCGGTGAACGCACATTGGAAGCGTGTATTCGTCATCACCATACTGGCGTATCACCCGGCGTGATGGTATGGGGTGCTATTGGTTACACGTCTCGGTCACCTCTTGTTCGCATCGACGGCCATATTTCAGATATGTTACGACCCGTGGCTCTATCCTTCATTCGTTCTCTGCGGAACCCTACATTTCAGCAGGATAAGGCACGACAGCATGTTGCAGGTCCTGTACGGGCCTTTCTGGATACGGAAAATGTTCGACTGCTGCCCTGGTCAGCACAATCTCCGGATCTCTCACCAATTGAAAACGTCTGGTCAATGGTGGCTGAGCAACTGGCTCATCACAATACGTCAGTAACTACTCTTGATAAACTGTGGTATCGTGTTGAAACTGCATGGGCATCTGTACCTGTACACACCATCCAAGCTCTGTTTGACTCAATGCCCAGGCGTATCAAGGCCGTTATTATGGCCAGAGGTGGTTGTTCTGGGTACTGATTTCTCAGGATGTATGCACCCAAACTGCGTGAAAATGTAATCACATGTCAGTTCTAATATAATATATTTGTCCAATGAATACCCGTTCATCATTTGCATTTCTTCTTGGTGTAGCAATTTTAATGGCTAGTAGTGTACTAAGTAGCTGATATAGGCAGCAATATCAAAAAGAAGCGAAACCCACTGTCAGTTCCCGTACCAAGTTCCAACAATTAATTACATCACATTCTAACGTTTACAGCCATTTCTTATTATGATAACCACCTAAGTCAATATCATTTTCTCCCTCCCTCCCATAGTATCAAAGTAGCTTTCGACCTTCCTTCTCAGCCTACGACAAGCTCCTTCGCTTCACTCACCTCCTCTGCGTCCAGCTCAAGTCTACTCGCTCCGTCATCGGCGTCTTCCTTGACATACAACCATGTATGGCATTCCGGCCACCTATTGAAATCCCAGTCCTGCACGCTTTCCATTAATTACATCCATTTCATTCCTTCCTTTCTCTCACAACGCCCATCCTACATTACTGTCTGCAGGTGAGACTGAACGCATTTATTTACGCAAACAAATCTCACCACATCGAATAACACCCTCTTTCAATGGTTTCCACCCAAACCCGTACATAATTTCTGTACACTCTCTCCATTATTTCGCGATAATATAAAAGTAGCCTCTCTTCTCTAAATCGTCAGTCAGTCCTACTTGGTGGGCATCCCAAAATGTACAGCAGTACTTCAAAATAGGACGCACAGTTATAGTGTACGCAGTTTCCTTAGTAGAACTGTCACATCTTCTATGTGCTCTACCAATGAAACGTATTGGTTCTTGTTCCCTACAATATTATCTGTGTGTTATTCCCAATTTAAGTTGCTCCTAATTGTGATTTATAACCTATAGATAGAACGGAGGAAAAGAAACATAAATTCATTAAATTGTCACTGATAACTCAATGCAAGGTTAAAACCATGACGAAACAACCATTCACCAAACAATTTATATCACCCTCGGAAACAAAGTAAGTCAGACATCCCGAAATGTTTTCTCCTTCTTCTTCCTCCATGTCTTGACAAAAGTATTCTTACAGACTCACGAACTACGGATATTCATCTATCAGTTACAATGGTTTCTGTATACCACATCGCCATATCGTCAAATCATTGAACAGTTCAGATTAGCCGGCCGCGGTGGCCGAGGGGACTGAGGCGCTCCAGTCACGGTCTGCACGGCCACTAAGGCCGGGGGTTCGAATCCCCCCTCGGGCATGGATATTTGTGCCGTCCTTAGTCTTAGGTAGTTCATACGTAGTTTGTAAGTTTAGGGACTGATGACCCCGTAGTTAAGTCCCATAAGTTCTACAAACATTTGAACATTTTTTGAGTTCAGATTACTAGGAAAGATCTATATGCACACCAAATCCAACTTCTTTTTTCTAGACTGATTCGACCCATCGCATAAGTACGCTACAAAACGAATAGACCTTCTAATTATTGACGACATCGCATGTTCACTGCAACGCCCTTGGTTACTGTCGATAAACACTCGTAACACTACCAAACACGTTTTAACAATCAACTATGTAATAAAACAGTTTACCAGGAAATATTTATATATACATCAACACCAAGTTCTTTCCTTTCTCAAGTCTTTCAGAGCTCCTTGCAGCATATTTTAACACGGATTGACCTAATACAATACCAAAGCACTACAGAAATGATTCCATTCATACCGTAAGTAATACTAACAAACGATCCGTCCTCAAAAGTAATTATTAAAATCAGTACTTGGAAGGAGGCATTGACAACAGTGAGCTACAGAGTGGTAAGTGGAGAAAAAAATGGCTATTGTGACAGAAGGTGGACCCTTAGCTGTCTTTTGCAGTTTGGAATTGATTTAATCTCTCTTAACTTTTGAGGAAGATTGTTCCACAGAGGTATTTCCGATATAGAAAATGATTTGGAGAAGACTGGAGGGCTATGTGATGGTACAGAGAGAGTTTTACTTTTGTGAGAGCGTGTATTTCTGCTGTGCTGTTCAGATAGTAGTATGAAAGTTGAGGATAAGTAAGAAGGTTTGCAATTATAGATTAAGCGATGCAGCAGACATTATGTATGGTAGGTTCGACGCTTATCTCCACGTAGCCTAGATAACTGCTTGTATGCGGGACTGATATGGTCGTAGAAGCATAGGTTACAAATGTATCGGACACAAGAATTTAACGCCAGTTCCAGCCTATGTGAATTTTCGTGTGACAGTCCGTGCAGAATAGCATCACCATAATCTAGCATGGGAAGTGTTAGTGTCTCAACGAGATTCTTTTTCAGCTGCAAAGGAAATGATTTTTTTGTGTTTCTGCAGTGAATGAAGTAAAGCATATACCTTCTTGCAGACTGTGGTTGTGTACTCTGTCCAATCCAAGTGCTGATCGAATATTACACCTAGGTTCTTCGCTGAATGAGAAAAACGTATTTGTGTGTCGTTAAGTGTTAAAGATGAAAGAGATAGTCTGAGCAGTGGAGTAACGAGGCTTTTATGGGCCACTAAGATTGCCTGCGTTTTTTATGAATTCTGTTTCAAGCCAATGCCCCTCTTGATAGTGAAAGTAAGTCCGCATTTACACGCTGGATGGCTGCGCTTAGGTTTTTAGGGCTTACACTCAGATATAACTGAAGGTCATCAGCGTATAGGTGATATTTACAATGGGACAGAACAGTGGACACGTCGTTTACATATAGTGAGTAAAGTCCCCGGTACAGATTCTTGTGGAACCCCTGATATAACAACCCTCCATTGTGACCTTTTTTTTTTTTTTTTTTTTTTTTTTTTTTTTTTTTTTTTTTGCAGTTATTACACGCTGTTTACGGGTGGTGAGGTATGAGTGGAACCCTGTTTAATAGCACCTGTAGAGAAATTTAGATTAGCAAGTTTAGCAAGTAAAATGTCGAAATCGATGTTGTCAAAAGCTTTGCTGAAATCTAAAAAACACATAATGGTCACCTGTTGGTTATCCATTGCATGCTTTTATCAGAGCGGTTGTCATGCCGCGATTTTGACGGAAACCAGACAGGTATTCGTCTAGTAGGTCTTGTGATGTTAAATAACTAGTTAGCTGCTAATGGACTATATATTCCAAGGACTTGGAATGTTAGTAGGATGCAAATGGGTCTGTAGTCCGAAAGTTGTATGGCAGATTCCTTTTTTGGTAATGGTTTAATAAGACCATACTTCCATGAAGTTTAATTCTCTCCATAGTGGATGGTTTGGGATGCAGCTGATTCGATTATGTAGATGGATGAAAATACCAGCAGCTGTATTCAAAATCTTTACTAAATTCTGTGCGACCGGTTTCGGTGTTACATTACACCATCTTCAGGCTCCCGTTGTGCGATTATTATTAAAAGCACATTTTGATTGGGTAGCCATTAAAAGCAGAAGCTGTAAATTTCTTGCTTTGTTCATATAACACTCTCAATCCAGTCGCACAGAATTTAATGAGGATTTTGTCTACAGCTGCTGGTATTTTCATCCATCTACATAATACATCCATTATGTTGGAAAGGCACCGGAAGTCAGAGAATTGTCAAAAATATCATTTATTATTGGTAGTAGTGGGTCGGTGACGCAACTAATAATGTGTACATTAATATTCTCATGCCCTGCAGCTGCCGAACGAATTCGCAAAATCGATTTCCTGACTGTACTAGGACTTACTGACTGGAGAGAAAATTTTTGATTTGTATCAGCCCCCGACATTTTAACGCAATTAATAATTTGCGTCTTTGTGCGTTGGTCAATTATAAATGTCGGTGTAGTAAAATACTCTTTAAGATCGTCTAGAGGAACTACAGGTTCAGTAGCAGATTTTGGTTTGCCTATTCCCAGACCTCGTAGTTTTTCCTCAGAGGGGCAGGCCTGTGAAGGTCTTCAGTTAACGAGTGAGCATGCCATAGTTTCGCATTTCTCACCGCTTGACTAACTCGGTTTCGTTGTTTCTTGAAGGCGAGGTTATTGTCAGAGGTCGGGAACCTTTTGTATTGCGTCTCTGACACTCATAAGGTGTTTGATGTCGTCTGTAAGCTACGGTACAGGCTTTCTTGTTGTAAGGGGAACATGTTTGTCATACAAGTTGGTTAATATAATAGTAAACTCACTTACTTGAATATTAACGTCGTGATTGTTTCCTGTTGGCATCTGGCATGAAATATCACAGACATCTGCTGCATGCATGAATTCTTAGGGCACTTCAGCGAATAGGACATAAATATTATATCGTGGAAAGATAATCCAGGTGCAGAGATCTGTTCTGAGCGGATTACTCTGTTTGTAGACTTGGTTGCAAGTATTGAAAGTATATCAATGAGTGTATGAATATCTGCTGTGTGGTGGGTCGGCCCAAGTGGAACCAGTGAAAGGTTTGAGGAGGAAAGTATGCGAGTGAATTTTGACGCAGAAGGACTCTTTTGGAATAAATTTATGTTTACATCTCCAGCAATAATTACGTGTTCATATGAAGGTGCAAAACTTGACAGAGCAGATTAAAAACTTGAGAGTTTCCCAACCTTAGGTTTATTGTATACTACACAGATCAGACAGTTTCTATTTAAAGACTTAATTTCTATGAACATGTATTCGGGCTGTTTTTCTTCGTTTTTGGACGAGAGGACGAGTTGAGGAAACAAGTTTTCCCGAATACATGCTGCCACACGGCTGCCTCATTTGTTACATCTGTTAACGTCTCAGAAAAATATAATCGTCATGAAGAGCTACAGAGCTAGAAGGTATGCTCGGTTTCAGCCGTGACAGGGACTGGACATCTGTGTGAGCGATCTGTAGCGTTGAGCTGTCGCCTGCAGTTTTCGCTAACAGGGTGGACGTAGAAGCACAGACAAATATATACAGACGGGAAACCTCCGAAAGGGCCCGGTCCCACGTTCAGGGGTGCGGGGAGGGGGGTGCTGAAGCAGTTCCATAAGATGTCCCATGATGGCGCTGCGGTCAGAAGCAGCCCTTCAAACTGGCCAGAGCAGGTGGCAGGTAGAGGCTGACCCCACCGCCACCTCCCCTCGAACGCCAGCAAGCCGGACGCAGCCGTGGCCTCATGGCAGACGGCACGAGCTCTCCTCTCAGCCTCCCCTCCATGCTACCCTTTGACGTGCGAGAGGCACCCTCAGAAGTGCCTCTAGTGGGGTCTACCGGTACTAAGCCAGGGAACCGCCTGACACCTGCTAGCATCTTACGGAACTACAAGGGAAGCATAGGACAGTGGTTTAGGGGGGGGGGCAGCTTCTATGTTACTCTGTGGTGGAAGGCACAGCTGTCCCAGAGGGAGGCGCGGTGTCGCGCCCGCTGGAATGCGGAAGGGAGGGGAACGGGGAGGAGAAAGCGGCAGCGGCCAGAGTGGCCAACAAACAGGGACGGAGAGTCAAAGTCAGGCACACCTGCCGGCACAACAGTGCAGGCTGCAGGTGCGGGGATTCGCCAGAAAGCTGGGATGGGGTACACACTATTAAGTATTGGAGAAAGCAGTAGTAGAAAGAGTGATTCTATTGAAAATAATAATGTAATAGAAGTATGAGGAACAGATTGTACTTGCACAGTAATGAAATAATACTCTGATAAAATAAGAGCAATACAGAAACAGTATAATTAAGTTATGACTAATGCTAATCAAAAATGTTCAAATGTTTGTATAGTTTATGGGACTTGTCTACGGGGTCATCCGTCCCTAAACTTACAAACTTCTTATGAACTAATTAATACTAAGGATGGCACAAATATCCATGCCCGAGGAGGGATTCGAACGCCCGACCGTAGTGGCCGTGCAGACCGTGACTGGAGCGCTTTGGTCCTCATCCGTCCCTAAACTTACAAACTTCTTATGAACTAATTAATACTAAGGATGGCACAAATATCCATGCCCGAGGAGGGATTCGAACCCCCGACCGTAGTGGCCGTGCAGACCGTGACTGGAGCGCTTTGGTCCCCTCGGCCACTGCGGCCGGCTAATGCTAATCAATAAGATGATATGATATTAAAACATTTGAGTCAAAAAGCTTAAGGCAAAGTGAAAAGATGATGAATTGACAATTATATTGATGTTTTCAAGTGTGAGAAACTGAAACAGAAAGTTTGTAACTAATACAGAGGTGAAACAGATAGATAAGTGATGATAGTATAGAAATAGTTGCAATAAATGTTTTTATAATTGACTCGTCATTGTTTTATAAATAAAGTTTTTTATTATCACAAGTAAAAATTATCTCCGATCAGAGCCCTTCCACTCCCCTAATAACTACATTTCATATAGTTATTGATAAACTATATATAATCAACCTATGATACGATGAATAAAGAAGCTCCCACAAAATGAGGCTCTGGACAATAAGTCAAACTCCATTCCTTACACCTACGTATAGCACATTAATTTTAAAACAATCGGCATTTTACGAATTCCAAATAGCCAAATATGGTGGTTTCTTATAAACGCAACTAGAAATACTTTTTTATACATATTAAATACATTCCTGTCTGTTGTTTGACTGTCAGCAAAATTTTATACACGGGACAGATCGCATAACTTTTAAAGGCGCGAGTTCTTGCAGGTTAAACGAGCATTTGGTTAGCTGCAGACTGAGACAGTACAGAATTACAATTCAGATATCTGAACAACAGACAGATAGTAGTATTTCCTGATGGAGGATGCATTTTTTATGTGAGTGTCCTCTACAGACCTTTTCAATCACTTTACAAGTAGAAAAAAAATTAAAAACCATTCTCAGTTCACAAAAGTCATTCAAACATAACGTAGGCCATGTACCAAGACTTGGAATACAACAGAAATGGATTTCTCCTGTGAGAGAGGGTCACTACCAACAACACTAGACATTAAGCATACGATTACTGATAAACCAGATACAAGTGCCTAGCCACTATACTGTGTCAAATCACTTCAATATCTAGGCAGAATAACACTTCCATTTCGATATTGGGAACCAGCTTGCACAATTCCCATATTTTCTATAGCTGGGCAAGTCCTATCTAAAACACACATATTCTGTCTTTGACTACCAATGGAATGCATCATGCTGCTCTTGAGAAAAAGAAGGAGCATGAACTCTTTACTGCTACTGCTGTGACATGTGTACATGACAAGAACATAGTTTCATCAATCACCCAAAAAGTTTCTACTACCACCAAAAATTTTTCAACTACCACTTAAAAAAGTTTCGCCACACCAAAACAATTCCAACTCCCATCAAGAAAGGTGCAACTGAAACCCAGAAAGGTTCGACTACCACCCAAAAAGGTTCAACTACCACACAAAAAGGTTGAGCTGCCGCACACAAAGTTTCACCTACTCAAGCAACAGATCTGAGGAATCTATAACACACCCACCAGACTCCGAATAAGGCACCCAGGAGGTCTTCCAATTTTGCTCACATGTACTCTTTCTAAGTGAAAAAACATTCAACAAATCTTATGACAATGCGCATGTCTTTCTGTATTTTCTATTAATCCCACAACCTGAAAAATGTAAAAGTCCTACTCTGAATATATGGCACCCAGGAAGTTTCCGAATTTTGATGTTTCAATTACAACTCAAAAAAAGTTTCAACTAGCACACAAAACGTTACCGCACAAAAAGTTTCAGCTACCACACAAAAAGATTCATCTGCCATACAAAAAGTTTTCGCTACCTCACAAAAAGTTTCAGCTATCATACCTAGAGTTTAGGCTATCAGGCCCAAAATTTCAGCTACCCACCTAATGTTTCGGATACTGTAACTAAAGTTATGGCTGTCCAAACGACAAATCAGTGGAAATGGCAACACATCCAACAGATCCTCGCCCAGTTAGACACACAGGTTCTCTTTTAATTATGTTTAACAGCAACCTTTCTAAGTGAACCGCTTAACAATGAGTCCATCGAGTCATTGCATGGGTCTTCAGACAGCTGTATCCTTGAAAACCTATTAGGAAGGTTCTAAGACCTTACAGCATTTATCAGATGCATCTGGAACTAGTAAATACTGATGGTCCCATACTCGTTATAACACCTCTTTCACAAAGTAGAACCAGATTTTTAATAATCTCCAGAAAATAAAACGCAAGGGATGTCTCTATGTATGCTTGAAAGATAAAGTTTGGAACCTTGACGTGCCTAGAATGGTTGTACATCACTTCCCCAAATTCGGATAAAGCATAGAGCTTCGAAATTTAGATCATGCAGTAACCCCACCCTTGTAATACATTTTGATTAATTAAGACCATAGATCATAGGAAATCACATCATTAGATCAAGCAGTTAGACCCTGTACAACACGAAAAGCATACAATCAAGGAGATAAGTGCAGTGCATTACAGTGTGATTGTAACTCATCCAATGATTCACTGAAAGTGCCATGCTGATAAATATAGAATATAACGTCCCTGGTTCGTAATACTAACCATAGAATCAAGCCAACCATCGATTATATTTCTCAAAAGAAGGGTATGCAAACATTACCAATGCACCAATCTCCTAATCAAATCTCCTGATACCTCTTTCCGCACCTCCATCTTGCAGAATATCCCACAAATTATCTTTAGCTCCCATGCCACCCTCACGCCCTTCCACATCTCCTCATCCTCCCTCCAACCCCAACCAACCCTCTGCTCATCCTCACTGCTGTGATCATTTAGCTCAGACCTGGGATCATGGAAGATGAGGTATTAGCAGAAGTCAATTCCCACCACCACCCATCAGTAGAATCCCCATTGCCACTGGCTCTACCTTCCTGATAAATGTCTTTCCTGAATCGGTATCATCTATTGATTGCCTTCTAACAGAGGGAGCTCTAATTTTTAAGTTGGAAAAAGGGGTAGACCACTCCTAATCCCCTTCCAAATCCTACAGGTACCAGCGGTGCCTCATCTACAATGACCACTTAACATGCAAGAACACCCTAACCTATCTCCACTGAAATGCCTCTCATTACCTGAAGCAGTGACCTAATCTTGCCACCCCTCCCACCTGGAACACCTGTGCTGAAACCCATACCACATAGTCACATAAGAGCGAGGCCAAACCTCCCTCTACCACCCCAGAGCTCACTGTCCCTGTCCATCCCATCAACCAATCCATCCTTGGCCCTCCTCCCACCATGATATCATCTACTTCACCACTACCATTGTTTAAAACATACATCTGTTCCAATGTGCACATGCCTTCAAGAGATCTTCTTGGATGCGAAACTGTTTTACACCTCAACACCTTAACCTACTTCCACAACCTCACCCCCATTTTCCCTGTCTAAACTACTCACATCCCTCCAATTCCCAGTTTTTCCCATGGCGCAATAGCAGTTCCATTTCCTATACGATAATAACTGCTCCCTCCAAAAGAACGAACACCTCTTCATGCACACCCTGTCCCAACACTGTGTGGCTACCATCATCCCACTACACCATTAGCAGCTCTACTTATCTCTTTCACTACACTGGTAATCTCCAACCCCTTTCCCCATCTAAAGGGGCTCCTAGTTGACCACACACTCTACTCAATGATACTACTGAGCACCTAATCCTCAGAATCCTTTTCACTTCCCTAACATATGTAGTCATTTGCATTGGCCCAACATACCCCCATATGACATTATCCCACAATGATCGTACCTGCTCTTCCTAAGTGTTAGTCACTGATCTGAACATCCACTGCTGCACTCCCACTGAAAGGCAATGATGACATCAGTTTATTCACTCCCTGTAAGGTGTCCTGGTTCTCTTCCCCCCGCCCAAGAGCAACATAATCCCTAATGTTGTTTTCGCCTCCCCCCCAAACTCGTGGGTCTTATTGCTGAAGAAGTACTATAGCTTATTGGTAGTGACCATGCTCTCGTCATTTTCATGAACTCCTTCACTCCTGAGCGCTCTCCAACTCGTCGCCCTGAAGTCTGACCCAAACTAATCCCTGATTATCCCGAGCCGACTAGAATGCCTACCAGGACTCCATCAAAATCCTCCCATCAGTTAGTGGGTCATCTTAAAGGTCGATGGTCAGTGGCTCCATACCAGCGTGCAGATAAGAGGGTTTGTCAATACCAAATGGCACCAATCAGTGTGACTATTGGCATGCACACCTCTAGCCCATCTGACAATTAGCTTGCAGCATCTACATGCACAGTTTAATAGTGCAACAAGATCCCTCCGGACTTGTCAAACACGTGAGGGATGTGATGGAGTGGAATTATGTGTCCCAAGACAGTATATGCCATCAGTATGACGGGATGGATGCCAGAATCAGTGCATGCAGTGCCATCTGTAGAGGCCGCAACACAGGCAAATAAGGGAGTTTCAAGGATCGACAACCGCGCGGGAGTAACCCCGCGGTCTGGAGCGCCACATTGCGGATCGCGCGGCCTCCCGCGGAAGGTTCGAATCCTCCCTCGAGCATGGATGTTTGTGTCGTCTTTAGTATAAGTTTATTCATAAGTTTAGGGACTGATGACTCCGCAGTTAAGTCCCATAAAATTTACAAACATTTTTTGAAGGATCGACAGCTGCCACATCAGCATAACTTGATCTATGTATCTGTAAACTTAATCAATTTATGTACTCCAAATGGACTGCTTCAACGATAAATATCTACTGAATTGGAAAACTCTAAGAGGGTGAACTATTTTTTTTCAATGTTACGTTATTACATTACCTCCCTCCCTCCCTTCTTGTTCAACATTGTCCTAACCCCACCACAGTCAGTTCATTTCACTTTCGTTTTCTTGCAGCTTTAGTCTTATGGCGTCATATTTCCTGCATAATGAGTCATACAACAATATAATATCCCAAGTATGCAAACCGGAATGTAGAAAAATGTCTACCAAATGTGTTGAGAATAATAATAAATTGCAAACTCATGCGTGGAAGGGTGACTTTTATGCATTCAATGTTTATTACGTCATATCTCCTGAATCAAGTATCGTTCTCTTATATAATTTTGAAGATTCATTCATTGTTGTATGGGCCCTCTGTCTGCTCAATATGTCGCGAATATAGTTTGTAGTAAAGACGTAATAAATAGAATCTCATATGTGATAGGGCAGGTTTTCATTAAACTTACTGACCTCATATCTCATGGCCCATGTGCTCCGCGTCCAAAGAGACAATGCCGGGCCCCTCTTAGAGTGGCGATGGGGGAAATCGCCCCAGTGTGACCACCCCCTTTAGATATATTTTTGTTAAAAGATCTGTAGGTATCGGCCTACGAATCTTCCTTATTTCACACTTTTCTTCCAAGCTTAAAGCTGAGAAATTTGTTTCTAAAAGATACTTAACGTTCTTTTTGTTTGTTAATAAACACCAAGAACATATGAATATGCACATGAACACTAAAACACTCTGTTAAGTGACTGTAACAAACTGAATCTGTTACGATGAAGAGACAAGTGACCTTCGGGTCACCTAACACTGTAAACAGCACCCCCTTCTAACCTTACGCATGTGTAAAGGCTGCTCCCCCACATATTTTTAAATAGTTAAATATTTGTTACAACGAAGAATATAAATGTCATTTACCCTGAAAATCGTGACACATTTTTGCAAAAAACGTCCTAAGATATGTGGTAAAGTAACAATACAAAAGACATTGTTCCCGTATGTGTTAAAAAGAAGATTTGCTTAAAAACAAAACCAATACATTCGACCCCACTAACCACTGGCTACTCTTGCTAGGTGGAGAATAGAGACTTCATTATTGTTAATGATGGGATCTTCTGAAGGCTTTTACAGTTGATGCCTTTTTAATTTACAGTTATAAAATATTTTACCAAATATGTCGTGTTTTTGAGTAATCCTCCATGCCCCAAAAACAAATATGAAGGGCGGATGTTGCATTAATGTAGGATTTGCGCATGCGCAAGGCGAGATGCGAAGTAGCTCCATTCTCTTGCTTCGTCACCATTCGTTCGTAACCGCCAGAGCTCGAGTACCAGGAGTTGGCGTCTCGATCAGCTCCAACGCCAATGTTAAAAGCGGCGTTTCCCCTCGCCCCTCCCTGCCGCAGGAGCGCCCATTTTATACCTTTAGGGGGTTCAGAAGAGAATTTGAACCTCAGCTGCGCATGCGCATTGCAACGCTGTGGCCACTGTCGCATATATTAAGCGGCCGCCCTACGACTCGTATAGGTGCTGTCTCTGCGACGTAATACGTTTCTCATGCGATAAAAATACTTTGAATGTTTGTATAAAATGATCTGACAAAAGAAATAAACGAATAACAATAGTTTAAAAACACTTCTTATTATATTTATTTTTATTATTTTTAATTTTTTTTACTTCTTTTTTTAACGGCGAGCTTTTTTCTGTGGGTTCACTGAACCAGTGAACACATAGGACACGCCGCTACTGGTAATAATAAAAAATAATACATAAGGCTTTTACGCCTAATATTCACACATATGTAAGTACTAAAATAATGTATTTTGATTTCACAGTTATAAATAAATACAATAAACACAGATGGTGGGATAGACATGCTGCAAGATGTTTAAGTTAAAACAGTGTTTTGCATATCATTCGGACCACATACCCAGAATTTTTATTATTGATTATTTTCAAAAGCTGATATTGAGGTAAGAGTTTCGGAAAGTTAGGAAGTTTTTGGTTGGTTGCTATAAAATAGCGGGATTGGGCGGTTTCTTTCATTAGGATGACTGGTTAATATTTTTTAGTCAATCAAATTTCAGTATTTTGACGCATTCTTTGCACTCAGGCTGATGAGAAAGAATTGTATCATCGCTTGTGGAGTGCTGGGTACTAAAATTCCGAAGTTATACTATGAACAACGCTACTTTAAAATGTTCAAATGTTTGTTAAGCTTATGGGACTTAACTACGGGGTCATCAGTCTCTAAACTTACAAACTACTTATCAACTACCTTATACTAAGGACGGCACAAATATCCATGCCCGAGGGGGGATTCGAACCCCCGACCGTAGTGGCCGTGCAGACCGTGACTGGAGCGCCTCAGTCTCCTCGGCCACCGCGGCCGGCACTACTTTAAAACAGCGTGGCATGTTATGCAGATCGTGGGCTTATAAATACTTTCTAGATGCCAATTAGCGTGGCATTGAGCGAGCATCCAAACACGAACTACTGCAATAACATTTTCGGCAGCGGAATCTATATTTTACAAAGTCTATGTTTATCACCAAATGGCCAAAGCAATTTATTTTTTCCAAATCCGACGTAATGATATAGTCGCTTATAAAGGAATTGGACCCGAGACTACAAACGCTTTAAGATGTTTTCCAACCTGTTGAAAATCTATATTACCTTCATTTTGCCGTACATATTCTTACAACGGAGCTATATTACTAGTTTTTTTTGCCAGACAGCACAGGACGGACTGCTGAAGAAGAAAGCCTTCAAAGGTGATTGACTGCTTTACAAAAAATGTTCAAACGTATGTAAATCTATCGGACTCAACTGCGTGGTTATTAGTCCGTAGCTTACAAACTACTTAAACTAAGGTAACCTAAGGATAACACAACAGCCATACACGAGGGTGGCTCGAATCCCCGACGGCGTATGGCCGCGCGCACCGCGGCAAGGCGCCCCAGTGCGCACGGCTAATCCGCCGCGGCGACTGGTTTTCTATAGGACGTGAATTGCAATCTCCAAGGAACACTAGATTCAAAAGTGTTTTGTTTGCGACATGTCCTACTGTTCGTATGAGAAAAATGTCGTAACGCCATCCACTTTCTGTCTGTAGTCTCACCTGTTCAATTAATTGTAAGAGAACACGCGTTGCAAAGAAGGCCTCGAGGAACCACCTGCTGGGTTAACAGCAGTCGACAGAGGACCTTCGGCAGCCAGAGACGCACTGTTTGCTCGGTTTCACCGCGACTTATGTGTGCAACCAGCTATCTATACAAACATGTGCACAAAATGCGGACACGACCTAGTCTGAATGTTCTGGCGATAGGCGCGCGACTTACGACATGTGTTCCACTCAGACAACAGCGAATTTTGCGAGTCGCTTTTCAAGCGTCAAACCCGAGTTAATCGGTTACAACACACCTCGGAAACAAACTTCACAAATTATGGCCGCGTTACACAATAAAAAAAAAAGAAGGTCATATACCTTTCCTAAGAGGGCAACAAGGGGAACATTTCTCGGAATGGTAAACGGTCGGCGCCTTTATTAGCACATTTTAGATTGGTACATTGGTAGTTGTTGCGAAGTAATTTTATTCTATTGCTCAATATCAGGGAAAACATTTTTATGCATGTTTATTGTTACATAACAGGAAAAGCATCACTTAGGCGTTGCCTATGTTTAAGTGCTATTAAAAACAAAAAAGCGCCTTAATATTCAGGTGTTCCTATGCCAACCTTTTTTTAGCAAATATATTAAAAGGACATAAAAATACATTGTCTCAAAAAATGTACGCACTTGGCCATCCAAAATAGGACACGAAGGAGGACTGGAGATATCGGCCAAATTCATTTACGAGATGACACGATGTACATTCGCCACAAAATTGAAAATACTGCTGAATGTGAAGTGAGGAAGATCGTGATGTCGGTATTGAGTGTTGCCGCCGTTGCTACCTGCAATAGCTGTGGGCCTCAGCACTGAATCAAGTGGCTCTAAAAAAAATGTTCAAATGTTTGTTAAGCTTATGGGACTTAACTACGGAGTCATCAGTCCCTAAACTTACAAACTACTTATCAACTACCTTATACTAAGGACGGCACAAATATCCATTCCCGAGGGGGATTCGAACCCCCGACCGTAGTGGGTGTTCTTGGACGAAGTAATTGTCGTTTTATCACTTCGATTGGGGCCTGAGCCCCAAGGGTATGCACTGGATATACACCACGGTGATTAGACCCAGGATCACCAATGGGGCGGTCGTGTGGTGGAAGAAGGTAGAACAGCAGGAGCTTGGTAAGGTGCAGAGATTAGCCTGCTTAGTCATAACAGGCGGAATTAGCAGCACACCACTGCTAGGATGAAAACCTGAAAACCATGTTGGATATGCCCCCATTACAACTTTGGGTCAAGATGGAGGCAGTGGCTGGTGCATACAGATTCAAAACTGGCAAAAACTGGAACTCTGTGGGATATCCAGAATCACACACTAAAATAGTGAGTGAGGTAAATATAAGAAAGGTTGGGGAAATGCAAGCCGACTATATTATAACCCCATACTGCTTCAACAAGCCTTTCAATATAACAATTGGAAGTAGGTAACAATGGGAGAAAATAGTTCGACACCGTACGGGGGATATTGTCTGATTCACTGACGGGTCAAAATCAGATCAAGGCGTTGGGGCCAGGGTATACGGGGTGCAGCCAAGACTGGAGGGCGTCATCTCTCTAGGGAAACTGGCCTCAGTATACCAGGCCGAAATCACTGCCATCAGGGCGTGTGTGGAGAAGGATCTGCGTAGGTGCTACAAGACTGTAGCATCTATATCTATTCAGACAGCCGGGCAGCCCTGAGATCACTGGCAGCTCCTGAAACAATGTCTAAAATTGTTGCAGAACGTGACAGGTTTCTGTTGTAACTAGGGGAAAGCAATAGAGGAAACCTATTGTGGACCCTGGCCACTCGGGGATCAGTGGCAACGAACATGCCGTCAGATTAGCCAGGATGGGGGCAGAGACTCCATTTGTTGGACCGGAACCTGTCCTGACAATCACCAAGGCAATGATCAAATTGGAGCTTTGTAACTGGCTCAGAAGATAGCACGTAGAATATTGGACCAAAGTCCATCAACAAAAACATGGCAAGGTAATGATGCTAAGCCATGTTTTAACAGAAGCTGTGCAATCCTGGGCCTGAACAAGAGAGATTACACTCATGGTTGGATTGCTGACATGCCATGGGAATTTCAAAAAACACCTACATACAATGGGAATAATAGAAGAGGATCCTAAATTTAGGATCTGTGATGATGGTGATGAAACTGCATTACATCTAATCTTCGAATGCATTGCATTGGAGAGTAAAAGGCACAGAACATTTGGGACATCCAGACTCGAAGAAATTGTTTCTAATAAAGAACTGCTAAAGGGACTCCTTGCACTGTTCAAGGGCATTGGTTGGCTTTACTAGATATGCAGGGAGCAATACCGCACAATAAACTTAGTTTCGGTGCGGGCAGTGGCGGGTTGGACCAAGACTGTTTTGGCTTCCCCGAGAAAATCAAATCACATCACTTCGATTTGTGCATTTAAATGCTGAACCGCTTTAGGCATATTTTAGCAACAAAACTTTTATGGACAACACACGCTAAATTCAATATAAACTAAATAAAACACTTCAAGCTCAACAACAACATACGATTGACTCCTCTCAAGTGTCAGTCAAATTTCGAGAAATAGTTTCGTCGTGATAAGTATTGTAGGCATCTCGCATTGACGTCCTCGCTAAATTTCGAGCTTCTGTGTATGATTGCCAATCCTGGGGATTTTGTGTTCGTTTAAATGTAGCATGCCTTTTCTGTTGCTTTTGCATCAGACTTTTATTCTTAAGACGTTAGAAAAGCTGGTTAATGTACGTGTTGGAGAGAGAGGAGGTTAAGTAGGGCTCTTCTACATTCAAACCAATAACATGGCGGCCGAATTTACAGGAGTTTCCGCAAAGAGCGCTGTAACTCGTGTGTTAGCCACTCTATGAAATTTAAGCTCGTTGTCCCTGGGCCAGTTGTTTCGCTCTCGTCCACCAGGCGTTTTAGACATCCGAGAGAGCTGGAGAACTGAGGCAAAGAAAACAGTGTAGTCCGATGGGTGACCAAGAGACTCTGGACACAGCTTGTGACGTGTGGGCGTGCATTCTCCTCTAGTAATGTGGCCGACGACAGGATTCCCCACATCAGAAATGGAACCCCGGCTGGTTAGTGCACTGACAATAGATAGTACCAGGGTGAAGTCCAGTACCACTCTAAATCATCGCATGCGGGACCAGTAGGAGATTCACAAGGCAAAATGTCGACAGGTCGTCACTGCGGTGTGACTAATCAAAACGTAGAAGCGGCGATGGCACAATATGGATTCTTCGGTAAAAACAATGTAGTAACAATCCCGATTCTCGAAATAGTTTTAGTTGCTTACGTCTCACAGAAATGAGCCGCGTCTTACCTCAAAAGTCTTTCTTTCCATTTCAACAGTAAAAATATAAAATCAAACTTTTGAATAGGAAAAATGTTGACTACATTAACGACTACGTAAATGAAACGACATTTACCGATGGAAGAAACTACTCTCAAATATGATTAAAGAAAAATGCAGTCACTCACTTTGGCTTGAAATTATATTATTTTATTCCATTAACCGGTTTTCGAACCTTTTCACGTTCATCTTCAGACGGTGCATGTGTTAGACTTTCATTTCAAGCGTGATGTTGGGTGCTGACACTGTGGTGGTAACATGGAAACATTAATAAATTGACTTGCAAGTTGTTTAGGTAAAATTCGTACTATTTCTTATATGTATTCATAGACCAGTGTGTATTAGGATATTTTGGAAAAGACTAGGTTCTGTTTATTGTGTTTAAATGACAGTAGCTATATGGCTATTCTATTGTTTCAGAAGGAATGGGTATTTAGAAGTAGATAGACTAATTATGCATTTGTTCTTTGGTAGTGTTTTGACCTTATCACAAGCATATAAAGCTGTCAACCGCTTAATGGAATGAAACAGTATAATTTCAAGTCAAAGTGATTGGGTGCATTTTTCAATAATCATATTGAAATTAACTATACCAGGTCATGTTTAATGCGCCCTTGCATTTACCCTCCTAACTTTCCTAATTGTTTTTGTTGTGGTCTTCAGTCCGGAGACTGGTATGATGCAGCTCTCCACAATACCCTATCCTGAGCAAGCCTCTTCATTTCCACATAAGAACGGCAACCTACATCTGTCTGAATCTGCTTACTGTATCCATCTCTTGGTCTTCCCCTGCGATTTTTTCCCCACACACTTCCCTCCAACGCTAAATTCACAATTCCTTGATGTCTAAGAATGTGCCCTACCAATCAATCCCTTCTTTTAGTCAAGGTAAGCCAGAAACTCCTTTTCTCCCTAATTCTGTTCAGTACCTCCTCATTAGTTACGCGATCCACCCACTTAATCTTCAGCATTCTTCTGTAGCACCATATTTCAAAAACCTCAATCCTCTTCCTGTCCGCACTGTTTATCGTCCATGTCTCACTCCCATACAAGGCAACACTCCATACAAATGCCTTCAGAAAGGACTTCCTTAGGCTTAAATCAATATTCGATGTTGACAAATTTCTCTTTTTCAAGAACACTTTTCTACCCATTGCCATTCTGCATTTTATATCCTCTGTACTGCGACCATCATTTGTTATTTTACTGCACAAGTAACAAAACTCATCTACCTCCTTTATTGCTTCGTCATCCAGCCACAACAGAAACACAAAGTAAGAGCAAATTACTCAGCTTATGATAACTTCACTTTCTCGCCGCGGAAGCATGCAATGTTCAGAATTAATGTGCGAATCGTATAGAAGAGGCAAAGCTTTGCCTTCACATATCCTTGCGGTATGTATATTTGTCTTTTTTATACGAATGTAACACAATTTTAGAGTATCCGGATGGGCAGGAAAGAGGACAGCATAAATCGCTACCAATGAAACGAATAGTAATCTTATTTACATTCTTACTTGTCAAACGCCGCTGTGGAGTAGCCGAGCGATCTAAGGCGCCTCGCTGCGTAGCATGCGGTTGCTCGCCCTCGGAGGTTCGAGTCCTCCCTGGGGCATGGGTGTGTGTGTTGTCCTTAGGTTAGTTGGCCTTAGTTTAAGTAGTTTGTAAGCTACGGACTGATGACCACGCAGTTTGGTCCGATAGATTTACAAACTTTTGAACGTGTCAAACCTAGATTAGTTTTTTACTTGATTGTGATTGTTTTAAATGATGGCCTTTATCAAGATAATTAATTTATTGGCCGTACGAGGGTACAACAAGACCCTGTCAACCAGAGATCAGGTTCAGAATAAATAATTTCCCAAAAAATTGTCGAAAATTACGACGGCATTAATACGTTTGGATAGAAAGCAAGATTGACGTTGCAGCAGCAGTTCATTCGTGACGAGAAAAGTTGTAAATTTCACTGCTGCTGCGCGAATGTTCAGCAATAAGGACCTGCTTTAGGTTAGTAACTCTAAACGTGGGCCGTTTTCGGTGGTCTTTTGACAGCTTAAAATTTAATTGAAATAATGTCTTTAAAGTCCATCTAAATTAAATAGACGGATTTATATAGAAAAATACTCTCTACTACTTTGCTCTGTTATGTTTTTTTTTTTTTTCCAAATCTCGCAACGTTGCAACGATATTTGCAAAATTACCGACGATTTGACATTGTCTTGTCTGTAACGTGTTCCCACATTTAGGCCGTGCCCAACGACCGATCGACACCAAATATTACGGATGTATTTGTTGGCCGCCAGAGACCGAAACCTCCCTCTAGCGGCATAACTGGACGCTATTATGAGTCGCCTTGAAAAAATTTCAAGCCAAAGTTGTTCAGAATTTAATATCGGGTATGTTTTGTTTGAAATTGATTCGATAGTTTGACTCTGAATATTAGAACATAGGTCTAAAGATATTATTCACATGGTTCTACCAACATATTCTTTTAGTGTAAGTCGTTCGACGGAAGTTAGAAGAATGGTTTGAGGTTGATATCCATGTAGGGATAAGACATCGCGGGAAAATACCTTATTATAGAGGAATATAAAAGTTATAAAAAAAGATGATGAATCGGCCCACTTTCATAAATATATCTAACAAAAGAAAAATAATATTCATAGAATATATGACATCAACTGCGATTGGGCAAAGCTGAAAATGTGTACCCAGCCGGGATTCGAACCCTGGTCTCCTGCTTTCTAGGCAGTTGCGCTGACCCCTACACCACTGGGGACACAGTGATCACCGCACCTACAAGGACTACCCATGCACGCCTCCCGTCAGATACAAATTCCCAGCTTCGCCTTCCCATAGTACTCAAACTCGTAGTTTAACTAATTCCCGTAAGAGTAAGGGCTTCAAACTTGCCCACCCCTCCCCACTAACGATAGGATCAATGCCCGTCACCGGCATATTATATATATACATGTGGCGTCTGTTCCAAAAGAACAGACGTCACTTCTGATCCTGCAGCTGTTATTATTTAATATTCATAGAATATATAACATCAACTGCGATTGGGCAAAGCTGAAAATGTGTACCCAGCCGGGATTCGAACCCGGGTCTCCTGCTTTCTAGGCAGTTGCGCTGACCCCTACACCACTGGGGACACAGTGATCACCGCACCTACAAGGACTACCCATGCACGCCTCCTGTCAGATAGAGGTAAATAATAATAATTATACAAATAGGGGGAGACCAGAGCAAAATGATCTCTTTAAGGAGTTTACCGCCATAGTTGGCGTAATATTCAGAATATTTTATAAAACAATTGAGAATAGGCTTTGCACATATATTACATGTTACTTAACTTGCGTGTAAAATTTTGAAAAGTAAATGATGTTTACAAAAATGCATAAACATTGCAATGTAAAGGATCATTTTTTCCCATGGTGTTTGGGGTAAAATGATCCCCTGTCTTATAATTTGCAATTTATTTCCATTTTTTTTTTTTTAATCGGTGTTTGTTATTAACTTATACACATAAATGCATTTGTTACGCAACTTTTATTTTGCAAGGTAGGCACATAACATGTTTTACATGAAATTAATCTGAAATGCAATTTTGTTTCTGTATCATAAACTCATAAATAAAATCTATAAGCCTATTATTGAAAATGACAAATTGAATAAAAATAACACAATTATATCCACGTATTCAGCTTCATCCGCCTCACCAGGATATTTCTGTTTCTGGAGAAAAAACATGTGATCATTTTGTCCCAGATCCTGCTCCTAGACTAAACAGAATGCCATCTTGTATATTAAAAGGAAAGTGATATCAACCTCCCGATATGTTGCCTAAAAAACTTAAAAATTCATGACTAGCTTCAGAAACACACAGCCTCACATAGACAATTACAGATTTAGAACTTAGATCGACAGTGCATAAAACATTGATTTATTATGTAACTCTTGTCGCAGAAAACCCAACAGGTACTATATGACAGGTGCAATTTTGACCGCTGTATGACAAAACTACCTGGACAGATTTGAAGCGTGATCGTTTTGCCTCGAGGGATCGTTTTGCCCTGGTCTCCCAACAGATAAAAAAAAAATTACGAAACTAAATACATAAAATATTGTACATTGTATTTTACTTTTATACATTTAATTCTCTATTATTTTGTTATTATTATTATTACCGTCATCATCATTTAAGACTGATCATGCTTTTCATCGTTCAGTGTGGAACATACTACACCTTATAAAATTTCTCCCTGATCCCCTTCTCTTTGTCAACGTTGATGCTTCATTAGATGTTAACCTTTTACTCAAAATCGTTCTTCAGGTACTTTCTCCTTGGTCTGCTTCGACCTCTCCTACCCTCTATTGCTGAACCTATGAATTTATTAGGAAATGTTGTTTCCCCCAGAAGAGTAATATTTATTTTCTACTAGCTTAAACCCGCGGCTCCGCTCACTTGTTGGTTGATTATGATAGATAATGCGCGAAACGTCAAATCGATTTTTTTTAAAGAGATGTATTAACTGCTTTATTTATTTATTCTTATATTTCCTTCTTCGTATCTTATCCTTACAGGGAAAGAGCTGAAGACATTGTAGCACGCATAGACCAAAGATATGATCTGTGGCCGGCCGCGGTGGCTGAGGTGATTGAGGCGCTCCAGTCAAGGTCAGCACGGCCACTACGGTCGGGGGTTAGAATCCCCCCTCGGGCATGGATATTTGTGCCGTCCTAGTTCGTAAGTAGTTCATAAGTAGTTTGTAAGTTTATGGACTGATGACCCCGTAGTTACGTCCCATAAGCTTAACAAACATTTGAACATTTTTTATGATCTGTGGCATCACATTTCGCTGTATGTAACCTCCTTGCTATAGAGTCGCAAACGTCATCGCTGGCAACGGGAGACTTCGGACAACTGGAGAATTCGGACAACAATTACACACAGACTGTTCGTTTGCGTTCTGTAGTTTCCGCTGCAGAGCGAAATATTAACACACACACACACGTAGAATTTTATATACACCGATAACTTTCTATCCCAATATACTCCACCCTTTTATCATTATCAACCCTCAAGCAACAGTGCAACCAATAAAACCATTATCAAAGAGTACATATAATTTTCAAAAAGTAATTATTGTTCCGCATTTCGCGTTATATTCTTCAAATTACCAAATATATATCGGATCGTTATAAAACCGTGCCTAAAACCTTCCTCAGGTATAAATTAGTAACTGTACAAATATTTAAGTCTCTACGTCTTGTCGCTCGGACGTGATACGTGTACACCTAACAGACATTCACATCAATATATATAGATAAATAGCTATCCGATCGCCATAAAAGCGTGCCTAAAGCCTTCCCCATTAGTAACTGCACAAATTTTTAGCTCTTTATGTATTGTGGTTCAGACATGATAAACGTACACCGAACAGACATTCGCCGGCCGCGGTGGCCGAGGTGACTAAGGCGCTCCAGTCGCGGTCAGTACGGCCACTACGGTCGGGGGTTCGAATCCCCCCTCGGGCATGGATATTTGTGCCGTCCTAGTTCGTAAGTAGTTCATAAGTAGTTTGTAAGTTTAGGGACTGATGACCCAGTAGTTAAGTCCCATAAGCTTTACAAACATTTGAACATTTTTGAACAGACATTCAGATTTATAGATATAGATTTGTCCCATCTGCTTGAAAAAGTCACGGCAGAATGCCTTGCTTGCATTAAGTACCATTGCTCGGCGTAAGTGTGATGTATTTGGATATTAATTTCATCACTACGAAGATTCAGCACCGTTTCCAAGGTTCTCTAGTGTCCAGCTGGACCCGATCGTCGGAGGTCCACGATTTTTCGGCGAATAACTGCTCCATCATCATCAGGTGGTGCTGAAGGAATGATGTGTCTGCTTTCGGTGGTTCTTTTACCTGCCGGGTACAGATTCGTTTCCTTACAGGGCGCAGTTTATCCCCAGCGGCCGTGGCGGACGGATCTCGTGTCCGCACGCATCGTTGCTCCTTGATGGTGCTTAGAATCGGTTTCCTAGCCTTGCAGAGTTCCAGAGTCTCTATTGATGAGCCGGCCACGGTAGCCGAGGTGACTGAGGCGCTCCAGTCACGGTCAGCACGGCCACTACGGTCGGGGGTTCGAATCCCCCCTCGGGCATGGATATTTGTGCCGTCTTTAGTCTTAGCTAGTTCGTAAGTACAGCTTAGGGACTTATGGCCCCGTCCCATAAGTCCCATAAGGTGTACAAACATTTGAACATTTTCTCTATTGATGAGATCCTCCTTGAAGACGCTGTCCCATTATTTGTAGAGGCCACTATCTTCGTAATTCGCTGTGTGTCCAGTGTTGATACAATGTTTGTGATAAGGCTGACTGACTAGCTTGGCACAAGCGGGTGCGACGTTGGTGTTCTTTGCATCGATCTTCGACATTGCGAACTGTTTTGCCGATGAAGGATTTGCCACATCTGCACAGGATTTAGTACGAGCCCGCTTTCTTCACACCTAAATCGTCTTTTACCGTCCCTAGTAGAGCGCGCGTTTGCCTGGTGGTCGAAAGACTGTGATAATGTGTTTCTTGACGACATGTTGCCTGCGAAAATCAGGATGGACAGGCTATCTTCTCCTCTTCGGTTTCATCTACATCTACATACGTACTCCGCAAGGTGCGTGGCGGAGGGAACACTGTACCACTACTAGGCATTTCCTTTCCTATGCCACTCCCAAATATAACGAGGAAAAAAAGAATGCCTATATGCCTCCGTACGAGCCCTAATTTCTCTTATCTTGTCTTTGTGATCTTTACGCGAAATGTAAGTAGGCGGCAGCAAGATCGTACTACACTCAGCTTCAAATTCCGGCCCTCTAAATTTACTTAACAGAAATTCACGAAAGGAACTTCGTCTTTTTCCAGCGATCCCCAATTGAGTTGCCGGAGCATTTCCGTGACACTCGCGCATTGGTAGAACCTACCGGTAACAAATCTAGCTGCTCGCCTCTGATCCAGCCTCTATGTCTTCCTTCAAACCGATCTGCTGCGGGTCCCAAATACTTGAGCAATACTCAAGACGTGGTCGTACAAGCGTTTTATACGCGGTCTCCTTTACAGGTGAAGTACATCTTCCCAAAATTCTCCCAATAAACCGAAGTCGGCTGTCCGCCTCACTCACAACTGTCCTTACATGCTCGTTCCCTTTCATATCGCTCTGCAATGTTACGCCTAGATATTTGAACCACGCGACAGCATCAAGAAGCTCACTACTAATGTTGTATTCGAACATTATGAGATTGCTTTTTCTACTCACGCGCATCACCTTACATTTTTCTACATTGAGAGCTAGCTGCCATTCTTCGCACCAACTAGAAATTTTGTCTAAGTCATCCTGTATGCTATTACAGTCACTTACAGACGACACCCTCCCATACACCACAGCATCATCAACAAACAGCCGCAAATTGCAACTTACTCTGTCCATCAGATCATTTATATAGATCCCCATCTTGGTGCTTGCTGCGCTTTTGTTGTCAGAAGACCCTTCGAATTTGACAGTTGACATACCCATTTTTTCGGAACAACGTTTCAAGGTGTCTTCGTTCAGTTTCCAGGTTCTGTTCGTACGGGATCGAGTGTGCCGTATTTAACAAGGTGCTAAGCATTCCATTCAGCTGTGCTGGATGGTAGCAGCTGGAAGCATGTCAGGTCAGCGTGTACAAGTTTACCCTACACACTGTTCCACTGAACTATCACACCTACGCTCCACCACATCAAGATAGGATAGTTTTCCGTCTTTTTCGATTTATATTTATATTGTTGTGGAGTGAAGGATGATGTAGAAATACGTGTAGTTGATCCTGTCCGTTTGACCAGATGACGGACGTATCGTCTACACAGATGAAAAACATTAAGTTTTTTCTTCGGCGATTTCCAGTGATTCTTCATCTTCGAAATTCTCCATGAACAGGTTGGCCACCACTGAAGAGAGTGGGCTCCACAAGGCTACTCTGTCGGTCTGCTTGTAGTGTTGGCCATTGAAGGGGGCAGCAAGAAGTTGAAAATTAGCAGTTCAATTGTATTTCACGTTATGTTCCCGGTAGCCCAAGGGAGACTTAAATTCGTGACAGAGGACCTCACAGGGGAGAGAACGTGGCTCAGTTCAGAAGCCGTTTGCTAAGGGAATGTTCGTCAGTCATCTGTGGGAGTGTATTAGCTAACCAGGTCTTTTACTGATTACTACGGAGTGATGAGTTGTTAGTCCGATACATATAAAATGTTAGGATTGCGAGGATTTTATTATAAATTACTGTGGTTTCTGTGTCGCATTATTTATGTACAGCGGTAGCTACTGTGTTACTTTTTTTCGGGACGTTTCACGTCTCTACACGTCACTGCTTAAGTGAATAAAGAAATGTATGCTGAATATAATTTGTTTATCGCAAACCTAACTTGTGAAATATACTCTGGAGGTAGTATATCACTAGGAATAGAGCGGGAGTAAAATGAGCAGGTCAGAGAGTCACTCTATGGAAGCGAATGGGATAGAACAGTGAGGACACAACGAATGCAAGAGAAGCAAGGGAATCTGAGAATGAAGTTATGGAACGCGAAGAGTTTAATCAGGAAAGTAACGAAAGCGAAGATGAGGTTCTTCTCTTGCAATACAAGGAGAGGACGTCTACTCGCCATCGCCGAATACGTCCAAATTTATGGTACATGTAGGGCATGGGGAGACACGAAAGTGAACCAAGTGGGAAGTCCAGATGGACAAGCGTTTAGGAAATAAAATGAATTTTGATACAGATCTGTCACCGTACGCATATTATCAACTGTGTTTAGGAAGTGGTGTTTGGCTCAGCGGTAAAAGATCGGATTCGTTTTAAGAAGGTCGCGGGTTCAACTGCATCCGACGGCAAAGTTTTTTCTACTCCTTTGCAATGCGTACGCCTACATAATGTTCCCGTAGGGATCGTGAGGACAAGATTAGATTAATTTCAGCACGCACGGAGGCATTTTAACAATCATTCTTCCCAGGCTCAATACGTGAATGGAACGAGACAAAAACCCTAAAAACTGGTACAGTGGGACGTACCCTCTCTCATGTACTTCAGAATGGTTTTCAGAGTATTGACGAAGATGTAGACTGTTTGGTCTTTTAGCACCAGACTTGGGCAATGACCAAACAGAGTTCTCTTATTCCCCACTTCTAACTGCAGATAATACCAATACTCCCACCTAAGCATTGCAATTGTTTTATAATAGTTTTCTGACTGACACACATTTATTTGCCACCTCTTACCAAATTTTCATGCAAGTCACTATAATTATTCCATGTGATCTCCTTTTTTGCAAACAAACAATGCCATTAATTTTTTTAATAATTGTCACACTTTTTTAACAGTTGTCATGTAATTATTTCTTTCAAATTGTCGCATACCTTTCTTAGCCACTTAGTATAATACTTAATAATTTTGCACCACTTCTTCGTTCACCTTCCAACAGTATGTTTATCTTTTCGCTATTTACGTAATTATTTTATGCACATTTTGCAAAATCTTTGAATTACATTTGTTTACAGTAATCTTTGTAAATGATAATGGCGTACCAACCGAAAATTAGTTTGAATAAATCAATAAATATTGTAGAATATGACACCATTGTCGTGTATGTTTCAGTGATCATGAAACTATACGTACTATTCTCAAAAACAAATAATAACACTCTGTCTTATTGCGTAAGTAAACCGTGTCAGTAATGTACAAATATTGTCCCTTTGTTTCAAGTAAAATTGAGAAATTGCAGTCAAATACTTTGCCCTGAAAACAACTTGCAAGAAAATAATAGTTACACATCTTAAAAACAGTTGAAAAATATTCTTTAGATGCCGCTGACATAAACACCAAACAAATAGAAATTATCTTATTTCCGAAAATAAAAGATCCTGGCCAAATAGTTTATTTCACAAATCTTAAGACACTAAATTTACAAGACAACTTGTGGTTTTAATCAGCCGTAAACAGCACATTTTAACACCACAGAAACATATACTTAACTGGTGGGAAATATCACAAATTACATTTTAAAATTTACAATTCAGGTTCGCGCCAAACAATCAAAATCAAATGTTCAAATGTTTGTAAATCTATCGGACCAAACTGCGTGGTCATCAGTCCGTAACTAACAAACTACTTAAACCTAGGTAAACTAACCTCAGGACAAACACACACACCCATGTCCCAGGGAGGACTCGAACCTCCACGGCGAGCAACCGCACGCACCGCAGCGAGACGCTTTAGACCGCTCGGCTACTCCAATCGGTCCAAACACATCTTGAACGAGTTCAAACTCAGGAATAGGTTACAGAGTAAAGAAACAAACATACCTTGTGACTGTGCGGAACAGCAGTACGTGCGATGGACCTTCGTAGGTCAAAACCATTTAGATAATAACACCCACTGCAAGGCTACGGCGTACTTCATTGTATTTAGCTTAATGTGCTCTTACTCAAATACAGAAAACACATCAGTTACTAATTACTCTGGAGATGTGACATATACATTCGAGATCCGTAAAGCGCAAAAGTTGGCAACTACTTAAACTGTATCTTATGTACTTAAGCCATCATTTAGTAGACGACAGCAGGCCGCGGTGGCCGAGCGGTCTGCGGCGTGCCAGTCACGGTCTGCACGGCCGCTGCGGTCGGGGGTTCGAAACCCCCCTTGGGCATGGATGTTTGTGCCGTCTTTAGTATAAACTAGTTCATACGTAGTTTGTAAGTTTAGGAACTGATGACCCCGTAGTTAAGTCCCATAAGCTCTACAAACATTTGAACATTTTTTTAAGTAGACAACACAACAGAGATAGAAAAATTCGCCAGGTTCAGTGGTACGACTCATGCGCCATTTCATGGCGTACTACAGAGTACACTATCGGCATGTAGCCTGCACATAATGAAAATGTACAAAATATCAAATTTCGCCTAGAAATGCACAATGCTAATTTAGCTTACACCGTAAACTGTGCGCGAAGCTCTACTTAACACAAATCACTCTAAGTTTAAACTACAGTTTAGTTTAACAGACATCTGTATGCCACAATGATTACCGAAACAATTTGAAAGCATTTACGCAACCGAATTAAGTGTTAACCGCCACTCATTTCTATCGGCTCACAAAGTAAATTTCGAATTCAAATTACCTTCCCTTGCTAACTGAAAAGTCTATAATCGATCAATAAAAGTTACTATTCCAAGTGCACATGGATACGGTTAGAGAGTGAACTGCTGTTTAGAAGAATCAGTAAGATAGTAAAGAGAAATCGTCCGAAGCATAACCACTCTTTTATTTGATTAACACCAAATTCACTTTCTACGGACTTGCAAATGTTAATCCAACTGTAAACAGTTACGCTTGAGCTACCACAGACAAAAATGCACATGGTAGAGAGTTTTAAATAATAAATAATTCCTTCCAAAATTAAATGGAAAATGAAAATGACATACAAGAAATAAACTCGCAACACTCAGGGCAACCTAATTTCGTGTGAACTGACATTAACTTGTGATCACACACTTCCAAGTGAACTTCGTGTTACATACTGTCGACCAACTGAAGTCGACCCAAGTGCATAAGCCGCGATAACCGCAAAATTATTCAAATGACGTCTTTGTAGGATGCTGACGTGTGAGATACAATCAGCAAAACATTCCTTAATGCTGGGTTTAAACTGGCAGGTCGCTGGCAGAAACTATTGCTGCAAATTACTGCGCACCGCTTGCTGCTGTGTTTACGCAACACTCGCTGGAAGTAAACAAGATAATTCCGGTAGCACTTTGACAAGTAAATTGCATCAACAACTCGCAGACACCGGTCACATGTATTTTTAGCGAGAGCAAGTATAATGACGAGTAGGTGGGTTATTTATGGTTTAGCTCTTTTATTTACTAAGAAGAACACGAAAAAAGAGAAATAATTCCGTTTGAGCTGATACTTAGAATACCTAGAATAATTTGTTGCTAGAACTGTATTTCTAGAACATGGTTAGCTTTGAAAATTTTTCAAATGGCTATAAATGTCTATAAATCAGCAGGATCGTTTATTAGCATCAATTGAAGACGTCATATCAAAACAACACGAATATCACACATTTATTTCAGCCAAGAAACATTTGTCACGCTACATTCTGAAGAGTCACTTCTTATTTTCTACCATTGTTCTCTCAGTATGTGCGAAATTGCGTCTTTGCATTATGCCATTTCCTAAAACCTACCTTCACAGCGATATCAAATTCAGAAGAAATTTCGTTAAATACGTTGTGAGATTTCTTGTAATAAATTAAATTTACTAAATCTGTACACTTGTTTTGTATATTCTATGTTAAAAATCATGACTGTGCACATTACATAATGCAGGGAAGTTCTCCACAGCTTCGTTAAGTATTTGGTTGATTGTTTTCTTCATTCTCGTTTATCCTCCATTTCTGTTAATAGTAAACATACACTAGGTGGGATGGTTGTTTAAAATTAACTGTGACAATCATTAAAAGGTTAAGTATGAAGTGATGCAGATGAAACACAAAAACTTGCGATTTTGACTTGCAGAAAATAGAAATAAATCCTCCAAGCTACAAGTAACTTACAGAAACTTTTCGCATACTGTTAACACTGAAAGTTGGATTCTTCTAGTAAATCAGCTGTGGAGTAAATTGCAACGGTCACAGGTCGACATGGTGACGTGATTACACTCGCAAGTAGTTGGCAAGTCCCTAGCCACAAGTAAATTGCTGCAATAACTTGATAGTGTAAACTCAGCTTGAGAGTCGAGTGTACAACTTAAAACGACTGTCCAAGGTGACAACTACGGTACCAGGCCTTTTCCCACCATCAGCCGCTTCCACGCTTCCAGGTTAAGACCTCGATCGGTCGACATAAATGAGTCGGGAGGCGTGCTTAGGTAGTCCTTGCAGGTGCGGTTATCACTGTGTCCCCAGTGGTGTAGGGGTCAGCGCAACTGCCTAGAAAGCAGGAGACCCGGGTTCGAATCCCGGTTGGGTACACATTTTCAGCTTTGCCCAATCGCAGTTGATGTCACATATTCTGTGAATATTAAAGAATAGCAACTGCAGGATCAAACGTGACGTCTGTTCTTTCGGAACAGACGCCACACACACACACACACACACACACACACACACACACACACATATATATATATATATATATATATATATATATATATATATATAATTCCGGTGACGGGCAATGATCCTATCGTTAGTGGGGAGGAGGGGGCAAGTTTGAAGCCCTTACTCTTACGGGAATTAGTTCCATAACTACGAGTTTGAGTACTGTGCTTAGGTAGTCCTTGCAGGTGCGGTGATCACTGTGTCCCCAGTGGTGCAGGGGTCAGCGCAACTGCCTAGAAAGCAGGAGACCCGAGTTCGAATCCCGGCTGGGTACACATTTTCAGCTTTGCCCAGTCGCAGTTGATGTCATATATTCTGTGAATATTATAAATGAGTCGCACCGACACATTTCATGGGCTGCCTCACCGTAACCAGCCGCAGACACTTCAAGTGTTTTTTTTTTTTTTTTTTTTTTTTTTTTTTTTTTTTTTTTTTTTTTTAATTTTAATGCCCATCATGGCTGGCAGCAGCTTAATATGCTGCTCTTCAGCCGCAAGGTATACATAAATGTAAACACGAATGATGATAAAATTGGCATGGTGTTAAAATATGGCGTGCATAATTGAACCAGGCGATCAAGATGGAGTCATTTAAAAACCCACACTGAAGCGTTTTAAAAGATTGGAAAATGGCGCAGGTCATACTATTTTTCAAGAAGGGACGTCGAACAGATGTGCAGAACTATAGACCTTTATCTCTAACATCGGTCAGTTCAGTTGTGGAATTTGGGAAAACGTATTATGTTCGAGTATAATGACTTTTCTGGAGACAATCAGCTCTGTAGGAATCAGCATGAGTTTCGAAAAAGGCGATCGTGTGAAACCCAGCTCGCGCTGTTCGTCCACGAGACTCATAGGGCCATAGACACGGATTCTCAGGTAGATGCCGTGTTTTTTTTTACTTCTGCAAGGCGATTGATACAGTTCCCCACTGTCGTTTAACGCACAAAGCAAGAGCATACGCTCTATCAGACTAATTGTATGTTTGGATTGAGGAGTTCCTATATAGCAGAACGCAGAATGTCATTGTCAATGGAGAGAAGTCTTCAGAAGTGAGAGTGATGTCAGGTGTGCCACAGGGGAGTGTCGCGGGACCGTTACTATTGACAATATATATATATATATATATATATATATATATATATATATATATATATATATATATATATATATATATGTGTGTGTGTGTGTGTGTGTGTGTGTGTGTGTGGATATCATCGGAAGTTCACTGAGGCTTTTAGCGGATGATGCTGTAGTATATACAGAGGTTATAACAATGCAAAACTGTAAGGAAATGCAGGAGGATCTGCATCGAATTGACCCATGCTGCAGGGAATGGCAATTGAATCTCAATGTAGACAAGCTTAATGTGCTGCGACTATATAGAAAGAAAGATCCTTTATCATTTAGCTACATTGTAGCAGTTCAGCAAATGGAAGCAGTTAATTCCATAAATTATCTGGGAGTAAGCATTAGGAGTGATTTAAAATGGAACGACGATATGAAATTAATCGTCGATAAAGCAGATTCATTGGAAGAATCCTAAGGAAATGCAGTCCGAAAACAACGGAAGTAGGTTACAGTACACTTGTTCGCCTACTGCTTGAATACTGCTCCCCGATGTGGGATCCGTACCGCGTGCAGTTGATGGAGGAGGTAGAGAAGATCCAACGGACGCAGCGCGGTTCGTTACGGGATCTTTTAGTAATCATGAAAGCGTTACGAAGATGATGGTTATATTCCAGTGGAAGACTCTGCAAGACAGACGCTCTGACACTATTTTGTTGAGTTTTGAGAACATACATTTACCGAGGAGTCTAGAAGTTATATTGTTCCATCCTACGTATATCTCGGGAACAAATCACGAGGATAACATCAGAGAGATTAGAGCACACACAGAGGCATACCGAACAATACGTGTACCCTCCGCCACACACCGTTAGGTGGCTTGCGGAGTGTTGTGGATGAAAACAATAACACAAAAGAGAATAAAAGGATCCACAGTTTAAAATTAAAACTCCACTTACGAGGTGCACATTATTATTGACATCACAACACTGGCGCCGACGATTGTTCTGCCGCGCTCAGCGGGCACAAAAAGTTAAAAACACAGTGAACATCAAAGCACTACCATGGAGGTGTGGTTGAGCACACTACGGCACCTTGCTGCGGAGCGCAACGCTGCACACCTTGGAAGTTCGAGTCCTCCCTCGGGCATGGGTTTATTCGTTGCAGAGTAATTAATTTCCTTAGATTTACAAATATTTGAACTTTTTTTTTAATCATCAAAGCACTTTGCACGTTACACAACACTTACTAAAACAGCACTGCCACTGATGTTGGCCGGTCGATTGTAAATCTATCTGACCAAACTGCGTGGTCATCAGTCCGTAGGTTACAGACTACTTAAACTAAGGTAAACTAACCTAAGGACATCACACAGACCCATGCCCCAGGTAGGATTCGAACCTCCGACGGCGAGCAATAGCGCGCTCTGCAGCGAGGTGCCTTCCCATGCTCGGCTACTCCACTGCAGCGGGGGGGCGGGGGTGGGGGTCTGATCTACGAGGGAGCAGGGAGAGAGGAAACTGATCCAAGACATCCTTTGGTCGGACATGTGCCTCAATGGCCAAGACTGAGGTCAAGGAAAAGTTTCCTGCAGAAAACTACAGCAATTCGTGTACTCTCTAGAACTCGCAGAGAGGAGCTCTGGCGAGACTCTCTCTCTGAAGGAAATCAAATAAAGGTCAAGGTGGAACTAGCCGAAGGCTCACACCTGCCATATGGGACCTGAAAGACCTTAAACAGGCTGCGAGTTGGAGTGCCAAGATGAAAAACCAACCTCAAGAAGTGGGGTTTCAGCAGTGAGGATGAAATGTGTTCTCGTGGTGCCATGCAGGACGAACAACATCTATTCGTCTGCAAGAATCTACCGGCCGCGTGTACAACTGATGACTTAGCGGTAGCCAGTGAGACGGATGTCGGACACTTGCCAGGCTGGACTTTTGCCACGCTGGACATTTGCCACACCTGACCACAGACAAATATATACAGACGGGAAACCTCCGTAAGGGCTCGGACCCACGCTCCGAGGTGCGGGGCGGGGGGAGCTGAAGCAGTTCCGTAAGGTGTCCCATGATGGCGGTGCGATCAGAAGCAGCCCTTTAAAATAGCCAGAGCAGGCGGCAGGTAGCGGCTGCCCCACCACCACTTCTCCTCAAACGCCGGACACAGCCGTAGCCTCGTGGCAGGCGGTGAGAGCTCTCCCCTCAGCCTCCCCTCCACGCTACCCTCTGACGTGCGAGAGACACCCTCAGAAGTGCCTCTAGTGTAGTCTACCGGTACTAAGCCAGGGAACTACCAGACACCTGCTAGCATCTCACGGAACTACGAGGGGAGTGTAAGTCAGTGGTTTAGGAGGGGCTGCTTCTCTGTATATGTTACTCTGTGACCTGACCCTTCGCCAGGTAGTAGGATTAGCGGTCCCTAAGGCAAGGGACGACCTTCTCCGTACTCCTGCTGTTTGCTTCCAAACCTCCGTCTCCGATCTTACTTGATACAGTCCTTACGGAAGAGATCTTTTTCTTCGACATCTCACAGAAATGTACAACTTCTTTCCAATATCCCGAAATCTAAATATTTACAACTACTGGAAAACTAAAGCAATACTGTCGTTTATTTCAGTGTATAATTAGTTTTTCCATCACAAATATGGATCCATTCTCCCTCCGTCTATACGGTAGCTTTCTTGTACACTTACTGATTGCGATAGAAATATTCCATCGCTATGGAAGGAACACGGAAGCAACGACATAAATATAATTCGAATGTTCGCTGGTCATTCTAGCTGATCACTGTATTTGTACGTATATTAATAGTTTCAACTGCATTAAAAATAGAGTGGAAAGAAGAACGATACACTTCATAACTTTACTCTCTTGCGACGAAACATTAGTTAATAAAGTATATTGAGACAATGTTATAAACAATAACAGAAAATACATTTACTAAATAGAGATAAGAGCGTTTATGTCTGACAGGTCACCTAAAGTCGACATACAATTTTAAAATATTTGAAATAAGGAAATGAAGGAATATAGAATGTTATGCATGCAACGTAGACTGTTGTTCTACATTGTTTAGCTTTGGTATCTACTGAGTAGCAGAGGAAGCATCATAGTTTTTTAAGGGAAAAGCCATAATTCCTACGATCTGCACTATAAAAGAAACAAAAATCACAAAAGGAAATCGTAATGTAATTTGTGTACTAGCTCACAAGCGAAACTAAAGTCGATAGTTCCTGTGAGTTAGTATAAGCAGATGTTGTACTCGACAACCGGAATAAATTAATAACGGACTCCGTTTACCGACCCCCGCACTCTCATGATGCAGCCGCCGAACAGTTCATAAAAAACTTGTGTCTTATTACAAATAGGTAAGCTACTCATATAATTATAGTTGGCAGTGACTTAAATCTACCATCCGTATGTTGACAGAACTACACCTTCAGGTAGGGTGGCAGATAAATCTTCAGAAATTGTTCTAAATTCTTTTTTTTTTTTAATTATTTTGTACAACTAGTTCACGAACCCATTCAAATCGTAAATGGTTTCGAAAACACACTTGAGCTCTTAGTCACAAATACTACTGAGATCACGACGGATACAGGCATAAGTGAACACAAAATTGTATCAAGCTCAAATCCGTAACAAAGATATTTACCAAAACAAAATGCTAAATACATCTATAAAAAAAAAAAAAAAAAAAAAAAAAAAAAAAAAAAAAAAAAAAAAAAAGATAAATATTCGGTTGACATCTTACTACGAAACAGTCTCCAGTTTTTCTAAATTAACTTGGTAAGTGAAGACCATATGTGGCTTACATTCAAAGAAATAGTATCAACAGCACTGCAGGAATTCCTACCAAATAAATTAATAAGAGACTAAATTGGTCCGCCGTGGTACACAAAATAGCACCAAAAGCTTTTGCAGAAAATTTAGACGAATGCAAAATCCCCAAATTTGCCGAAGTTTTACTGAAGCTCGAAATTTAGCGCGGCCTTCAATGCGACATTCGTTTATTGGAAATGTGGCGGAAAATCCAAAGACATCCTGTCCTTTGCTATCTACACCTGCAGAAAGACTAAGTGAATGCCTCAGTGACCGGCGGCCAGTGCACACGTGACCAGCAGCAGCTCTACATTGTACGGTAACCGGCTTCTTAATAGAAGCGACTTATTTACATTTCGTGTGTGCTTTCTCTTGCAGCTCTTTATACTTTAGTGTGCTCGCGTGTTTGTTTATTAAGAATCGCGTTTATTTGTCAGCTCAGTTACTGAATTTTTTATTTATTAGCTCGCGTATATATTTTTCAGATTCGCCGTTAATAAACAGTTCAGCGTTAGGTTTATACTTTACAAAGCTCACTGTTTATCAAACTACTGAGTCCTCTGACGTACTTACTTTGAAGAAACAAAGGTTTTTAGAATGGCTAGGAACTGTGACTGCTGCGAACGGATGGAGGCAGAGTTGGTGACTCTTCGCTCGCAGCTTCAGGCGGCGTTGGCTTCGCTGGCAACGCTTGAGACTGCGGTGGGTGGGCGCCGCTGTTGTGGGCCGCTCGCGGGGGTACAGCAGACGCCCTGTGCGTCTGTTGTGCCCTCCGATCGGCCTGCGGCTGTGGCCAGCCCGCTCACTGCCCGCGAGGAGGTAGCCCCCCAATCCGTGGTGGATTGGGAGATCCCTTCAGCGCGTGTCAGGCGGCGTAAGACTTCCCGGGGGACCGAAGTGGAGGCCTCCCCGGTTAGTCTTGCCAACAGATTCGAGGCGCTGTCTGTGGCAGGGGATGTTCCTGATGCGGATGGTGTCGCTTGTCCTGTACTCGCCCCTCTGCCTTCAAGATCCGGGCACTCACAGAGGGTGGGTTTGTTGGTAGTTGGGAGCTCCAACGTTAGGCGGGTAATGGAGCCCCTTAGGAAAATGGCTACTAGGGAGGGGAAGAATTCCAATGTGCACTCCGTGTGCATACCGGGGGGAGTCATTCCGGATGTGGAACGGCTCCTTCCGGATGCCATGAAGAGCACAGGGTGCAGCCAACTGCAGGTGGTGGCTCATGTTGGGACCAATGATGTGTGTCGCTTTGGATCGGAAGAGATCCTCTCTGGTTTTGAGCGGCTATCAGAAGTGATTAAGACTGCCAGTCTTGCTTGCAAGATGAAAGCGGAGCTCACCATCTGCAGCATTATCGACAGGACTGACTGCGGACCTTTGGTTCAGAGTCGAGTGAAGGGTCTGAATCAGAGGCTCAGACGGTTCTGCGACCGTGTCGGCTGCAGATTCCTCCACTTGCGCCAAAGGGTGGTGGGTTTTCGGGTTCCGCTAAATAGGTCAGGAGTCCACTACACTCAGGAAGCGGCTACACGGGTAGCGGGGGCTGTGTGGCGTGGACTGGGCGGTTTTTTAGGTTAGATGGCCTCGGGAATACACAAAATGGGTTTCAGTCTCAAAGGGGGCAGGTCAGACACGGGAAGAAAGTAGACATAAAAACCATTGGTGTAACAGCTGTAAATTGTCGTAGCTGTGTTGGGAAAATTCCAGAGCTCCAAGCGCTGATAGAAAGTACTGAGGCACAAATCGTTATAGGTTCTGAAAGCTGGATGACGCCTGAGATAACTTCGGCCGAAATTTTTTCAAAGGGCCAAATGGTCTTCAAAAATGATAGAATAAATAAAACAGGGGGTGGCGTGTTTATTGCTGTTACAAACGGTTTATCCTGCAACGAAATTGAGGAAGATACTTCCTGTGAATTGGTCTGGGTAGAGGTTATACCTGACCACCGAAATAAATTAATAATTGGATCTTTTTATCGGCCCCCTGACTCAGACGATGTGGTTGCAGAAATGTTCAAAGAAAGCTTGAATCATATTTCAAATAGGTATCCGAAGCATACTGTTATAATCGGTGGCGACTTTAATTTACCCTCGATATGTTGGCATAATTACGTATTCAAAACCGGGGGCAAGTATAAAACATCGTCCGAACTAGTTCTGAATGCTTTTTCTGAGAACTACTTCGAACAGTTAGTTCATGAACCCACTAGAATAGTACTCTTGATCTCCTAGCAACAAATAAACCCGAGATAGTAAAGAGCATCAAAACAGATACAGGGATTAGCGAACATCGAGTTGTAGTAGCGAGACTGAATATCGAAATTCCCAAATGCACCAAAAATAAACGAAAAATATATCTATTCAATAAAGCAGATAAAAATTCGCTTCACGCTTTCCTGAGTGATAGTCTCCAGTCCTTCAAAACTAAAAATGCGAGTGTAGATCAGTTGTGGCTTACTTTCAAAGACATAATATCAGTAGCAATCGAGAGATTTATACCAAATAAATTAATAAAAGTGGGGGCTGATCCCCCGTGGTACACAAAACAGGTCAGATCACTGTTGCAGAAACAAAGAAAAACGCATGCAAAATTTAAAAAGACACAGAATCCGCAAGACTGGCAATCTTTTACTGAAACTCGCAACCTAGCGCGGACTTCAATGCAAGAATCTTATAGTTGTTTCCACAACGAAATCCTGTCTCGTAATCTTGCAGAAAATCCAAAGAAATTCTGGTCATATGTGAAGTACACTAGCGGCAAAACACAAACAATACCTTCAATACGCGATAGCAATGGTAATACTACCGACGACAGTACTGCTAAGACAGAATTACTAAACACAGCTTTCCGAAATTATTTCACCAAAGAAGACGAAGTGAACACTCCAGTATTCAATCCAAGAACAGCTGCCAGCATGCAAAACTTAGAAGGTAGATGTTCCTGGAGTAGTAAAACAACTTAAGTCACTAAACAAAAATAAATCTTCCGGGCCAGATTGTATACCAACTAAATTCCTCTCAGAGTATGCTGATGCAATAGCTCCGTACTTAGCTATAATTTACAACCGATCACTCAGCGAAAGATCCGTACCCAAAGACTGGAAAGTTGCCCAAATTACTCCAATATTCAATAAAGGCAATAGGAGTGATCCCCAAAATTACAGGCCTATCTCAATGACGTCGATTTGCAGTAGGATTTTGGAACATATACTTTGTTCGAATATTATGTACTACCTCGAAGAGAACGACCTATTAACCAATAGTCAGCACGGATTCAGAAAGTATCGCTCTTGCGAAACACAGCTTGCCCTTTATTCACATGAAGTGTTAAGTGCCATCGACAAGGGATCTCAAATCGATTCCATATTTCTGGATTTCCGGAAGGCTTTTGATACTGTACCCCACAAGCGGCTTCTAATGAAATTGCGTGCTTATGGAATATCTCCCCAATTGTGCGATTGGATTCACGATTTCCTGTCAGAAAGGACACAGTTCGTTGTAATTGACGGTAAGTCATCGAGTAAAACAGAAGTGATATCTGGCGTTCCACAGGGAAGCGTTATTGGTCCCCTACTCTTCCTCGTGTTTATAAACGAGTTAGGAGATAATCTGAATAGCTCCCTTAGACTGTTCGCGGATGATGCTGTCGTTTATCGGTTAGTGAAGTCAACAGAGGATCAAAAGCAACTGCAAAGCGATTTAGACAAAATTTCTACTTGGTGCGAAAATTGGCAATTGACACTAAATAAAGAAAAGTGTGAAGTAATACACATGACCACTAAAAGAAATCCGCTGAACTTCAATTACGCGATAAATCAGTCAAACCTTAAGGTCGTAAATTCTACCAAATACCTAGGAGTTACAATTACGAACAACTTTGACTGGAGAGAACACATAGAAAATATTGTGGGGAAGGCGAACCAAAGGTTACGTTTCATTGGCAGAACGCTTAGATGATGCACCAGCTCCACCAAAGAGACTGCCTACATCACACTTGTGCGTCCTTTCTTGGAGTACTGTTGCCCCTTGTGGGACCCTCACCAGATGGGACTGACGGAAGATATTGAGAAGGTTCAGAGAAGGGCAGCTCGTTTTGTTTTATCACGTTACGGGGGGGGGGGGGGGGTAAGCGTCACGGAAATGTTGCACGAATTGGGGTGGAAATCATTAAAAGAAAGACGTTATTCATTGCGGCGTGATCTGTTTGCCAAGTTTCAATCACCGACTTTTAGTTGTGAATGTGAAAATATTTTGCTAGCACCCACCTACTTAGGGAGACATGACCATCCCAATAAAATAAGAGAAATCAGATCGAAAACGGAACGATTTAGGTGTTCTTTCTTCCCGCGCGCTATTAGAGAATGGAACGGTAGAGAAAAGTTATGAAGGTGGTTAATGAACCCTCTGCCAGGCACTTAAATGTGATTTGCAGAGTATCTATGTAGATGTAGATGTATATTGCACGATAGCGACGGTAATATTACTGATGACAGTGCCACTAAAGCGGAGTTATTAAATGCAGTTTTCCGAAATTCTGTTACCAAAGAAGACAAAGTGAATATTCCACAATTCGAAATGAGAACTGCTGCAAACATAACATTGAAGAAGATACCCTTGGTGATGCAAAGCAAATAATTCTATCAAATAAGTGATGTTGCAGACGAAACGATCAAATATATTTTCAAAGAGTTTCTAATAGATAAGAAAAAGACGTCTAATATTTAGCATTAGAAGTAAGTGTGTGAGGTAAAAATCGTAGAGGGAGACAGAGGAACGAATGCAGTAAGCAGATTTAAAAGGATGTAGGTTGCCGAACGTTATCTCAGATGAAGAGCCTTGCACAGGACAGGGTAGCGTGGAGAGCTGCATCAAACCAGTCTGCGGACTGAAGACCACAACACCAACAACAACAACATTTGTTTATGATATTTTTTGTAAGAATTATTTTTGAACCGTAAGCTCCTTGCCTTGTTTCAATAGCTTTTACCGGCCTGATTAAAGATAATCAATAACATGGCGAGAAACTTTAATTTTTGAGGACTACAGCTAAATGTACTTTATGAGATCTGCATCTACTATAAATTTATTTCTATCCTTGTCTAAGTTTGGAGATATGGCAATTATTTCAACACTATAGCTGCCGAACTTGTCAACCTTAGGAGCAGATCTGTTTTAGGGTGTCTCTTTTAGGTGCATTTCAGAAGTTCAGATTCTTTTTAAAACCTAAAGTGTATCATATCAGTACAACAAAAACGATAATTTTAATGGCTATTTGCGGCTCTGAAGTTACACGAAATAATTTTAGAACTCACAATCTTTGATGGTATGACCATAATATTAGAAGGTAGAAAAAATTCTCTTAACATGTAAACTATTGGAGCTTTTACTTAAGTACGAAATTGCACATTGAAAAGAGGTAGATGTAACTATGAATTCTGGTTGCAGGAGGATCATTTGAGTGATGTTTAATGTATTTGCTTTGTTGAGTCAAATTTCATTGCCACGCTAGTGAAGCGAACTGGGACAAGCTAGTTTCATCATTAATCTATTTAAGGATACTGAGGTCTGATAGACACTTTTTACTTTTACAACTAATAAAGGTCGCATCGTTAGGTGGTCCTCACAGATGTTCTCTAAGTTCAATACTTCTCTGTGCTTCGAAAGCAGCTTTTCCTTGAAATGATTCTATTTTCGGCGTAAGCACATCCACACCTTATTATCGCGTAACCAATGTAATGGGCAAAAGGCAAGCCCTTGGCCATTGCAATAACTTCCATACTGATGGTCACACTATGAAATGCGGAAGCGACCAGTGTGCAGATGTCCGAACGACTGGTGGTGGAAAGGGGGGGGAGGAGGAGGAGGAGGAGGAGGAGGAGGAGACAGGGGCACCCGACCACAGACAAATATATACAGACGGGATACCTCCGTAAGGGCCCGGTCCCACACTCAGGGGTGGGGGGGCGGGGGTGCTGAAGCAGTTCCGTAAGATGTCCCATGATGGCGCTGCTGTCAGATGCAGCCCTTTAAACTGGCCAGAGCAGGCGGAGGGTAGCGGATGTCCCCACCACCACCTCCCCTCAAACGCCGGCACGCCAGACACAGCTATGGCCTTGTGGCTGGCGGCACGAGTTTTCCCCTTAGCCTCCCCTCCACGCCACCCTCTGAAGTGCCTCTAGTGTGGTTTACGAGTACTAAGCCAGGGAACCACCTGACACCTGCTAGCATCTTACGGAACTATGATGGGAGCGTAAGACAGTGGTTTGGGGGGGGGGGCTGCTTCTCTGTATATGTTACTCTGTGACCCGACTCTTCGGAGCAGGTAAAAAATATATATATATATATATATATATATATATAAGTTCTGCTGTGATTAAATACCTAGTTGGTTTGTATTTATTCCATATCCTGGACACGAAAAATAAATAAATAAATTTACTTTTGTACAAGGTGTGTGCTTAATTTGGTCTCCCCACATTTATTTGGCTCGTTATTTTACTGAATAGATTATGATTTTGAAGCATCAAACCTCTGTTCTATGATTTATTGCCCCCTGTCCCATGTTTAACTATCTATTAATTCATATTTTAACATTGATATTGTGTTTGTTACTACGTTGGCTGCTCCCTTAAGGAGTGTATTCTAACTTGAGAAAATCCAAACATAAAATCATCACCGGAATGAAAATGCAAATACTAAATTCACACTGTATTACTCCAGTTCTGTAAATTAAGAAACACTTCGTCTCACATAGTGAAAGAATTACTCAAGAAAACTATCACTAAAAAAACAAGACTGCGTGATCACAAAGAAAGCAAAGTTCTAACAGCATGCCTTTCCCTCAGCATGATTCGGCGAAGTACTTACTCCCACAGTCGCAGCAAGAGTGAGGCTCTCAGGCCACGGAATAAACCTTTCCCCGCCACACACCAGATGTAAAGTGAGCTAAAAACGACGCAGAGTGCGTTCAGATCTTCCTGTCTACCAACCCTTGCTACCTGGCGATTCCCTCTACATCCGCTCCCAGAGAGGTTTCCTGTCACCTCCTTCGTCCAAGATTAGGTTTGTACAACACTAACAACACGGCCACCTCGCCATCTTGCCAGCACAGACAACAAAGCCATGCGTTCTTAACTACAGCAAAACGAGGCCTAGGGCGTGAGGCGGCGACTGTAAGCCATTGCGCGGCAGTCAGTCAATATTAAAAGCAAACTTCCACATTCATACGAACACATAAGTTCAATCACACGGGTGGAAACATATTTAAATTTGGGGCACTGATCAATAATAAAAATAAAATAATTAACACATAAATTGATTTCATTAATAATGCAGAAACACTTTAGGTTAATGAATAAATCAAAATGGAACACGACCACACATTCAGTGGACGTGTTTCAAAGAGGACACTGATTTTTAGCAACTGATGCTAGATTACCGAAAGAAGCATTCTACTCGATCATAATCTACTGCGAGGAGACGATTTTAATGACATTGGAGATATTTGTTTTGTACAAACAGGACTTTTAGTGACACAGTAGACATTGTGGACGTGCGTGTCTGACAGTGAAGACATACAGTTCTTTTAAAGAAGCAGGCACTGCTCTTTCGCAACAAGACGTTTTTTGCTGTTGTCACAATTACTGACCAGAACTAACTAAATGCATCTGTTTGTTTACTTATGACAGCCGAGCTAGGTAGTCAACGCTCCTGATCATGAGAGCAGCCTGTTATAACAGTCTGTTGTAGAGGATAGTGGACGGTTAGAGTCCCCATGTCCGGCTGGAAAGGAGTCAAGGAGTCGTTTATACATCTACATACATAATCCGCAATTCACTGTAAGGTGCTTGGCGGAAGGTACACTGTACCACTACTAGGCATTTCCTTTCCTATCCCACTCCCAAATGGAACGAGGAAAAAAAGAATACCTATATGCCTCCGTACGAGCCCTAATTTCTCTTATCTTGTCTTTGTGATCATTACGCGAAATGCAAGTAGGCGGCAGCAAGATCGTACTACACTCAGCTTCAAATTCCGGCCCTCTAAATGTACTCAACAGAAATTCACGAAAGGAACTTCGTCTTTCTTCCAGCGATCCCCAATTGAGTTGCCGGAGCATTTCCGTGACACTCGCGCATTGGTCGAACATACCGGTAAGAAATCTAGCTGCTCGCCTCTGAACCGCCTCTATGTCTTCCTTTAAACTGATGTGCTGCGGGTCCCAAACACTTGAGCAATACTCAAGGCGTGGTCCTACAAGCGTTTTATACGCGGTCTCCTTTACAGGTGAAGTACATCTTCCCAAAATTCTCCCAATAAACCGAAGTCGGCTGTCCGCCTTACTCACGACTGTCCTTACATGCTCGTTCCATTTCATATCGCTCTGCAATGTTACCCCTAGATATTTGAACGACGTGACAGCATCAAGAAGCTCACTACTAATGCTGTATTCGAACATTATGGTATTGCTTTTTCTACTCATGCGCATCACCTTACATTTTTCTACATTGAGAGCTAGCTGCCATTCTTCGCACCAACTAGAAATTTTGTCTAAGTCATCCTGTATACTATTACAGTCAGTTATAGACGACACACTCCCATACACCACAGCATCATCAGCAAACAGCCGCAAATTACAACTTACTCTGTCCATCAGATCATTTATATAGATAGAAAATAATAGCGGTCCTATTACACTCCCCTGGGGCACACCTGACGATACACTCGTCTCTCATGTACACTCGCCATCGAGAACAACATACTGCGTTCTATTACTTAGGAAGTCTTCCAGCCAGTCACAAATCTGTGAACCTATTCCATAAGCTCGTATCTCCCTTAGCAGTCTGCAGTGTGGCACCGTGTCGAACGCCTTTTTGAAGTCGAAAAAAAAAAAAAAAAAAACCACAATCCGCCTGTTGCCTTTCATCCATTTGTTGTATGGCTTTGCGATTGGGAGTCCAGGGCAAGATCAAGATATTTCAAGGTGGGGTTGGGCGGATAGGGTGGTCGTTGCGTAGTGTAGTCGGAAGGAGTGGGTGATATGATCCGTGAGAATAGCCTGAGATTTATCGGGATTCACTGAAGGAACACCAAGAGGGTGCTCTGAGATGAGGTGTTGGAAGGATAGGGCGGTATCTAGGGAGGCGGTCTCATCAGCATATTGCCGCGAGAGACCACGAACACCAACTGCCGGCGTGGCGCAGGGGATAGCGTCACGGACTGCGGAGCAGAAGGACGCCGGTTCAATCCCGGCAAAAAATTTTTTTTTTGTAATTGACAATTCCAGAAGGTTCTACATCTTTCTTATGTTCACTTGTAAATTCTACTTGTTTCTTATGTTAACTGTTCTTCTAATTTCTGGTAAATTCTGTCTGTGTATAAATAGCAGAGCACTCTGCCTGAGAGGCAGTCAGTGCTGCGTGTATGTTGAGTTCGTAATAAACGTGCTTTCAGTATAAGTGCTGTGTTTAGTTGCCTTCGAAGTCAAGCCTGCTTCCATTGCAACGCGACATTGTTTGGTGGAGGCGCCGGTTACACTGTGCAACAGCTCCATCACTGTGGCTCCGATTAGGCAACGTAAAAGCCGTCGCTTACACGGACTGGAACCGGAATACAAGGGATACACCGAGTACGTCCTTCCAAGAGTCCGTATCATCAGACGAACTATGGAAACGAAACCAGCAGTAAGCCAGCTACACATCAGGCACCCGTCGGTGTTCTCTGGAGACGCTGGACAGGATCCAAACAAATGGCTAAAAGGGTTCGACCGAGTCGCCAAGTACAACAGGTGGGATCATACGATGTGCTTGGCCAACGTTTACTTCTACCTGGATGGAACAGCCCAGGATTGGTTCGACAACAACGAAGACAAGTTGAATGACTGGGAGACGTTCCAGGAAGAACTTAAGAAGACGTTTGGAGACCGCCAGCGACAAATCCGCTCGGCGGAAGAACATCTGAAGAACCGGGCCCAACGACATGGTGAGCCGACACAATCGTACATACAGAATGTTTTGGCCCTGTGTAACATAGTGAATCCGAACATGACTGAGGCGGCCAAAATCACGCACCTGATGAAGGGAATTGCAGAAGATATGTACCAAGCTCTTCTGATAAAAGACGTCGCTACGAAAGAAGAGTTCATCAAGTGGTGCCAGCGTATTGAAGAGATGCAACAAAGGAGGGTTGGACGCAAGAAGTATGACAGACTCCCAAATGTAGTCCCTATGGCCGTTGTGGAAGACCAGCAGGACTTCGCTTCTCTCATACGACAAATCGTGAAAGAAGAATTACAACAGTGCATGGCAGCCGGGACTATTAGACCGAGCGAGCATCAGATTATGGCCATGGATGTGAGCCCTGTAAATCGCGAGGTAGCCGACGCCGCTGAGGACGAGGTTTTTCAAACATTAGCTCCTGTCTGCCCCGTCAATTGCACCCGACGTGAAGACTGGCGTCGCCCTGCTATGACTTACGCTGCAGCTGCCAAACAGCAGCCCATGAACCGACCGACGCGATCACAGCCAACTCCCCCGGTAACTATGCCGCCCCGCAGAAGAACAGACGTCTGGAGGACAGAAGACAACACACCACTGTGTTTCCACTATGGACGCCCTGGACATGTCGTACGCTACTGCAGAGAGAGGAGGCGAGTATTCGATGATTATTTTGCCGCAAGACGTCAGCCGTCGGAGCAGTTCTATCCAAGGCAGTCACCTGCTGATGAGTTCAGTCGACCTATGGGAAGAAACCCATCGTCGTATCCTAGACGAGGTCGCTCCCCGACACGCCGCAGCCGTTCACCGTCGCCGTAGAGAGGTACCAGCCGCTCCCCTAGCCGCCGCGCCCAGGAAAACTAAGCGAGGCGACCATCTACGGAGGTGAGGCCGCCGCAGATGAAAATCCTCCATGGACGATAGTCGCCAAGATGTCGGGAAATCTCATTGACGTCATAATCGACGGCCAACCTGTCCGGGCACTTGTTTATTCAGGAGCCTCTTTTTCTGTATTATCGGGAAATTGCCGCCACACACTAAAGAAGACAATGTTCTGTGATACGGGAGCAACTGTGCTGAAGGTCGCGAATGGAAAGTACGTCCATCCAGCAGGAACTTGTGTCGCAAGAATAACCATCAACAACAGGACGCAGCCGTTTGAATTTGTTGTGTTAACAGAATGTAGTCACAATGTCATCCTCGGATGGGACTTCCTTCAGGCATCCCAAGCTATCATTGACTGTGGAAGATCTGAGCTACAAATTGAAGAAGTTGTTCCACCGGATACACGTAATACAGAATTTTCTGGGAAGCTGTTCGTCGTTGACAATGTGACGATACCGCCGTTGACAATGAGAAGAGTTGCAGTCACAAACACAGATGACTGGTTAAACTGTGAAGTTCTTGTTGATAGTAAAAAGTTTATGAGGCTCACAAAAGAAATTTACATACCAGCGACTATCATAAGCATTACCGGTGATCAAGGAGAGATTTGGATCACAAATTGTCACGAGCAGTCACAACTTATCCCCAAGGGAATGTGTATCGGGACAGCTGAACCAATCCAGGATGGTGAGCTCAATGTCATCAATGAAGACCCATGCCCTGCCGTTAGTACAGACAACACGCTGGAGGAAACAAACGTGGATCTGCCAATAGGGCCTGGACTGACCACGGAACAACGCCAGCGGGTGTATACTACGCCAATTTTCGGGTGCATTAACACCTCAGCAGGGGAAAAGTCAGACGAAACGGCCCACGATAAAGCACCGTATCAATACTGGGGATCAACCGCCAATTAGCCAGCGTTCGTATAGAGTGTCGCCAGCTGAAAGACGGATAATTCGGCAGGAAGTGGAGAAGATGTTGCGAGATGACATTATTCAACCTTCGGAGAGTCCTTGGTCGTCTCCGGTGGTCCTCGTAAAGAAGAAGGATGGCATGTGGCGATTCTGTGTCGACTATCGGCGGCTGAACAGAATCACAAAGAAAGATGTCTACCCACTGCCGCGTATTGACGACACCTTAGACTGCTTGAAAGGAGCTACATACTTCTCAACTATGGACATGCAGACAGGTTACTGGCAAATCGAGGTTGACGAAGCTGACAGGGAGAAGACGGCTTTTATTACACCTGACAGCCTTTATGAATTTAAAGTAATGCCATTTGGATTATGTAATGCTCCAGCCACATTCGAACGCATGATGGACAACTTGCTTCGACACCTTAAGTGGACGACGTATCTATGCTATTTAGATGACATTGTCGTTTTCTCGAAAACATTTGAAGAACATCTGAGTCGCCTGTCAACTGTGTTGAAGTGTGTTCAGGCTGCAGGTCTCCGCCTCAATCCAAAGAAGTGCCTCTTCGTCGCCAAAGAGGTAAAAATCCTGGGGCACCTAGTCAACGGAGATGGTGTTCGTCCTGATCCAGATAAAGTAAAGGCAGTCACAGAATTTCCAACTCCTCAGCACATTCGTGATGTGAGAAGTTTTCTCGGGCTGTGCTCATACTACCGACGTTTCATAAAAGGATTTTGTAACAAAGCACGTCCATTACAAGAACTTCTGCAGGGAGACGCCAAATTTTACTGGGATGAGACAAAAGAAAGATCTTTCCTGGCACTTAAGGAGGCTCTAACTTCCGCACCAGTGTTAGCCTTGTACGACGAGAATGCAGAAACGGAACTTCACACAGACGCCAGTGGCTATGGGATTGGTGCAGTGCTTGTACAAGTTCAGGAAGGTGCCGAAAAAGTGATAGCCTATGCGTCAAGAGTAATCTCAAAGTCCGAGATAAACTACTCTACAACTGAAAAAGAATGTCTCGCGGTTATCTGGGCTTTCAACAAGTTCCGGCCGTATTTATTCGGCAAACCATTCACCGTCGTGACAGATCACCATTCTTTGTGTTGGTTGACTAGCTTGAAGGATCCATCAGGTCGACTAGCAAGATGGGCATTAAGACTCCAAGAGTACGATGTCACAGTGGTATTCAAGAACGGGCGCAAACACAAGGATGCCGACTGCCTTTCGAGGAATCCATTAGTGGAACACAACAGCATTAATGAAATTTCGGCTCTCACTGAATTAGATGATGTTACAGCTGAACAGAGAGAAGATCCAACACTATTAAAAATGATAGAGGCCTTGGAGAAAGGAGAACCGACCAATGGAGAGTTCCAACTTATAAACGGAACATTGTACAAGAGCAACTACGATCCACTGGGCCCCAAATGGCTACTTGTTGTTCCAGCTCATCTCCAGCCAGCTATTCTCAAATACTTCCATGATGCTCCAATATCCGGTCATCTGGGATTCGTGAAGACCCTAGACAGAATCAGACGCAGGTATTACTGGAAAGGTCTCTACCGATCTGTCAAGCACTATGTGAGTCACTAGCGAAGGAAACATGTGCCGCAATTAGCTCCAGGACATCTCGTACCGATTCCGCCGGCAGCAGCTCCAGTCCACCGAGTTGGGGTCGATCTTTTAGGGAGGTTCTCGAAGTCGACAACCGGTAACCGTTGGATAATAGTCTGCACTGACTACCTCACACGCTACGCTGTCACCAAATCTGTGCCGACTGCGGAAGCTCCAGAGATCGCAAAATTCCTTGTAGAAGACATTATTTTGAAGCACGGAGCACCACGTGTCATGATATCTGATCGTGGAAAAGTATTCCAGTCAAAACTAGTATCAGAGGTAATGTCACGGTGCAACATTGTCCACAGAATGACAACTGCATACCATCCTCAGACAAATGGTCGTACGGAACGTTTTAACAAAACGTTAGCCGACATGCTGTCGATGTACGTCGATGTTGAGCAGAAGGATTGGGATACAATTCTGCCAGTGGTGACATTTGCTTACAATACCGCAAGACAAGACACCACAGGCTTCACTCCGTTTTTCCTGCTCCATGGCCGTGAAGCTGAGACGACAATGGATACACTGTTCCCGTTCCAACCGGACGACACTCAGGATGACTATGTTAAACAGCTCATCACCAGGGTCGAAGAAGCAAGACAGCTGTCTCGCATACGGACACTGGACGCCCAGGAGAAGGACCGTCAGCGGTATAACGACAAGCACCGACCGCCTGACAGACGTCACATACGAAGTTGAGGATGATGAGCGGTCGTCGAAACGTCAAAAACGAAGAGACATTGTTCACGTCCTGCGCATGATGCCTTACTACGATCCTGAAGAACAGGTAGACGACAATGGCTTCTTGTTCAAGGACTTTAAGGACGGTAATGTTCCTGATGAAGCCATGACAGGAACGTCCGTCGTCGATAATCGCGGAGAAGGGAAGGATTCTCTTGAACTGTCATACAGAGGACCCATGACACGGTCAAGATCCAGGACATTGCAGCTGGCTCCACAGGGATCATAACAGCGGGTCGTTGTTTCTCCAGGAGAGGGGGCAATGCCGCGAGAGACCACTGCCTACGTGGCGCAGGGGATAGCGTCACGGACTGCGGAGCAGAAGGTCGCCGGTTCAATCCCGCCCACCGGCAAAAATTTATTTCTTTGTAATTTAACTTTTTTAATACAAATAAACAATCCCTGAGACGGATTTTCGTCTGAATTATGTCAAAGACATTATTGATAAATATGAAGCAATGAATTAAAATTTTTGGTGCGGCCGGGAATCGAACCCGGATCTCCATGCTTACTAGGAAGACTTCTTAACCGTTAAACCACCACACCACTAACGATTAGAGCGCCTTGGAATAGTCTAAGCACGTCACAAACTTTAATTCAGCTTCTGTGTTCCAAAGATAATTGACACTACTGCCAAGGCTCTCCATGCAGCGGAATAGTACCTCGGCAATGGACATGGTGGAACAATCCTGTTTTAGGTGATAAAAATATCAATTTAATACAAACAAACAATCCCTGAGACGGATTTTCCGCTGCATGGAGAGCCTTGGCAATAGTGGCAACTACCTTTGGAACACAGAAGCTGAATTAAAGTTTGTGACGTGGAAGGAAATCGTGCTTAGACTATTCCAAGGCGCTTTAATCGTTAGTAGTGTGGTGGTCAAACTATTAAGACGTCTACCTAGTAAGCATGAAGGTCCGGGTTCGAGTCCCGGCTGCACCACAAATTTTAATTCATTGCTTCATATTTATCAATAATTATTAACTTATTTCTATTGTCAGGTATAACCTCTACACATTTCAACTCACAGGAACTACGCATTTCCGATTTTGCAACAGGATAAACTGCTTGTGACAGCAATAAACATCCCACAACTTCAGCTATCCTTTCTGAACACCATTCGTTCCTTTCTAAAAATTTCAGTTGAATGTACATTCGGCTTTAGCCTGCTTTCGCTAACTATAGTGATTTGTACTTCGGTACTTTCTGTTTGCACTTGGAGCTTTGATACTTTTCCCACACATTTCTGACAGTTTACAACTGTAAGCCCAATGGTCCTTAAATTTCTGATCGTCCTCTCTGTGACCTTTACCCTTGGTAACCATTTTCATGTGTTCCCTCTTATCTATAAACAGCCCAATTCAGCCACACATCCCCTCCACTAGCCGCTTCCTGCGTGTAGTGGATGCCTGATCTATCACTTCAGATAGCCGACTAAGCCCGGAGGGAACCTCTTGCGATCCAAAGTGAAACATATTTCTGCTACTGACATGAGCAGTTGCCTGCACTTGGTGGTCTCCTTGGCGCCCGTATAGACCTTTTCCAAATCTTGAATGAAGCCACCGAGTATGCAGACGTAGTGCATAGAGGATTTCTTCCCCCCCCCCCCTCATAGCGGATCCTGTTACCTGCCTAACGTACAACCAATCTGGCCCACTGTAATGGCCACAGTCACAGACAAATATATACAGACGGAAAACCTCCGTAAGGGCCCGGTCCCACGCTCAGGGGTGCGGGGCGGGGGGTGCTGACGCAGTTCCGTGAGATGTCCCATGATGGCGCTGCGGTCAGAAGCAGCCCTTTAAACTGGCCAGAGCAGGCGGAGGGTAGCGGCTGTCCCCACCACCACCTCCCCTCAAACGCCAGCAAGTCGGACACAGCCATGTCCTCGTGGCAGGCGGCAGGAGCTCTCTCCTCAGCCTCCTCTCCACGCTACCCTCTGATGTCAGAGAGGCACCCTCAAAAGTGCCTCTAGTGTGTTCTACCGGTACTAATCCAGGAAACCGCCTGACATGTGCTAGCATCTTACGGAACTACAAGGGGAGTGTAGGACAGTGGTTTAGGGGGAGCTGCTTCTCTGTATATGTTACTCTGTGCCATGGTCTTGCAGGCTGAGAGATGACCACAGGACAAGAGACTCGGATTCAGAACACAGACTGGCTCAGACATCTCCTAAAAAGTCTGTTGGTAAAACAAACTCGGAAGACCTATCGGGATGTCTTTCGCTGCCTGCTGTGCAGATTTTTTTTAAATTTTATTTATTTATTTATTTTAGGGTGGTCGATGAGGGATGGAGAGGATAAGAAAATAACAGAAAAATAAATTATGACATGTAGTTAACTTGTGAACATGTTCATAGTAACTTACCCGCATTCCTATTTTCTTATTCATTATCTACTACTGTGTTACCACCAACTGATTTTGTATTTATAACTCTGTGTAGTCACCTGACCAGAAATCTTGTTCATTCTGCCACCCAACTTCGCTAATCCCCACCATATCTAACTTTAACTTATCCATTTCTCTTTTCAAATTTTCTACCTTACCTACGCGATTAAGGGTTAGAACATTCCACGCTTCGACCTGTAGAATGCCCTTTTTGTTTTTCTTGATGACGACATCCTCCTTAGTAGTCCACGTCCGAAGATCCGAATGGGAGACTATTATAGCTCCGGAATATTTTACCCAAGAAGACGCCATAATCATATATTCATACAGTAGAGCTCGGGAAAAGTAACGACTGTAGTTTCCCCTTGTTTTCAGCCGTTCGTATTAAGTGCATGGCAAAGCCATGTTAGCTGATGTTACAAGGCCAGCTCAGTCGATCATCCAGACTGTTGCTCCTGTAACTACTAACATATTTAGAATGGTAGCTTGATTTGTCTTTTCAAAATTATACGCTTCGCTTAGAGTGAGACTGCTTTCACTTTTTAATAGAAAGTGCGTCTGATTTTCTTCTTATTTTCAGATGTTCTATTTTCTAGCTTTAATAAATGACACTGTGACATATGGGAATGCAATGCATTCCTCGTGCGATCCACTCTGTCAGGCTAAATCTTTCAAAATACCTATGACGCCACCACTCACTTCCGGTGAGGAAATGTCTTATCTTCATTTCTGAAACAAATAAGTTTTACTTAAATTGTGATTGGGTATTCCTCAATACAATGCGACATGTCATCCCCTAGAAATTACGTGTCAATAAAGTACATACATTCTTACCATTTCGCTACTCAGATGTTTAAGGAATTGCCCGTGCTGTTATTTAAATTATGAAAGTGGTGGTTCAATTTCCTTTGTTGGGTTAACAGTGTAACGAAATAATTGAGCACTAAAATTTGCATGCAATCTTGAGACTCACGCGCTTACAAATAGAGGATGTAGTACGTCACACACACCCATCAATTTGATTTAGTGTTCCATGGTTACGAAGGTTGTCATTGTCGAAACATTCCCGTCGTGATGTGGTAGCACAACGTATGTGGTTCTGTCAATGAGAAGTGAATAGCAAAATATCTTTCCACTTTTCGTAAATATTGAAGGAGCATATTGTGCAAAGCGCCATTCAAAACGAAACTACACTCGAAAGTTTATCAAACGAAAAACCGGTTCCCGTTGGTTTTACTCAAAAGATAATTCTAGAACCATAGTTTTTCGTGACGATAAAGTCGGCCAGAAGGTTTGTTATACACGATGTAATGCGGCATTTCTAACCACCTATCGCCAGAGTGCCGCATTAAGATAGTTACTTATCGTAAAACATATATTACTGGCGAGTGAACAATTTGCTTGTCATGGGAACAGCTCGGACGTCTGCGATAGCAGCCACTCTGGCGTAACCCTCGTCCTTCACAGTGTGCTTTCGAGAAGTCACGCCTTCCTTCTCCTCCTACAAGAATCGTCCCTCTCAAATGCCGTCTATAAAGGCATGAGAATATAATATGTCTTACTGATGTGTCGTTACCTGCATCTCTGTATTCGTCGTGGCATATTTTGCACTAGATCATCAAGAGACTGTTGATCCATATTTTCCTCCGCCTCAAATCGGTTGATGGGTCTCTCGTCCAGAAACAGTCCTTTTCAATGTATCTTAGGCATGTTGGATAGGTTTCATGTCTGGAACACATGCTAGCGATTCTAATCTTGCGATGTCGTTATTAGGAAGGAACGCATTCACAATATGTGCAATATGATCTCGACAATTGTTCTTTAAGACGAATCCTTCGCATAATTCTGCGATGTTCTTGCACTACACACCGGAGAATGTCATCGCTGTACCGTATAGCCGTCTGATTGTCTTATCTCTTTCAGACCCAAGGTTGTAGGTGACGTGATTTTAATACAGAGAGGGACGCTTAACCCTCTATTGCACAAGAACAATTAAATTAAGAATTTTCAAGTAACAACATTAGGATTATACTAAAAGGTGCACCAGGATGTAAAATAGATGATAAAATTTCTAGTACATATCTTTAGGAAAATATCACTCCGTATATTCAAATATACATTGCTCAAATACGGATCTTGTGAGTACTTACATATTGTCTGTTATGACCTGCACCATCATACAGTGTCATGCCTTTGAAAGAAATTACATAATAAGATTACAGGATCAAATAGAATTAACTGCTTGTCAGATATGATAGGTTCACAAGTCAAAACTAGGATATCAACGCCTTGTCAACAAGTATTTCTTGCCTCCATTGTAAGTGTACTGGAAGTTTGCCGACTGCTGGTACCACACAGTGTAGAAAAATGGAACTAAAACACGTTGCGCACGTTAGCAAATTCCATCCACGATTGTGTGATGCAGGCCCGAAAGTCCTGTCGTGAATCACAAAGAAATAAAGCAAGCAAAACAGGAACCGCGCAGCTGTGCGTGCAGGACCTGAAAGGGTTACAAGACCTCCAGTGGCGTACGGTGGCACCACATAATGCCACCCCAAAACTTCAAGGAACCCGGCTGCCTCCAAAACCGACGAGTTTAAGGTTGAATGCAAGTGCAAGTCTCATCTGCACTTGATACCAATTCTGTCGACTCCATTCAACATGCTGCTGGGGCTATCTGTACCGCGCTGCATAGTGTCTAGATATCAAAGCTGGACCGAGAGTGAAGCTCTCCTCTTCCTTTCTGGTGCTACGACTGGAACTGATCGGCCGTCTTACCAACTCCATCACACTGTCACTGCTCGTGCAGGGTTGTCTTTTGTGTGGTCTACGGGCAATCTAAGGAATTGTATTCTCGATGCAATATTTACACATTGAGTGTGTGTTCAGGAAACCTTGGAACCAAGGTAATGCAAGGCTATGTAGACTTTCCCGGCGTATTAATTTACCAAATTCTTCACGGGTTTCCAGCAGGATCATTCTGTCATCTGAACACAATATTTCTGCGGCCCAGCTAGCTGCCATCATCAGGTGAGGAAGCTAAGCCGCTCTCGCCGTGACTGACTGAAACTGTGGAACGGCTGGCTCTATATACGCAACGAAAGTATGAAGGCGCAAGCGCTAAGTACAGAGGGTGTGCGTTAACTCGTAGCTGCTGACCCCTGGCGCGAGAAGTTGTAGCGCCTCCAGTGATGGCTATTGTCAAAAACGATATATCGTTATAGATTGTCATTCGTTGCTATGTGCTGCAGTTGCCGATGTTTCTTTAGGTCTGATAACACAGGATTCCACGATTTACTCAGAAAATAACCACTGTCATGATTAATTGTGTTATCTGTTATTCTGATTACAATTGATTCTTTCAAAACACAATCCCAGTAATGTGAGGTGTTTGCAATAACTAAAACTTAGCGCATGCGCCTTCATACTTTCGTTGGGTATATAGACCCAGTCGTTTCACAGTTTCAGTCAGTCACGGCGAGAGCGGCTTAGCTTCCTCACCTGATGATGGCGGCCAACTGGACCGCAGAAATATTGTGTTCAGATGACAGAATGATCCGGCTGGAAACCCGTGAAGAATTTGGTCAAGGTAATGCAAGCCTTCCTCTTCCAACTATTTCCTATTTTCAAGAAGGAAGTATGTAGAAACACAGACAAGCAGACAAGTCACTCTGAGGTAACAGCCACTGTCCCTATGAGGAAATTTTTCATTTTATCTCCCACATTGTAATGTCAAATCATGCGCTGCTCCCCAAAATCATGAAGTACAGGCGAAAAACAAGAACTATTAAGGTGCTGCAGAAGCACAAATTGCAGTCATTCGATTAAAAATAACAGAAGATATATTAAAAATTTTAATTATTCATCTTATGTTAAAATGTAATCATTTGTTAAGAGGATAAATGCAAAGAATAATTTATCTCTAGTATTGTTCTGAGAAAAAGTGTTTCTAGTTTTAATAAGCGTCTTCTATTGTTTTGTGACGTTGATGTGCCAAAGTATAGCTTTTAATAAATGAACTTTAAAATAACTTTGTATAGTGCTTCATTCAGCATTTAGAAGTTTATATTTATAACGATAAATACTAAAATGTAAGAGCGCTGTCCAGAGAAGCAGCATACTATTATTCGATGGTGCAAAACCATCATTTTCCAAATATTTATTAAAAATTATAATTTACGTGCTAAATATATCTGTAAAAATAAACTACAGATTTAAAAATACACAGAAACAAATATTCGACGGAATAAAAAGTAGTCTGATAGAAGAAACTGTTCATAACCATAATCTCTGTATTTCGCTAAAATAACAAACACGCATCAGCTGCATAGAAGCAGTTCAAAATTGAGTCTCATGCTAAGAATATGAAATCAAAGGATATTAAATCACTACTGCTGTGATCAGGTATGGACGAATAAAACAATTATTAACCCATCCAATATTAATCAGAAATATTTTTTTTGCAGAGACGTTTCATTCGTCGCAACATTTCATTCTTTTAGGATTATGGTTTGCGTGATATTTTCTTTCTTAATTTTATTTTATTATTATTAATTTTTAAAATTTTTTTTTAAGATCTGTGCCATAAGAAGTGTTAACAAAAATATTAGCCAGGAAATTGCAGGTAAACGAAATCACCATTACCCACATTAAACCTATTTTCACAATATTTAACAAACATCAAAAGAAATAGAAAGCACAACATGACATGTTTGGACGTACTATGACTTCAGTTTAAAATTTAATGAGTACCAATGGAGCATTAATGTGATAGGGGCTCTATTAATCACGAGTATTTAAGAGGATCATTCTTTTACATACATTATTAATGGCTCAAAAATAGCTGAAGGGGAGACGATATCTCCTTATTCGATAATTAGATACATTTATGGTCAGTTTGAAAAACACTTTGATGCAGTAACCAATCGACTATATGTAACAGTCTATATACACTTTCATATCAAGCATTTTAATTAAGAAACAGATATTGTGAAAAGCAATGGTCCCATAACACACATGGGGCATGCCATAAATTATATATTTACTGAAAAGACCCTATGATACTCTCAATTGGCGCACCGGATATTACTTTCAAAGACTTATTTCGACTGGGAATATGCTGTGTTCTTTTTGGTAGCACCTCTTCAATCCAATCGCACAGTTAGTCCGGTTTCCCATACTCTCGTATTTCATTCATTATGCGACCATGCGGAAATGTATACAATGCCTTCCGGAAGACATGAAACAGGCCATACAGCTGGTATCTGGTACAGCACGCCTTACGTGTCTCTTTGAGGAGTGAACTTGTACGAGCTATCCAACTCCAACTGAATACTGTCTCCTTGGTAATGTTCACTTGACCTACTGCAATTCCTGTCGGAATTCACTCCGAGAGTCATTAACTAGGCTTGTCCCTTTAAACTAGTTCTGTTGGAGAGGATTTTCGTCACTGTTCATAAAGAAAAGAAGTTATCAATACCTCAGTGCTTTACTAGGCAAGGCCCTGACGAAGCTGGTATATTGCTGTCTTCCTCCGTAGCTGACTTCATAACCAGTTTAGGGGAAGCAGAGCACATCGGTATTTTTCACATAAAAAAAATAGATAACAGTCCTTGAATTGACTGTGGACTGAACACGTGATGTCTATATAAAGAAGAGTGACAGCCTGTTGTGACACAAACACACACACACACACACACACACATACACACGAAAAAAGGGCTCGTCTGAAGACCAAATCTGTTTTCTTCCAATCTGCCGTCTCCATATCTTATTACCCTTTTTTTTTAGAAAATTGATTGTTACTTAGACTCCGATTCACTGCAATAAGTCAGCAATAGAGGATTCTGGTGAAGTAATTTACGAGCAACAATCGAATGGCGTTTCGAAATAAAGATGGCAATTATTACTCAGGGGCCGGCCGCGGTGGCCGAGTGGACCGAGGCGCTCCAGTCACGGTCTGCACGGCCACGGCTGAGTTTTAGCTAGTTCATAAGTAGTTTTTAAGCTGAGGGACTGATGACCTCGTAGTTAAGTCCCATACGTTCTACAAACATTTGAACATTATAACTCAGGAAAAAATCTAGAAGTTATTTCTAGTATTTTGTAAAGTATTAAAACTTTTGATGAAATCTTCTAGGGATTCCATCCGGGTAGCTGCGATAAAATTCCGCGACGCTTCGATGAGAGTCATTCTCATCATCATGATGAAAGTCATTCTCATCATCAAGATGAGAATGCCTCTTATCGAAACGTCGCGGAAGTTTATCGCAGCTACCCGGATGGAAGCCCGAGAAGATTTCATCAGCTGTATACGCCGGGAAAGACTACATTCACATTAAAACTTTTCCTCGCATACTTTAATAAAATACAGAGTCTCTGGAGTGTAAATCTCTGCTAACAGCAACCTTAAGCTAAATCGGTGCTGTTTCGACTCCTATAGCTTTTTTCTCACTGTGTTGTATATTCTTAACATCATTCAAACCGGGGATGCGATCTAATGTAACATTTTCTGATGATGTTCTGGTGTATAGGAAGGTGTCGTCATTGCAGGATGACTTTTACCAAATTTCAAGGTGGTGCGAGGAACGGCAGCTAGCTCTAAATGTAGTAAAATATGAGGTGATGCAGATGAGTAGGAGAAAATATTCGAATACAACATTAATAGTGTGCTGCTTGATAGAGTCACATCAATTAAATACCTAGGACTAATGCTGCACAGCAATATGAAATGGAGCCAGCATATAAGGACAGTCGTGGGGACGGTGGTTGGCCCGACTTTGGTTTATTGGGAGAATTTTGAGAAGATGTGATTCATGTGCAAAGGAGAAAATAGATAAAATGCTTATGCGACCCCATCTAGAATAGAGTTGACGTCCTTCTCGAGAAATACGGTTGAAGAAATTTAGAGAGCCAGAATTTGGAGCGGTTGTCTGTTGCCACCAACTTTCGTGTAAGATAAGATCAGAGAGAATAGGTCTTGTGCAGAGGCATAAAAGCATTCGTTTCTGCCTCATTCTATAAGGGAGTGGAACAGGAAAGACGGTAACTAGTAATAGTACTAGGAACCCTCTGCCACGCACTTTTGGGTGGATTGCTGATGTAAGGAGTCAAGAAGTTCTGACCTCCTTCCATGTCATTTTCACTTGAATAATCGTATCCTACTCGTCTTTCTGATGAATTTGATACCCCCACACATCATATTTATTAAAGTTATGAGAGTCAGCTGTAACTGCACTTGAAGAAGTCAATTGCGTTTAATGCATAACCAGAGGTTGTAGCTCACAAATTACACATGTATTTTAAAAGTGTGGTCGAAGCCCGCGTTCTGCACCGCTAGAGAAGACAATTCTTCCCATCTCGGAGAATGTCATGACACGGCGTGCGCCGACCCTAAAAGCTTTTAGTGGGACAGTGGAATGTTTTGACAAAGTGCTGGCTAAATGGGGGAGGACCCTTGTGTCGATAGGGCGCATCTTATTGGCTACTGGAGGACAGATGCAACTTGTTTGCATTTGCATTTAAAATGCGGAACATATAGGCAAGCAAGGGAGCCAGAGAGAGCAGTCTGTTCACATGCTTGCAGTAAAGGGTGAGACGAGGCAACAATCTGTGAGGTTTTTAAGCGCCTCGCTGTGGTTTCGCGTAAGTGCGTCCAACGGTTGGAGATGCTGAGTATTGGATCACAAGCTTAACCGCATGACGTGGCTGATGAAATAGATTCCTCTAACCCAAATGACATAATTTGTCTCTCTGAACATCATGTGGTCATTGGTATAGATATGTTAAACATTCCAGTATTTAATTTAGCTTCACACTTCTGTAGAGTAGGTATGGAGGGAGGAGGAGTTGCCACATTCATTAAAAACTGCTATAAATTCAAGAATATTGATATAAATAAATTCTGTCTAGAGCAGGATTTAAAAGCTTGTCCATCAGAAGTAGAATTCCATAACAGATGCTATATAATAGTAACTATTTACCGAGCACCTGCAGGAAATTATAATGTATTCCTAAATATCTAGAAGCTCTATTGGATTACGTAACAGGAAGAAATAAAGAGAGATTTTCTTATGCAGTCCTCCAGTAAAAATTTATTGCTGTCAGTAACTTTGTCTTTCAACCTAACGCATTTTCAATAATTTAGCATCAAGTATAAAAAATTTAGCTACAAATAAAGATCAGTTTAAGAGGAACCTTAAAGACTTTCTATTGGCCAACTCCTTTAATCCATTAGTGAATTTCTAAAATGTACCAAATAATGCATACTATATTAGTATTATTATATTATTAACAAAGAAAAAAGTTTAAAAACGACTGTATCTGTATTTATATTATTAGTATTGTCTATTATTCATCTGTTATTCAGATTGTCCACCCCCATGAGCCACAGACATTGCCGTACATAGCCGTACCATACGTGTAACCACAATGGAGGGACAGGCAAACGTGTGGTTCCTGAAGAGGGGTAGCAGCCTTTTCAGTAGTGACAGGGGCAACTGAATGATTGACTGAGCTGGCCTTGTAACATCAGCTAACATGGCTTTGTCATGCAGTTACTGCAAACGGCTGAAAGCAAAGGGACATGCAGCTCTACTGTATGACTATATGATGGCGTCTTATTGGGTAAAATATTCCGGAGGTAAAATAGTCCCTCACAGGTCGGAGCGTGGAATGTTCTAACCCTTAATTGCGTAGGTAAGCTAGAAAATTTAAAAAAGAAATGGATATGAATAGGTATACTAGGCCGGTTGAAGGACAATTTTGGAGGTGAATAATGGGCTGTCACCCCCCTCCACACTTCCTTATGCCGGTTCTGAGTCACTTGGGAGGTCTCCTCCTCCTCCCTAGAGGTCAAGGTCAAGGTCACCGACCTTATGAGGGCCGGAACCAGGACACAATAAGGCAAGTACCAGGACATCCGTCACTAATTCATGATTTATGACCCTAATTATATAAAATTTGCATGATTTTTGGTCCTAATTATAAAACTCGCTGACTATGAGAACCCTCCCCCTCCCACCACCGAGCTCAAGTTCACGTTCCGGGAATCGAACCCGTGACCTCCTACCTCGGAATCCCATCACATCGGGCGTGTTTTTTTTTTTTTTTTTTTATATTACGTAGATCCATTGCTGTTATGTAAATAATTGACTCCCCCTACCTTACAGAACCATAATACTACAAAAAAATCTGATTTCTATCACGCCACAGACCCGCGGCATCACAAACACGCGGCCGAGGGCGGACCGGGCGAGGGGCGGTTGCACAACCGGATGTTGAGTCCCCCTTAGACTTATTTCACACCAACCCGACAGCCGACAAGCCGGCACCGTTGCCGGGCCGGCACCAGAGCTGCGCCCCTTCACACTTCCCCGGCAGCGACCGAGCGGTGCCGTCCTTCCGTGCCTGGTGTCTCTCCATTTGTACTCAGACTACAAATGGAGGGCGACCAGTTATTAGCTTGGTTGGTCTTGTACCGTCGTTTGAAGAACAGATGAAGAAGAAGGCTGCATTGGGTCCATCCACTTAATATGGGGAGAGACGAAGTAGGAGCATTCTTTGTTCTTTTTGAGGAATTGAGGGGAGATGGAGATAAGTTTTTTTAATTACTTTCGCGTGAGTTTACGAACTTTTGACGATCTACACGCACAAATCAGGACTTCCATACAACGCCGCAACACATCCTTCCGAGAATGTATCCAGCCTATACAAATGCTGGCAATTACAATAAGTTGAGTGAAAAAAAAACAATAATTAAAATGTAAAAAAAAACATTCTAAAAGACATACATTTTGATAATTATCTTGTAAGTTAAATCATAGGTTAAAATTGAACGACCCATGAGATGTATTTACAGAGTTTTCTGATGGTGTAAATTGTTCCACAGCTTGTTTATAATGTCGTGTGTCAGTAGTGGCTGATCGACTATTAAGTGCTGCACTTACACTTCGTTGTTCCTGACACAGGGGTAAATATGAAGTATATGCACGTGCCGCACTGGGATGAGCAACTGTAGTAAGGTTTTCCACAGACATTTCACGTTTCATAATTTCTGAAATTAGCTGCATTACCTTTAACTGGAACTCCACTACCTCGTCGTCGTTAAATGTTTCAAGGGTAGGAACTATCCTAATGAAAAAAGACATGTGCCGATTGGATTTCCTGTGCAGCGCATTAATTAGTTCTACCTCTACAGGGTCAAGTTTTCTTTTCTTATTAATCCGTAATTCAGATGTTTTGAAGTCGCGATCTTTCTCGGACTCATTGCCACAATTTTCTATATCTGGATTGTCATCATCAATGACCGAAAAAGTGTCTTTAGAATGTGGTCTTTCCACTGTCTCAACACTATGTGTGAGCGAAAAACTGTCGGAATTCGGGCGTCCTTCTGGAGTTTTCTTAAAAAATTGTAGCTGCTGATTGTATATGTATGTTCTGGGTGGCTGCCTCTCACTACCAGATTTTACAGACGATTTGTACATCCTCTCACTTCTCTGGAAAGAGTCGCGAATATTCGCCCACTTCTTCAGAACAAATTTGCCTGAAACAAAAATATTACCTGAAGTGATACATCACACTACTACCCTCAGGAAAATAAATTTACTGTTTTTCAACCTGACTTAGATAATAGTGTCATGAAAAGCGGAAAAATGAAACAGTGTAGTCGTCCATAAGGTTTTAGAAACCAGTCAGTTTTGTACTCAATTTGACAAGTATAGGAAAGCAGTTGCAGAATGAAATTTTATAGTGTAAAACATTATGTTGACACAGTTTCTTCCCGAAATATAAAAAAAGTGAAACTTCACACTGTTTTTGTAGTAACTATAGTCTCGCTCAGCTTATCTTCAAATTACCTACATGCACACTGGTTATGTCAACTATATTATTTTATCGAAGCTTTACAACGAGTAGTAGATTTGTTTCTTTCACGAAAATGTATGGAAAAACCAAGGGATCACTGTGAGAAGTTCCACTGTGGAGGAAACAACTTCGTATATATTTTCACGAGTTTTTAGTTGGTTAAAATAAATATTGGCATAATTCTAGTGTTATTGAAAGTTTTTTTTCCATATATCTGGCCAGTGGCTGTACATTTACAGATCTTCATTATAGTTACAGACTTGGCATTTCTACCATCAGGAAAATAGTCAGAAGTGTGTGTCAAGCTATTTGGTCTCTACATAATGAATATATTCCCGTACCAACCAAAGAGTACTTCGAAACCATTGCTGGAAAATTTGAGCAAAGAGCAAATTTTCCTCATTGCATTGGAGCTGTAGATGGAAAGCATATTCGTATCATCCATCCATATAACTCCATGTATTATAATTACAAAGGATATTTTTCTATTATGTTGATGGCAGTGGCTGATTCTGACTATAGATTTATCTACGTAAATATCGGCAGTTATGGCAAAGAGGGCGATTCTACTATATTTAAAGAATGTTCTTTGTGGAAATCACTGATGGAGAAAAAACTAGTGACTCCTAAAGAGAAGTGCCTACCTGGTACAGTAAGTCCAACGGTACCAAATTTTTTTGTCGGTGATGAAGCATTTGGGTTGCATCAACACCTTTTACGACCGTTTTCTGGACACCAATTAACAGTTCCTAAGAGAGTGTTGAATTATCGCCTTTCAAGCGCCAGGAGGTACATAGAATGTTTATTTAGGATACTGACTAATAAATGGAGGATTTTCCACAGAGCTATAAATTTAAAACCTGATTTTTCAGTTGATATTGTTAAGGCGTGTGTTGATGTGCATAATATTGTACTCACAAAAGATGGCTACAATCACGAAGATACTATGTCCATAACTGGACTCGAAAGTGTAACGAGAACTCAGTGCGCACGTGGGGGAATTTCTGCTAACAACGTAAGAAAGATGATGATGGATTAATGTATGACACCCGAGGGATCTGTGAAATGGCAGTTACCTAAAATTTAATATGCCATTTATTGAACAAAAAAGTGTATTTAACCATCAAATAAATTTTTTCACTTACCATATTCGTTTCTGTCTTTGTCACTCATCCGTTCAAAACCTTCGTTCATTCCTTTGCAAACTTCGAGCCATGCATTCCTTGTTTGTATTCTGTCCTTATAGCTACCTAAAGTCTTGTCCCACAAAACTGGTCGATCCTGAACTAATGTTATTAGGATTTCAATATCAATTTCCGCCATGACACAATATAACAGACTGACACACAAACGAGCAAAACACGACTGTCCGGCAGAACGCAGTTGCCGGGTAGGTATGAAGCCCTGCACTGGCCGCACGCCCCACCACCCGCGCCCGGTTTTCCCGACGACAGGGAAATTGGGCCGACGCAGTGGCCTCGGCCCGGCTGTCGCTGTCGGTCAGCCGCCGGTGTCGCCTGACGACCAGGTGTGAAGCGTCCCGTTAGCGACCCACCCTCAGCCGGCTTACCGGTGTCGGCAGTCGGGTAGATGTGAAACAAGCCTTAGCAGGACCACCCAGAATGCTAATGCCACAGAGTAACATATACAGAGAAGCACCCCCCTAAACCACTGTCCTACGCTCCCCTAGTAGTTCCGTAACATGCTAGCAGGTGTCAGGCGGTTCCCTGGCTTAATACCGGTAGACCACACTAGAGGCACTTCTGAGGGTGCCTCTCGCACGTCAGAGGGTAGCGTGGAGGGGAGGCTGAGGGGAGAGCTCCTGCCGCCGCCTGCCACGAGGCCACGGCTGTGTGTAGCTTGCTGGCGGTTGAGGGGAGGTGGTGGTGGGGACAGCCGCTACTTGCCGCCTGCTCTGGCCAGTTTAAAGGGCTGCTTCTGACTGCAGCGCCATCGTGGGACATCTTTCGGATCTGCTTTAGCACCCCCCGCCCCGCACCCCTGAGCGTGGTAACGGGCCCTTCCCATCTGTATATATTTGTCTGTGCTAATGCTTAATCAAACAGATACGCAGAGGGGCTCCGGAGACACGCGCCCCTTACCAGGCGTCCGCAAAAAAAAAAAAAAAAAAGGCGGACGTTGCACGGCTGTATAACCACAAATTAAGTCAAGATCACGCAGCCGGATGTAGAGGGTTGGAGGTTCCCGCACCCTCGTCCACACACCTGCCGAGGTGAAAATCAACTAAATTAAGTCAAGAACACGCCCCCTTACCGCACGGCCGCACAGTAAGCAGCGCTTGCCGCCACGCCCTTAGGCCGACCGCGAGGGGCGTGCCACAGGCGGTCCCTCTTACTGACACCGCCTGTGGCACGCCCCTCGCGGTCGGCCTAAGGGCGTGGCGGCAAGCGCTGCTTACTGTGCGGCCGTGCGGTAAGGGGGCGTGTTCTTGACTTAATTTCACCTCGGCAGGTGTGTGGACAAGGGTGCGGGAGCCTCCAACCCTTTACGTCCGGCCGCGTGATCTTGACTTAATTTGTGGTTTTACAGCCGCGCCACGTCTGCCTTTTTTTTTTTTTTTTTTTTGCGGCCGCGTGGTAAGGGGCGTGTTAGAAATTAGATTCTTTTATAGAGTTATGGTTCTGTAAGGTAGAGGGAATCAATTATTTACATAAACAGCGATGGTTCTACGTAATATAAAATATTCAGAACACGCGCGATGTGGAGGAATTTCGAGGTCGGAGGTCGCGGATTCGATTCCCGGAACGTGAACTTGAGCTCGGTGGTGGGAGGGGGAGGGTTCTCGTAGTCAGCGAGTGGTGGGGCGGGGAGGGGGTATCGTAGCAGTCATTAATCATGTCAAATTCTATTATTAAGGCCAAAAATCATGCAATTTTTTTATAATTAGGGTCATAAATCATTCAAATTTTTACTTAGGGTCATAAAGCATGAATTAGTCACAGTTGTCCCAGAAACCGCGATTGTCCCAGAAACCCCAATTGTCCCAGAAACTGTGATTGTCACAGAAACCACCATTGTCCCAGAAACCACCATTGTCCCAGAAACTGCGATTGTCCCAGAAATCACCATTGTTCCAGAAACCGCCCTCGTAAGGTCGGTGACCGTGACTTTGACCTCTATGGAGGAGGAGGAGACCTCCCAAGCGTCTTAGAACCGGCATTTGTGGTGTGGGGGTGTGTGACAGCCCATTATTAACCTCCAAAATTGTCCTTTAACTGGCCTAGTATACGTACTGATATGTTAAAGTTAGATATGGTAGGGTTTAGTGAAGTTCGGTGGTAGGAGGCGCAGAATTTCTGGTCAGGTGAATACGGGGTTATAAATACAAAATCAGTTGGTGGTAATGCAGGAGTAGGTCTGATAATGAATAAGAAAATAGGAATGCGGGTAATTTACTATGAACAGTATAGTGAATGCATTATCGTAGTAAAGATAGACACGAAGCCAACACCAACCACAGTAGTGCAAGTTTATATGCCAACTAGCAAGAGCAGAAGGACGAGGGCCTAATAGAAATCCCTGGATAACACATGATATACTGAAGTTAATTGATGAGAGGAGAAAATATCAAAATTCAGCAAGTGAAACAGGAAAACGGTAGTATAAACGTTGGAAAAATGAGATTGAGAGGAAGTGCAGACAATCTAAGCAGGAGTGTCTAGAGGACAAATTCAGAACCGTAGAAGAATGCATAACTAGGGGAAAGATAGGTACCGCTTACAGGAAAAAATAAGAGATATTTTGAGACAAGAAAAGCAGTTGTATGAATATCAAGAAATTAGACGGAAAACCGGTACTAAGCAAAGAGGAGAAAGCTGAACTGTGGAAAGAGTATATAGATGGCCTATACAAAGGAAATATACTTGAAGGCAGTATCCTAGAAATGGAAGACGAAGTGGAGGAAGATGAGATAGGACATATGATACTGCGAGAAGAATTTGACAGAGCGCTGAGTCGAAACAAGGCCCCTGGAGTATATGATATTCCGTCTGAACTGCTGGTATCGTTAGGAGAACCAGTCGTGAAAAAATTCTATCACCTGGTATGCAACATGTATGAGACAGGGGAAACCCTCCGACTTCAAGAAGAATATCGTAATTCCAATTCCAAAGAAAGCAAGTGCAGACAAGTGTGAAAATTACAGAACTAACAATTTAATAAGTCATGGTTACAAAATACCAACACGAATTATTTACAGACGAATGGAAAAACTTGTGTAATCCGACCTCGGTGAAGATCAGTTTGAATTTAGGAGAAATTTAGGAACACGGGAGGCAATACTCACATAACGACTTATCTCATAAGATAGGGTAAGGAAAGGGAAACCTACGTTTTTAGCGTTTGTCGATTTGGAGAAAGCTTTTGACAATGTCGACGGGAATACACTCTTCCAAATACTGAAGGTAACAGGGGTAAAATACAGGGAGCGAAGAGTTATATTCAACCTATACAAAAACCAGACAGGGGTTATTAGAGTCGAAGGCCAAGAAAGGGTCGCAGAGTTGCGAAGAGAGTAAGACAGGGTTGTAGCCTTTCCCCAATGTTGTTCAACTTGTACATTGAACAGGCACTAAAGGAATGGAAGGAGACATTTGACATTTGGATAGGGAATTAAAGTGCAGGGAGAAGAAATAAAAAACGTTGCGGTTTGCTGATGATATAGTAATTCCGTCAGAGACTGCAAAAGATCTGGAAGAGCAATTGAATGGGATGGACAGTGTCTTGAAAGGAAGATATAAGATGAACATTAACAAGAGTATAACGAAGGTAATGGAATGGAGTGTCAAAAAATAAGGCGATGCTGAAGGAATTAGATTAGGTAATGAGACAATAAAAGTAGTAGATGAATTTTGTGATTTGGGTAGCAAGATAACTTCTGATGGCCGAAGTAAAGAAGATATAAAATGCAGAATGGCTATTGGAAGAAAAGCGTTTCTGAAGAAACGAAATTTGCTGACATCCAATATTAAGTTAAACGATAGGAAGTCCTTTCTGAAATCATTTGTCTGGAGTGTAGCGTTGTATGGGAGTGAAACGTGGACGATTAGGAATTCAGATAAAAAGATGATAGAAGCTTTTGAAATGTGGTACTACAGATGAATGATGAAAATTAGATGGGTAGATCACGTAACTAATGAGGAGGTGCTTAACCGAATCGGGGAGAAAAGGAGTTTCTGGCATATCCTGACTAAGAGAAGGGATAGATTGGTTGGACACATTCTGAGACATCAAGGTATTGTCAACTTAGCATTAGGAGGAAGCGTGTGGGGTAAAAATCGTAGAGGGAGACCGAGGGACGAATATAGTAAGCAGATTCAAAAGGATGTAGGATGTAGGTTGCCGAACGTATTCTCAGATGAAGAGACTTGCACAGGACAGGGTAGCGTGGAGAGCTGCATCAAACCAGTCTGCGGACTGAAGACCACAACAACAACATTCAGCTTATAAATTTTGTTTCTTGACATGTTCCACATCCAAGAGAATCTCCTCAATATGGATACGGAACGAAAAACTAATCTAATCTATCCAAATCTAATCTAACCCGAAAAAAATTTATCAACATAATTCGCCACGAAACAATGCATTCATAGATTTTATTTGCTCACGTATGTCGGGAGCTGGAGCGGAGAATATACAGAAAGTTGTAGGTACCTGCAAATCGTACCAGGAATTTCGGACGGCTTTTTGTCAAGAGACTGGTTGAAGGAAAAACGTACAATACGAAAACTCAGGGGAGAAGAGTGCACTAAAGTTTTTTGAAAACATGAACAAAAAGAATTAGTGTTTGGATACACCACACGGTATATGTCAATCAAGCACAAATGGAACGACAAGAAGAGTGTGCGTAAATTTTTTGCATTATATAAAGGTCCGGTTATTGTCAGTAGGATAGCGCATCATAATGCCGTAGAGTTAACGAATCCGAAGACTAGGAAGTCACTGGCACTTCATCAGGTCAGCCACTTAAAGGCAAGTGACTTATTGTTTATCCATTTTAAAGCAAACGGTAAGAAGTTACCGGTGGCAAGTAATTTTATTTTACTAATCATTTGTAAATAATGATTTTTTGAATGAATAACATGGGAAATACAATCTAAATAATTACTTAAATGAAGAACACCAACAACGTTAGACAAACTAACCTTACATGTGCTACACACAATTAAAATAATAATACACTCATGCAATGACACTCTGAAGAAGCTAATATATCATAATAACTAGAATAAGAAAAGAATTAGGATTTTTGGAAGATTTTTTCTTTTGTAAATTTATATCATTTTAACTTTTTATTTCTGGAAAGCAAATTCTTTATTTAATTTTGTTTGTAAAGTCAAAAATAATGTTTTATCTTCTGTAAAAGTACCTGTTAGTTCATAAATAATAGAAACATTTATAAAATTGTAAAACTCAATATGGAAAAACGCATGCAGGAATGGTTATGGGTACCCTTCCAAGACATCTAGTTAGATAGGTCTGTGGAGAGGGTATGGAGATCTGTCAAGTCGGTTTTATGGTTAATGAACCACGAGACTGGCCAGCATATGGAACACGTTTTGTGTTCAGGTGCGGGTCTGATAATAATAAAAGGTACGAGGCAGACAAGCCAAATGTCATGCCAACGTGCATTAATGGAGAGGACGTTGAGGATGGAAGAAGGTTGTTGCCTTATTTAAATTAGAGACAAAAATCCCAATGATGCATAATATTACAATACAACCACCATAACGACAATACATATGGTAAAGGCAGTCAGATCCATATTTGTTTTTAAAAAATTATATATTTTCACCTGCCCAAAGAAGAAAGAAGAGAAGAAAAGAAGCAAAGAAGTCCGCAAGAGATGCCAGAAGAATGAATACGGGCGAAGAAACGCAGAATACCTTTCTTTTCCTTTCCCAAATATTTAACGTCCTACGGAGAAAAAGAAGGCTGGTTTCATCACATAATTTTTTCTGATGAACTAGAATGCTGTAAATAAATGCAGCAACAAAGAATCTACAGGAGGAGCCCAGTACATACAAGATAATATTAATAACTGTGCGCAAAACTGGTGGCAACAACTTTTGAAATGATGACGCCTGCCGTACTACAAGACTTTATATTCCGTAAAGTAGGCAATGACAACAGAGAAGAGTTGTCAACTGAAATTCTCATGAACGACGATGATAGCGGTGACCTTGAGATGGATATTCTTACTGAATGACAGATGATCCATGAGAACTTAATATTACCAATCTCGCATATTCATACTAACATCCAATTTATTCAACCAGAAACTACAGGCACATTGGATATGTCCAGTACCTCGACTAAAAGGTGGAAATTTCAAAAAACATACTTCTCTGTCTCTGACCTGCTACAAGTCTGTTTCTTTGAATATTATACCTTTGTCATATATTATTTTTATTATATTTTTGTAACTGCTTTTTAATATGTTAGTGTTTATTTATTATAAGGGTTAAAAATGTTCAGATGTTTGTTAAGCTTAAGAGAATTAACTGCGGGGTCATCAGTTCCTAAACTTACAAACTATTATGGACTACCTTATACTGAAGTCGAGACAAACATCCATGCCCGACAGGGGATTCGAACCCCCGACAGGGAACGACCTCGTGCATCACATCATAGCGCCTCAATGCGCTCGGCCGTTCCACCATGGCTATAATGAGTTAATTTGGTTTTTATATTGTAAGTTGTATATCTAGTGTGGAATTTTATGTATCTGATTTTCAGTAAGATATTTTTAATTATTCAACTAATTGTAGTTCCCATCGCCATACATACCAATTGCTACATATATTAACGTCTTGATGTTACGGAAAATCTTAGTTGTGCCTGCTATATCACATGGTTATTGCAGCTCAACAACCAAATACCATTCATATTGCAAATACAGTTGTTGTGGCATGGTATGGAATTATATACAGCTGGAAATGGTGCGATACCATGTGTGACTATGGCAGACAGTTCGGAGTCACTGTCACACCTCTAGATGGCCTGGCTACATTTATTACACCTTTTCATAATTTAATTATTTTCTCAGTTTGTGTTTAATGCAATTTTTGCTTACGTTTGATAATGATGACAGAGTTCATTGAAACTAGTTACGTTTTGTAAATTAAAATTCAATTTGTGTGACGTGGCTTAACCACTATATATGTGGAATATAATAAATAATTAATCAGTCACACACTCCTTACTGCAATGTCATATAATATATTTGAACATTTGGCCCGCCCGGTGGACCCCCCTCTTTTCGTTACGCAGCCTTGTCGACAGCCGAGGGTCAGCGGCGGCTTGCCCTTAACTGCTCCTGCAGTCGCTGTGACGTCACAGAGCTGTTTTCCTTTCCCCTCCTCACCATAGTGTTCCTTAGAGCCCAGCGAAGCGGGCCCCGGTGAAGCGGGCTGTACAAACACCATCTGAAGACGGTGTTGGCTGTACCTGTCGCATTCCCACTCCCCACCCCTCGCGCTCCTGACCACAGGTTCGCAGTTTGGGGCCGGCGACACTGGGCCCTTAGCACCTACTTCAAAACGAATTTTGGAGCTGTGTCGTTGCAACTTGAGTGTTTGTCAAGTGAGTATAAAATGGATAAAGGAAACTCTTCAGAACGCTGTCTCAGTTATTATGGAAGAGAAGCTACAAATCAAGTTGTCAGGCGCACATCAACCAAAAGATTTCTTGATGTCTCAACTCGACGGAAAGAAGAAGAAACTTTCTGCTGTACGTGGTTCTGCAAAAGTCTTCGCTAACTGTGAGGGACGAGAAACAAAAATTGTTTCGAAACTTCCTGGCAGATTGAAATTGTGTGCCGGGACCGGGACTCGAACCTGGGACCTTTGCCTTTCGCAGGCAAGCGCACTACCGACTGTGCTATCCCGACACGACTCACGATCCCACCTCGCCTCCTACTTTCCAAACTTCAAAGAAGCTCTCCTGCGAACCATGCAAGACTAGCACTCATGGAAGAAAGGATATGGTGGAGACATGGCTTAGCCACAGCCTAAGGGATGTTTCCAGAATGAAACTTTGCAGCGGAGTGTGCGCTGATATGAAACTTTCTGGCAGAGTCGTGTCAGGATAGCACAGTCGGTAGTGCGCTTGCCCGCGAAAGGCAAAGTTCCCAGGTTCGAGTTCCGGTTCCGGCACACAATTTTAATCTGCCAGGAAGTTTCATATCAGCGCACACTCCGCTGCAGAGTGAAAGTTTCATTCTGGAAACATCCCTTAGGCTGTGGCTAAGCCATGTGCTAGTCTTGCATGGTTCGCAGGAGAGCTTCTGTGAAGTTTGGAAAGTACGAGGCGAGGTACTGGCGGAAGTAAAGTTGTGAGGCGGCATCGAGAGTCGTGTCGGAATAGCACAGCCGGTAACGCGCTTGCCCGCGAAAGGCAGAGGTCCCATGTTCGAGTCCCGGTTCCGGTACACAATTTTAATCTGCCAAGAAGTTTCATTTCAGCGCACACTCCGCTGCAGAGTGAAAGTTTCATTCTAAAAATTGTTTCGTTTCTACTGTGTGTTATTTGGTGCTCAAGGATTGTGGACAACAGCTGGCTGCAAGGTTCTAAAGCCTTTAGGTGAACGAATTAAGAAAGTTGACTTAATTTAGAAAATGCTTGTAAATATAAAATGTTAGGCACAGTTAACAACTCTCCTCAGATTGATTCGGTGTACAAAATGTCAATTGAGAAACATAATGAATTAGTTACAAAGAAGTGGAACGCATGAGTTAACACTAAGAGCTCACAATGAAAAATAAGTGTCAGCATACCCTGGCAATACCTTCATTATCTCTTTTCGGAAATCTTGACAGTGTATTATATGATCACTTAAGCAGCTCTAGTAATCCCGTGTATAAATAATACAAATTGAGCTTCTGGACTGTATCAAGTTTACATCAAAGAACTGATTAAAGAGGTTAACCATGCCACTTTCGTTTCTGTGCAGGCTGACGAAACAACAGATACTGCGCTATATTAAGGGGGAAGAAACCTGTTGAAAGATTTCTTTTCTTTGGGAGGGTTTTTTTGTCCTCCCCGGCCTATCTTTCAGGAAAGGATCTGCTCAGGACGCGTGGGATGCGTGGACAGCGAAAACATCTGTACAGATTAGTAATACATGTATTGTTACTAATTGTGCCGTGCGTGGCACAGGGGATCAATTTCGATTTTCAGAGGTTGCGTTGGTACCGCTGGGGAAATCGAAATACTATCGCCGGGTCGGCCCCGCCTCTGGTGGCCGAGTGGGACGTCACGTGCGAGACGAGAGAGGAAGCTTGGTCGTTGTCGGCGAAGGACGGCGGACGTGAACTTGGTCCGCGCAGGAGCGGTGGGGCTCTGGGAGGTGCGACATACTCACGGTGCCGTGGGTGTCGTGATGAGCTCCCGCAAAACTTGAGGACCTACGTGCTCACGACTCCGAATTTTGACCTTAAGTGCGTGAGTTACATCCTAGATTGTGGTCTGTACCTTTTCGATATGTTTATCTCGACCGTTCCCTACGGTACGGGACGCGGCGCTTCCTTCCAGCTTGGTAATGGTCAGTTGTTGTGTTAAGTTTTGTATATCAGACCGTATGGGTACATCACGCTTGCTTCTTGAAGTATGAAAAATTATTTAATGTGTTAATAACAATAATTTCGTGTGGCTCATTGGCCTGTTGCAAGTCTTTCAATTGGACGCCACTTCGGCGACTTGCGTGTCGCTAGCCTACCCCAGTTATCCAACCAGGGAAAGGGGACCCACAGCTTAACGTGGAATCCGAACGTTTCTGGCGACTCCTCACATCGTTGAGAGGTGAAGGATGGGTTAAAGTGCAGAGTGAAAAAATCCGAGGTCCGACCGGGTTTCGAACCCGCCACTCTTCGGTTTTCAGTCGAGCATTTTGCCCCAAGACCACCGGGTCCGACATTTTTTGTGTTGTACTGCCTGGTGCTAATCACAGTGTTTTTCAGGTTCTGTATAAAGTCCTAAAATTGCAAAGTGTTTGTAAAACGTGCTGATGTACGAATTGTTTGTATTATTCGGACGAGCGTTGCAGAGTTCATGAGTTGTTACTAAGAATTTTGTCGTGTTGCTCACAAGCCCGTCCGAGGAAATTAAAAGATACTAAACCTCGCATAAATTATAAGAAGTGAGCAGAGTCCGAAGTTGTGGGCTTACCAGTTGCACTGAGGGCCGTTCGTGCAACGTGTTTTTTAAGTTAAGTAAATTTTCCATTTCTTGTCTAACCTGGCCGTGACCTGTACAATGAACTTCGGCCAATTTGTTTCAGTGTAATATCTGATTGTTTTATCATCGCCACTCTGTTGAATAGCGGATGTTCTTCACAGGCGTTCTGCTTGTATTGCAGCTTTGGAGACATTAACTGTGTATTGTTTAGCGGCCACATTTAATTTGTTTGCCTGTTGCGTTAAAAAAAAGTTTTTACTATGGTGTGTATTGTAGTTTATATAAGGCAATTGTTCCTTTGGTAAAAATTGTCTTCAGATTTGTATTTTTCTGTATTAGCTGTTTATGTTCAAGTGTTCATTCTTAGATTCTGAGAATCATTGTTTATTAAAGGTGTCAGTAAGGAATTTAATTATCTATACCAATTGCCAACGTTTTAAATGTTCAGTGTTATAAATTTTCCTTGGCAGCTGATGTGTTTTATTTAAGGTGAAATAAATTGTGGTTTAACACTGTACCTTGGGCTTAGCACCTTACCTTTTATTCTCAAATTCCTGCCACCATATCACTAATGTTTACACCAAATACTTAACTTGGATCTGTTCTCGCAGCGGAGTCTTCTTGCACGATGCTAGCTGCGCTGTATCATAGTTACTGCCTATTTCGGAGCCGAGTTCAGAGTGGGTCCTTCCAGACGCATGTCGGCCTAGATACAGCAGCTTGTAGAGGGCGCGCTTTCCGGTTGCTCCCTCCAGGAGGCGCGGTGCCGGCGTGTGATTGGCTGCCGCTCATCCGCTGCCTTCTTCACGATCGTTTTCGCGCATCTGGCGTGTGGCGCTGACTTTACGCCACAACAGGAAGCGTTAATGGAAGGCCATCATATGGACTTAGTGAGGTTTCAATGTTCAAAAAGAACTTATTACTCAGGCATACGAAGGCGTCCCAGTAAAGAGTGACAGTGGCAGTGGTGTGCAGACACTGATGCAAGGCACTTCCTCACATGGCAAGTACGTTTCCTGCTATGCGCTTCTAATGAATATATTTTTTCAGAATGCTTGCAGTAAAAGCATAAAGTCGATAAGGTTGTTCTTCGCAAATATTTGTAGTTTTACAATGTTTTGGCCCACTTTAGGTGACGGTAGTAACACTAAAAGTGGGCCTTTGCGATCGTCTTTAGACAGCTCGAAATTTAAATGAAAATAACTGCTTAACTATTCATCAGACACGAAAATTGAATAACCTAATTGGTAGAGGAGAAAATTCTCTACAACTTTGCTCTCTTATGTTTTTTTCATATCTCCTAGCGTTTCAAAGATATTTGCAAAAATAACGGTGATTTTGGGATGTATGTCTGTCCGTCCGTCTGCCTGTCTGCCTGTCTGGTCCCTGTTTTTAAGACGAACCGTTCAACCGATCAGCACCAAATTTTACAGACATGATTGTAGGCCGCCATAAACCAGAAACTCCCTTTTTCAAATTTTTCGGACAAAAAATACGGTAGTAATACCTAAAAAAAGCCGTTTGTAATATAATTGTAATTACAAACGAACCGTTCATCTGATACGAAAATTGAATAACCCAATTGGTAGAGGAGAAAATTCTCTACAACTTAGCCCCCTTATGTTTTTTTTCATATCTCGTATCGTTTAAGACATATTTTCAAAAATAACGGAGATTTGACACCCTCCATTGAATTAACGAAAACCAGCCGTTAGGAGATATCACGTGACATTCCTCGCGCAGACCTCTCTGTGGCATACGCCATCTTGCGCGTATTTGATGATTTTCTTATTGTAAATTACACGTTGTCATTTCAAAGTAATAGCGCACTAAAGAATTAACAAAAACACATCGTTCTACGTACGATAAATGATAATATAGTGTCTACAAACGCCATATTAGCATCAGTTAAGAATGGCCAACAATCATCTGATTGATAGCCGTAGCGTAGTGGGCAAGGCGTTAGATTATGATGCCAAAGGTGGGTGGTTCGGAACCCGTCACTACCTATTTTTTTCCCTAAAAGGGTTTCAGACACTCTTCTTAATTAATTTTTTATTATTTAGATTATTATTTTGATCCAAAATGTTTGCAAAAACTTATAAAACTACAAATCTAAAGTGGGCCGCAAAACACGTCAGTGTGATTTTTCTCTTCATCTCCCAAGCGAAGTGATTTGTTACAGTCAGTTTGCAATGAGAGAATTCCTTCAGTCTCTTCAACTAAATGGATCTTCCAGTCCCTCATTGTAAATACTGTCAAAGAAAACAAATTGCGATTTTTGGAATGTTTTGAAAAGATTGAAAAAGAGGATTCCAGGGATGATGTTACAATAAGAGAAGCATTTACCATAAGAAATTTACTTCACCATTCACATTTTTTGTTCTTCCTAATTTTTTTTTTTTTTTTTTTTTTTTAATATCATGAAACACATTGATATTTTCCATGACAAAATTGAGATGCAGAGTGCAAATGCAGATACCATATCCAATGCATTACATCATTTTGAATATGCTGTAACTGAAATACGAGAGAACATTCAACGGTTTCGAGTTTCTGATGATGAGTGTCTTGCTGCTCCAAGAAAACGTCCCAAATGTAGCAGTGAACTTAATCTGACAGCAGATGCCAAAGAAGTGTGTGACATTATGACCATTCAACAGAAAGGAAAAACTCTCACGTATTCAGCAGCTTCGAAATCATTGATCCAATAATGAGTTTGCTTCTTTTAGAGAACATTTCCCAGCCACTTGGGTCATTACTTTTATTGGCCACGATAAACTGAAAAATGAACTGTCAGAGATTTATCGCAATGATACATTTAAATGCATTACATCGGTTCGTGAGCTGTTTACTTTCTTTGTGGAACATTTCATTGAAGAATCGTTCACTGAAGTGCCCAAAACACTGAAAAACACTTAAAAAGAATCAAAGCGTTCCTTAGAAACCGCATGAGTCTGGAAAGGCTGAACTCACTGGCCGTTTGTTCCATTCACTAGGAGGGAATCAGTGATATCCCAAACTTCAACAACAGAGCAATTAACAAGTTTGCCAGTCAGAAGAACAGACTTGCACATTTACTGTATAAAAAAACTGTCAGAACACAGACCTCATTTGTTAATGTGATAGATAAAATACACATGAAACTGCTCATAGCCAAGGTTTTTCCCAGAGTTTTTACCTTGGCCGTAAGTCAAAAGCCAGGAGGGTCCCTGTTGAGGGAGGGGAAGAAGTCACATACGTCCTCCCACAGTTAATTTTTATTTTCACATCACAATCAGTACACAGAAGTACAACTACCATAAGTACGAACTACAGCACGAGAATAGCTGGCGAACTTCGGCTCGAATCCTAACACCTCAAAGTCCCCCAAGTTCTTCAATAAATTGTGTCACCACAGCATAGACTCAGACACCCACACAAGTACACGGAAAACCAGCCGAGCTGGTGGATCAGACCAAGTACTGTATGAGGCACACGAAAAAATAATAGTAATGAAACAAAAATGTTTATTGCACATTTGTATAAATTTTTATTAGCTACAGTGTTTCGTGGATTATATTAATTACTGCATAGTTAGCATATTTAATATCTTTCGAATGTGTTTAAATGATGTGATTCTTGAGTTTCTCCCGGCGTATTTGATAATCAAAATATCCACGGGTGTACTGCCGGTCTACAGTGTCCAGCGGGCAAAGTATTTCGGCGATCATACATGTCGCCATCATCAGGTGAACTAACGGACTGAGCTCCTGGAAACACGCCGGCACGGAGATCGGCACGCTACGGCGGCTCGAAGGGAACTGGGTTCTAGCCCGGTAGCGGGCTCACTCCACGAACTTGAAGTTGTCTTACAGCTATAAGGCGTAGGTTTCACCGATAGGCATTTCCTACATCATCAAGGTTTTAGGGTAAGGAAGAGCTTCGTGATCATTGTTTTGTGGGAACTAATTTGTATTTTGGTGGGTTGGATTTCTTCAATTTGTCGTCTTGTGGCGTGAGTTGTTCCTTTGCGTGTCTGGCGTTACTACTGCTCTGCCCTCGGAGATGGTATTTCATGAATAGCGTTCACTGTACGTCAGGTCGGCGTCTCATCTTCTTAGGTGTTGTGGTGTTTCTTCTTAAGTGCCAGCGTTACTTCAAGGTCGGCGTCTTGATTTAGTAACAGAAGCGGCTTTCTTCTGTCCTCTAATCTTCATTGGGGTTGGTTGTGGTGTGTTTTGTGGCGGCTGTGTCTTCACAGGTCCTCTACCCCAGGCGTCTGAGGTGACGTCGATGTGAGGGCTCTGTCCGCCGTGGTCGTCACTACGTTACGTTTGCTAGATTTAGTCTTAATTAACTCAATCGTTGGTTCCCAAGATTTGCTAAGATTATAGCCACAGTCGCGGTTTATGAGGTCGTCACTAGTGCGAATTTCAATGGCCTCTCTAACGACGCAGTCCCTGTATCTCGACATCTGTACCAGAATCCTAGTGCGTTGATACTCCATCACGTGATTCTCTGACAAACAAAGTTCAGCGATTGCCGACTTGCTCGGATACATCAATCGTGTGTGCCTGTAGTGTTAATTAAGAGTAAATCTAGAAAACGTAACGTAGTGACTACCACGGCGAACAGAGCCATCACATCGACGTCATCTCAGACGGCGTCGCATTCGGTCCCACTGCGCGACCGCAGCGCGGGGCGCGGACCAAGGAGGGGTCGCTCCGCGGGCCGAGGGTATTTAAATGGCCCGCTACCGGGCTAGAACTCAGTTCCCTTCGAGCCGGCGAGTTTCCAGGAGGTCAGTCCGCTTGTTCAACTGATGTTGGCTACATGTATGATCGGCGAAATATTGTGCCCGTTGGACACTATAGACCGGCAGTACACCCATGGATATTTTGATTGATTAAATGATGTTATATAAATGGAGACCATATACAGAACACATCAGACTGATTCCATTATACTGGGTACTAACTTTTTGTCTTCTAGGCCCCACAAACGAAACGGAGCACGACTCGCCACTGCTTGTGTTGACTCTGCGGTTACTTGTACTGCGTGTGTTTTCTTCCTTCTTTACCCTTTGCAATCGGAGGTATTAAATTCGCCTGCACATTGCTTCCTTAAGTGCAGATGTGCCTTGAGAATGGCAGGGTGTCCTTCTGCCGAAATATCGGCGGTGGTCGACGACGTCACCCAGCAGCATGCCCTAAGTTGTTTGGTAGAATGTTCAAAAATGTTCAAATGTTTGTTAAGCTTAAGGGACTTAATTGCGGGGTCATCAGTCCCTAAGCTTACAAACTACTTATGAACTACCATATACTAAAGACGACACAAACATCCATGCTCGAGGTGGGATTCGAGACCCCGACCGTAGCGGCCGTGCAGACTGTAACTGGCGCGCCGCAGACCGCTCGGCCACTGCGGCTGGCTAGAATGTTCATTTTACGTATTTTGAAGAATTATGATCTAGTACGAAAAGTTCTTCAGCTGCACATTATTGTCAGTAGTTTCCAAAATAACGGTTATTACATACTTCGAATTGAGTTGTCCACAGATTTTTCTCAGGAGTTTGCAGATCAGTATTGGAAAGTCCCTCTTCGTCTTGGATGTGCACATTAATGGGACTTTAAGATGGGGCAGCGAATTTGTTTTAATTTCGTTTGCGATATTTATGTATCTATTGGTGCGGCGGTATTTTCTTTGTGTCTTCGTCAGAGCTGAACATGATGTCCTCAATCATTTCTTCCACTTGATTGTATTTTCAGGAAGACGTCTGCAGCAAATCAGACATATCTTTTATTAGCAGATGGTAGTGCTTTTGTTGTGCACGACAAATCACATAAACAACAGCAGCATGGGGTTCTCGCGTATTTCAACTTTCAACTTCGCTTCGCAAATCTAGGGATATAATTGGCGTATTGCGATGCATTCAACGCCAATGTTTATGGGATCTGTTATGCTATGGATTAATGATTAAATAATACACGGTGTCGATTAAAAAGCATACTTTTGTGTTAAAAAAAAAACACTCATCTTTTCGTTTTAGAATGTTTTAAAATATTTACATTCATCAGCCCATGCCTTACACTGATACCAATGAAAGTCGTTTTACAATAGACGTTGTTGTTACGGAGATTTTTTGGGATAGATATATATATTGTAGAACGACTTTCATCGGTATCAGTGTAAGGCATGGGCTCTTGAATGTAACTGTTTTGAAACATTCTAAAACGAAAAGATGAGTGTTTTTTTAACACAAACGTATGTTTTAATGGACACCTTGTATTATTTAATCATTAATCCATAGCATAACAGATCCCTTAAACATTGGCGTTGAATGCATCGCAATACGCCAATAATATCCCTAGATTTGCGAAGCGAAGTTGACAGTTGAAATACGAGAGAACCCCATGCTGCTATTGTTTATGTGATTTGTCGTGGCATAGATTGCTGATGAAATAATATATGATGTCCATTAAATAACATATACCTTCGTTGTGGAATGTTTCAAAATATTTACATTCATGAGCCCCAGCCTTACATTGATACCGGTGAAAGTCTTTTTACAATAGCTGTTGTTGTTACAGAGATGTACGTTACTTTTTTTTTCTTTTTGTTAACTTGCTATCGTTTAAGTTTTGTTTCTTCAGTGTAAAATTGTTGAAATATGTTTGGGATGAAGTTATTTTTATACGCTATGTATTTGAGTGTTCTTCCTTCCATCTGTAAATATCATTTAATTTACGTAGTCATCAATAGGAAAACAATTTTTCTTTTGAAAATTTTGATGTAATATTTTGATTGTTGAACTGAAAATAAAGACCTCTGAGGTAAGAGGTGACTCATTACTGTGCGACATAAATGAGATTGTAACGAAATTCCTTTTACCGAAGACTTCCTATTCTACCAGCACCTCTACGTGGAGCCTGGATTAGTTTTATTATATAATGAACTGGAAATACTAAAATGAATTATATTCAAGAGTGGTTATAGCCCTACCGTGATTGACAACATACTTTATTAGTAAAAGAGACAGAAGATAATACCACTTCTGTACCCTCCTCAGGAGATAACTAATAACACAAACAAAGAATGGGCACCAATGTTATATGTTGGTAAAAGATTAGAAAGGCTTGCCAGCAAACTTAAGTCCATAAAATACACCCCAGCCTTTTATAATAGAAATACTATTACCAACTTGCTCTTCAATAGCAAAGACAAGATTTCACCTTTGTAAAGAAGTGACATATATAATCTCTTGCAATCTTTGTGGCAAAGTATATGTAGGTCAATCAGGCAGGGCTATAACTACTAGACTGGCTGAACATGAGAGGAGTTGGAGACTAAAAAAGAGATATTCCACCTTTGCAGAACATGCCTTAAATGAATGTCATGCCTTTGACATTAAATGTGATGTTCTCCACAGAGAAAATAAAGGCAGAAAACTAACATTGCTTGAAATTCTCTCTATCAACAAACACCAAGCTCAGAAACCAAACCTAATCCTCAATGATCAGACCCAATTTCAGTATTCATCATTACTAAAGTAACAGTTATTATGTATAATTCTGCTACCATGCATGTCTCTCACCCACATTCCAATGTTCCTTCCTTGTGTTACACCATTCTCGTGAAAACCAGCGAATGTTAATATAGGCTATATACTTCAATAAGCTCCTTCACTCCATATTCACGCACTCCAAACTTATGTAATGTAATTGTTCCCCACCAACATTTCATTTTTATGTCTTCCTCACTCACCTGTTTCCCTCCTACTTTTGTTCGTATATAAAAGTTAATTTAATATACAATTGTACTTACTAGCAGACTAACTGGGCCATTATTTGTTTCAGCTTATTGTTGAAAATTAATGTGTAGTTATATGTTAGTTACAGTTTTGTATTAATTAGTTGGATGCCTCTATTTATAAAATACTTAAATCTTCATAGTCTCTGACTGATAAATATCTTTGTAAAATCTTTGTACTCGAAACACAGCAGCTGGTGTGATGTGGATAATCCGCAGTATTGTCTGAAGATGGCCCAAGATGTTCTTTATAAAACCTATAAACGTTCCCCTTGTTGTCTGAGGAAAGGAATAAGGCGCTGTTTTTTAATGGGTATGCAAAGTAGGCATAATCAGATGCTTCAAATGTTTGTAAACGTATTTGAGCAAACTGATATGGTCATCAGTCCGTAGACTTAGAAACTACTTAACTAACACTGACAAGGGACACCATAGACCTCGAACACTCGGAATCGCGCGATACCATGCTTAGAGTAATAATCAATCATACAGAAAACAGTGCAAAACGTCTCACGTTTCTGCTAGCGCCACTAGTCAGTGGCATAGCGTAGCTGCACTGACCAGTGCTCCAGTTGCATGAGTGGTATAGCTGCAGCACGTATTTCTCTCTTGGAGTGTTCGCAAGCTAGTTATTGTGTAAACTGTGTAACAGTGTAGTGATGTCATGAAGAGAATTAATCCTATCCAAGAAGTCCAAATATTAGGAAGCAAGTTGCGACGTGTTGAATATGGAAGTGACAACGGAACCAAGGATGGGGAGTTCGCGAATATATGACACAATAATTCAGAAAGTAAATGGCGACGACACAGAAATACTCGACGTTATGCTGGATATATACAGGGTGTTTCACTAAGTGTGTTTGCATCTGTAACTTATAAAATAATAGGTGACAGGAAATTTTAATGCGGTAGGTCAACACAAGAAATGTTACACTTTCTGCGGAGCTATGAACATAGTTTATTGTATCATTTTCCAAAGAGTTACTGCACAAAGATATACTTTTTTTAAAATGGAACAATAGTTTTTCTATCGTGCATTGGAGTCGTTGAAACCAGCTGCGTCCAAATCAATTTAAACTACATTCCTATCACTGTTAGTTTGGGAGCTACAACCCTTCAAAGTTTAGAGGACGGAGGCTAGACAGCGTAGCTGACTGGCTGGTGGTCATGAGACAGTGGGCGGTGCCCCAGGGATAGCCACTCAGCCAGTCAGCTACGCTATCGCAGCCTCCGCCCCCGGAACTTTGAAGGGTTGTGATAGGAATGTAGTTTAAATTGATTTGGAAGCAGCTGGTTTAAACGAATCCAATACACGACAGAAAAAACTATTGATCCATTTAAAAAATTACATCTTTGTGGTGTAACTCTTTGGAAAATGATACAATAAACGATGTTCATAGCTCCGCAGAAAGTGTAACATTTCTTGTGTTGACCTACCACATTAAAATTTCCCGTCACCTATTATTTTATAAATTACAGAGGCAAACACACTTAGTGAAACACCCTGTATAAGGAATTTTAAGGACAGGAGGAATCTGAGCCTGAAGGTCGCTCTTCTAGTACGTAACATTCATCTCCACAGCAACAGGTACAGCCAAGTCCCAGTGGGTAAGAACCCTAGCTATCCAAAAATATGAGGTCCAGTGCATTGTTGCAGCCAAGGCTCCCAAACCACTAGCAATGGTCCTTGGCGTGCAACACTTGTGCTGCCGAAGGATTGAGAGAGAGCCATTCTTAGTCAGGCACAAGTATTCAACCCTCATACAATCAGGCTCTTCGCCCTATCTTGGAGGCGGTGGTCCCCGGCCCTCGATGTCGAGCAGTCGGTAAGCGACATGTTCGTCATTAGCCCCCGCCCAAACACTGCATTACAGTGACCCCTGGTCCTTGTGCAGTCTGTAGCAGAGATGTTCGTCGTTAGCATCTGCCCGGACACTACACTCGCCCAGTGCCGGGTCTCCAAATGTTGACTTCCCAGCCAGCAGGTGATAGCCTACTACAACCTTGAAGGTGCCCAAGTTGCGGAGGAATGGCAGCTTCCAGTCAGCAGTTGGAGTCGTCATATCGGCGGGCAGTGAGCTACACCCGTAAAAGCTGCAAATGTCTGCAAAGACCATTAGCTGCTGCAGCTGGGAGGTCGGGTACGGACTAGTGCTCGTAGTCCATGCTCCAGACTAACTCTGTCTGTAGCGTCGGTTCATCCACTATTTATACTGAAAAAATGGATCATTGCTGCCCGTTGCCTAGCACCATGATAGTCCCGTCCAGCTGTAATTGCCACTTGTTTTCAGTGCGGATACTTCACTGTGCCACCCTTTCACTCGCACACTCACAGCGCGCTTTGCCACTCAGCCTTCCTGACGCCACCACCCTGCCTCTGCCGGCAATTGTCGCTGCCTCAGCACTGACTGGTCCGCTGCTCATTCTGCAAGGATGTAACTCCAGCCACTGGTTAATGTTTACCAGACGCCGGCAAGCTGATGACCGCTTGGCTGTAATTTCCACTTGTTTTCAGTGCGGATACTTCATTGTGCCATCCTACCTCTCGCACACTCACAGCGGGCACGCACTTCGCCACTCAGCTTTCCTGACGCCACCACCCGTCCCCTGCTGGTATTTGTCACTGCCTCAGCACTGTCTGCTCCGCTGCTCATTCTGCAAGGTTGTGACTCCAGCCACTGGTGAATGTTTACCAGACGCCTGCAAGCTGATGACTGCTCGGCCGTAGTTGCCACTTGTTTTCAGTGCGGATACTTCACTGTGCCATCCTGTCTCTCGCACACCCACAGCGGGCATGCACTTCGCCACTCAGCTTCCCTGACACCACCGCCCGTCCCCTGCTGGTATTTGTCGCTGCCTCAGCATTGTCTGCTCCGCTGCTCATTCTGCAAGGCTGTGACTCCAGCCACTGGTGAACGGTTACCAGATGCCTGCAAGCTGATGACCGCTCGGCCGTAGTTGCCACTTGTTTTCAGTGCGGATACTTCACTGTGTCATCCTGTCTCTCGCACACTCACAGCGGGCACGCACTTCGCCACTCAGCTTCCCTGACACCACCACCCGTCCCCTGCTGGTATTTGTCGCTGCCTCAGCACTGTCTGCTCCGCTGCTCATTCTGCAAGGCTGTGACTCCAGCCACTGGTGAATGTTTACCAGACGCCTGCAAGCTGATGACCGCTCGGCCGTAGTTGCTACTTGTTTTCAGTGCGGATTCTTCACTGTGCCATCCTGTCTCTCACACACTCACAGCGGGCACGCACTTCGCCACTCAGCTTCCCTGACACCACCACCCGTCCCCTGCTGGTATTTGTCGCTGCCTCAGCACTGTCTGCTCCGCTGCTCATTCTGCAAGGCTGTGACTCCAGCCACTGGTGCATGTTTACCAGGCACCTGCAAGCTGATGACCGCTCGGCCGTAGTTGCAACTTGTTTTCAGTGCCATCCTTTCTCTCGCACACTCACAGTGGGCAAGCACTTCGCCACTCAGCTTTGCTGACGTCACCGCCCGCCCCTGCTGGTATTTGTAGCTGCCTCAGCACTGTCTGCTCCGCTGCTCATTCTGCAAGGCTGTGACTCCAGCCACTGGTGAATGTTTACCAGACGCCTGCAAGCTGATGACCGCTCGGCCGTAGTTGCTACTTGTTTTCAGTGCGGATTCTTCACTGTGCCATCCTGTCTCTCACACACTCACAGCGGGCACGCACTTCGCCACTCAGCTTCCCTGACACCACCACCCGTCCCCTGCTGGTATTTGTCGCTGCCTCAGCACTGTCTGCTCCGCTGCTCATTCTGCAAGGCTGTGACTCCAGCCACTGGTGAATGTTTACCAGACGCCTGCAAGCTGATGACCGCTCGGCCGTAGTTGCTACTTGTTTTCAGTGCGGATTCTTCACTGTGCCATCCTGTCTCTCACACACTCACAGCGGGCACGCACTTCGCCACTCAGCTTCCCTGACACCACCACCCGTCCCCTGCTGGTATTTGTCGCTGCCTCAGCACTGTCTGCTCCGCTGCTCATTCTGCAAGGCTGTGACTCCAGCCACTGGTGCATGTTTACCAGGCACCTGCAAGCTGATGACCGCTCGGCCGTAGTTGCAACTTGTTTTCAGTGCCATCCTTTCTCTCGCACACTCACAGTGGGCAAGCACTTCGCCACTCAGCTTTGCTGACGTCACCGCCCGCCCCTGCTGGTATTTGTAGCTGCCTCAGCACTGTCTGCTCCGCTGTTCATTCTGCAAGGCTGTGACTCCAGCCACTGGTGCATGTTTACCAGGCACCTGCAAGCTGATGACCGCTCGGCCGTAGTTGCCACTTGTTTTCAGTGCGGATACTTCACTGTGCCATCCTGTCTCTCACACACTCACAGCGGCCAAGCACTTCGCCACTCAGCTTTCCTGACGCCACCGCCCGTCCCCTGCTGGTATTTGTCGCTACCTCAGCACTGTCTGCTCCGCTGCTCATTCTGCAAGGCTGTGACTCCAGCCACTGGTGAATCTTTACCAGACGCCTGCAAGCTTATGACCGCTCGGCTGAAGTTGCCAATTGTTTTCAGTGCGGATACTTCACTGTGCCATCCTTTCTCTCACACACTCACAGCGTGCTTCGCCACTCAGCTTTCCTGGCGCCAACGCCCGTCCCCTGCTGGTACTTGTCGCTGCCTGAGCACTGTCTGCTCCGCTGCTAATTCTGCAAGGCTGTCACTCCAGCCACTCGTAAATGTTTACCAGACGCCCACATGGTGATCATAGTTCAGCTGTAATTGTCACTTGTTTTCAGTGTGGATACTTCACTGTGCCACTCTTTCTCTCGCGCACTCACAGCATGCTTCGCCACTCAGATTTCCTGATGCCACCGCCTGTCCCCTGCTGATATTTGTCGCTGCCTGAGCATTGTCTGCTCCGCTGCTCATTCTGCAAGGCTGTCACTCCAGCCACTCGTGAATGTTTACCAGACGCCGGCATGCTGATGACAGCTCGGCTGTAATTGCCACTTCTTTTCAGTGTGGATACTTCACTGTGCCACTCTTTCTCTCGCACACTCACAGCGTGCTTCACCACTCAGCTTTCCTCACGCCACCACCCGTCCCCTGCTGGTATTTGTCGCTGCCTCAGCACTGTCTGTTCCGCAGCTCATTCTGCAAGGCTGTCACTCTAGCCACTCGTGAATGTTTACCAGACGCCGGTACGCTGATGACAGCTTGGCTGTAATTGCCACTTGTTTTCAGTGTGGATACTTCACTGTGCCATCCTGTCTCTCGCACACTCACAGCGCACACGCGCTTCGCCACTCAGCTTTTCTGACGCCACCGCCCTCCCCTGCTGGTATTTGTCGCTGCCTGAGCACTGTCTGCTCCGCTGCTCATTCTGCAATGCTGTCACTCCAGCCACTCGTGAATGTTTACCAGATGCCGGCACGTTGATGACAGCTCGGCTGTAATTGCCACTTGTTTTCAGTGCGGATACTTCACTGTGCCACTCTTTCTCTCAGACACTCACAGCGTACTTCGCCACTCAGCTTTCCTCACACCACCGTCCGTCCCCTGCTGGTATTTGTCGCTGCCTGAGCACTGTCTGCTCCGCTGCTCATTCTGCAAGGCTGTCACTCCAGCCACTCGTGTGAATGTTTACCAGATTCCCGCACATTGATGACAGCTCAGCAGTAATTGCCACTTGTTTTCAGTACGGATACTTCACTGTGCCACTCTTTCTCTCGCACACTCACAGCGCACACGCGCTTCGCCACTCAGCGTTTCTGACGCCACCGCCCTCCCCTGCTGGTATTTGTCGCTGCCTGAGCACTGTCTGCTCCGCTGCTCATTCTGCAATGCTGTCACTCCAGCCACTCGTGTGAATGTTTACCAGATTCCCGCACATTGATGACAGCTCAGCAGTAATTGCCACTTGTTTTCAGTACGGATACTTCACTGTGCCACTCTTTCTCTCGCACACTCACAGCGCACACGCGCTTCGCCACTCAGCGTTTCTGACGCCACCGCCCTCCCCTGCTGGTATTTGTCGCTGCCTGAGCACTGTCTGCTCCGCTGCTCATTCTGCAATGCTGTCACTCCAGTCACTCGTGAATGTTTACCAGATGCCGGCACGTTGATGATAGCTCGGCTGTAATTGCCACTTGTTTTCAGTGCGGATACTTCACTGTGCCACTCTTTCTCTCAGACACTCACAGCGTACTTCGCCACTCAGCTTTCCTCACACCACCGTCCGTCCCCTGCTGGTATTTGTCGCTGCCTGAGCACTGTCTGCTCCGCTGCTCATTCTGCAAGGCTGTCACTCCAGCCACTCGTGAATGTTTACCAGATTCCCGCAAATTGATGACAGCTCAGCAGTAATTGCCACTTGTTTTCAGTACGGATACTTCACTGTGCCACTCTTTCTCTCGCACACTCACAGCGCACACGCGCTTCGCCACTCAGCGTTTCTGACGCCACCGCCCTCCCCTGCTGGTATTTGTCGCTGCCTGAGCACTGTCTGCTCCGCTGCTCATTCTGCAATGCTGTCACTCCAGCCACTCGTGAATGTTTACCAGATGCCGGCACGTTGATGATAGCTCGGCTGTAATTGCCACTTGTTTTCAGTGCGGATACTTCACTGTGCCACTCTTTCTCTCAGACACTCACAGCGTACTTCGCCACTCAGCTTTCCTCACACCACCGTCCGTCCCCTGCTGGTATTTGTCGCTGCCTGAGCACTGTCTGCTCCGCTGCTCATTCTGCAAGGCTGTCACTCCAGCCACTCGTGAATGTTTACCAGATTCCCGCACATTGATGACAGCTCAGCAGTAATTGCCACTTGTTTTCAGTACGGATACTTCACTGTGCCACTCTTTCTCTCGCACACTCACAGCGCACACGCTTCGCCACTCAGCGTTTCTGACGCCACCGCCCTCCCCTGCTGGTATTTGTCGCTGCCTGAGCACTGTCTGCTCCGCTGCTCATTCTGCAATGCTGTCACTCCAGCCACTCGTGAATGTTTACCAGATGCCGGCACGTTGATGATAGCTCGGCTGTAATTGCCACTTGTTTTCAGTGCGGATACTTCACTGTGCCACTCTTTCTCTCAGACACTCACAGCGTACTTCGCCACTCAGCTTTCCTCACGCCACCGCCCGTCCCCTGCTGGTATTTGTCGCTGCCTGAGCACTGTCTGCTCCGCTGCTCATTCTGCAATGCTGTCACTCCAGCCACTCGTGAATGTTTACCAGATGCCGGCACGTTGATGATAGCTCGGCTGTAATTGCCACTTGTTTTCAGTGCGGATACTTCACTGTGCCACTCTTTCTCTCAGACACTCACAGCGTACTTCGCCACTCAGCTTTCCTCACGCCACCGCCCGTCCCCTGCTGGTATTTGTCCCTGCCTGAGCACTGTCTGCTCCGCTGCTCATTCTGCAATGCTGTCACTCCAGCCACTCGTGAATGTTTACCAGATGCCGGCACGTTGATGATAGCTCGGCTGTAATTGCCACTTGTTTTCAGTGCGGATACTTCACTGTGCCACTCTTTCTCTCAGACACTCACAGCGTACTTCGCCACTCAGCTTTCCTCACACCACCGTCCGTCCCCTGCTGGTATTTGTCGCTGCCTGAGCACTGTCTGCTCCGCTGCTCATTCTGCAAGGCTGTCACTCCAGCCACTCGTGAATGTTTACCAGATTCCCGCACATTGATGACAGCTCAGCAGTAATTGCCACTTGTTTTCAGTACGGATACTTCACTGTGCCACTCTTTCTCTCGCACACTCACAGCGCACACGCGCTTCGCCACTCAGCGTTTCTGACGCCACCGCCCTCCCCTGCTGGTATTTGTCGCTGCCTGAGCACTGTCTGCTCCGCTGCTCATTCTGCAATGCTGTCACTCCAGCCACTCGTGAATGTTTACCAGATGCCGGCACGTTGATGATAGCTCGGCTGTAATTGCCACTTGTTTTCAGTGCGGATACTTCACTGTGCCACTCTTTCTCTCAGACACTCACAGCGTACTTCGCCACTCAGCTTTCCTCACACCACCGTCCGTCCCCTGCTGGTATTTGTCGCTGCCTGAGCACTGTCTGCTCCGCTGCTCATTCTGCAAGGCTGTCACTCCAGCCACTCGTGAATGTTTACCAGATTCCCGCACATTGATGACAGCTCAGCAGTAATTGCCACTTGTTTTCAGTACGGATACTTCACTGTGCCACTCTTTCTCTCGCACACTCACAGCGCACACGCGCTTCGCCACTCAGCGTTTCTGACGCCACCGCCCTCCCCTGCTGGTATTTGTCGCTGCCTGAGCACTGTCTGCTCCGCTGCTCATTCTGCAATGCTGTCACTCCAGCCACTCGTGAATGTTTACCAGATGCCGGCACGTTGATGATAGCTCGGCTGTAATTGCCACTTGTTTTCAGTGCGGATACTTCACTGTGCCACTCTTTCTCTCAGACACTCACAGCGTACTTCGCCACTCAGCTTTCCTCACACCACCGTCCGTCCCCTGCTGGTATTTGTCGCTGCCTGAGCACTGTCTGCTCCGCTGCTCATTCTGCAAGGCTGTCACTCCAGCCACTCGTGAATGTTTACCAGATTCCCGCACATTGATGACAGCTCAGCAGTAATTGCCACTTGTTTTCAGTACGGATACTTCACTGTGCCACTCTTTCTCTCGCACACTCACAGCGCACACGCGCTTCGCCACTCAGCGTTTCTGACGCCACCGCCCTCCCCTGCTGGTATTTGTCGCTGCCTGAGCACTGTCTGCTCCGCTGCTCATTCTGCAATGCTGTCACTCCAGCCACTCGTGAATGTTTACCAGATGCCGGCACGTTGATGATAGCTCGGCTGTAATTGCCACTTGTTTTCAGTGCGGATACTTCACTGTGCCACTCTTTCTCTCAGACACTCACAGCGTACTTCGCCACTCAGCTTTCCTCACACCACCGTCCGTCCCCTGCTGGTATTTGTCGCTGCCTGAGCACTGTCTGCTCCGCTGCTCATTCTGCAAGGCTGTCACTCCAGCCACTCGTGAATGTTTACCAGATTCCCGCACATTGATGACAGCTCAGCAGTAATTGCCACTTGTTTTCAGTACGGATACTTCACTGTGCCACTCTTTCTCTCGCACACTCACAGCGCACACGCGCTTCGCCACTCAGCGTTTCTGACGCCACCGCCCTCCCCTGCTGGTATTTGTCGCTGCCTGAGCACTGTCTGCTCCGCTGCTCATTCTGCAATGCTGTCACTCCAGCCACTCGTGAATGTTTACCAGATGCCGGCACGTTGATGATAGCTCGGCTGTAATTGCCACTAGTTTTCAGTGCGGATACTTCACTGTGCCACTCTTTCTCTCAGACACTCACAGCGTACTTCGCCACTCAGCTTTCCTCACACCACCGTCCGTCCCCTGCTGGTATTTGTCGCTGCCTGAGCACTGTCTGCTCCGCTGCTCATTCTGCAAGGCTGTCACTCCAGCCACTCGTGAATGTTTACCAGATTCCCGCACATTGATTACAGCTCAGCAGTAATTGCCACTTGTTTTCAGTACGGATACTTCACTGTGCCACTCTTTCTCTCGCACACTCACAGCGCACACGCGCTTCGCCACTCAGCGTTTCTGACGCCACCGCCCTCCCCTGCTGGTATTTGTCGCTGCCTGAGCACTGTCTGCTCCGCTGCTCATTCTGCAATGCTGTCACTCCAGCCACTCGTGAATGTTTACCAGATGCCGGCACGTTGATGATAGCTCGGCTGTAATTGCCACTTGTTTTCAGTGCGGATACTTCACTGTGCCACTCTTTCTCTCAGACACTCACAGCGTACTTCGCCACTCAGCTTTCCTCACACCACCGTCCCTCCCCTGCTGGTATTTGTCGCTGCCTGAGCACTGTCTGCTCCGCTGCTCATTCTGCAAGGCTGTCACTCCAGCCACTCGTGAATGTTTACCAGATTCCCGCACATTGATGACAGCTCAGCAGTAATTGCCACTTGTTTTCAGTACGGATACTTCACTGTGCCACTCTTTCTCTCGCACACTCACAGCGCACACGCGCTTCGCCACTCAGCGTTTCTGACGCCACCGCCCTCCCCTGCTGGTATTTGTCGCTGCCTGAGCACTGTCTGCTCCGCTGCTCATTCTGCAATGCTGTCACTCCAGCCACTCGTGAATGTTTACCAGATGCCGGCACGTTGATGATAGCTCGGCTGTAATTGCCACTTGTTTTCAGTGCGGATACTTCACTGTGCCACTCTTTCTCTCAGACACTCACAGCGTACTTCGCCACTCAGCTTTCCTCACACCACCGTCCGTCCCCTGCTGGTATTTGTCGCTGCCTGAGCACTGTCTGCTCCGCTGCTCATTCTGCAAGGCTGTCACTCCAGCCACTCGTAAATGTTTACCAGACGCCCACATGGTGATCATAGTTCAGCTGTAATTGTCACTTGTTTTCAGTGTGGATACTTCACTGTGCCACTCTTTCTCTCGCGCACTCACAGCATGCTTCGCCACTCAGATTTCCTGATGCCACCGCCTGTCCCCTGCTGATATTTGTCGCTGCCTGAGCATTGTCTGCTCCGCTGCTCATTCTGCAAGGCTGTCACTCCAGCCACTCGTGAATGTTTACCAGACGCCGGCATGCTGATGACAGCTCGGCTGTAATTGCCACTTCTTTTCAGTGTGGATACTTCACTGTGCCACTCTTTCTCTCGCACACTCACAGCGTGCTTCACCACTCAGCTTTCCTCACGCCACCACCCGTCCCCTGCTGGTATTTGTCGCTGCCTCAGCACTGTCTGTTCCGCAGCTCATTCTGCAAGGCTGTCACTCTAGCCACTCGTGAATGTTTACCAGACGCCGGTACGCTGATGACAGCTTGGCTGTAATTGCCACTTGTTTTCAGTGTGGATACTTCACTGTGCCATCCTGTCTCTCGCACACTCACAGCGCACACGCGCTTCGCCACTCAGCTTTTCTGACGCCACCGCCCTCCCCTGCTGGTATTTGTCGCTGCCTGAGCACTGTCTGCTCCGCTGCTCATTCTGCAATGCTGTCACTCCAGCCACTCGTGAATGTTTACCAGATGCCGGCACGTTGATGACAGCTCGGCTGTAATTGCCACTTGTTTTCAGTGCGGATACTTCACTGTGCCACTCTTTCTCTCAGACACTCACAGCGTACTTCGCCACTCAGCTTTCCTCACACCACCGTCCGTCCCCTGCTGGTATTTGTCGCTGCCTGAGCACTGTCTGCTCCGCTGCTCATTCTGCAAGGCTGTCACTCCAGCCACTCGTGTGAATGTTTACCAGATTCCCGCACATTGATGACAGCTCAGCAGTAATTGCCACTTGTTTTCAGTACGGATACTTCACTGTGCCACTCTTTCTCTCGCACACTCACAGCGCACACGCGCTTCGCCACTCAGCGTTTCTGACGCCACCGCCCTCCCCTGCTGGTATTTGTCGCTGCCTGAGCACTGTCTGCTCCGCTGCTCATTCTGCAATGCTGTCACTCCAGCCACTCGTGTGAATGTTTACCAGATTCCCGCACATTGATGACAGCTCAGCAGTAATTGCCACTTGTTTTCAGTACGGATACTTCACTGTGCCACTCTTTCTCTCGCACACTCACAGCGCACACGCGCTTCGCCACTCAGCGTTTCTGACGCCACCGCCCTCCCCTGCTGGTATTTGTCGCTGCCTGAGCACTGTCTGCTCCGCTGCTCATTCTGCAATGCTGTCACTCCAGTCACTCGTGAATGTTTACCAGATGCCGGCACGTTGATGATAGCTCGGCTGTAATTGCCACTTGTTTTCAGTGCGGATACTTCACTGTGCCACTCTTTCTCTCAGACACTCACAGCGTACTTCGCCACTCAGCTTTCCTCACACCACCGTCCGTCCCCTGCTGGTATTTGTCGCTGCCTGAGCACTGTCTGCTCCGCTGCTCATTCTGCAAGGCTGTCACTCCAGCCACTCGTGAATGTTTACCAGATTCCCGCAAATTGATGACAGCTCAGCAGTAATTGCCACTTGTTTTCAGTACGGATACTTCACTGTGCCACTCTTTCTCTCGCACACTCACAGCGCACACGCGCTTCGCCACTCAGCGTTTCTGACGCCACCGCCCTCCCCTGCTGGTATTTGTCGCTGCCTGAGCACTGTCTGCTCCGCTGCTCATTCTGCAATGCTGTCACTCCAGCCACTCGTGAATGTTTACCAGATGCCGGCACGTTGATGATAGCTCGGCTGTAATTGCCACTTGTTTTCAGTGCGGATACTTCACTGTGCCACTCTTTCTCTCAGACACTCACAGCGTACTTCGCCACTCAGCTTTCCTCACACCACCGTCCGTCCCCTGCTGGTATTTGTCGCTGCCTGAGCACTGTCTGCTCCGCTGCTCATTCTGCAAGGCTGTCACTCCAGCCACTCGTGAATGTTTACCAGATTCCCGCACATTGATGACAGCTCAGCAGTAATTGCCACTTGTTTTCAGTACGGATACTTCACTGTGCCACTCTTTCTCTCGCACACTCACAGCGCACACGCTTCGCCACTCAGCGTTTCTGACGCCACCGCCCTCCCCTGCTGGTATTTGTCGCTGCCTGAGCACTGTCTGCTCCGCTGCTCATTCTGCAATGCTGTCACTCCAGCCACTCGTGAATGTTTACCAGATGCCGGCACGTTGATGATAGCTCGGCTGTAATTGCCACTTGTTTTCAGTGCGGATACTTCACTGTGCCACTCTTTCTCTCAGACACTCACAGCGTACTTCGCCACTCAGCTTTCCTCACGCCACCGCCCGTCCCCTGCTGGTATTTGTCGCTGCCTGAGCACTGTCTGCTCCGCTGCTCATTCTGCAATGCTGTCACTCCAGCCACTCGTGAATGTTTACCAGATGCCGGCACGTTGATGATAGCTCGGCTGTAATTGCCACTTGTTTTCAGTGCGGATACTTCACTGTGCCACTCTTTCTCTCAGACACTCACAGCGTACTTCGCCACTCAGCTTTCCTCACGCCACCGCCCGTCCCCTGCTGGTATTTGTCCCTGCCTGAGCACTGTCTGCTCCGCTGCTCATTCTGCAATGCTGTCACTCCAGCCACTCGTGAATGTTTACCAGATGCCGGCACGTTGATGATAGCTCGGCTGTAATTGCCACTTGTTTTCAGTGCGGATACTTCACTGTGCCACTCTTTCTCTCAGACACTCACAGCGTACTTCGCCACTCAGCTTTCCTCACACCACCGTCCGTCCCCTGCTGGTATTTGTCGCTGCCTGAGCACTGTCTGCTCCGCTGCTCATTCTGCAAGGCTGTCACTCCAGCCACTCGTGAATGTTTACCAGATTCCCGCACATTGATGACAGCTCAGCAGTAATTGCCACTTGTTTTCAGTACGGATACTTCACTGTGCCACTCTTTCTCTCGCACACTCACAGCGCACACGCGCTTCGCCACTCAGCGTTTCTGACGCCACCGCCCTCCCCTGCTGGTATTTGTCGCTGCCTGAGCACTGTCTGCTCCGCTGCTCATTCTGCAATGCTGTCACTCCAGCCACTCGTGAATGTTTACCAGATGCCGGCACGTTGATGATAGCTCGGCTGTAATTGCCACTTGTTTTCAGTGCGGATACTTCACTGTGCCACTCTTTCTCTCAGACACTCACAGCGTACTTCGCCACTCAGCTTTCCTCACACCACCGTCCGTCCCCTGCTGGTATTTGTCGCTGCCTGAGCACTGTCTGCTCCGCTGCTCATTCTGCAAGGCTGTCACTCCAGCCACTCGTGAATGTTTACCAGATTCCCGCACATTGATGACAGCTCAGCAGTAATTGCCACTTGTTTTCAGTACGGATACTTCACTGTGCCACTCTTTCTCTCGCACACTCACAGCGCACACGCGCTTCGCCACTCAGCGTTTCTGACGCCACCGCCCTCCCCTGCTGGTATTTGTCGCTGCCTGAGCACTGTCTGCTCCGCTGCTCATTCTGCAATGCTGTCACTCCAGCCACTCGTGAATGTTTACCAGATGCCGGCACGTTGATGATAGCTCGGCTGTAATTGCCACTTGTTTTCAGTGCGGATACTTCACTGTGCCACTCTTTCTCTCAGACACTCACAGCGTACTTCGTCACTCAGCTTTCCTCACACCACCGTCCGTCCCCTGCTGGTATTTGTCGCTGCCTGAGCACTGTCTGCTCCGCTGCTCATTCTGCAAGGCTGTCACTCCAGCCACTCGTGAATGTTTACCAGATTCCCGCACATTGATGACAGCTCAGCAGTAATTGCCACTTGTTTTCAGTACGGATACTTCACTGTGCCACTCTTTCTCTCACACACTCACAGCGCACACGCGCTTCGCCACTCAGCGTTTCTGACGCCACCGCCCTCCCCTGCTGGTATTTGTCGCTGCCTGAGCACTGTCTGCTCCGCTGCTCATTCTGCAATGCTGTCACTCCAGCCACTCGTGAATGTTTACCAGATGCCGGCACGTTGATGATAGCTCGGCTGTAATTGCCACTTGTTTTCAGTGCGGATACTTCACTGTGCCACTCTTTCTCTCAGACACTCACAGCGTACTTCGCCACTCAGCTTTCCTCACACCACCGTCCGTCCCCTGCTGGTATTTGTCGCTGCCTGAGCACTGTCTGCTCCGCTGCTCATTCTGCAAGGCTGTCACTCCAGCCACTCGTGAATGTTTACCAGATTCCCGCACATTGATGACAGCTCAGCAGTAATTGCCACTTGTTTTCAGTACGGATACTTCACTGTGCCACTCTTTCTCTCGCACACTCACAGCGCACACGCGCTTCGCCACTCAGCGTTTCTGACGCCACCGCCCTCCCCTGCTGGTATTTGTCGCTGCCTGAGCACTGTCTGCTCCGCTGCTCATTCTGCAATGCTGTCACTCCAGCCACTCGTGAATGTTTACCAGATGCCGGCACGTTGATGATAGCTCGGCTGTAATTGCCACTAGTTTTCAGTGCGGATACTTCACTGTGCCACTCTTTCTCTCAGACACTCACAGCGTACTTCGCCACTCAGCTTTCCTCACACCACCGTCCGTCCCCTGCTGGTATTTGTCGCTGCCTGAGCACTGTCTGCTCCGCTGCTCATTCTGCAAGGCTGTCACTCCAGCCACTCGTGAATGTTTACCAGATTCCCGCACATTGATTACAGCTCAGCAGTAATTGCCACTTGTTTTCAGTACGGATACTTCACTGTGCCACTCTTTCTCTCGCACACTCACAGCGCACACGCGCTTCGCCACTCAGCGTTTCTGACGCCACCGCCCTCCCCTGCTGGTATTTGTCGCTGCCTGAGCACTGTCTGCTCCGCTGCTCATTCTGCAATGCTGTCACTCCAGCCACTCGTGAATGTTTACCAGATGCCGGCACGTTGATGATAGCTCGGCTGTAATTGCCACTTGTTTTCAGTGCGGATACTTCACTGTGCCACTCTTTCTCTCAGACACTCACAGCGTACTTCGCCACTCAGCTTTCCTCACACCACCGTCCCTCCCCTGCTGGTATTTGTCGCTGCCTGAGCACTGTCTGCTCCGCTGCTCATTCTGCAAGGCTGTCACTCCAGCCACTCGTGAATGTTTACCAGATTCCCGCACATTGATGACAGCTCAGCAGTAATTGCCACTTGTTTTCAGTACGGATACTTCACTGTGCCACTCTTTCTCTCGCACACTCACAGCGCACACGCGCTTCGCCACTCAGCGTTTCTGACGCCACCGCCCTCCCCTGCTGGTATTTGTCGCTGCCTGAGCACTGTCTGCTCCGCTGCTCATTCTGCAATGCTGTCACTCCAGCCACTCGTGAATGTTTACCAGATGCCGGCACGTTGATGATAGCTCGGCTGTAATTGCCACTTGTTTTCAGTGCGGATACTTCACTGTGCCACTCTTTCTCTCAGACACTCACAGCGTACTTCGCCACTCAGCTTTCCTCACACCACCGTCCGTCCCCTGCTGGTATTTGTCGCTGCCTGAGCACTGTCTGCTCCGCTGCTCATTCTGCAAGGCTGTCACTCCAGCCACTCGTGAATGTTTACCAGATTCCCGCACATTGATGACAGCTCAGCAGTAATTGCCACTTGTTTTCAGTACGGATACTTCACTGTGCCACTCTTTCTCTCGCACACTCACAGCGCACACGCGCTTCGCCACTCAGCGTTTCTGACGCCACCGCCCTCCCCTGCTGGTATTTGTCGCTGCCTGAGCACTGTCTGCTCCGCTGCTCATTCTGCAATGCTGTCACTCCAGCCACTCGTCAATGTTTACCAGACGCCGGCACGCTGATGACCACACTCTCTGTTATGAGATTACCCGTCTCTCTCTCTCTCTCTCTCTCTCTCTCTCTCTCTCTCTCTCTCTCTCTCTCTCTGATACTCACACACACACACACACATACATGCACGCACACTTAGCCAACCGCTAATTAGTGGGTGCAATGGTATTAATAGATACTAATGACAGTGTATTAAATGTTCAAATGTTTGTAGGTCATCAGTCACTAGTCTTACAAACTACTTAAACTATGTTAAACTAACCTAAGGACTACAGATGTAGGGGCTAAAATGGTTGTCTTGTTCAATTTAGAAGCGTCCCTTTCCTTTATCGCTCATCTCAAGGCTAATATGGCATTTCATCCACGCATATAACATTTCTCGCACATCACTAGGCACAACAGTTTGTGTAGAAACTGAACATATTTATAAAAAAAGAGGGTGTGCAGAAATGTAATGTTTGGAACAGTGACCATAGTCAACTGGAGTATGAAATCTCTTCAGCATCAACACTGTCCTACAGAGGAGAGAAGACTACAGTTAGTGGGTTACAGTCCGTTCAAAGCTCTAACCCCAGCCACACAACTAATGTAGCTTTATCAATGGCAGGTAGACTAGCAAACAAGTTGAAGGTGAAACTTCCTGGCAGATTAAAATTGTGTGTCAGAACCGGGACTTGAACCTGGGACCTTTGCCTTTCGCGGGCAAGCGCTCTACCGACTGTGCTATCCCGACACGACTCACGATCCCGCCTCACATCTTTACTTCCGCCAGTACCTCGCCTCCTACTTTTCGAACTTCACCGAAGCCCTCCTGCGAACCTTGCAAGACTAGCACTCCTGGAAGAAAGGATATGGTGGAGACATGGCGTACCCACAGCCTAAGGGATGTTTCCAGACTGTTTCCGGTTCCGGCACATAATTTTAATCTGCCAGGAAGTTTCATATCAGCGCACACTACGCTGCAGAGTGAAAGTTTCATTCAAGCTGAAGGGTATATGTCGTCACCCGCTATATCTGAGTAACGGAAACATACTGCAGTTTGTTGCACATACGCATAAGCTTATATTGCAATATGATTGGCGAAAGCAAGATGATGCACTTATTGTGGCAAGCGGGTGCATTCGTAATGTAGTGGTGCTGAAACAGCAGAAAACATTTCTGATTTTTGTAAATTTTTAAACAATCTCATGAAGTTCTAAGTTCAGTGTTTTTTCCATTCATATAAACTAAAATTATTGTATCTTCTTCTGCTTTTCAATTGGTATATTGTAATGAAGTATAGTTTGTAACTATGTACTAGATTTTCAATAGATTTCCCTTCTTGGCCTTTATTCATATTGACTGGCGTCATTACCGAAGGGCTGTGGCCGGATTACCCCAGCTGCCTGGGTAATACTGCCACAGTGCATAGGTTAATAAATTGATTTTGTTATGACAGTTTCCCTCATAGATACATTTATCATAAATTTTGCATACATTCTTAAGATTGCTTATAATGTTACAAAATAGTGATCTAGCTTATAAATACATTTTGATGGTAACAAAAACTGAAGTTCTTTAAGGTGGCGGTAGTTTCCCGATCAACCATACATCTGTTTTCTGGAGATATGAGGAGCTTTCGGTGCATGAAACATTCAAGTCGAGCCAAGCAAAAGTGGAAAAATTACCAACCAACATACAAAACTTCGGGCCTTGCCGAACATGTAACAAAAGAGAAGAGTCTATCGTTGTGCGATTTCTAAGCGGGTCATACAGATGCAATTAAAAAAAAATTAAAAAAAAAATAATAATAATAATAATAAATAAATAAATAAATTGTTACGTTGAAAATCTTTCCATCAAAAACAACAAAATATTGCCAACCAGCTGATGTGTACTTCTTTCGGCAATATTAACTCTATATTATTGATTTCATCGTGAAACATCGCTCTGTGATTTTCAATCAGTTTGCTGTACCTGCGTACAAGATTATATAGCAATATACTTGGCGAAAGCAAGCAAGTAGCTTTAGTGAGGTGCGCACATTGTTTTCGTCCACTTACTTTTAACCACTTCATCGAAATCCCGCATCTGTACTTTAAGGAGTAATATAAGCACTTTCATATGTCTGGTACTGCTGTATCTGTGTGCTTTGCGCTATTATAAGTACTCTATGCTGAGAGTTTTAGGCGCTGCTGGTTGAATCTATCTAAATCTACATGGATACTCTGCAAGTCGCATTAAAGTACATAACAGAGGGTTAATCGAACCACTTTTATGATATTTCGCTATAGTTCCATTCTATAATAGTGCGCGGGAAAAAAGAACACCTAAATCTTTCTGTTTTCGATCTGATTTATTTTGATGATCATGTCTCCCTATATAGGTGGGAGCTAACAATATACGTTCGCATTCAGAAGCGAAAGTTGGTGAAACAAATTTCACAAATAGATCTCGCCGCTACAAATAACACCTTTCTTTTAAATGATACTTTCCGAATCCGTGTTCGCTATGGGATAATAGCTCGTTTTCTTCGAGGTAATTCATAATATTTGAGGAAAATATATGTTCTACAATCCTGTGGCAAACCGACATCAGTGATATAGGCCTGTAATTTTGCGGATCATTCATATTGCCTTTCTTGTATATATGAGTGACTTGTGCAACTTTTCACTCGTTGGGTACGTAACGTTCGCTGAGCGAGTGGTTGTGTGTGATAGTGTAATGTAATAAATGATACACTGACGCCATTAAATTGAATTTTTTTCCCTATGGTATCGATATCTTGTTACTCTTTTCTCTTTGTTAAAATGGGACTTCAGATATAATGCAATGTGTTTTGCATGGAAATGACCACTCTCCTGTTTATGATTCCCTGTTATTCCAAGTAGGGTTTCGTGCGGTTCTGAGCGTATGATGTCAAAGGTGTCCCTTGTAAGGTTGTAAGGACAACACAGACACCCATGCCCGAGATAGGACTTGAAGCTCCGACGGGAACGGCTGCTCTGTCCACAGCATGTTGCCTTTGACCATGCGACCGTTTCGCACGGCGGGCATTATCAGTGAAGTTTGTTGCCAAGGTGTGTCGTAGCTCGGCGTGGACACTGATTAAGACAACTCGCAATAACTCTTGTCTGAGTGGAAGGTATGACGTAAGCAGCTCGCCTATCACCAAAGCTTTCCGACTGGCTCGTGCCCGCATTATGAGCGCAGGTTTGCTTAGATTGTTGGTTGACCACAGACAGTCGCGTTGAAAACGGGCAACCACAGTGTATGTATGCCTGGCTGCCGAGTGACTAGCGAGTTCTGTCTTCGCCAGCCGTCAGCTCCACTGGTCATTCAACGACACCTTTGCGCCACGTGTTCTTGTACAATTCACTGAACAGGTGAGAAAACGGCCGAAAGACGATGCTGTTACATTCTTCTGTACGGGCATTAGGGTATGATGCAAAGAAACTCATCGGTTCCGCAAAATTATTTGAGTTCTTTCATTAAGTGCAACCATGTAACTAAATGAATAAAACAAGGAAAATTATTTCTTCTGATAAATGGGAAATGTTGTGTAGCACTTGCGAGTTTCACGCAATAATTCTGTTCCCTGAAACATATGTTGTCTAATTATATCAAAGATACTGAATGGATAGTATAATATTTTAGTATATTTTAAGTAAATTACAGTTTCATTCTAGCGATATTCAGCTTTTTATATTTCGATGTGTGGGGGTTCTGCTCGCTGCAACATTATTCTCCTGGGGCGTCATGGTAGAAATAAATACACGTAGATACAATTCTTCACTTCTTCTTTAATTTAAATCAAACCTTTTCTCCACGAAAACATTACAATAACGTACACAAATTACACAACAACACAGACCGACAGATTCCAAAGTACTCGACAAAAGACAAAACTCGAACTCCGCCAATACTCGAACTCCCCCACGCAAGGCGGTGACGCAAATATATAACATTCACAATAATGGCATTACATTCTGCATTTTTTATAACAATAGGATATACTGATTTACAATTACCAAACATAACAGAAAAACATGTCATGTATACAAAAATAATCACAATATAAGATGAAAACTATGCATACAATAATTTTAGATGGAACATGTATTTTTAAGAAGAAATTTCCGATCTTTCTGTTAACAACAAAGTGCGAAGTTAAATATCAATTAATTTGTTAATGAATACATCATACATGTTCCTAACATATACTTAACTATCAAATATTCTGGCCATTTACAAAATATACTCAAAATCTCTTTCCAGTCAATATATACAAAGAATAACAATATTGATAATTAATGTAATAGTCGAAATAACATAATTAGCTGGTCAACACAACTTGTTTATGAACCTAACATATATACAATGCTATTTATTTTCATTTCTTTATGTTTTACAAAAGTTTTTACCGTTCGTCTGACTATTTATTTGAAATAATGAACAATGACAAAAGTATTGTTTATAGAACTGTCTGGAAAGAAACTATATGAATCTCTTAATTAATGAAATCTATCGCTTGTTTTAATCGCAATATCACTGAGACACTGTCCTACACTGATTCCTAGACTGACTATTACGTTTTTAACTTCACACGCAACATATATCACCTGAACCACACGATTCCGGATCCGAAGCAGACGGTATCGTAGGATGACATTGAGATTAGAGGACCAGGCAGACGGTATCGTACGATAAAATTGAGATGAGGGGGTCAGCAGTATCGTTACAATACCCCCCCCCCCCAATCAGCTCGACAATGCCCTCATAAGTCGAGGTGATGTAAGAATAGAGGACATACTTTGGATGCCTTGGACCCGGTGGCTGGCTTTGCTGCATCAGTACCTCACTTAGTCCTGTCTGGGGTTGGCACAGCACGGTCCACACGCACAGCATCACCAGATCCTGGAAGTTCCAAGTGCAGTAAGTAGGTGACAAGGGTATGGCCTCCCAAGAGCAGAGGGCAGAATCAGGAACAGCTGACACTCAAGAATCTGTCACACTGAGCTTGTCTGACCTTTTTTAAGCATCAAATCACAATACACAAGAAAACATATACATAAAACTATACTGTAAAATTTACTGTTCTCTTTTTCTGAACTGAATTTTTTAAAACTTTGAGCACATGACACTTGGTATCTTACAAAATAATTAGACACTAATATTAATTAACTGATTCTATCATGACTTCTATCAATATCTCAAGTATTTTAACTCTTTAATACTCAGGCAACAATTTGAATTCAAATTTTAACTGCGACAAAAACTAATACATTACAAAGTCTAACTGAACAAACTATGTTTAAATCAATATTCTTATTAACATAAAAATTACATACACACATTTCATACCTTCACACTTAAGTAGAAAGATAGAATGATAGATATGAGATAATTTGAACAGGTTACAGAATGAGTAGGAGATGTGGCACCAGAAACCGAAATCAGAAGTATGCTACCACATAGCTAGAAACCCAGTGCTTGCCAACGCACTTAGCAGACACAGAAAGTGTACTTTCCTTAGGTTACAAACGTTAATATCCAACATATTGAAAATACAAGTTCCAAGATATTTCATAAAAGAATAAATAAGTACAAAACTCATAGCTGCAATAAATTTTACAAAAATAGTACCTGTACAAAATCTTATTATTATGAACTACTGTCTGTATAGCTTTAGGTTTGTTATATTCCTTTTCACAAACTCCACTGCTATCTTCAAATTTACCCCCCACTGGCAAACGAGAGAGTGAATCAGCAACAAGATTGTCCTTTCCCTTAATGTATTCCACAGCAAATTTACATTTCTCTAGCTTAAGAGACATCCCTCCTGCTCTTAATCTTCTGCACACTTCTTTCAGTAAGCTTATGTATTCTTCGTCTAATTTGTTGGCTTCCTCCACCTTGGCATTTACGAGTTCCTGATAATTAATATCCTCCATGGCTTCTTCAGACTCTTCATGCATGTCTGCTACATCTCTCTTATGATCTAATAAATCTAATTCTAGACTCTGCTTACTCAGACTATTCCCATTTTTCAATGCCATAGCAGTACAATGTAAAACACCAGTCTTCGGGTCCACAAACATAACTTTTCTTCCTCCCCAGTCAAGTACAACATTCACTTTCATGATCCAGTCAGTTCCTAGCAAGATATTCTCAGATTAGGCATTACAAAACATCCTTGACATAAATTCACATCATTCATACTGAAGTTCAACAAGGCTTGCCGGTTAACTACCTTGCTGTGTCTGCCGGTAGCACCCTTGATCTTTATTCCTACTACAGGCATCTCCATATACTCCGGTGCATGTTTCACACAATTTCTAAATTGCTCAGAAATTCCACTGATTGGACTACATGTATCAAGTAACGCTTCCTTGCTTTTCCATCAATAAACACAGTAATATATGGGTATCCAGTGACATCATACTGTATATCTTCCTCTTCTTCATGAGTAATATCTTCAATAATATCTTCATGTTTCATAGTACAGGAATCGTCATTAGCTTGTACATGATTCAGGGACACATTACTTTCAACAGGTTGACAAGTCAAACATCCATTAGCAACACAATTATCATTGGTAACACAAAGCTATAACCTAGGAACATTATCTTCTAGTTCATGATATTTACACAGTAACTTATCTAGAACATTGGCATTCTCTTCCTTATCAATGTAGCTGTGTATGACACAATGCAATATGTTTTTCCCTACCTCTTCTTGTCTGTTTCTGCTTCGACAACTTTCAGTACTGCTCAATTTCACTGGTACGACATGATTCTCACAAGACTTGACATCATCTACAACACACAATGTCTCACACTGGCCATCAGACGCGATGCAACCTTCCTTGGCTTCAACATAAATCATCCCCTCAAGTTCCTTCTCCAAATCATCAAACTCTATGACCTCCACATCTTCTTCACTATCTTCAACACTGTCATCCTCTGACTTCTCTGAACTTACACTAGACAAAAATCTAAATCTTCAGGATTCTCAGTCTTCACAGTTTCATGAGCAGTAACATTCAGTCTGTCTTCAGCATCTTCAACCTTATCATTTAGCAAATTACACAGTCCAAACACATCTTGTTCTTCACTTGTTTTGGGTTCTTCTATGGAAATATCTTCACTTGCATTATACATATTGGCTACAGTATCATCATCTAGTATGACCTCTTCTGGTTCTATACACTTGTCCTCTTTTTTCCAAGTCTGGTTCTTAATGACTTCCCACAGTTCTTTGTTAAACTAGAGCCGATTTACCCTGTGTGTTACCTTCTGTCCCTGTCTATATTGCTTATTTTCCCATTTGCGTCCAAATCTGATCCTATTTATAGTAGCCTGATTTCTTGTCCTATTTCTCACCCCAACCTGACAGGCTTCCATAGGGGCGACATTTAGTTTTCCTGCCCGTTGCCATTAGATTTGTAGTAACCTTGGTTCCTATCACTTCTTCCTTGTCTGTTCCTATAATCCGTACTTCCACCTTGCTGTCTACTTCGGTTCTCACGACTATCTTCTTGGTGATTATCTCTTCTGTCTCTTCCATGATGGTCTTCTTGGTACCGGTTTCTATCCCTTTCTCTCTCATAACTTCTGTCTAATCTTCCAACAAATCTTAAGAAGTCCTCAACTGAATCGTCAGGTCCACAATCTAATGCTTGCTGTATTCTTCCTGGTAATCTTCTACGTAAGGTGTCCACCAATGTTATTTCATCTAAAGGTGAGTCAAGATGCACTAATTTTCTGATTTCAGCCTCACAAAAGTCCCTCATACTGCCATAACTTTCCCTGTATTTTCCCCCATGCAAGAAATCACTTTTTACTCGAGCCTGCTTGATTTTGGACCAGAATGTATTCAAAAAACACCTCTCAAACTCACTATATGACATGTTCTCTGTATCTAACTGATTGACCCAAGTATAAGCTTCATTGTCCAAAAATCTCTTTACAAATTTAATTTTCATTGCATCAGTCATTTCTACAGTGAAGTTGTCAGAGCAATGATGTAAAAAGTCTTTAGGATGGATTTTTCCTTCCCCAGGGTATGTCTTAATTACTACATTTGCCCAATTAAAGCCTCCGCGGATCGACATTTTGCTATTTACTACACTTTCTTGCAATGCACTGACCCTTTGACTGGGGTTATACACATCCTTCTTAATAACAGCTTCAGAATTTGTCACACTTTCACTAATTTTATTTTCTAATGACACTTTAACTTCCTGAATTTCAGTTTTTCTAAGTTTATTTTCCTCATCAAAATACTTTTCTACAGTACTGATTTTGTTTTCGAGGTCAGACTCAACATTACTGATTTTACTCTCTACTACAGTCACACGAGTGTCCAGCTGTTCATGTCCTAACTTCATTGCCCTTTCAAGATCACATGTTCGTTTCCTGACTTCGTCAACTGCCCTGTTAGTTTCTCTCAACTTAGACCTTAAATCTGCTAAACCATCATCTAACTTTTTGGTAACAGATTCTACTTGTTTACTCACTTCTTGATTTTCCTTGTCAATACGTTCAGTTAATTGTTCTGTTAATCGATTTAACAACTCTATAAGGCCTGGTGATGCAATAATTATTTCTTCACTATTTGACACATTGCTACGAGGTGTACTGGCTGTCACATTCTGTTCTGACATGTCTACGCTAGATTTCCTATTCTCCGTTGTCATCGTCTTTTACAGTGCCAAACAACCCAGACTACAAATACAAATGAATAAGCGCTGCTGTACGTATCTTGTTATTTAGTGTCCAGCGATGCGACGATCCGGGCCCAAGCATCCAATTTCCAGGTTAAGTGCTTCGTTTTTCTTTCCCGTATCATTCCAGATTCACGTCCTCCTTGGTTTTTCAAACATCGATTATATATATCCAAACAGAATTCTCCTGCAACATACTCTGTAGACACTGTATATGACGCAATCCCAGCTATGCTCCACCAATTTTATAATATTTTAGTATATTTTAAGTAAATTACAGTTTCATTCTACCGATACTCAGCTTTTTATATTTCGATGTATGGGGGTTCTGCTCGCTGCAACATTATTCTCCTGGGGCGTCGTGATAGAAATAAATACTCGTAGATACAATTCTTCACTTCTTCTTTAATTTAAATCAAACCTTTTCTCCACGAAAACATTACAATAACGTACACAAATTACACAACAACACAGACCGACAGATTCCAAAGTACTCGACAAAAGACAAAACTCGAACTCCGCCAAAACTCGAACTCCCCCACGCAAGGCGGTGACGCAAATATATAACATTCACAATAATGGCATTTCATTATGCATTGTTTATAACAATAGAATATACTGAATTACAATTACCAAACATAACAGAAAAACAATATAAGATGAAAACTATGCATACAATAATTTTAGATGGCACATGTATTTTTAAGACGAAATTTCCGATCTTTCTGTTAACAACAAAGTGCGAAGTTAAATATCAATTAATTTGTTAATGAATATATCATACATGTTCCTAACATATACTTGACTATCAAATATTCTGGCCATTCACAAAATATACTCAAAAGCTCTTTTCAGTCAATATATACAAAGAATAACAATATTGATAATTAATGTAATAGGCGAAATAACATAATTAGCTGGTAAACATAACTTGTTTATGAACCTAACATATATACAATGCTATTTATTTTCATTTCTTTATGTTTTACAAAAGTTTTTACCGTTCGTCTGACTATTTATTTGAAATAATGAACAATGACAAAAGTATTGTTTATAGAACTGTCTGGAAATAAACTATATAAATCTCTTAATTAATGAAATCTATCACTTGTTTTAATCGCAATATCACTGAGACACTGTCCTACACTGATTCCTAGACTGACTATTACCTTTTTAACTTCACACGCAACATATATCACCTGAACCACACGATTCCGGATCCGAAGCAGACGGTATCGTAGGATGGCATTGAGATGAGAGGACCAGGCAGACGGTATCGTACGATAACAATGAGATGAGGGGTCAGCAGTATCGTTACAAGAAAGACATTTAATTAAAACTTTCTATTTAATATTGTTCTTCAGTCCGGAGACTCGTGTCATGCAGGTCTTCACCCTACTCCATCCTGAGCAAGCCTCTTCATCATAAGAACGGCAGTTCACATCCATTTGAATCTGCTTACTGTATTCGTCTCTTGGTCTCCCTCTGCGACTTTTACCCATACACTTCCCTCCAATGCTAAATTAATGATTCCTTGATGTATATGAATATGTCCTACCAATCACTCCTTTCTTTTAGTCAACGTATGCCAGAAATTCCTTTTCTGACAATTTCGTTCAACACCTCCTCATTAGTTACGGTCGGGGGTTCGAATTCCCCCTCGGGCATGGATATTTGTGCCGTCCTAGTTCGTAAGTAGTTCATAAGTAGTTTGTAAGTTTAGGGACTGATGACCCTGTAGTTAAGTCCCATAGACCTTACAAACATTTGAACATTTGAACATTAGTTACGCTATCTACCCACCTTATCTTCAGCATCCTTGTGTACCACCACAGTTCAAAAGCCTCTGTCCTCTCCCTGTCTTAATTATTTATAGTTCACGTTTCAGTCGCGTTCAACACAATCCTCCACACAAATGCCATCAGTCTTCCTTACACTTACATTTATATTCCATGTTAATAAATTTCTCCTTTCCAAAACCGGTTTTTCTCATTGTCACTATGCATATCATATACTCTGTACTGCGCCCGTCGTGTGTTATTTTACTGCACCTCCATTGTTTCGTTACCTAATCTAATTCCTTCAGATGTTTTGAGACTGCATTCAATTACCCTTGTTTTGCTCTTGTTAAAGTTTATCCTAACAATACATTCAACACAATGTCCATGCCTTTCAATTGCTTCGCTGTCTCTGACAGAATCACAATGCCGTGAGCGAAATACAACTTTTTTTCTTCTAAAACGTTTAAATGTTTTTTAAATATAAGGGATTTAACTGCGGGAACATCAGTCCCTAAACTTACAAACTACTTATAAACTAACTTATACTAAAGACAGCACGAACATCCATGCCCGAGGGAGGATTCGAGCCCCCGACGGGGATCTGACTCGCGCATCGGAGCATAGCGCCTCAATGCGCTCGGTCACTCCGCCGCGGCTTTATTTCTTCACCCCGAACTTTTAATTCTTTCTCCAAATTCCTCCTTACTGTCCTTCACACCTAGCTTAATGTACAAATTGACTAACATTGGAGAAAGGCTACAACCTTGTCTTTCTCCCATCTCAACTAATGTTTCCCTTTTATGCCCTTCGACTCTAATAACTGCTATCTGCAACAAATTATGTATTGTGGGCACCCGCAGCTGTTGACTTGAGTCATATTGAATGGAAACCCCTTCAGCTGTATGGTACCTTCTTTTTTTAACCAACTAGTTTCGCGGCATTAGAGCCACATCATCAGGGTTATAAATTATTTCATATTTTTCTGGTCCGCTGGCGTTGCGCTGAAGCCGACCGTCGTCAACTACATCACTATGGTCACGAACACCACATTGTTGACGACGGGCGGCCCCAGCGCAACGCCAGCGGACCAGAAAAATATGAAATAATTTATAACCCTGATGATGTGGCTTTAATGCCAGGAAACTAGTTGGTTGAAAATAAAGGGCACCATACAGCTGAAGCGGTTTCCATTAAATATGACTCAACTGCTAATTGGTTTTTGTGCAAGTTATAAATAACATTACGCTCCCTATATTTTAAACTTGCTGATTTTAGAATTTGAAAGTATGTATTCCAATGAATATTGTCCAAACCTTTCTGCAAATCTAAAATAGCTAGAAAAGTAGGTTTGCCTGTCCTTAATCTATCTTCTCAGATAAGTCGTAAACTGAATATTGCCTTCTGTGTTCGTACATTGCTCGGAAAACAGCTCTTTCACCAGGTCAGCATCTGTCAGCCTTTCCATCCTTCTGTAAATAATTCGTTTTAAAATTTTGCAACCATGACTTATTAAACTGATGGATTTGTAATTTTCACGTCTGTCTGAGCATGTTTTATTTAGAATGGCGATTATTACATTTTTCTTAAAGTCTGACGGTATTTCGCCTGTCTCATACATCTGGTGCGGTTCCTTTAGGATGGATGCTGACCTCTACGAGTTTACGAGAGTAACTCGGGCTTCCGATCCGTGATTGTCGTGAGTGCACTCCTGCTCTCCCGATAATCAATTTGTAGTTGGTGGCAACGTCTCAGAGATAAATTAAATTGGTCCCAATCCCCCGGTTCCAATCAGGGTTTTGGGGAGGCTTTCCTGGGTTGTAAGGCGTATGCCGGAACTGGTAAGCCCCTCCCACTTATACCTAATTGGGATCCCCCCTATGCCCCACTATCAGCTTGTCTAATAATTGGCTGATTAGAACCGCGACTTTCTATGGGCTGGATCTCAAACAGACCGCTCCACTCCTCGGAGAGGAGAATGAAAACAACAAGTTTTACCGTGCTCACGGGTGCGGTTCCTTTAGAGGGGATGCTGGTCCACAGTTGGTCGAGTGATCTCTACGAGCGCCCGACCCTTGATTGGGATGCTTGTCCACTGTTGGTCGAGCTGATCTCTACGAGTTTACTAGAGTAACTAGAGTAACTCGGGCGCCCGATCCTTGATTGTAGTGAGGACACTCGCGCTCTCCCGATAATCCATGTGTAGCCCGGGACGTTAGATAAATTAAATTGGTCCCCCCCCCCCCCCTGGCTCCGACCAAGGTTTTCGGGAGTCTTTCCTTGGTTGTAAGGCGTATGCCGGAACTGGTAACCCCCCCCCCCCCCACTTATTCCCAATCCAATTGGGATACCCCCTTTGCCCCACTGTCAGCTTTGTGATAATTGGCTGAATAGAACCACGACTCTTTATGGGCCTATGGGCCGAATCTCAAACAGCCCCCCCTCCACGGCCACTACGGTCGGGGGTTCGAATCCCCCTCGGGCATGGATATTTGTGCCGTCCTTAGGAGTAGCTAGTTCATAAGTAGTTTGTAAGTTTAGGGACTGATGACCCCGTAGTTACGTCCCATAAGCTATACAAACATTTATTTAGATTCAAACAGCCCGCTCCTCTCCTCGGAGTGGAGAATGAAAAGAATAAACTGCGAGGTGTCATGATAACTTGGATATAATACGTCCTTACTTCTTGGACACAGGGAACAGTGTCGCGCTCTATGTACGATATGAGAGAATATATTGCTGACTCCAACCCACATACGGAGAATGCACCATAAAAATAGACATCAGAGGTCGAAAGGCGAGATTTAGGATATATTTCCTCCCATTTTTCGTTTGATCAGTTGTCAGCCTGAGCTCAATACAGCGTAGGGATGATCGATAGTGGAGAAATATCGATGGTAAAATGGTTCAACGAAATCTATGTACGAAAAACATCGAAAGGAAATCATCGATGTTGAAATATAACAAACTTTTTCCGCCGGAATATCGCAATAAGCGACTCTTCTTGTGGAATAAGTTCATCATATTTCCGAAAATATCAATGTTTTGTGTATAGAAATAAACGACTCTTCTTACGAAATAAATTTCCGAAAACATCGATGTTTTAGGTTCAAACTCAAATTTTCTGTTCGTCATTCTTCATTATTATGTGGGGAAAAAAGAAAAAAACAAAACAAAAAAAAGGGCCGCACTACCATTTTATTTCCTTATTATTACATGCAATAGACTTCGTCAGTTCACTTAACTAATAGTTTTATACATTTTATTTTACATATTTAGGTTGATATTGGGCATTTCTAAAAGTTCTTCTAATGAACAGAACGGGTTTGTTAACAAGAAGCTGTGTAGCTTTTTCTGGGTGATCCTCCCCAAGGTAAAAGTTCAGACCACCGACCGAGACCTCCTTAACAAAAACTGCAAATGATCAGTGTTTCAAATGATTACTTTCTTTAAATTTAAAATTAGAGCACGGTAAACGGATTTGTGCACGTAAATGGGTCAGGTTGTATTGCAAGTCATAATGACAACTTTGTAACAAAACAAAAATTGATTGTTGACTTCATTCAAATTCACCCATTTCACTCGATAGCCCGCTGTAACGTCGCAAAAGTATAATATACTCGCAAATACAACAAACCTACCAGCCCTGGTTAAATTTTACTAAGCATCCAGAAAGTTTCGCGTGATAATGTTACCAACAGATGCTGAATTCCGAGAACGACGTGACGTCCTCATTGGCCTGTGGCTTGATAAGACAGTTTTTTTTAATATGAAATACAATTTTAGCCCATTTTTCGCAACACAACGTAAGAAAGGAAAATATAAGAAATAACAAAGTAAACAAATCCTTGGTGAAATATTTTATTAGTGCAAAAGAATGAGTTTACTTTGTTATATTTTACTTGAGCAGCCAACACCACTTTTTCATCTCGATAATGAGCGGTGAACTAATGTTAAGTCCAACAGTTCGTAGTAAGAAGCATTTATAACAGTAAAACTCATTCTTCCGAACAACAGGCGACATGAGACCACCGAGACCGTCAGTGGTGTAGACAATTTATTCATCGGAGTTGTGATTCAGTTGTGTTCAAGAACAATGTATGCATTGAGATCAGCGTTTCAAAATATCTTCAGATGAACTTAACTGTCAAACGGTTTCAGTGTTTTTAAACAGACCATAAGACTTTTCAAAAAATGTTCAAATGTTTGTAAATGTATGGGATTTAACTGCTTGGTTATTAGTCCCTAGCGTACAAACTACTTAAACGAAGTTAAACTAACCCAAGGGCAACATACACCCATGCCCAAGGATGAATCGAAGCCCCGACGGCGAACGGCCGCGCGCACCGCAACACGGCGCCTCAGTGCGCACGGCTAATCCGCCGTGGCCTTAAGTCTTTCTCCTTTCCTCCTCACTCGCTCTGTACTTTTGTTAACTTTCATTGTGATCGCTGAAAAGTTGTCGACTGTCCTCTCCGCCACGCACCATACGAAATTTTTTGTAGACAATTATCTTTCTCTTGTTTGAGGGTCGAAAGTGCAACAAAAGTGTAGGTTTGTGAACAATACATCACACACGTGCATGAACACTATGTATAGCGGACAATTGCTTGAGAAAGCCATGAGAAACTACGTCTTTCCGTTTTATGAATTAATTTAGTTGAAGTCAGTGGCGTAACTAGCACTTGGCTTTGGGGGGGGGGATAGACCTGCTTGATGAGCAACAGTTTAGTCAGTTTCCAGATAGACTACCATCTACCACTCCCGTTGAAGAAACTAATTCACTCCGATCCAGTGAAAGCTTATGGTAAAACACCCCAAGTTTCCAATCTTTACCTTTACCAGATTGCTGTTATACGATTTCTTTCTTTCTTTTCATTTTTTTTTTCTCTTTTTGGGTTCTGGGTGGGGGGTCCTATCCCTCTCAACCCCCCCCCCCCCCCCCCATAGTTACGCCACTGGTTGACGTCCCTGATCATATAGAGTAAGTTTGCAATCTTTGCACAATTCTGGAAACTTATCACGATCTGGCTGAATATCTGTGCAGCTTCGTTCAGTGGTTAAATAACGAGTAAAACGTCTGACTCCACAAAAGTTCAGATTCTTTACAAATGAGTTGACATTCTAAGTATTTGACTTTAAACGATAATTGGAATGTGTTCAAAGCTTGTCGAAAGTCAGGAAGTGCTCTCATTATCAAACATTGGATGAACATAGCGTAGCGTAATTTGCTAAGTTTTAGCCAAAAACAAGTTTTCCACGCATCTCAATGTTTAGAATATTAGTTCTCCTGATTTATGTGTCATATCGCGATATCACGTTGCAGGTAGATTAAATGACATTTACTTGTAATGTCTCGAAAATACAAAGAAGTAAAAGATAAAAATATCGCGTCTGATGCTGAAGTTTTATTGCACGCTAATGTAAGCAGAAGATAATTTTGAAGCGTAAAAGTGTAAATGACGTCATGCCGTGTAGTGATGTAATCTTTCAGGTACACACACTAATACGTGTAGATACCGTCTGCAAAGCGTGTTGCGAATAGAGTTAATAGGTGTAAAGTAATAAGTTGAATCGGAATGACAGGTAGTGAAGTTGGACTGCAGACATAGCGAACATGTAATAAGCTGTATCACTTACACATCAAGAGCAGCATGGAAGTAAGCCAGAAAAGTTCTCGGTTCGGATAAATCACTTGCATTGTGTTTTAAATATGTAGGAACACCTTAAAGATATGAAGCAGGGAAGTATTTTAGGGCCCCTGCTGTTCTTGGTCTTTGTAAACGACTAGTTTAAAACCCGGCGTTGCCCGGGTATTTATTTATTTATTTATTCCTGCCTGGAGTTAGTACTTCTCCTTCCCTTCTCTCTCTGTCCGTCTTCTTTTTTCTAAAAATATGTTATCTTTATAGGAGAACATGTAAGAAATAACGCTCTCTTGGATAATGTACAAAATTATAAGCGCATTATTCAAACAAACAAAGATAGAAGTCAAAACACAAATGACATATAAAATTAGACCATCTCATATTTATTTAGTTATATGTGGTACAATTGTATAATTTTTCAGGTATGTATTCATTTATATAAGTGCTGCATGTCTGTAAAATTTCTTGGGAATACAATTGGTGTTAAAGAAGTTATAGATTACTACTTGGTGCGTGATAGGGCGGTTTTCCATGAAAGTTACTGTTTTATGTGCTCATACCTCATGAACTACAGGTCGCACTGTGCTACAATTTCGGAGGCACATTCAACGATATGTGTGTACATTGCCTATAAAATTTCCTGCGGCTACAATTTGTAGTGTAGAAATTATAAATTGTAACGTCATATCGAATGCCGTACTTTTACTCCATAAACAGCGGAAAAGTAGTAAGCGAGAAACTTTTCCCTTTCATCATTTTACTGTGGTTGCCAGAGAGAAAAAGTTTAATAAAGGTTTGAAATTATGTTTAAAGTTTGTTGCAAGTCGCTAAGTACTCCCATTCTCATATAGTGTATTTGTAAAGTCTCATCGCATTATGGTAGTTTGTTGCAACTCCTATCGTTTATGGAGCTATATCTCTTGAACCATGTGTCGTATGTGGTTCGTACTTCTACAGAAGATGTTACATCACGTAGGGAATATGTGTAGCAAATTTGGTTGAAATCGGTCCAGTGGTTTAGGAGAAAATGAGCAGCATTGTCGCTTACGGCAGCAGTTTTCCGCGCATCTCATTGTTTATGACGTCATATCTCGTGAACTATATATCGTATGTGATTCTTACACTTGCGACGACCGTCCTCATGGATTGAAGCTTTTGTGTACAAAATTTCATAAAGATTGGAACAAAACTGTAGATTTTTATGCGACACGTACAAATATACGGACTCTGCTTTATATATTAGATTTAGGAGACAATATGAGCAGCTCACTTAAACTGTTCGCAGATGATGCTGTGGTTTATTTGTTAGTAAAGTCACCACTGGATCAATAGCAACTGCAAAAGGATTTAGATATCTGAATGGAGCGAATTGAGCCTCAATAACGGAAAGTGTGAAGTCATTCATAAGAGATATCCGTTAAAATTCATTCACACGCGATATCAGTCGAATCTACAGGACAACAAAATAGCTATGAATTACAATCATCATCATCATCATCATCATTAGAGACTGATTGTGCCTTTCAGCTTTCAGTCTGGAGTAGAGTGCCTCTAATAAAATTCCTCCATGATCCCCTATTCAATGCTAACATTGATACCTCGTCTGATGTTATACCTTTTACTTCAAAATCATTCTGCACCGAATCTAAGTACTTTCAGCTTGGTGTACCTCGACTTCTCTTACACTCCGCTGCCGAGCTCATGAGTCTCTTAGGTAACCTTGCTTCTCCCATCTAACCTGTATCTATCCAACTTTCACTCCCATACAACAAAGTTGGTCGAAAGACAGAGCGGTGCACTGCTAACTTAGTCTTGGTACTTACTTCCTTCTTGCAGAAGAAAGTAGATCTTAGCTGAGCACTCACTGCATTAGCTTTACTGCACCTCGAATCCACTTCTTTCACTATGCTGCCATCCTCTGAGAAAATACATCTCAGGTATTGAAACTGTCTACCTGTTCTAACTTTGTTCTTCCTCTTTGGCACAGAATCTGTTTAAATCCCTTTCCCATAGACATTACTTTCGTTTTGGAGGTGCTGATCTTCATATCATAATCCTTTCACCTCTGATCGAGCTCTGAAATATTAGTTTGCAACCTTTCAACCTCTGATCGAGCTCTGAAATATTAGTTTGCAACCTTTCAACCGAATCGGCCATTACAACTAAGTCATCCGCATATGTGAATCTGCTTATTTTGTTTTCACCCATTTTAATCCCGCCCTGCCAGTCTACTGTTTTCAACATATGATCCATGAATAGTATGAACAACAGTGGGGACAGGTTACAGCCATGTCTTACCCCTGAAACTACCCTGATCCATGAGCTTAATTTGCCATATACTCTAACTGCTGCCTAACAGTCTACGTAAAGTCCTTTAATTGCCTGCAGAAGTTTGCCTCCTATACCATAATCTTGTAGTAGAACTGACAGTAGCACAGTAGCTTCCTCCTAGGAACACGGTCATAAGCCTTTTCTAGATCCATGAAAGACATATACAATTCCCTGTTCCACTCATACAATTACAAACTAAATGGAAGGAACGCCTAGGCTGCGTCTCATTGTCAAAACAGGTAGAAGATGCAACAGTTCTACTAAAAAAACTGCCTACACTGCACTTGTCCGTTCCGAACCGGAACGACGAACGCCACAAGTGTCTCCGCGTCTGCCTACGGCCTTTTTGTTCATGTCCATTCGCCTCTGGCCCTTGCAGGGCACACCGCCTTATATCAGCACATATATATTTGTCTGTGGTATCAGCCACGCTGCTCTGCCAGCCCTCAAACTCCCTCCACCCTCCCTACCGAGGTCAAAGAGATAACACGAACCTTCTATCGCTTGTACAGGGCACAAAAAAGGGCGATAGATACGGACATCTACGGCCAACATTTAAAACCAGGGCGGCCCCTTTCCGAAGTGCGGGAAGAGACGGAGGTTTTGTTACGGACACGTGATCTTCGACCCGTGGCACCACCCCTCAGCACGCTCCCCTCCGGCCCCCTGCATCCCCCACTGAGCCACCCATAAACGCCCACACAAACACGTTTATAAGTGGCCCAGCCTCCTAAGAAACTTTCCAGGATTTATCTCGCACTAGAATACACGCACCTATTTCAGAAGGAATATATAGAGGGCCTATACAAAGGAAATAAACTTGAAGGCAGTATTCTAGAAATAGAAGACGAAGTGGAGGAAGATGAGATAGGTGTTATGATTGTGCGAGAAGAATTTGACAGAGCGCTGAAGGACTTGAGTCGAAACAAGGCCCCTGGGTAGATGATCTTCCGTCAGGACTGCTGATGTTGTTAGGAGAGCCAGTATCACCTGGTATGCAAAAATGTATGAGACAGGGAAAATACCCTCCGACTTCAGGAAGAATGTTGTAATTCCAATTCCAAAGAAAGTAGGTGTAGACAAGTGTGAAAATTAAAGAACTGTCAGTTTAATAAGTCATGGTTGCAAAATACTAACACGAATTATTTACCGACGAATAGAAAAACTTGTGGAATCCCACCTCGGGGAAGATCAGTTTGGATTTAGGAAAAATGTAGAAACACGGGAGACAATACTCACATTACTACTTATCTTAGAAGATAGGCTAAGGAAAGGGAAACCTACTGCTTTAGCGTTTGTCGATTTGGAGAAAGCTTTTGACAATGTGGACTGGAATACACTCTTTCCAAATTCTGAAGGAATCAGGGGTAAGGCCGTGGTGGAGTAGCCGAGCGGTCTAAAGCGTCTCGCTGAGGAGCGCGCGGTAGCTCAACGTGGAGGTCCGAGTCCTCCCTGGGGCATGGGTGTGACCATTTTCAGAGGTAAAAATAGGTAGCGACAGTCATATTCAACCTATACAAAAACCAGACAGCGGTTATTAGAGTCGAAGGGCAAGTAAGGGACGCAGAGGTTGGGAAGGGAGTAAGACAGAGTTGTAGCCTCTCCCCAACGTTGTTCAAAATGTTCAAATGTTTGTAAATCTACCGGACCAAACTGCGTGGTCATCAGTCCGTAGCTTACAAACTACTTAAACCTAGGTAAACTAACCTAAGGCCAACACACACACCCGTGTCCCATGGAGAATGTCGTTCAATCTGTACATTGAGCAGGCAGTGAAGCAATGGAAGGAGGAAATTAAAGTGCAGGGAGAAGAAATAAAAACATTATGGTTTGTCAATTCTGTCAGAGACCGCAAAAGATCTAGGAGAGCAATTGAATGGGATGGACAGTGTCTTGAAAGGAAGATATAAGATGTACATTAACAAGAGTAAAACGAAGGTAATGAAATGCAATGTCAGCAAATCAGGCGATGCTGAAGGAATTAGATTAGGTAATGAGACAATAAAAGTAGTAATTGAATTTTTTTATTTGGGTAGCAAGGTAACTTCTAATGGCCGAAGTAAAGAAGATATAAAATGCAGAATGGCTATGGGAAGAAAAGCGTTTCTAAAGAAGCGAAACTTGTTAATATCCAATATTAATTCAAATGTTAGGAAGTCCTTTCTGAAAGCATTTCTCTGGAGTGTAGCATTGTATGGGAGTGAAACGAGGACGATTGAGAATTCAGATAAAAAGATGACAGAAGCTTTTTAAATGTGGTGCGACAGACGAATGATGTAAATTAGATTGGTAGATCACGTAACTAATGAGGAGATGCTTAAGCAAATCGGGGGATAAAGGAGTTTCTGGCATATCCTGACTAAGAGAAGGGATAGATTGGTTGGACACATTCTGAGACATCAAGGAATTGTCAACTTAGCATTAGAAGGAAGCGTGTAGGGTAAAAATCGTAGAGGGAGACCGAAGGACGAATATAGTAAGCAGATTCAAAAGGATGTAGGTTTCCAAACGCATTCTCAGATGAAGAGACTTGCACACGACGGGGTAGCGTGGCGAGCTGCATCAAACCAGTCTGCGGACTGAAGACCACAACAACAACATTTCAGAAGACTAAGACCGAGCAGCAACTCGTTTTCTCAGCACTCAACCGAGCGAATTGGGTCAGTGGTTAGCACACTAGACTCGCATTCGGGTGGACGGCCCTCCAGCGTCGGGGGTTCGAATCCCCCCTCGGGCACGGATACGTATGTTGTACATCGTTTAACTAGTTTTTAAGTCTAGGGACTGGTGACCAACGTAGTTTTGTCCCATAAGAATTACAAACATTTGAACGGGTGGACGGTGGTTCAAATCCACCTCCGACCATCCGGATTTAGGTTTTCATTAGTTTCCCTAAATCACTCGACGCAAATAACCGGGATGGTTCCTTTGAAAGGAAAAATCCGAGCGTGAGCTCCGTCTCTATTAACGGTACGGGACATTAAAGTCTAATCTTCCATCTTTCCTTAGCGTTCACAATACCAACGTTCACTCATGTTCAGAAATAAAAAATCTAAATGCCCTGAGAGACTAGAGACAGAAAGTTCACATGATGTGTACATTAACATGGTCTGCAGAAATGAGTATCTTCTGAAATATGACGGTCCACGGGTACGACATTAAAATCCCGGCACAACTCCACCAACCAGTGGCGCAACCAGGATTTTTAAAATAGAAATTTTCAGATTTTTTTAAGTTTAAGGGGCTTAACTGCGGGGTCATCAGTCCCAAAAACTTACTAACTACTTATGTTCAAAATGTTCAAATGTTTGTAAATCTATCGGAATAAACTGCGTGGTCATCAGTCCGTAGCTTACAGACTGCTTAAACCTAGGTGAACTAACCTAAGGACAAATACACACACCCATGCCCCAGGGAGGACTCGAACCTCCACGGCGAGCAACCGCGCGCTCCGCAGCGAGACGCTTTAGACCGCTCGGTTACTCCACCGCGGCAACTATCTATGAAATAGGTAATACTAAAGACGGCAGAAATATCCATTCCCGAGGAGGGATTCGAACCCTCGACCGTAGTGGCCGTGCAGACTGTGACTGGCGCGCCGCAGATTGCTCGGCCACCGCGGCCGGCTTTTAAAAATAAAGACTACTGAATTTATTAATGGTAAAGGGTTCTTATCATTCGCTATCAGAAATATAAGAAGCTCACCGGTGTTATAACTGTTTAATTAACATGAGACTCTATGTGTTGTTCCTAGATTTTGGCGGCCTTCTTAAGATCCCACTCGGTGGCACTGCTGACCTGCTAAGCAGCGGGTCGCCGCGTATGAACAATCGGCACGGCAGTAACAATAGCGGCAGCATCATAGCTGGTCGCGGGGGCATTAAAACCTCTCCCAGTAAGAGTAGCACAAGTTCTCAGTGGCGGCATCACGTAGCGACACATTGTCACGTTCACTTGTGCTAGGCAAATTACTGTTACGTTGCGATTTATTACATGTATAGTATCGCAAATTTCCGGTGCCAGCCTGTAGGGAAAAAAAAAAAAAACATTAATAAAACTTAAAAAATCTTTGGGAGGTGCTATGCCGCAGTGGAGTAGCCGAGCGGTCTAAAGCGTCTCGCTGCGGAGCGCGCGGTTGCTCGCCGTGGAGGTTCGAGTCCTCCCTTGTTAGACTAGCTGAAAATCCGGCGTTGCCCGGGTATTTATTTATTTATTCGAACCTTGAGTTAGTACTTTTCCTATCCACTCTCTCTCTCTCTCTCTCTCTCTCGCTCTCTGTACAGCTCCTTTTTCTAAAAACATGTTACATTTATCAGAGAATACATAAGAAATTACAGGTAAAAATGCACTCGTTTGGAAGAATCCAATCACGAAATTCAACAATAATAATTGTAATAATATCACATATGGATGACTTGATGTAATGCGCTAAACATCTAATCGATTTTTTTGAAGAGCTATATTAAAAGAAATTTCTTTTTTACTGCTTTATTTATTTATTCTTATATTTCCTTATTCGTATGCTTATCCTTGCAGAGAAAGAGCTGAAGACATTGTAGCACGCATAGACCAAAGATATGATCTGTGGCATCACGTTTCGCTGTACGTAACCTCCTTGCTATAGAGTCGCAAACGTCATCTCTGGCCTTCAGTCCGATTTTTTTTATAATTTGACGACTTTCAACCATCATATCTTCCATCCCCTTATAGCGGTCGGCTTGGAACTGCTATGGTGTACAACGGGAGACTTCGGACAACAATTACACATGCACCATTCGTTTGCGTTCTGTAGTTTTCGCAGCAGAGTGAAATATTAACACACACACGTAGAATTTTATATACAGATAAGTCTTCATCCCAATATAATCCACCCTTTCATCATTATCAACCCTGAAGCAACAATACAACCAATAAAACATTTTCAAAGAGTAAATATAATTTTCAAAGAGTAATTATTGATCCGCAGTTCGCGATATATTCTTCAAATTACTAAATATCTATCAGATCCCTATAAAACCGTGCCTAAAACCTTCCTCAGGTATAAATTAGTAACTGTACAAATATTTAAGTCTCTGCGTCTTGTGATAAGCGTACACCGAACATACATTCACATTAATATATATATACATAAATAGCTATCCGATCGCCATAAAACCGTGCCTAAAGCCTTCCCCGGGTAGACATTAGTAACTGTACAAATTTTTAGCTCTTTATGTCTCGTGGTTCAGACGTGATAAATGTACACCGAACCGACATTCACATTTATAGATATAGTTTAAGGAAAGGCAAACCTACATATCTAGCTTCTTTAGATTTAGAGAAAGCTTTTGATAATGTTGATTGGAATACACTCTTTCGGACAGCAGGGGTAAAATATAGGGAACCGAAGATTATTTGCAACTTCTACATCTACCAAACAACAGTTACTAGTTGAAGGGAATGAAAGTGATGCAGTGGTTGGGATGGGAGTAATACGGGGTAGTAGCCTTTCTCCAATGTTATTCAGTTTGTACATTGAGGAAGCTGTGAAGGAAAGCAAAGAGAAATATGGCGAAGGATTTACAGTTCAGGGTGAAGAAATAATAACACTGCGTTTTGCTGATGTACTTCCGTCAGAGACAGCAAAGGACCTGGAAGAGCAATTGAACGGAATGGACAGTGTATTGAAAGGAGCGTACAAGATTAAAATTAATAAGAGCATACAAGGGTAATGGAATACAGTCTTAGAAAATCAGGCGATGCTGAAGGAATTAGGTTAGGTAACGAAACAATAAAGGTGGTAGTTGAGTTTTCTTACCTGCGCAGTAAAATAACATATGATGGGCGCAATACAGAGTATATGATACGCAGAATGACAACGAGAAAAAACCGTTTTTGAAAATGAGAAATTTGCTAACACGGAATATAAATTTAAGTGTAAGAAGTCTTTTCTGAAAGTTTTCGAAATGTAGTGACACACAAGACTGCTCAAGATTAGGTGGGTAGATCGCGTAACTAATGAGGTGTTGAACGAAATTGGGGAGAAAAGGCATTTATGGCATACCTTGACTAAAAGAAGGGATTGATTGGTAGGACATATTCATATACACCAAGGAATCGTGAATTTAGCCCTGGAGGGAAGGGTTTGGGGGGAAAATCGCAGAGAGAGACCAAGAGACGAATACAGTAATCAGATTGAAATGGATGTGGTTTGCCGTTCTTATGAGGAGATGAAGAGGCTTGCACAGGATAGAGTAGGGTGGAGAGCTGCAGCAAACCAGTATCAGGACTGAAGGCCACAACACCAACTCCGAAAGAAACGTATTTGATATACATTCAGGACTGGGAGACTTACTTTCTTAAGTGATTTAAATTGCTCTGTTTCTCCAAGGGGATCTACTTCTATATTATGCATGCTTGCAGCTGTTCTTGGTACGAATCCTGGAGTATTTGCTTCGTCGTCTTTGGTGAAGGCGTTTCTGAAAGCTGTGTTAAGCAATTCTGCCTTAGTAGGTCATCAGTAGTATCTCCGTTGTTATCGTGTAGTGTAGGTGTTCATTATGTTTTACCGCCAGCAGACGTAGTTTACATACTGGCAGTATTTCTTAAAATTCTCTACCAAATTACGTGACACGCTTTCGTTGTGGTAGATATTGTAAGCTTCTCGCATTGAAGATAGAGTTAAAATTCTAGTTTCTGTAAAACATTGCTAGTTTTGGGGATATTTTGTTCGTTTAAATTTGGCATGCTTTTTTCTTTCCTTTTGAAAGTTATTTAACCTGTTTTGTGTATCATGGCAGGTTAAAAGCTGTGTACGTGTTGTTTGATGTTGAACCTATCGTTTAATCAGACAACAAATTGTTCATTAACACAGTAATTTGGTTTAATTATGACCCTGATATTGATGTACAAACTGTTAAATAAGAAACAGTGCATTAAACTGATTATGTGCGCAACGGATCTTTTAACAAAACAACTGTGACAAGTAACCTGCATGGAACACACACTGACTATATTCAAAAAATTTGAATGCGAGAAAGATATTAAAAACACAAACCAATATCTTAATGTTTGACTGCGAGAATTTTATGCAGATCAGTGCCTGATTATCAAAATTCAGTATCATAATCAATTAACTGCAATGTTGCTTAACAATCATTTACTGTGGCACAAATAACGAAATCTGTTCAATAAGATTACCAAAATCAATACTGCACTTTAAATCCACAAATAACTAATTATCAAATGAAGGAAGTAGGTTAATCTAACTACGTAAATGAAACAGGAAAGGAAGGTCAACTTTGTTGCTTATTATTAATAATCACCATTACATTACCTACATAATACAACTTTTTCCTAATGACATGAAATGCAATTACCTTCATTCCAGCGGTGGTACAACGTTTTTATAGTAATAAAAATAATTATATATTCCAAATACAATCAAATCAACTTGCTGGCACAGCAGCCTCTGCTCTACATCGGAGCCATACACACAACTCAACTGCTCTCTATGCGAGCTGAACCACAAGTCCCACTCTCTCTCTGCGCGAGCTACAATGCTATGGAATACATGATCTTTGCGAAAGATGAAACTTCACAGAGTTAAGTACATATATCGATACACACGGTAGAAGCAATATTATACATTTCCTTGCAAGCAAGTTACTCGACACAAAACAGGTGGCACAATATTAGACATTTTCTTAAAAATTCAGAATTATTTTCTACAGATACGTTTCAAGGTCAGTCCTGTCTTTTGTTAATTTGTTTGGTTTCAATCTTTCAATACTTGTCCCTTCGCCTCCTGCATGGATGACAAAGCCAGTAGGGGACGTTTGAAGCTTGATCCTCGGGCCAGGTGGCCATACCTGGCCACTATCTTCTGTGCCATCAATGCGACAGGTCTCCAACTATCACTATCCTGGCAACGTCATTGGCCAAGACGTAGACGACGGCTTCCTATCACATGACAGGCTTACGCATTAGTGCCACAAGAAGAAATAGAGAACACTAAGGGAAGCAGCAGATGGGAGCGGTAAACACAAAAATGGGGTTCGTCAGTACCCACGCAAAATGGGGAAAAATGGGAAAAATTCAAAGCTGCCAATAACGCATATTTTGACGTCGCATTCACGCAAGGAGGACCTAGGCGGCAGGCTGTACCAACGGAGCGCTCACTGCAGCGATTTGGAGTCCGTTTGGCGAGGGTGTGAGTGGGAGAGGAGGCGAACTCACTGTCTACTTAAAACCTAACTGATGCTATCATCCGAGTTCAGTGAGAGTCATGGCTAGTTATGGAAGAAGCTCCTTTAATTCTATTTATCGACATGGGTGGGCACTCGAGTTAGCTTTACTGTCACAGTCAGTAATTTTGCTAAGGACTGCAACACACAGCATCGATACACACCTTTTCATTAAAAAAATAAATAAATAAATAAAAAAACAGCACGTGCAGAAAGAATGCGAAAAAGCACAGAGCTAGTAGCCATGGTTGCTGGTGACTTAAGTGCATAAATGAACTCAAAAGTTAATTTGGAAACGATGCTTTCTTATGTTAACTGCTCCTTGTTTGCTGTAGTAGTGCAACTAGGTGACGTAATGAAAGGCGTCGTTAAGTGTGTGACTTCTGTGATTTATCACGGTAAAAAATGACCATCACTTCAAAGGGTTCACGCCGGCCGCGGTGGCCGAGGGGACTGAGGCGCTCCAGTCACGGTCTGCACGGCCCCTACGGTCGGGGGTTCGAATCCCCCCTCGGGCATGGATATTTGTGCCGTCCTTAGTATAAGGTAGTTCATAAGTAGTTTGTAAGTTTAGGGACTGATGACCCCGTAGTTAAGTCCCATAAGCTTAACAAACATTTTTCAAAGGGTTCATAACGATATACAAACGGAACTACGATAATTTTGTGTCCTTTAGTACAGCACAACTCGATGGGTTAGTTGCGCAAATGTTTTCTATGTTTTATTTGCCACTAGTGAGGTAATATTTCTCTTTTTCGAAATGGAAGGGGTAGAAGGGTATTGTCGAAAAGATTAAAACTGGATATCAAACTTAGCGTTCCTAGATGACGTACTTGCACTGTAACAGGTGAACTACATCACTGCAGGGCAAAGAGCTTCTAATAGTAGAGATGTATGATCAAATCAAAGCTTTCGTGAAGGAGTTAGGTTTATCTGAGAGGCAAATAAGTAACGAAATTGTGACATTCTTCAGGTACTTGAGTTCTATAAAACTTCCTTAAAATTCCTTGAACGTATCAATGGTGGTTATTTTTAAATTTATGAATTATTATATGGTTTTTATAAAACTGAACGTACCACAGCTGAAGTACTATTTACAATTTTAATAGATGGTTTCTCTTATTTTTCTCTAGATATGAAGTCATGCGAAGTTATTGCTACTGACAGTGTGACAAATGTAACTGCTGTTTTTTCTTGGTAGCAAGCAAATATCAGAGAAATTGAGGCACAAGTAAGAGGTAATTGAAAAACAAACCACGAGCTCCCACACTGATTTCCAAAAGTCGCCGCCCCTACTATAACGGTTTTGCATCACACAAATGAGAATTTTCAGAACCCCAAAATCGCCAGTTTTGCTTTTTCACGACTCCACTCATGAGGGAGTGTGTGTCTGTGCTTCAGATGCAGACAACATTAGATTCTTTATCAACCGTTGTGAAAATTTTCTTCGCAAGGTCAGACCTTTGCTGTAATGCTCGTAAAGGTACCGTATGGTGGCGTTATATTTTGAACAGAAATAGGTATAGGCTGTGTCTCAGTATTTGCAGCCTGCCGCAATTCTTCGAACAGGATCCTCGGCTTTTTTAATAATTAATTCCAAAAACCTTGGTGAGACTCGCAGAAGTAATTAAGGTTTGCGTGGGGTCAAAATTTCCTGATAGATCATCAGCGAAGCTCCCTGTCGGTTGCAAAGTTGCGAAGAACCAGAGAATTGTTTTCGCATCAGGTCATTTTGACACGTAAAGCCGTGTTCGAAAATTGCGCCTTGTTGCCGCAGGACTGTATTGTAACCTGTTTTTATTATTATTAGTTATTTTTTATTTCAGAGGAACGCTGTTTGCTGTTTGTTTATGAAGCTTAAGGAACTTAACTGAGGGGTTATCAGTCCCTGAACTTACAAACTACTTATGAACACCTTATACTAAAGACGGCACAAACATCCATGCCCGAGGGGGAATTCGAACCTGACGGGGAGTAGCCTCGCGCATCAGAGCATAGCGCCTCAATGCGCTTGGCCACTCCGCCGCGGCCTTCGGTGAGCTAACCACCTGTCACGCTGCGGCGCACTGTTTGTAAGTAGGCCATAATGCGTTTACTGCGCCATCAGTAGGGATCTATTCCCCCCACCCCCCCCCCCCAAAAAAACCACGCTATAGACAATTTTTACAAGATCGATGCGTGAAGCATAAAATAATTATCACAGCCATACGTTAGCAAAAGATCTTTCCGAGAACCCGAAAAAATTCTGGTCCTATGTAAAATCGATAAGCGGGTCAAAGCCCACTATCCAGTCATCATTCCGGGGCAGTAATAGAAGAAAGCAAACGGAAAGCTAAATTTAACCATTAAGAAATCTTTCACGCAGGAGGACTGCACAAATGTACCATCATTTGATCAAGCAGCTGAGAAGCAGCTGAGAGAAGCAGCTGAGAGAGCTAAATACGAAAAAGTCTGCTGGTCCGGATGGAATACCCGTTCGGTTTTACAAAGACTATTCTGCGGCGTTGGCCCCCTACTTAGCTTGCATTTATAGCGAATCTTTAATTCAGCGCAAAGTTCCTAGTGATTGGAAAAAAGCGCAGGTGACTCCCGTGTATAAGAAAGGAAAGAGAACTGACCCATACAATTACAGGCCAATATCATTAACATCAGTTTCATGTAGAATTTTGGAGCATATTCTCTGTTCGAATGTAGTAAATTTCCTTGAAACGGAAAAGCTTCTTTCCATGAATCAGCACGGGTTTAGGAAATATCGCTCATGTGAAACTCAGCTTGCCCTTTTCTCACATGACATCTTGCGAGCCATGGACGAAGAGCAATAGGCGGATTGTGTTTTTCTCGACTTCAAAAAGGCATTCGACGCGGTGCCACACTGCAGACTGCTAATGAAGATACGAGCTTATGGAATAGGTTCACAGATTTGTGACTGGCTGGAAGACTTCCTAAGTAATAAAACGCAGTACGTTGTTCTCGACGGCGAGAGTTCATCAGAGACGAGTGTATCGTCAGGCGTGCCCCAGGGGAGTGTGATAGGACCGCTATTATTTTCTATCTATATAAATGATCTGATGGACAGAGTAAGTTGTAATTTGCGGCTGTTTGCTGATGATGCTGTGGTGTATGGGAGGGTGTCGTCTGTAACTGACTGTAATAGCATACAGGTTGACTTAGACAAAATTTCTAGTTGGTGCGAAGAATGGCAGCTAGCTCTCAATGTAGAAAAATGTAAGGTGATGCGCATGAGTAGAAAAAACAGTCCTATAATGTTCGAATACAGCATCAGTAGTGAGCTTCTTGATGCGGTCGCGTCGTTCAAATATCTAGGCGTAACATTGCAGAGCGATATGAAATGGAACGAGCATGTAAGGACAGTTGTGAGTAAGGCAGACAGCCGACTTCGGTTTATTGGGAGAATTTTGGGAAGATGTACTTCACCTGTAAAGGAGATCGCGTATAAAACGCTTGTACGACCACGTCTTGAGTATTGCTCAAGTATTTGGGACCCGCAGCAGATCGGTTTGAAGGAAGACATAGAGGCGGTTCAGAGGCGAGCAGCTAGATTTGTTACCGGTAGGTTCGACCAATGCGCGAGTGTCACGGAAATGCTCCGGCAACTCAATTGGGGATCGCTGGAAAAAGACGAAGTTCCTTTCGTGAATTTCTGTTAAGTAAATTTAGAGGGCCGGAATTTGAAGCTGAGTGTAGTACGATCTTGCTGCCGCCTACTTACATTTCGCGTAAAGATCACAAAGACAAGATAAGAGAAATTAGGGCTCGTACGGAGGCATATAGGCATTCTTTTTTTCCTCGTTCAGTTTGGGAGTGGAATAGGAAAGGAAATGCCTAGTAGTGGTACAGTGTACCCTCCGCCACGCACCTTGCGGTGAATTGCGGAGTATGTATGTAGATGTAGATGTAGATTGGAGCACACAGGTAATCATAGCAAGACAATCTTTGGCGAACATTTAAGATCATCCAAACATGGAGTCTATGACATGAATCATAACATGAAATGTTGTACTGGGCACCAAAAGGCAAAAAACTGAATGTACTTGAAAATATACTCATATTTTAAAATTGTAAACAGTGTAGTAAATTCACGTTGTACGACCAATCGGGAGATCACAAATTTTTCAATATTTTGAGAGAAAATATTATGAGAGAAAATCCTTAAAACCCCATATCAAATTTGTTATAGTAATATTGTGTTATTCCTAATGTCCATGGAAGTAATTATATTGGTCCTCTAGAACCTTTTTGAGCATATAAACACCAAACTCTAACTTAAGTCACTTAGTGTAAAACTCGATCTAATTAGACTACTTTATGTAAATAGTGTGTATGTAAATTAGGCAAGTAAGTCCTTTTGTAAAAAATATTTGTATGTAGATGGTACATTCTTCTTTGTATTTTGGTAGACGCATTTAAGGTTGCTGAAGTTAGTTAGGTAACAACAAAGAATTACAACAAAGCGATCTTTGTCATCATTTTGACTAAACTTTAGATAAATCTTCAAAAGGAAGAAACAGTGCAGCACAGACTGAACCTGTGGTCTATGGTGTCACATCCATGCACTGGGCAGCCATTCACGTCAGAGAGAGGTTTGAGTCCTCGCTTGGGCATGTGTGTGTGTGTGTGTGTGTGTGTGTGTGTGTTTGTGTATGTGTAAGTTAGTTTAAGTAGCTTGTAAGTCCATAGACTGATGACCATAGCAGTTTGGTCCAATAGGTTAACAAACATTTGAACAAATAACCTGAAATTAGCTAATTTCCCTAAATCATTCAGGGATCGCCATTCAAATAAGTGATTAAATGTGCGAGGGAGAGAGATTTCTGTATAGGGGCAGCTGACTTTGTGAGCAGCAACAAAAAAATTAACTGAGAAGCAATTCAGTGTATAGAAGAAAGAAAAACCTCAGCAACAGTGGAGTGGCCGAGCGTTCTTCGGCTGTGGTTATAGCCCGCAGCCCCGCGTGGCGGAGCAACCGCAGCGGCTGAAAAATTGCTGCGGTTTAGCAGTGCGCTGCGTTTATAGACAGCGGTTCCTCTGCGGTGATTTTTTGGAGGCTCCTCTCATCACAAACACATCAGGTGGTTCAACCGCAGTGACCTTGAGCACCCTGTTCCCACCTGGCGGCCAGACAAAGGAAGCACTGCCATAAGGTGCGCGGTTCCACCGCCCACCGAACAGCCGCATCAGGGTACGGCCATAGTGAACGGTTCCCCGCTAGCTGCTCGGCCGCTTAACTCGCAGCGGTCGGACCGCGCGTGATGCAAAATTCTCATTCTGCTGCGAAAAAAAAAATAAATAAATAAATAAATAAATAAATAAATAAAAAACACCTCTTCCGGTTTTGTGCGTTTTCCTTGACGTAGGATACTTCTCACTCGATTCTGAGGAAACTAATTGTCGTACCTCACTGAGTTTTGCACTTTTTGCAGGCTAACATAACAGCTTCATAACGGAGTGTCTGTTTTTCAGGTATTCGCCATAGTTATTACGATACCTAATTTCCAGTTAACCTATCACATAACATTTGAAGCTTTTGCAGTGAAAAATATAGTCGCTGACTACTTTTCGTTTGGTTAACTTTAGGTTATACATTACTGGGTACAAAATGTAGCCTTGTGACCTTGAGCACCCTGTTCCCACCTGCCGGCCAGACAAAAGAAGTCATAGGGTGTGTGGTTCCGTCACGCACCGAACAGCCGCATTAGGGTACGGCCATAGTGAACTGCTCCCCACTAGCTGCTCGGCCACTTAACTCGCAGCGGTCGGACCGCGCGTGATGCAACGGCACGATGGCAGCTGGTGATGGCCACAGTGCGCTGCCAACCACGCGCTGGCTGACTCCAATACATGACCAAAATTATTGCATGTGTATGACACAAAGCTACATCGCACTCTGGTGTCAGTTTTTCGATAAAAATTCTAATTCTGCTGTAAAAATAATAATAAAAAACACCTCTTCCGGTTTTGTGCGTTTTCCTTGATGTAGGATACTTCTCACTCGTTTCTGAGGAAACTAATTGTCGTACCTCACTGAGTTTTGCACATTTTGCAGGCTAACATAACAGCTTCATAACGGAGTGTCTGTTTTTCCGGTATTCGCCATAGTTATTACGATACCTAATTTCCATTTAACCTATCACATAACATTTGAAGCTTTTGCAGTGAAAAATATAGTCGCTGACTACTTTTCGTTTGGTTAACTTTAGGTTATACATTACTGGGTACGAAATGTAGCCTTGTGACTGTGAGCACCCTGTTCCCGCCTGCCGGCCAGACAAAGGAAGCCATAGGGCGTGCGGTTCCGTCGCGCACCGAACAGCAGCATTAGGGTACAGCCATAGTGAACGGCTCCCCACTAGCTGCTCGGCCGCTTAACTCGCAGCGGTCGGACCGCGCGTGATGCAACGGCGCGATGGCAGCTGGTGGTGGCCACAGGGCGCAGCCAACTGCGCGCCAGCTGATGCCAATACATGACCAAAATTACTGCATGTGTATGAAACAAAGCTACATCGCACTCTGGTGTCCGTTTTTCGATAAAAATTCTCATTCTGCTAAGAAAAAATAATAAAAAACACCTCTTCCGGTTTTGTGCGTTATCCTTGACGTAGGATACTTCTCACTCGATTATGAGGAAACTAATTTTCGTATCTCACTGAGTTTTGCACATTTTGCAGGCTAACATAACAGCTTCATAACGGAGTGTCTGATTTTCCGGTATTCGCCATAGTTATTACGGTACCTAATTTCCAATTAACCTATCACATAACATTTGAAGCTTTTGCAGTGAAAAATATAGTCGCTGACTACTTTTCGTTTGGTTAACTTTAGGTTATACATTACTGGGTACGAAATGTAGCCTACATTGTGAAATTGTTTTTAAACCTCAATAGAAAGCGATACATCGCTCCAGTATAGCGAACTGGGTGTTGAAATTTGAGGGCGCTAGCGCCGCGCGCTCTCCTTCGGCGCATCATGTGCACAACTACTGAGCCTCTAGCCTGTAGCTCAGTCAGTCAACCTTCTTAATAAAGCACATGCCCGAGCCAATAAAAAATGACTTTAAAAAATAGTAGAGTTTATCTGGGCATATGCCAGTTCTCTAACTCGTTTTATAATATTGGTGGCATACAAGTTTGGATAACAAAAAGACAGTAAATCTAGTTCTATGTCTTAAAGTTACAAATATTGGATTGCTAGCTGTCACTGACGGAAAACTGGAAATTGATAATGGTGACTGTAGGGTTCTAAGGAAAAGAGATTGCAAGTGTTTGTGTTGAATGCTCCTTCCGACATGCAATAGAAATGGGAAGACTAAAATTACCAGAAGAATTTGTAACAGGATCCAATAGCAAGCGTTTAAATGTTATCCAAGGCGTTGCAGCATTTTCCTCTGAATCAATATTTAATTAGACTTTTTCCATAAAAAAACAACAGCAGGGGGACATTAAAGATGTTTTCAACAGCACTGTTAAGTTGGAATATCCAGGTCGTATGTGCAGCTTAAATGTATCTTCTTTCTAGTTGAGTTTAATGCAAGTAAATCAGTGGTGCTATAATGTAACTGCTGTTATAACTTGGCGCCATCCACGGATGATGATGACGAAAAAAAAAAATGTTCTAATCGCACATTGCATAAAATGCCAAAACTGGACTCACTAGTTGCTGGCATGGGGTAGTAACTGTTAGATCAAAACAGGGGAAAAGTTGCAACTGCTGTCCTATAACCTCGATATACATACAAAGTAACTATATAAGGCTTTCTATAGTCCATGGTTTGGCTGATACAGCAACCAGTCAAATTTTAATTTCAAGTGTAAACAGTCTTGGTTGCAAAATGCTTTTATTAATTACCAATGACGCGTTTCGCCCTCACAGCAGGGTATCATCACATTATCTGCATGACAAACGTTACGCAAATTGGTACAACAGCCCCTGTTTGACTACTTTAAATGTTGTAGTAATTCTTGTGTAACATTTGTCATGTAGGTAAGATGATGGCCTGCTGTGAGGGCAGAACATGTCATTGGTAATTAATAACACCACTTTGATTTTGCTTGAAATTACCCTGTGACAGTGACAGTGACAGTGTAACGTCTGTCACAGTGCATGTATTTTGAGATTATAGTAGGACAGCAGTTACAATTATTTCACTGTCAAGGTTCCTAATCACATACCGACATTTTATACAGTTCACGAACAAAAAATTTTTGGTAAGGTAAATTGACATGGAATGCAGAAAAGTAATTAAGAATGAAGTAATCTCATGTTAGTGGCTCACAAAAAAGCGAATTTCACGTGCAACCTTTAGCAAAGAAGTAACCATTTCATATTATGAGCTAAATAACATATCTACACGTAAATTATCTTGAATGTCTAGTTGTTTGCTATATTAAAGTACTGGTATTCTTGCACCAATATGAACAACAAGATGCAATTAAAGGCATTGCAAAACTGGTTGTGCGAGTCTACAAAAGTCCAATAAAATTCAGCTGCAGTGAATTAACGGCCTTTCATTCAACACTTTTGAGATAAATGCGTCTTTATCATCTCCCATTAAACTCGACGCACAGCGCACAGCGTTGAAACCTCGGAACCCGCGAGCTGAGAGCGGCACAAGAAACATAAATTCTTTCTTGCACGCGCCTGTGAAAGCGATGTGAGTGAGCTGAGGCAGGTGCGCTGGTGCACTATGGCCACCCCAATGGGATCACCCTCTGGGTTTTCCAACCGCCTCCTTGCCGGCGACAAGCAGGAAGCGTGGAGCGGCTCACTATGGCCGTACCCTTAGCCGCCATGTAAGCAGACGCCGCTGCCGCCCGCTCAACTTCGGCGGTTTGGAAGTGCAGGTGATGTAATGCTCTGTATATACAGAGCTTTACAGGTGATGGTATTTTGAGGCCGCAGCGGAAGAGCGGCCGTTACCGCAACCACGCCTATAAACAGGTCCCGCGTTGCCTTATGAGAAACAGCGCACTGCCAAACAGCCGCGTTTCCTCCGCCGCAGAGCAGCCGTGGCCTGTAAAAACGGCCTAAGGCAGCGTGGGACCTGTTTATAGGCGCGGCGGCGGCCCTTCCGCTCCACCACTGTGGCGTCAGAATACCAGCGGCTACACTTCAAAACCGCCGTGGTTGCGTGGGCCACAGCAGTGTCTGTTTACATAGCGGCTGATAAGGCTATTCGGTGCACGCGGCGGAACCGCGCCCCATATGGCAGTGCGTCCTTTGTCTGGCCGCAGGTGGGCACAGTATGCTCAAGGCCACTGCAGCTGAACCACCTGCTGTGTGAGTGTCAAGCAGAGCCTCCATAAAATCACAGCGGTTGCTGTGTCACGGAGTAACTGCAGGCTGCAAACATAGTCTTAGGAGCAGGCCAGAGCGCGCGGTTCCTCGCCATCGGAGGGCCAGTCCTCCCTCAGGCATGGGTGTGTGTGTGTCTTTATCAGCTCCCATTAAACTCGACACACAGCGCACAGCATTGAAACCTCGGAACCCACGAGCTGAGAGCGGCAGAAGAACATAAATTCTTTCTTGCACGCGCCTGTGAAAGTGATGTGAGTGAGCTGAGACAGCTGCGCAGGTGCACTATGGCCACCCCAATGGGATCACCCACTGGGTTTTCCACCCGCCTCCTTGCCGGCGAGAAGCAGGAAGCGTGGAGCGGCTCACTATGGCCGTACCCTTAGCCGCTGTGTAAGCAGACGCCGCTGCCACCCGCTCAACTGCGGCGGTTTGTAAGTGCAGGTGATGATATTTTGAGGCCGCAGCGGAAGAGCGGCCGTTCCCACATCCACATCTATAAACAGGTCCCGCGTTGCCTTATTAGAAACAGCGCACTGCCAAACAGCCGCGTTTCCTCCGCTGCGGAGCAACCGTGGCCTGTAAAAACGGCCTAAGGCATCGTGGGACCTGTTTATAGGCGCGGTGGGGGCCACTCCGCTCCTCCACTATGGCGTCAGAATACCAGTGGCTACATTTCCAAACCGCCGCGGTTGCGTGAGCCACAGCAGTGTCTGCTTACATGGCGGCTGATGAGGCTACTCGGTGCGCGCGGCGGAACCGTTCCCCATGTGGCAGTGGGCCCTTGGTCTGGCTGCAGGTGGGAACAGTATGCTCAAAGCCACTGCAGCTGAACCACCTGCTGTGTGAGTGTCAAGCAGAGCCTCCACAAAATCACAGCAGTTGCTGCGTCATGGAGTAACTGCAGGCTGCAAACAGCCTTAGGAGCCAGCCAGAGCACGCGGTTCCTCGCCATCGGAGGGACCAGTCCTCCCTCAGCCATGGGTGTGTGTGTCTTTGTGTGTGTGGTGTGTGTGTGTGTGTGTGTTCTCCTTAGTGTAAGTGTAAGTAGTTTGCTATTCGGTGCGTGCGGCGGAACCGCGCTCCATATGGCAGTGCGCCCTTTATCTGGCCGCATGTGGGAACAGTATGCTCAAGGCCACTGCAGCCGAACCACCTGCTGTGTGAATGTCAAGTAGAGCCTCCACAAAATCACAGCAGTTGCTGCGTCATGGAGTAACCGCAGCCTGCAAACAGCCTTAGGAGCCAGCCAGAGCGCGCGGTTCCTCGCCGTCGGAGGGACCAGTCCTCCCTCAGCCATGGGTGTGTGTGTCTTTGTGTGTGTGGTGTGTGGTGTGTGTGTGTGTGTGTGTGTGTGCATGTGTGTTGTCCTTAGTGTAAGTTTAAGTAGTTTGTAAGTCTATGGATGGATGACCATTGCAGTTTGGTCCTAAAGGTTTACAAATATTTGACCCTTTTTTTCTTTTTCGTTTTAAACTGCTGTCTTTAAATGCGAAATGATGTAAGTGGAAGCTTCTGGTTGTTTATGCTGTTGTGAGAAAGTACAGGTAGAAACACATTTGTTGTGCATCACTTGACCTTAAATTATGTAAAATGCGTATTTTGAGTAATGTGGCTAAAGAGCCACAAGATAAGACTCTGACTAAACTGAAACAATTTACAGAGAACGTTGTTGTTTGTAAAGCAGGAAATTGAGAAAGTTACTGACTGGTTTTGATAAGATTTAACGAGAATGACAACGCTTTTCACTCAGAAATGTACTTCGTGTTTGTACAACCGCAACCAGACAGCACCCTTTTACTAGACTGTGGTTTTAAAAGTGACCAATTCACGAGATACATTTAGTGCCCTTACATTTATTGCGCACTGTCTAAGAATTTCCTACATCACTTACTGTCAGTGAATGGGTGATAAAATATTTCTGTGAGTTACCTCAGTGCTATCAAGTGCATGATACACCTTTTCTTCTGTGAAACTTTAACTTTTCCCAGCGTAATGAGTGTTCAAACAACTTACGGGTATGCTGCCGGGTGACGTCGTCGACAACCGCCGATATTTCGGCAGGAGAACACCCTGCCATTCTCAAGGCACAACTGCACTTAAGGAAACAATGTGCAAGCGTATTTAATACCTCGGTTTGCAAAGTGTAAACAAGGAAGATAACACACACAGTACAAGTCACAGCAGAGTCAACACAACCAAAGGTGACCAAACATCAAAAATATCGATAGTGACTTAATCAACAGGTGGGACAGCATTAATTTTATCCCTCTGTTTTTTGACGAGAGACAGTGCCGAATTCCAAGCAGAATTTAAACAAAAACCACCATCTCTGTTTATAAGGTCGCTTGCTAGTTTAATTTCAACAGCTTCCTTAATAACACTATCCCAATAGGTGGAGGTGCATGCCAGGATCTCCGTGTTGTTGTATTCCATAGGATCTTGGATCTGCTTGGAATCCGGCACTGTCTCTCGTCAAAAAACAGAGGGATAAAATTAATGCTGCCTCACCTGTTGATTAAGTCACTATCGATATTTTTGATGTTTGGTCACCTTTGGTTGTGTTGACTCTGCTGTGACTTGTACTGTGTGTGTTATCTTCCTTGTTTACACTTTGCAAACCGAGGTATTAAATACGCTTGCACATTGCTTCCTTAAGTGCAGTTGTGCCTTGAGAATGGCAGGGTGTTCTCCTGCCGAAATATCGGCGGTTGTCGACGACGTCACCCGGCAGCATACCGTAAGTTGTTTGAACACCTTTTCTTATGTTTATGCCTTGATTTGAACCTGTTGTTATAGACATTGACGACATCACTTATGTTGCAAATGATTGTTTTTTTTTTTTTTTTTTTTTTTTTTTTTTTTTTTTTTTTTTTTTCTATAAAGCTGCATTTCAAAAATCATTCGGATATTTCTAAATCTGTTCACTAAATTTTCCATATTTTAGATAATTTCGGTTTTGAACCGAAGTTTTCGTTGTTATACGAAAAGTGTTGTTCATTATTGCATCTATTGTTCTCCACACATTTTTAACACTTGTGATCTTCCTTGTTATGGTTTGTTGTGTAAACCAACTAATTAGTTACATTTCCTAATACACTGTAAATGTAATAGTATTTGCTCTGAAATATATTTAAACAAAATCAAATGTTCAAATGTTTGTAGAGTCTTTGGGACTTAACTTCTGGGCATCAGTCCCTAAACTTACAAACGACTTATGAACTACTTACAACTAAGGACGGCACAAATATCCATGCCCGAGGGGGGATTCGAACCCCCGACCGTAGTGGCCGTGCGGACCGTGACTGGAGCGCCTCCATCCCCTCGGCCACCGCGGCCGGCTATATTTAAACAATTTATTTTCATTTTTACCATTATTCAAGCAATAAGAGCCCCATTAAAACATTCTCGAAGATCCTTCTCTTAATATTCTATCACCTCACTGTGTATGAAAATAATTTCAATATATTAGAGAACGTAAAGATTTCACAAGAAACAGTTCTGCAATGAACTCCATATAATTTCATTTATATATAATCATTTACAATTAACTGTACCGTAGTCCATAAACGCTGAGAACGAGAATATCCTACAAGGATTCTGTTTTTGCTGACCTAGGTCCGCAACCCTAAAACACCACGATATACAAAGGTTCCTCTTTAACAACCGTTGCGAAGCACGGCCATATAAGCTAGTAAGGAAATAAGAACAATCAGATGAGTTTATTTTACGTGACTGTCCTAAAAAATAAACAATAAGACGACTGTAACACTACATTTGATCTTTTCAAGTTTACGGCATAAGAGCGCAAAGAGATGTTAAGCCTTTAATGGTGAGTCTGAAGAACAAATTATTTATTTACTTACCGGCTTTAAACTATGTTCTATACCCATCTAGATTTTTTTTTCTACGACGAAACAAGCCTACCGCATTTATTTATATCTTCATACAAATACGAGTGATAGTTTTAATTGAAATACTTCTTGAAGAAGATCAGCCTAGATCACGTAAAAAACAGTTTTGTTTTATTTCACATCTAGTTTCAACAAAGCTTGTTGCCGTTTTGAAGCGAACATGTTTATGAAAACACTGCTCAATTTCGTGAACAAGTGGATTTCATCGTAAAAGAATACCAAAGGCAAGTGACACAACTGAAGGATATTTCGTAAGACTGCTGATACCAACTGTTGAACAGCTGTTATTGTCTGACCAGCAGTAAATGGCTGCATGTCATATATTAAGCACACACTTATTCGTTTCTAAAAGTCAGCAGTCTGAAGTACAGTGGTGAGAAACCACTGCTTAAATGTTGTGAGAGCCTTCATTGATGATAAGCAAATGTCTGTTCACAATGTATACAACAACACGTCACAAGATGTTACATTTGAAGTGTAAGTACATAGCAATCTGTAACTGATACAACACTTGGTAGCCATGGTTAACTTCTGAAGTATGGCTGAAACTAGTTGTGAAATAAAACAAACTCCGTTTTAAACGAGAGCTAGGCTGATCTTTAAGAAGAATTCAATTAAAACAATTCTAAGATCCAGAATGAAACTTTCACTCTGCAGCGGAGTGTGCGCTGATATGAAACTTCCTGGCAGATTAAAATTGTGTGCCGGAACCGGGACTCGAACCTGGGACCTTTGCCTTTCGCGGGCAAGCGCACTACCGAATGTGCTATCCCGACACGACTCACGATGCCGCCTCACAACTTTACTTCCGCCAGTACCTCGCCTCTTACTTTCCAAACTTTACAGAAGCTCTCCTGCGAACCATGCAAGACCAGCACTCCTGGAAGAAAGGATATGGTGGAAACATGGCTTAGCCACAGCCTAAGGGATGTTTCCAGAATGAAACTTTCACTCTGTAGCGGAGTGTGCACTGATATGAAACTTCCTGGCAGATTAAAATTGTGTGCCAGAACCGGGACTCGAACCTGGGACCTTTACCTTTCGCGGGCAAGCGCACTACCGAATGTGCTAACCCGACACGACTCACGATGCCGCCTCTTCGCATGAGAGCTTCTGTGAAGTTTGGAAAGTAGGAGGCGAGGTACTGGCGGAAGTAAAGTTGTGAGGCGGCATCGTGAGTCGTGTCGGGATCTGCGCACAACATCAGAAAAATTTACCACATCACTACTTTTAGCGCAGCAAAATTTTAACATGAATTATTTACAGAAGGATGGTATAGCTGGTGAAGACCAACCTCGGAGAAGATCATTTTCGATTCAAGAGAAATGTAGGAACACGGGAGGCAATCCTGACTTTACGGCTTCTCTTAGAAGATAGATTGAGGAAAGGCAAACAAACCTACATTTCTAGCTTTTGTAGATTTGAAAAAGCTTTTGTCAGTGTTGATTGGAGTACACTCTTTCAAATTCTGAAATCAGCAGGAGTAAAATATAGGGGAGGGTTAACTTGTACAAAAACCAGACAGTAATTATTAGAGTTAAAGGGCATGAAAGGGTTGCAGAGGTTGGAAAGGCAGTAAGACAGGGTTGTAGCATTTCTCCAATGTTATTGAATTTCAGTATTGAGCAAGCTATAAAGGAAAGTAATCCGAAATTTGGAGAAGAGACTAAAGTTCAGGGTGAAGAAATAAAAAACATTGCTTTTCGCCGACGACATTGTAATTATATCAGAGATAGCAAAATACATGGAAGAGCAGTTGAACTGAATTGAAATGTGTTGAAAGATGCATACAAGATGAACATTAACAACAGCAAAGCAAGGGTAATGGAGTGCAATCTAAGAAAATCAGGTGATTAGGTAACAAAACCATAAAGGTGGTAGACGAATTTTGTTACTTGGGCAAGAAAATAACACACGCTGGTCGCAGTACAGAGGATATAAAATGCAGAATGGCAGCGAAAAGAAAAGCGTTTTTGAAAAAGAGAAATTTGTTACTATCGAATATTAATTTAAGCGTAAGGAAGTTCTTTCTGAAGGCATTTGTGTGGAGTGCTGCCTTGTATGGGAGTGAAACATGGACGATAAACAGTGCGGATAGGAAGAGGATAGAGGCTTTTGAAATGTGGTGCTACAGAAGAATGCTGAAGATTAGGTGGGTAAATCACGTAATTAATGAGGAGGTACTGTACAGAATTGGGGAGAAAAGGAATTTGTGTCATACTTTGACTAAAACAAGGGATCGATTGGTAGGACACATTCTTAGACGTGGAGGAATCTTGAATTTAGCATTGGAGGGAAGTGTGTGGGGTAAAAACCGCAGAGGGAGACCAAGAGACGAATACAGTAATCAGATTCAGAAGGATGTAGGTCGCCGTTCGTATGAGGAGACGAAGAGGCTTGCTCAGGGTAGGGTATGTTGGAGAGCTGCATTAAACCAGTCTCCGGACTTAAGACAACAACAACAACAAAACTTGTACAGTACTAAATTTTTTGCGAGACATTTTAGAGACAGTATGCATATATATGTTCGAAATTATATCGAATTAGAAACATAGTTAATGAGATACGAAATAATAGTAAAATTCATGAAAACCACCCTATTACGTATGAGATTTGATTTACTACGTCCTTACTACCGACACTATTCGCGATATATTGAGCAGACGGTATGAATGTATAGCGCTGAATGTATCTTCGAAAGAACGCCACATAGTTCAGGAGATATGACGTCATAAACTACGAATACATAAAAATTGCCCTATCGCCCATGACGATATTTATTTATTATGTCTTTACTATTCTCAACACATTTCGCAGACAGTTTCCTATTATTCAAGTTTACGTGCCTGCAAATGTATATTATTGTAGGACATAGGACAATATGTCGCCATAAGGATTGAGCTGCATGAAAATGAATGTGAAATGGAGGGAATGTGGGAACAGACAGCGATGGACAGAAAGGGAGGGGAGTGATGGACAAACATGAGGTTGGAAATAAAAATTTGTCCACCTCTTAGAGTTGTCCAATTAACATTTATTGCTGAAAAAATGGGTACGGAGTACGTGAATCGATTTCATTTACAGATCATAGTGTCGAGTTCTGTGTTACACACCTGACAAGAATTTTAACAGGCATAGTCCCAACACAGGACACACTCTTCAATATTGAGTTGAAGGGGGTTCGAGTAGTGCAGTCAAGACGTTAATAACAAAGTGTTTTTTGGCCCACTTTAGGTTACGGTAGTAACACTAAAAGTGGGCCTTTGCGATCGTCTTTTGACAGCTCGAAATTTAAATAAAAATAACGGCCTAACCATTCACCTGACACGAAAATAGAATAACCGAATTTGTAGAGGAGAAAATTCTCTACAACTTTTCTCTCCTTTTTTTTTTTTTTTTTTTTTTTTTTTTTTTTTTTTTTTTTTTTTCATATCCCGTTTGTCCGTCTGTCTGTCCGTAACGTGTTCCCCGTTTTTAAGATGAACCGTTCAACCGATCAACATCAAATTTTACACAAATAATTGTAGGCCGACAGAGACCAGAACCTCCATTTTTCAAATATTTCGGACAAGAAATACGTTAGTAATACCAAAAAAAGCCGTTTGTAATGTAATTTTAAAGGCATATAAACCGTTCATCTGACGCTAAAATTGAGTAACCTAATTTGTAGAGCAGAAGATTCTCTACAATTTTGTTCCCTTATGTTCTTTTTTCATATCTCGTATCGTTTGAGAGATTTTGCAAAAATAACAGAGTTTTGACACCCTCCACTGAATTAACGAAAACCAGCCGTTCGCAGATGTCACGTGACATTCCTCGCCCAGAAAAAAATCAAATGTTTGTTAAGCTTATGGGACTTAACTACGGGGCCATCAGTCCCTAAACTTACAAACTACTTATGAACCACTTACGAACCAGGACGGCACAAATATCCATGCCCGAGGGGAGATTCGAACCCCCAACCTTAGTGGCCGTGCAGACCGTGACTGGAGCGCCTCAGTCCCCTCGGCCACCGCGGCCGGCCCTCGCCCAGACATCTCTCTGGCATACGCCATCTTGCGTTGCGTATTTGATGATTTTCTTATTTTAACTTACACGTTGTCATTTCAAAGCAATGGCGCACTGAAGAATTAACAAAAACGCGTCGTTCTTCGTACACTAAATGATAATCTAGTGTCTACAAATGCCATATTGGCATCAGTTAACAACGGCCATGAATAGTATGAGATTATAGAATGTAATTTCTAGGCGTTGTACTTAGTGTCGTGGGCAATGCGTTGGAGTGCGACGCCGAAGGTCAGTGGTTCAAAACCCGCCACTAACTAATTTTTTTCCTACAACGGTTTCAAACAGTCTTATTAATTAATTTTTTTTATTTTAGTCCAAAATGTTTGCAAAAACTTATAAAACTACAAATCTAAAGTGGGCCGTAGAACACGTCAGTGCGATTTTTTGTTTTGTTTTGTGCTCCTCTTAGCCTACCTTTGTAGCGGAGATGAGAGGGAGGGAATCTCCTGGGCGTCTAAGAGGAGTGGTTTAATTGCAACTGGGATTCCTGGCCGGCCGCGGTGGCCGAGGTGACTGAGGCGCTCCAGTCACGGTCAGCACGGCCACTACGGTCGGGGGTTCGAATCCCCCCTCGGGCATGGATATTTGTGCCGTCCTTGTTCGTAAGTAGTTCATAAGTAGTTTGTAAGTTTAGGGACTGATGATCCCTTAGTTAAGTCCCATAAACTTAACAAACATTTGAACATTTGGGATTCCTGTTGACAATTGAGGAGTAACAATAATAGGAATGGGTGGAATTGAAGTATTGTTACAATTAGGGTTGCTTTAAACTAATTTATTGAATAAAATACACTATTTATGTGAGGTGTCAGAATCTTTACCCTTATGATATCTACTTTTACTCTACAGATTCAGTCAGATTGTAATATCCTTCTTTAATATTCTTTGACGTTGCAAACCGTTGCAACCGCTTTTCTCAGGAGACAAGTCCTGTACCATGACTTGGTCCCAATTAATAACGAAATCTACTCTTTGGCTATTTGAGATCTACTTTATGAGGTCAGTGACAACTATGCTCAGCCAAGCCAAGGCACCTAACTTGGCTGTTTTGCCACCAATCGCAAGGACCTAGCTCATGAGGTCAGTGAGATCTATTCTCGGGAGAGCGAGTCTGAAGCTCTGGCGTGTGCCTTTTATATCAGATTTCTAGACTCCCTTTACACACGTTCCCTTCTGCACAAGTTCCCTTCCTTCTAGTTCTTTGACGTAAATGTTCTAGCATGGTCTGGACTGCCTAGTCAAGTTCACATTTCGTGCCGGCCTGTTTCCACGTCAGAGTCGCAGATAACAACTGGTCATGTACTTACACATGTTTACTCGCCCTATGGCTCTAATGATAGCGTGTCGTCTCGGCGGCGTCAAATACCTCACGATTCCTAACTGAATAATTATCTCAAGAAATGCCCATTTTTCTAAATGTTTCTTTTTATTTCTTATTCTAGATTTCTCTGAGGATCTGACAATAGCTCAAGCGATATTGAGCATGTGTCGATCCATGATGAAACTCCCACTTTAGCCCATGTTTTGACCTCCACACAAGGCCGTGTATACACTGATTCTGGCATCTATTCCATCATACTGTTGGCATATAATGTGATGGGACCATCAAGCACGGAATAACATAGAGAGTCTATACCGTCTACATGAGCTTACAGGCAGTGAAACCCCCCATCCATCTTGGTTGGGTGTAGAAACGGAATTGGGTCGATAAATGCGTAGCTCTTCAAGTGGCGCTCGCCTTAACTGCACTGTCATTTGAACCCCTTAGGGTAGGAAAAAAGCAAGTACAATACGTCTTCTGTTTGTATAAAAATAATAATTGAAACTACTACTTTTGTATGAAATAAAAATCGTGACATGAAAAAGTTCGTCGCCTGCCACGTTTTTTGTTTTGTGGTCAGGAAATTTTCGTCAGGGAGAAAGTTGTAGATAATGAAATTAACTTTTCTTTTTATTTAAACAACATTCTTACAGCTCCCCTGGTTTTCTCACAAATTTGGATACAACAGAGCGGTGGAACTTTTCAAATTCTACTCGTTACTTTCAGCGAGCTGCCGACCAGAGAGCACAGATTCTGTTGCCCACTCACCTTCTACTTTGTGACCAATATTGATAAACATTTATAATTTGGGATTCAATTTTCGGTATCCAATAATTATGACTTAACATTTCTTATTTATTTTATTACTAACTAGCTCAGCCACTCCAACCATGCACGGATAAACTTTAAACTACTTTAACTCGAGAACTGCAGACCGTATCGTGATGCGGTTTCTTTCAATTTCTTCGGTATAATCCTGTCTTCAACGTATGCTATATTAATGTCAATATGCAAATGAAAAATAATTGAAATAAGAATAATAACGTAGAATTGTTTACCACTTCCGCACTTTCGTGACCTTTGTAGCGTAGCCTAAAATATGAGACCTGCGCCGAAGTACACAGTAAAAAATTGTAGAGCTCACCTCACGACGATTAACGATTTAAAAAAAAAAAAAAAAAAAAAAAAAAAAAGAGAGAGAGAGAGAGAGAGAGAGAGAGAAAAGAAAAAAAAAACAAGACCGCGAGATCATATGTATAGCTCTTACATATCTCCCACAGTCACTATATCTATCATCTGAAGCCAGTTGGCCCCAGCGCTATAGAGAGATAAATGGTGAATGTGGTTCACTCGTGAAAGTTAGACATATGTTCTCGCGTATTTTTGAAGATGTTTGTGAGTTGTGCAATTCTATACTATGTACACACTTCTAGTTCTTATAGTTTAGGCTCCAGAGCTGACTAAAGTGCGGAAGCGGTAAACGATTCTACGTTATGATCTTAAATTTGCTTTATAGGTAAGGTCCGCCTTGAGCAAACACAAATGTTTTTTGATTTCTCCCATACATGTTTCGCTGGCGTTGTAGCATCATCAGTGGGATGTTTAATTCATATTGTCTTAATACCTCATGTAGTTATGTTTGTGGTTCTTCAACTCACAAAATGTCACTGAGATTTTTTGACAGTTTGTCATTTTGGTGGATATGCGCTGTTGTCGCGTTGTGGACAGGCACTGTGTCACTTTCACTTCACGCAATGTTTATGTTGAAGAACCACAAACATAACTACATGTGGTATTAAGACAATATGAATTAAACATGCGCCGGCCGCGGTGGCCGAGGGGACTGAGGCGCTCCAGTCAAGGTCTCGAATCCCCCCTCGGGCATGGATATTTGTGTTATCCTTAGTGTTAGCTAGTTCATAAGTAGTTTGTAAGTTTAGGGACTGATGACCCCGTAGTTAAGTCCCATAAGCTATACAAACATTTGAACATTTTTGAATTAAACATGCCACTGATGATGCTACAACGCCAGCGAAACATGTATGGGAGAAATCAAAAAACATTTGTGTTTGCTCAAGGCGGACCTTACCTATAAAGCAAATTTATTTTGTAAGCAAACACGGAGATTGAAGAGCTTTTCAAACCTCGTTATGATCTTATTTTAGCTTTTTTCATATATTCGTATTGACATTAAACGTAGCCTAAGATTATCCCAGGAGTCTACAGAAGAGATTAAAAGAAACCGCATGACGATACGTTGGCTACTCCCCGAGTTACAAAAGGTTAAAGGGACAGACAGCAAAAATGAGCTTCCTTTTTATATTAATATTCTACCCATACCTGAAATTTGTAGTTATTTGTGACAAAAGTAGATTGTCAAAAAAGAAACGATTTAAAATATATGAAAAAGGAATTGACAGAGCGCGAACTCAATGAACTATCCTGTGCTCGCAGCCGTGGCCGGCTGGCGCTCGGCCGCCATGTTGGTTGGGTGTCGCGCTCTCAGCCGGCTTCATTTCACTGTTATTGTAAGGCCTCTATATGTTATTCTGTGCTTGCTGGTTGAGACACATAATTCCACTCCTGCTCGACCTGTTTACATACTTCCACAAGACCTTGTCGCCCCATCACATTCCTCACGTGTTCGACTACAGGCAAGTCCAGAGCAGAGGCGGCTGGTGGGCTGTTTATTAGGAGGGGCGGCATGTCTCTTCAATTGTACACGACATTTTGTCCCTTCAGAACATTTCTTAAACGGGGAGAATACAGCATTAATTTTATTAGCTAGTTACGTAATTTAACCCTTCATCTAACACGACTTTTTCCTCCTATACCAAAATACGAACGAATTTACACACAAATATGTCGTTTTTAATATTTTCTGCAGGCAATGAAAACCTTGTAACTCCATTATATTAGATTTCACAAGAGACCCAAAACTGTACCTTAAAATAATATAAAGTAAGAAGTAAATTCGTTGTGTGTGTAACTATATAAGTAAGTGTTCAGAGAACACAAATGCTTCGTCAGCGACAAACATATGTTACTGGAATTAGAAGACTGTCACCAACAAATGTAGTAATACCATTGGTATGCTTATATATTGGTGTGTTTACATAAAGCAGCATTAAATTTCCTAGTGAAACTACTTTTGCTTTTGCACGCATTTTGTGTCTGTTCAATGTTCAAATCAGGTCTCGGTGGTCCTAACCTTTTTAATTCCAACTTTCCTTCAAAAGTCAATTTTTCACTACCAAATGTTAAAATGTAGTTAACGCTATTTATATTATTCATTCTAAATAGGGAACTAGAAAAACAGGCTGGCCGCGGTGGCCGAGGGGACTGAGGCGCTCCAGTCACGGTTTGCACGGCCACTACGGTCGGGGGTTCGAATCCCCCCTCGGGCATGGATATTTGTGCCGTTCTTTAGTGTTAGCTAGTTCAGAAGTAGTTTGTAAGTTTAGGAACTGATGACCCCGCAATTAAGTCCCATAAGCTATACAAAAAAAAAAAAAAAAAAAAAAAAAAAAAAAAAAAAAAAAATTTTTTTTAGAAAAACAGGCAAAACACGCACCTTCACAACAACGATACCACGCAGGGCACCTGTTAGAAACTGCCTGACCGATGGCGGTGCGCCTTTATGAGTTTGTGTATTTCGCGCCCTTGGCTCGGACGCCGTCCTAAGCGGCCCGGTTCAGCACACTACCCCCACCCAACTCCCAGTACCCCCACTCACCCCAAGCGTCCGTAGCCAGCCTTTACACGGCGCGGACGAATCGCGTAGAGTCCGACAGTCAGTCCATTCCGAAAACATTCGGTGAGACTGGCTGGCAGACTACCTAGACTAAAAACATTTGTCACACGAAAATTATTCAAGTACATTTGTGATTAACGATTGGTACGTATTCCGTGTTGGATACTTTTGGGAGGGCGCCGCCCCAGAGTCCTCAAGTAGTAGCCGCCACTGGTCCAGAGACGTTGCTACACATCTTGCGGAGCACTGAAGTTTATTCGCTCGTTATTAGTTTTAGGATTTTTGTATACGGCATATTTGATTTTTACTGGAATATTAAGAAATTTATCAGTTCAGGTACTTATATTTGGAAAATTAGTAGTGTATATAGGTAGATATTATAGTGGGAAATTAGTTTTTTTGGTCAAAGAATATATAAATTCGGAGTAATGCAAAGTAAAAAAGGAAGTACCAACATGGAGGATGCAATAGTTTCTAACATAGACCAAGGATAACAGACTGCGCCTTGTCCTTATCTCTGCCATGTTATGGTTTGAAACCAACATCTGAAATTGCCCCATGTAACGTGACTGAGTTTTCGTCGTAATGATCCACGGTTTATCTCATTTACAGATTAAGTCGAGCGTTTATTTTAACAATAATACTACTTCTCGCGTTCCTGTTACACAGGTAGTAGTGAAGGGAAATCGCCGGCCGCAGTGGCCGAGGGGACTGAGGCGCTCCAGTCACGGTCTGCACGGTCACCACGGTCGGGGGTTCGAATCCCCCCTCGAGCATGGATATTTGTGCCGTCCTTAGTGTTAGCTAGTTCATAAGTAGTTTGTATGTTTATGGAATGATGATCCCGTAGTTAAGTCCCATAAGCTATACAAACATTTGAACATTTGTTAAAATCGGACATTATGGACTAAACCAGATTTCATTTCTTATAAAAGCATAACAAAACTTTTCAAATGTATTGTTGACGATTCGTAAGAAAACTGATGCTGCTTTTGAAATCAATATTTGGTTCAAATGTTTGTATAGATTATGGGACTTAACTACGGCGTCATCAGTCCCTAAACTTACAAACTACTTATGAACTAGCTAATACTAAGGACGGCACAAACATCCATGCCCGAGGGGGGGATTCGAACCCCCGAGCGTAGTGGCCGTGCCGACCGTGACTGGAGCTCCTCATTCCCCTCGGCCACCGGGGCCGGCAATATTTGGTCTTCTAGTCTTGTATAAACTACAAACTAAAAGACGAAAACAATCTTGCGCTTAAAATCTGCAGTTCGGTATCTTGTGACAAGAACTCTTAATACTTTTCATCTAGGCTCATGTAAAAACTGTAACCATCACATTAATAATTGCAGTTGCGGTGAACTAACGCTAAATGTACTTCTAAAGATGTAATAACAATACGGCAACTGTTTTATTGTTATAAACGACGCTTAGTTTTCACTACAAAGGATAAGAACTGCGAATTTCAGACCCATTTCAAAATACTTATAATGATGAAAACATTTCCTGCCCCGAGTCACGTGACTTAGATGTTGGTTTCAGCAGAGTCTAACATAAGAGTCTCGAGAATCCCAGGGAATGTTTGCAACTTTACGACTGCAACACTGCCAAGCGGCTGGGTCCTAAAAACATACCGCGAAACGATTGGGTAATGAATGTGTATTTGCAGTGAAGTAGCACATTCAGAAATGTTCAAATGGTTGTATAGCTTATCGGACTTAACTACGGGGTCATCAGTCCCTAAACTCACAAACTACTTAGGAACTAGTTAATACTAAGGACGGCACAAATATCCATGCCCGAGGGGGGATTCAAACCCCTAACCGTAGTGGCCGTGCATACTATGACTGGCGCGCCGCAGAACGCTTGGCCACCGCAGCCGGCCAGCACATTCAAAATACCTTCGTATTTACGAGCTTTTGTGACGCTACAAATTTGAGCAACTATCAGAATTGTATTTCAGAAATCTCTCATTTGCAAAGGATGTTCAGAAGTAAGAGAGTAATGTTGCGAATAACAAGTGTTCATTTACGGTGGTTAGTTATACTTTTAGGCATAGAACTAAAGATTTAACAATTCATTCACGTCCAAACTTCTGCTTTTAATCAGAATCACAAATACTTGACCACTATTTCATAATATTACTGATGTATAAAAGTAATGTCTGAATGCTTCCAATATCAGTTAATTATTTTTGTAGTTTCGCACCTCACTTTCAAAAAATTATAAGCCTGTATAGCAACATATTTTGCCTGTTATCTACTAGTTTGAAAAAAGTGAATGCGTAGCTACAAATGAATAATATGTCCATATATAAACTGTTAATAGTAACACGTCACATTCTTGAAAATATTCAGTTTGATACGTACCCAGTAACTAAAAATATTATGATAGGTATGAGAAAGGCACAGAAGCAAGGACAAGATGAAAAGAGGGTTTAAAGGCGATGTAAAGTCTAGTCTCCTACAATGTAAAATTCGTATATAGTTTTGAAAATATTACATTGTACGAAATCCGCTAAAACAAAACTCATGCAACATGTTAGTACGCACTGAGCACGCGAATATAATCAGAATCAGTTACATTATACTTGAGCACATCAGGTTGCCATTTATTTCTGCCTTTAAAAAGTTTTGGGACAATACGATTACGACTCAGGAATTGTGAACTGTGAGAATTTCACTGCACTGGCAATATGTTATTATAAACTACAAATCCAAAGGTTGCGGGTTCGATCCTCGCCAGGTCCTAGGAGTTTTATCTGTCAGTTTCCACTTCTTCCTCTGGCAGTGTTGCTGATGTGAAAAATACCGAGTAGCATCGTGGTTCGGAACTCACATTAAACTGTAGGTCCCCCTATAACTGGCTGGATAAGTCAGTTCGAAGGTCGGAGGAAGGAAACGGCATACCACCTCCAAGGAGGACCATACCTAGTAAAGCACTGTGGTGTTTAAACCAATCTTCGGATTGTTGACTGCTGTACCTTTAGACTGTCATTAACAGAAGAAGTGATGTTACTTCAATAATGTTTTCATATTTGTATTAGAAAGTTCACAACATATTCAGTGACTCTGAAACCTGAAAGTAACAGCATTAAAAACGGCAACTTCTCAGTTTGTGTCATGTTATTCCTCTGTTACTCCCTACTGATCGCTTGGAGCTTCAGCTGTAATTTTTTTCTTTTTTTCCTAGAGAGTTTCGCGACTGTCTGTGATAGACTATGGTTTCCGTGTAAAGACGTCACGAGCAGTCTATGTTATCTTTGGTCTATGGTTTCTAATATGTTCTCCATGTTGGGGTGTATAAGTAAAATTCAGGGATGAAACTTCCTGGCAGATTAAAATTGTATGCCGAAAACGGGACGAACCTGGGACCTTTGCCTTTCACGGGCAAGCGCTCTACCACTGAGCTATCCCGACACGACTCACAGTCTGTTCTCACAATTTCACTTCTGCCAGTACCTCGCCTCCTCGCAATCCGGAAAATACTGCTTTTATTTCCAGTTTAGTGCGGACAAGCGTATCTGTAAAGGCTAATGAAAGTTAAAAGTAGGCCACTGTACGTAATAAAAGCTTAATTCTGGTGGGAGGTACCCAGAGAGGAGTTTACTGCTACATAAAAAGCTTAATTTTAGCAGTAAAACTAGCATAAAGGTCCGTGTAAAGTACCGTCTACTCCCTGCTGCGAAACATTGTTCCCTGGCCCACATTGAGAACTGACTTGGTTCAAATGTACTCTAATAACAGGAAGTTAACGATACAGCGGCCAGTATACGTAGCAGCTCACACTTAATTACACACACACATTAATAAACAAGCCACCACGATGAAAGTTATTTCCTAAAGATGGCTAAAGAAAACATTTATAGCGCAATGGAACTTAAATATAAAAATTGAATTTGAGCTTGTTCTCAGCACTGGTGAATAACAATATTAAATAAAAAGGGGGAAGGTGCTCGAAAACTAAAAATTTATAGGCAAGTTCAAAAAATGTTCAAATGTTCGTTAAGCTTATGGGACTTAACTACGTGGTCATCAGTCCCTAAACTTACAAACTACTTATGAACTACTTACGAACTAGGACGGCACAAATATCCGTGCCCGAGGGGGGATTCGAACCCCCGACCGTAGTGGCCGTGCTGACCGTGACTGGCGCGCCTCAGTCACCTCGGCCACCGCGGCCGGCTTATAGGCAAGTCAAAATTATACTGAACATAACTTGTTTATTCAGGTCGAACGCAAGCAAAATGGGGAACCAATTTTGTTAATACAATGTAAAGCATCCCATATACAAGTTGTAATACTGACGGTGCCCAGCATCGAAATTAATAAATTACACAGTACGTAACGCTACTGGGGGGAAGGGGTGAGGATTTACAAACAACACTCACTCGCTCACACACACGCAATGCAATAGCGAAACTTACAAAAATCAGCATGCTGAAACGAGAGTGAAGCAGGCGCGAAATTCAGCAAAGCCGGAGGTACCACATAACACAATATACAATAAAACTGCGTAGATGTCTCTGGTCTGTCGTGTCTGATTTGAGATGGTGCGTGAGTATAGCAAAGTTGAGTTGCATTTAGATCAGGCCGCGAGCAAACACGCAAACGGCCACACACGGCTACGTCCCATGAACGCACTCCACTGAAGGTGAAGCGGTTAAAAATCGGATTCATTCCACAAAAATCACGGCGGACACTTAAGTTGCAATGTGAGAGTAAACTATCTAGGCACTGGTATAATGAGAAGTGGCGTGAATTCAGGTGACTAGCTGCAAACCCCTGAAGTCGGAGTTCGGACCCATGTCGTTCCGAAAACTGATAAAAATGTATAAACTGAATTTCCGAAAAATAAAGGAATTTAACTACGGCATGCAAGCCCTAGAACTACGTAGAATTTCATAAGGAAGCTACTGAAATGCAGCAACATGCGATTGGGAGCGTTCACAGAGACGGAAAAAGTTCAGTCTCAAAACCCGTAACAGTGAAATAATTACAAAGTCGGAAAAATAAAAATAAAAACTACGGCATACAACCAACAGAAATGTTTAGAATTTCATAAGCAAGGTATTGAAGGAGATTGTGCAAGGCTCGGAGAGAATTACTGACAAATAAAAATAAAAATAAAAACCACGGCATACAACCAACAGAAATGTTTAGAATTTCATAAGCAAGGTATTGAAGGAGATTGTGCAAGGCTCGGAGAGAATTACTGACAAAGACTGAGTGCATACTACAAGTTCGGAGAAGAAACAGCAAAAGTAAAAAAAGCGGGGAGAGAAGATCACGAAATGTTAGTGGAAATCAGAAAGATACACGCATAGTAACTTGCCTGATGGGCATGGAACAATCAACAGTGGAAGCTGAAGGCTTTGTTCTAAGAACCAACCATGTGGAACACATATCACTCACGGAAGGAAACGATAAGAAACATTTTACGTACACCATACAAAAATGAACATATTTTCTATTAGAAATCGGGCCCCACAAAGCTAGAGAGAATTTAGACAGAGTTCGTACACCGCTACATAATCACAAAAAGTTTGAATATACCAAGTCGTTATCGAACTGCAACTAGTAACGCATACACTGTGTTTATCTGTTGGACTGAGGCGCTTCAGTCACGGTCTGCACGGCCACTATGGTCGGGGGTTCGAATCCCCACTCGGGCATGGATATTTGTGCCGTCCTTAGTTGTAGCTAGTTCATAAGTAGTTTGTAAGTTTAGAGACTGATGACCCCGTAGTTAAGTCCCATAGACTCTACAAACATTTGAACATTTTTTATCTGTTGGAAATCACAGGATTGAAAAACTAGAACACATTTCCGCCCACGATCGGAAGGAATATTCCAAAAAATGAATCTAAGTTCAAGAGTCTTAAGTTAAACATACTAGTCAGCGAATTGCTACCATCTCCGTGGGCACAAGAGCAGAACCAATCATAACTCACCGTGGTCCAAGCACAAGGTGAAGATCTAGCGGCCAGGAGGCGTGGAAAAGCTATCGGAGACTGGGAAATCCATGATAACAGCGGTGTTGGGGAGAGAAGATCATGAGACTCACCCTGGAGAAGGCTCATCGACTAGCTTGTAACCAAAGAGTGTGGAAACCTCTTTGGTCGGATCAGCAACAGGGGTTGGTAACGACTAACTATCGACTCTGAGCCAGAGAGAACCATGCAAAGCGAGCTATTACCACCCACATTCAGACAGCCATTAGATTCTCGCACACCCACTTAAAACAAGTGCACTTTCTCACAGGGACTGTAATAAATTATTAAAATAACAAAATCTTACCAATAGTAACTAACATTTCAGAAACAAATATTTTAAAACATGAAATAAAATGCTATTCCTCATGCCTTGAAAAGAGGGGTTCTAGTTTTAACAAAATGCTAATCTAGCGACATCAAATAATATATGGAAGACGACAGATGGTGGTCTTTCAAAGTTTTATTCTAGTTCGCTGTTCATGAATGAAGGAGAATTGAAACCAAATAGCGTATAAGATCTTCGGAATATTGTGATCGATATAGTGAAGATTATTAAACGCACAGACAGATTTAAATTAAATAGTTTACGATATTGTGCGATTCTGATAGTGACGGGAACATCAGTTTAGAATATCAGAGACGATTGGGAATCATTTCTTAATCATTCGTGTTATCCAAAGAAACATTTGTTAAAATATATTGTGGTGCAATTCTACTTTAGGGTCCAAACATTATTTAGCGAGTGTATCTTTGGTATAAGCCATATACAAACATTTTAGTGTAGGAATCTAATTACGATAACGTTTTAATGTTCAGTGCTGATAGATTTGAATCATAAATAGTAAAGGACAGTGTAATTAATCTCATAATTAAATTCACACCGGGCCGGAGCGAGAAATGCGTTGATACGATACCCGAATTTTACTTAGCGAATTTATCACCGGGCAGCAACAGACATTATTTTTGGTTAAATAAAACAGTCTAAATACGGACTAAAATTTCATGAATAAGTGTATGACATTTAAAAGACGGTGAACTCATATGAACTTTACTTCGGCGAGAAATCGTCTAGCATTGTCCATCGCGAATTATGACCCAAATTCAGAAACAATAACTTCAATGGCCGGGCATAAGTGCAACAGTAAGAAGGGGGACCATAAGTTTCATGCACAGTGTGTGGACGAGCATATCCTGTTGGAACAACACTTTTTTTTCTGTTGGATGAATGAAAAAAAATTGTCTTACAGCACTCAGCATGTACTGAGCGCTGGTCAGCCTACCCTCTTCAAACACCATAGTGAACAAAAGATAATAGCTTATCGCACCCCAGAATATGAGACCGGCGTTGGTCAGTGTCTGTTGGATCAATGCACTCTACGAGTCAGCGCTCGTTAGGTCGATATCGTAGGGACAATCGACCACCACTCGCGTGCCGGTAGAATCTGCTTTCGTCGCTGACGACCACAGCGTCCATTCCAAGTGATCCTCTGATGACACCAATCGAGATGTGCACGTCAGTGCTGTAACCTGATTGTAAGACGGACTAGAGGTATGCATGCCCGGCGGTTGAACTGGGTATCGCAGTATCTATAGCCACTCAAAGAACTGAAAGTTGCTTAAATACGCACTCTTGACCTGAAGCAATATTTATTTACAATGAGCCGCGCGAGGATGGCCACTCCCTGTCGGGCCGAGCTGGCAAAAGGGGGAAACCACTTTTCAGATTTCCACGCTGTAGAAACTGTTGACGATATATAGGACCATCCCACATGGTTTTCATAACTTCTTTTTTCGTTACATGTTTTCCATTGCTTGTGAAAATCGGAAATCCCTAATTTTCATTCTGCGTGAGTTTTTAGTTTCATAACACTTCTCACTCTATTTTGCAGAAAGCATGCGATTTAAAGATCAGATTTCTTGACACGTGGTAGTACAGCATCTTAGGTTTCTAATAAAGCATAGACCTTTTCTTAGTTCGTGACAGTTGTTTTATAAAGACATTCTTTGTGAAGTATGTGTACGTAATTTATTCAAAAAGTTCGGTAGTGGGTAGCTTACTGTTTGATGCATTTTAAACCGTACATTACAGCGAGTGAAGTTGAACTAAAAGTCCAGAAAGGATTTTTAAACGGCTGTGGAAATGAACCTTTCCTCATTGCCACACTCTGTTCTCCGCTTCCTCTGTTTCCTCTTAGAACAATATCTAACTTAGAGTCATGTTTAATATTCAAAATCTAATATCTGAGAAAGTTCTTGACCGAACGTTTTGAAATTTTAACACAACGTTCTACTCGTATATGCACATGTTTTATATACATTTCTTTTTCAGTTTATGTCAATTACGAATTTTATAAAGTGGAAACGTTGATACAAAGAAACGCAAAAGTAATATACATACAGGTTTTATACAAAATATTCAAGAAATATGTACCTATAAACCCTCCTGTCTTACAATGCAACGTTGTCTCAAAATTTCAAAGCAATCGATCAAGAACTTACGGAGATTAATTGCTCTACACAAACCAACAGAACCTATTTTTTTTATCGAGTGGATCTTGATTAAAAGCCCTCATGCTTAAAAAATTGAAACCAATTTTCTTTATTCTGTTCCAAATGAACATCAGTGATATTATTGTAATTTGTCACCCACTTATGTAACTGAACATTTTTGTTTCATCTCACCCTGTTCCTAGTTCCAATACCTTCCAATTATTTATTTCTTTTTATACACTGTACCACATTTCAATATGTGGTGACTCTGCAGACAGGGCACACTTATAAGATTTTCATCTTGTGGATAGTAATGGGAGCTGTTCAGTGAATCAAACAAGCAATCTATCTTTTCAACAAATTCTGCAGTGTATATTGCCTCTGCAGGTAAAATATTAAATGCTTCATAGATTTCGATAACTGCAGCAACTGAATGACTGAGCTGGACCGCAGCTAACTTAACTTTCATTTTAGGAAAAGTATCCTTAAAATCAAATGATTTCTATGCAACTTTGTCAAAGTATTAAACATCTTCTGTTAATCCTGAAGAAAAGCCCCGAGAATAAATCCAAAACTGGCCTCTTTTTAAAACCCAAATTGTATTTTATTTCCTATTAGAGCAACTCCAGTATTCTTTAACAGGTGAGAAACATCATAAACTGCAAAAAGTTCACCACTGACTAAAAACTGAATGGACTGAATTCGGAAGAATTATCGCTGTTAAGTCCTTTCATTGCTTTTTGGTCGGTTGGACCCTGGTCACAAACTGATCAAACTACCTAAAGCCCTATTTCTTGCAACTGTCCTATAACACAGGTAATGAGAACATTCAAAGTAGTACTTGAGACTGAGTTCTGAGTGAAGTAATACGCAACAACCTGCTTCCAAGTTTTATTGTAGGCTACTAACCATAAATACTAATGCATAATTCGCATATAAATTTGACCTTCCTGAGTTTCCTAAATCTTGAAACCATGAAATTTGTTGCTTGCTTGCATCATAATACAATCCTCTCTCTAAAGACATTCCATCAAAACAACAAAGCACATTATTTATCACTGCCTCAACGTGTGATTTTATTACATTCAACACAGCAGGACTCAATCCTGGCTCAAAAGGTACAGCAGGTAACAGAGTTTTCAAATGCCTCACAGAAGGAAGGGAAAAAATGAACTGACAAATTTTTGTATAGCCGAGGACTTCGCTTGTATAAGGACAGAGAAAATACTTGATGCTCAAATGTCAATCGCCTTGCATTTGTAGGTCGATGAGCATTTCTTAATTGGCTGTTTATGAAATCTCTCGCTAAAGAATTTAAATTGTTTTTTTATGAATCAGAAAATATTGTTGTCATACAAATCTTTGAGCGAAACTTCCTGGCAGATTAAAATTGTCTGCCGGAACCGAATCTCGAACTGGGACATTTACCTTTCGCGGGCAAGCGCTCTACTAACTGAGCTATCCCGACACGACTCACGATGCCGCCTTACAACTTTACTTCCGCCAGTACCTCGCCTCCTACTTTGCAAACTTCACAGAAGCTCTCCTGCGAAACATGCAAGACCAGCACTCCTAGGCGGCATCGTGAGTCGTGTCGTGATAGCTCAGTCGGTAGAACGCTTGCCCGCGAAAGGCAAAGGTCCCAGGTTCGAGTCCCGGTTCCGGCACACGATTTTAATCTGCCAGGAAGTTTCATATCAGCGCACACTCCGCTGCAAAGTGAAAGTTTCATTCTGGAAATCTTTGAGTGTTTTAGTACACATTTCTCATGGTGTAGCTTAGCTTTAAGTTTTGATAGCCTAACTAAACTATTACTGAGAATCTTGTACATTTTACATTTCATTGGATTTAAGTATGCTTTTGGAACCTCTGTACTCAAAACTCCACTTTCCTCATTAAAAGATGTTTCAGATAAGAATCAGTACTTCCATCTGTAGACTCACTTTGAGAGGGAACGAAAACTGAACATGTATTTCTCAAATTACTACTGTGTGTACCACAACTAGCGGTGGATAATTCAATACTAGCATTAGTTTCACTTCTAGTATTAGAAGGTATGTAATTAACATTTGACATGGCACAGCTAATGCTTCGTAAATTACTAACACCAGATTCACCTGATCCACTTCTGGTATTAATAGCTATGCAACGAACACTTGTCATATATTTTAATCTGCCAGGAAGTTTCATACTTGTCATATATGTTTTGGAAACACACCCTTGCTTAACCTATGCCTATTTGCATTCAGATATTTTTTCAGAAAAATGGTTCTCACATAAAGGAAATTGCCTCAGATGACAGGTGACAAACACTTTTCCACTTCTGAAACAACTCTTGAGGTTGGCTGAGAAACCAGTAGAAAAGCCTGTTGTTAACTTTCACGGTTTAACATACGTAGTATCCAGATGAACAACCGAGGAATTACAGGAGTATTTTAACGTCAATTTCTTGGGCTCAATATCATGAAAAACACAAATCGTGATTATATTCACTAGAATAGCTGTTAAAGATACATCGAAAAACTAACGGAAATCAGGAAATCAGACTTCTTAATTCGTGATACTACAAGAAGATACATTTAATTCATTTGATGGCTGATTGGTTGGCGGTTTTAGAGGGGAAAAAACTGCAAGGTCATCAGTCCCCAAAATACATCAGCAATTAAAATATTTTCAGTTACATATCATACCCTCGTATTAACTGTGGACATTTTTAGCAGGAATTCTCTTCCGTTCCACGGTGAAGGCTTTGAAATATCGTATACAATATTATTGTGCCGAAGATGTGAAGATTGCAGTTCAGAACGCCACAATAGAACAAGCCGCCTGTGCAGCCGCCATTGGACGTATCTCATTGGACAGTTGTCAGCCAATTACATCGCTTCTCTGATCACTCTAGCGTCCCTAGTGATTTGGAAATGAACTACTCGGTGCGTTTCCAGTTTTTATATGTAGCTTTCACCGCCATTTTATATCACACTGAGCCCTTTGTCAGTAAATCAGTAAATAAAACGCAAACTTGATGTAGACATGCCAGTATTGAATTTACAAGCCTGAAAACTGCTTTACTTTTCACTTGACTCCACCTGTTGAATTCAAACACTGGTCCCATCGTCCGAGAAGGCTTTAAAAGCCTGGGGCTTGGAATTTTTGTGTCTGCGTTTGCATCCTATCAGTCACGCTCTCGAGTTGTTCCTTAAACTGCTGCGACCTACAAGATGGATGTGTCGTTATTGTTGTTGTGGTCTTCAGGACGCAGACTGGTTTGATGCAGCACTCCACGCTACCCTGTCCTGTGCAGCCTACATCCTTTTGAATCTGCTAACTTTATTCGTCCCTCGGTCTCCCTCTACGACTTTTACCCCAAACACATCCTTCTAATGCTGACGATTCCTTGACGTCTCAGAATGTGTCCCACCAACCTATCTCTTCTCTTAGTCATGATATTCCAGAAATCCATTTTCTCCCCAATTATGTTGAGCACCTCCTCATTAGTTACGTAATCTGGCCATCTAATCTTCATCATTCATCTGTAACACCATATTTGAAAAGCTTCTATCATCTTTTTGTCTGAACTCCTTATCGTCCACGTTTCACCCGCATACAGTCCTACACTTCAGACGAATGCTTTTAGGAAGGACTTCCTAATATTTCAATTAACATTGGATGTCAACATATTTCGCTTCTTCTTTCTTTCCATAGCCGTTCTGCATTTTATATCGTCTTTACTTCGACCATCAGAAAACTCTCTACTACTTTTATTGTCTGATTACCTAATCTAATTCCTTCAGCATCGCCTGATTTTCTCACACGTTTTATTCTTGGTAATGTTCTTCTTATATTTTCCTTTCAAGAAACTATCAATTCCATTTAATTCCTCTTCCACGTCCTTAGCTGTTTCTGACAAAATTACTATGTCATCAGTAAACCGCAAATTGTTAACTCCCTCTCCCTGGACTTTAATTACCCCTCCAAATTTCTGTTTGCATTCCTTCACAGCTTACTCAATGTACAGACTGAACAACATTGGGGAAAGGCAACAACTCTGTCTTACTCTCTAATATCCAAGATTGCGACCCTTTCACGTCCTTCAACTCTAATAATTGCTGTCTTCGTTTTATACAAGTTGAATATAACCCTTCACTCCCTATATTTTGCCCCTGCTACCTTCAACATTTGAAAGAGTATATTTCAGTCAACAATCTCAAAAGCTTTCTCCAGATCTACAAATGCTAAAAACGTAGGTTTCCCTTTTCTTGACCTACCTTCTAACATAAGTAGTAATGTGGCTATTGCCTCGCGTGTTCTTACATTTCTCCTAAATCCAAACTGATTTTCCACAAAGTCGGATTCCACCAGTTTTTCCTTCATTCGTCTTGAAGAACGTGGTATGTCGCAGTGGTAGAGAAACACCCCTACACAGCCCACAGTACTTGTGTGTCTGCCGAAGTTTGCGGCTTACTTACTGACTCACTCTCGTATATTTCTGAAATATTGCTGTTAGCGTTGTTTTACTGACCGATTGTATTATCATTCCCAACATTATCAAGTGTAAATGTATTCACTTTTTATGCAAGAGGCCCCGATCCCAAAAGGACCGTTCGTAATTTTAAGACAAATCATAGAGGTTCATTGAATTAACGAAATCAATATGCAAGATTTCTAAAGAAATATTTCATGATACGATACTATCATAACCACACAGATGAAATTTCTATTATTAATAACAAGATAGTTCACAACCATGTCTGAAACGTTGTCTACCTAATGACATTAAACAATCACCGCACGAGATTTTTTGGTGCATTCTCAAGCATTTCCTTTTATTTGGAGAAAGAATATAGAGAAAAATGTTACTTCAGCTTATATTACAAACTCTCATATATGTATATCTGACGATAATTATACTGTGGTGGTGAGGGAGTTTCTTCTGAAACTCTTTTATTAATGAAATAGTAACCGGTTACGAATGTAATGCTTTGCTTCTACCAGCTAGTACGCAAATTGCAATAAAACTTGTGTAAAGTGCTGACTAAATCGGACAACTACAAACAAAGGAGAAAAATCTCTGGTGTGGTATAATATATGTCTGCATTTCTGCTCAATACCGTTCAGAAATTTTAAGGCAACGCTTAACACTAGTTCTCTACAAGAGACTAAGAATGTCTACAACACTGAAGCAGAAGGTTTTCTGTTACCAGTCAATTCATTTTATTTTCTCCCCAAAACGTGTTTCGTAGGTTTACACCTCCATAGTCAGCTGTTTTATTTATTTATTTATTTTGGTCACGACGTTAGGATAACATGTGATACTGTATGCAAGGGAAAATAAGAGAACATTCTTCAGAATGTCATTTACTGAGGCTTAAACAAAATTATAAAAATTATAGAAATATGGAAATAAAAGAATTAAAATACAATACTTCCAATATTCACAGGTTCCATACTTTCTCATAACTACGCACACAACAGTCAGAGACACAAAATTTGTTTACTAACAGGTGCAAAGACCTTAGAAAGAAACATATCACATCAAATATAAATTGTAACACTTTGCATAGGGACAGACATACACTCAATAAAAACTTAAACAAATAGATGAGTTATGCTTTAATAAGAACCTGCAGGTAATCATTGATAAACATAATTTTGAGCTGACAAGAGGTGCATACTGTCGGTGCTTTTGATTAGAGCTGTTGGTGTGTCTGTGTGCTTTGTAAACTTAATGGTGTCGTCTGCTGTTAAAAATGGAGATTATACTGTTACATAGGTTGTCATTTTTGTCATTTATAGGATGGCATCATATTATTTTCTTTGGTACTTATTGTATATTTGTAATTTCTCATGGTTATCTAATATTTTGCTTTTAGATTGGATACATTGGATGCAGATTTTTTTATGTTGGTATAGTGTTTAGTTTCACGGATATGAGTGGCTTTAGCTAACGTGTGTCTTGATACTGTTAGTAGAGTTATCCAAGGTATTTAATAAATGGGACTGCTCCGATTACTGCTGTTTTAATTTTTTCACGTTACAATTATTATCACATAATTATAGATGATAATTACAATCTGCCTTAATTATATGAAAGGAAAATTTTAACTACCAAGTGCACGCATTCTTAGCTTGATGTCACTTTCCTTTCACTTAAGCTATTACTAAAATTATCTTCATACTTTGTTTTTCAGATTCGAACTTTGGAGTACTAATATAGACATAAAATCTGGTGCCAAAGTATGAGCAAGCAGTTGAGGTGTGTGTGATCATACGCCGGATGACAAGTGCTGAAACGTCGTAGACCCTACAGACGAAGACAGCAACTCAGAATGAAGAAGTAAGTGCTCAGCGATAAGAGACCGCTATACTAGACAAACCCGTAGTACATTGCTGCTTCCCTTTATTTTATGCCACACTGTGCTCAATCTTATAAAAACAAGAAATATATTAGGAAGTCTTTTCCTAAAGCTTTGCCCTGTACTGAAGCGAAACCTACACGATAAGCCTTTCAATCAAGAACAGAATAGAAACTTCTCAAACGTGGTTCCAGAGTAGAACGCTGAATATTTGACAAATAGGTCGCCTTACTGATGAGACTCTTTAATTCGAATGTGAAGTGAAATCTGGAATATAATACCATTTCAGTCGTCGGGAGGGATAAGAGGCGTGTACATTAATTATGGTCAAATCACTGTGCATTAAAGCAGTTGTTCAAGAATTAAGAAACTTGATAGAGTAGCGTGGAGAGCTATATTACTTTCCCTATTTAGAACAACAAAACAATATTTACTGCGGAAACACTAGATGCGAACAGCGGGCTGTGCTAAAAAGATCGAAAGTTGCATAGCAGTTTCTCTGCACCTCCAGTAGTTATTTTTACGTTAGAACGAATGAACTATTTAATATAACTTCGTAGGCTTTCCCAACGTGACAAATCTTCGAAGTCTCTGCGGGTTTTCTGCCGGATAATAAAATCAAATTGATTCAATATTTCGACGGTACAGCTGTCCGCCATCTTCAGGAAACTGCTGCTGCTGAGTCCTGCTGAATACGAAAACCCGCAGAGACTTCGAATATTTAATAATTTTTGAGAAACAGACTTGATAACTGTGACAATTCTATAAATTTATTGGTTTACAAACCGGTTTTTGGCTGTTACGCAATCATCAGGTGTACAAAACTTGTATTGTTATGCCATTATCACGTATGCAAAACTTGTTTTTATACCTGATGATGGCGTAATAGTCGAAAACCTATTTGTAAACCAATAAATATGCAGAATATCTCACAGTTATCTTGTGTGTTTCATTTATAATGTATAAAATACTCTGTCAAAAACCGACGGAACAGTCAATGAATATATTTAATAATTATTACTGCAATCAAGCCCATGGGTTACGGTAGCAATTTTAACATTGCATATAACGACCAACCAGTCAAAAGTTTAATTTATGCTCCTGACCAATTTTTCTACCGGCTTGTAAGACAATGACTTAAAACCTGACCTGTTTCTAATGCTTGTGGAACATGTTTATCATAGTCACTTACGGTGTAACACAAATCAGCGTAAGTAAAAACAATAAACAGACGCAACAGTGATTTTTTTTCATGTTTATTTATAACCTGGGATTCCTCCACAGAATAGAAAGAGTGAGGCACAAGAAAACTCTTCAGTATGTGGCTTACTAACAAGTTTTGTGAATTCGTGTGGCAGCTTACTGAAAACGGATGTCACAGAAAAGTGACCAGAAAAGTGCTCTCATTTCTTAGCAAGGGTCATGGAGGTGTGACCCAAATTTGATTTCTGTCCAGTAGCACTCCCGTGTTATTGAACAGGGGTCGAAAAGAGCTTGCCCACCACATATTTCTCAATACACCCGTTTCCACGCAATAAATACCCGTTTTTATCCCAAAAATTAACACCATACGACATAAACGAATGATAATGAACAAAGTGCACTCCTTTTCGTGTTGAACTGTCACTTACTTCAGATACTGTTCTAGTGTTGAATAACGCAGAATTTAGTTTTTGAACAATGTCATCAGCATGGGCATTTCATAACAGCTTACTACCTATCCGCACGCCTAGAAATTTGAAATGTTCGGTCTCACTTATCATATGCCCATCAAAATTTCAGTTTCTGTTGAACTTTGTGTGAGGAACTGTAGGATCTGAGTCTTACTGTGATTTATTTTTTTATAGACCATGAACTTATTATTTTAACTGCATTATTTGCCACTGCGTTTATATTGCACTAGCTGAAAACCGGCGTTGCCCGGGTAATTATTTATTTATTCCTTCCATTTTTCAGGTGGATTTTAATTTGTATAAGGGCTGTATGCCTGTAAAATCTCCTGGGAATCCAATTAGTAGAAAAGAGTAATTGATTAAAAGTTGGTTCGTGATGGGGCGGTTTTCCATGAACGTAACTGTTTATGTGGTCATATCCCATGAACTACATGTCGTATTGCGATACAATTTAGTAGGAATACTCAAATACATGCGCGTATACTGTCTGTAAAAGTTCCTGCGACTAGAATTCATAGTGTAGGAATTATAAATTGTAACGTCATACCGAAAGCCGTAGTTTTAGTCCATGAACAGCGTTACGTTACTGTTTATGGGCTCATATCTCTTGAAATACGTATCGGAATGTGATACAATTTAGAAGCTACATTCAACTATATATGTGTATACTGTCTGTAAAATTTCCTGTCGCTACAATTTGTAGTGTTCAAATTATAAATTGTAACGCCATACCGAGAGCCGTAGTTTTACTCCACAAACAGCGGAAAAGTCGTAAGCGAGAAACTTTTTTCCTTTCATCATTTAATATGGTTGCCAGCGAGAAAAGTTTAATAAAGATTTGAAATTATGTTTAAAGTTCGTTGCAAGTCTCTAAGTAAAGTCATTCTCATACAATGTATTTCGAAAGTCTCGGCGCATTATATGGCATTTTTTGCGATTTCTATTGGTTATGACGTAACATCTTTTGAACCATGTGCCGTATGTGTTTCTTAACCATGCAGCAATTGTTACCTCACTGTAAGGAATGTGTTTACCAAATTTGGTTAAAATCGGTCCAATGGTTTAGAAGAAAATGAGCAGCATTGTCGCAAAATGCAGCAGTTTTTCGCGCATCTCATTGTTTATGACGTCACATCTCGTGAATTATATATCGTATGTGATTCTTACACTTACGGCGACCGTCCTCATGGATTGAAGCTTACGCGTACAAAATTTCATAAAGATTGGAACAAAACTGTAGATTTGTATGCAACACGTAGAAACATACGGACACTCTGCTTTATATATATTGGACCTACGTCTACACTCATGCTCCACAAAGCGTCTCCGGGTGTGTGGCGGTGGGTACTTCGCGCACCACTATTCAGTCGCCTATGGTTCGAGAGAAAAATGATTGCCTGCATGCTTGTGTTCCCCAAATCTCTCTGGTCTTACGCTTGTGGCCGCTTCGCGTGTTACACGTAGGGGGAAGCACTATATTGGTTGACTCTTTATGAAATGTTTGGGCTCGGAACTGACAGAAGCCCGTACCGTGATACATAATCATTTCTGTGACGTTTTCACGCTTACTAAATGAGCCCGTAACGGAGCATGCTGCTGTCCGTTAGATCCTCTCTTCTACGAGAGTTGGAAATTAACTTCTGGCAACACTGCTGTGGAGACACTATGCAATGGAATCTACTACTGACGCTGACAGCACACGTTGTTGACATACCTACGTTACCTCCGAGCAAATGGACTCGCCCGTCCCTCGTCACCGGCGTGCGCACAATCGAGGGAAACAGTCACTTGTGAGGAAGCGGTCTAATGCACCGGTGTCACTGTTTTCGAAACAGGAACAGAGGTGTTGGATCAAGATTGAATGTGCCAGAGGTCGTACAGCACGTAACTGTAATCAAGGTCTTTAAGAGGCGTGCGGGGAATCGGCATTGCCGTACAGAACAGTGGCACGTTGTGTAAAAGCCTTCAGCGAAGGTCGGCAAACTGTGGCAGACAATCAGTTCACAGTATTAATGTTCGTTTTTGGAGCATCACCTGCGATTAACTTTGCGAAAAAAGACGCAACATTTTCAGCGCAACCCATCCATCATTTTGCATGATAATGCGCGGGTGCATCCAGCGCAAGCTGTGACTGCGTGCCATTTGCTTCAGAAGTGTTCCAGAGATTGGACAGTCAGTAGACCGGTCCATCTGCACCATCAACAGGTCTCTACTAACGGTGTACTACCACATCGGTTCCACCGCGCTAGCAACGGGTTCTTCACAACGCTGGTGACTAGTTGGAAGGACAGTAACAGGTGAAAACATGTAACGCTTTTGAATCAGTTGCGAACAAATAGTTGCCACTATTTAAGCCCAACCCCCGTATTAGCCTACCTGGTCGGATCTCGCTCTGATGAGCAATACCACAGACAAATATATACTCTGTGGCAATACTCAAGCGACAGCAGACGAGAGATTTGTAACCTACTTCCTTTGTCGTCGGACTACTCTTCCCAAGGATTCTTCCAATGAATATCAGTCTGGAATCTGCCTTACGGTAGGTCGGTATCATCAGCAATTTTTCTACTGATTATTTTTACGATATTGTAGTTGTTGCTGTTCATTGTCGTCCAGGCCTTTTTAAAAAGATCTCGTTTGCGTCAATAAATAAAAAAATTAAAACTTTAATATTTCTTTTCTGAACTCGAACAGTTTTAGAAATGTTGAGAAAAACAAGCGGATGCAGGAACTGCACACTTCGTTCACGTATAAAACTCCGACGTAAGTTTACCTTGAAAGAGAGAGATATCTGATATGAGGAGAAACAGCTGTTTGAATGCTGGCGTTTGTATCCACCTAGGCGCTGTTGTTATGACCTACAATTGCCTTGGGGAGCTCCTCTGTGGCTTTCTGATAATAGTAATTTATGACAGACCTAGGTCGACGGCGTAACGAGCGCGTAGGTGTGGCTTGAGCCGCTTCACATTTTGCTAAGTCACTAAACATAGACATTGCACATATCCAGGGCCGTAACAGTTGCCCCCTCCTCAGTAATCCACCTAGCGGACGCCATCTAATATATAAAGCAGAGTGTCCGTATGTTTGTACGTGTTCCACACAAATCTACAGTTTTGTTCCAATCTTTATGAAATTTTGTACACGTAAGCTTCAATCCATGAGGACGGTCACCGTAAGTGTAAGAATCACGTAAGATATATAGTCACGACATATGACGTCATAAATAATGAGATGCGCGAAAAACTGATGCATTTTGCTACAATGCTGCTCATTTTCTCCTAAACCATTGGACCGATTTCAACCAAATTTGGTACACACATTCCTTACCGTGAGGTAACAATTGCTGCATGGTTAAGAATCACATACGGCACATGGTTCAAAAGATATTACGTCATAACCAATAGAAATCGCAAAAACTACCACATAATGCGGCGAGACTTTATAAATACGCTATATGAGAACAAGAGTAATTAACGACTTGCAACAAACGTTAAACATAATTTCAAACCTTTATTAAACTTTTTCTCGCTGACAACCATAGAAAAATGATGTAAGGAAAAAAGTTTCTCGCTTACTACTTTTCCGCTGTTTATAGAGTAAAACTACGGCTATCGGTATGCCGTTACAATTTATAATTAGTACACTACCAATTGTAGCTGCTGGAAATTTTACAGACAGTATACACACATTTAGTTGGATATACCTTCTAAATTGTATCACAGTACGACACGTAGTTCATCAGACATCAGCACATAAGCAATAACGTTCATGGAAAACCGCTCATCAAGCACCAAGTTTTAATATATTCATTCTTTACTACTAATTGTGTTACCAAGAGATTTTACAGACATATAGCCCTTATACAAATGAATATATACGTAACAATGGCAGAAATAAGTAAATAAATACCCGGGCAACGCCGGGTTTTCAGCTAATCTACAATAAAGTTGATGAACTAGTCATTTGCATTGATGAAATAAATTACTCTAACCCTGTTGACATAATTTGCCTCTCTGAACATCATGTGACCACTGGTATAGATATGTTAAATATTCCAGGATTTCATTTAGCTTCATACTTCAGTAGAGTAGAAATGGAGGGAGGAGGTGTTGCCACATTTATCAAAAACTGCTATAAATTGAAGAACATTGATATAAATAAATTCTGTCTAGAGCTGCGTTTCGAAGCTTGTGCAACAGAAGTAGAGTTCCATAACAGATGCTATATAATAGTAACTATTTACCGAGCACCTACAGGAAATTATAATCTATTCCTAAATCATCTAGAAGCACTATTGAGTTATTTAACAAGAAGAAACAAAGAAATCTTGGTTGCTGGTGACTTTAATACAGATTTTCTTATTCAGTCTTCCAGTAAAAATTTATTTCAGTCAGTAAGATTGTCTTTCAATCTCACTCGTACTGTAAACTTTCCAACTAGGATAACTAAATCATCTAGGACAGCCATTGATAATATTTTTACAGACAAATCAAAGAAACTATATCATATAAAACCAATAATTAATGGTCTATCAGATCATGATATCCTTCTTTTAGGTACAGATTCTAAGCAGATTATGAAGACTGCTAAATCTACATACAGCAGAGTAGTCAATCCAGCAAAAATTGAGAATTTTAGAAAATTGCTCAAAAATATGAACTGGAAAGATGTTTATAGTGCTCATGGCATGAATGAAAAATATATTCATTAAAAATGTCAGTATAATGTTTGAAAACTGTTTTACTCTAAAAGTAACTTAACTTAAACAGAAGTCTATCATAAAACAATGGATTACACAACGAATAAAAAATTCATGTAAAACAAAAATGAAAATGTCTCTATCAGCTAAGAGTAGTTCCAATGATGGAGACTTAGCTAAATATAAGAAATACTGTAAAATATTTAAAAAAGTAATTTAGACATCTAAACGAATGTAGGACTACTATGAGAGAAAGATAGCAAACTCAGATAACAAAATAAAAGCAATATGAAGTATAGTGAAAGAGGAGACTGGTAGAAACAGAAAGGAACAGGAGCAGATAGCATTAAACGTAGATGATACATTAGTAAGTGATCGGCATAGTGTGGCAAATCTACTTAAAAAGTACTTTATATCAGAGTCAGTAAATAATGCCCTCGTATATTTGAAACTAGCATTTACAAATAACTTCAGGAAAGTGAAAAAGTGAATATGTCACTCACTTCACCACAAGAAATAGCTGCCATAATAAAATCTTTAACAACAAAACATTCTAGTGGTATCAATAAAGTATCAACAAAATTAATTAAAGCATGTCTTGTGAATTTAACACAATTTTAAGTTATTTGTGTAATCAGTCTATTATAACTGGATCATTTCCTGATTGGTTAAAATATGCGATGCGGATATTAAAGCTCTGTTCAAGAAAGGGGATAAAGAGATACCATCAAACTACCGACCGATTTCACTTTAACTGGTATTCTCAAAAAAGGGTAATGTACAACTAACTTCTCAACCACCTAACCTCAAATGACATATTTTCTAGAACACAGTTTGTATATCTGAAAGGTTCCGATATTGAGAAAGCTATTTACATCTGCAGTGAGAATGTACTAAATTCGTTATATAATAAATTACAAGCAGCAGATATTTTCTATGATTTAAGAAAGACATTTGATTGTGTGAACCAGAACATCCTGTTAAGTAAATTAGAATTCTATGGTGTCAAGGGAATTTCTTCAAAATGGTTCAAGTCGTACCTTTCTAACAGGAAACAAAGGGTGTCAATGCAAGGGACTAGTGAATTAAGCCAACATTCATCATCAGATTGGGAAGAAATTACACAAGAATCCATCTTAGGGTCATTGCTTTTTCTTGTGTACATTAATGACCTCTCATTAGTTACACTGCCAGAAGCAGGGTTCATTTTGTATCCAGATGATACAAGTATTGTAATAAATAGTATGTCGAGCATAGTTCTGGAAAGGTCTGCTAATGATATTTTCGTTAACATTAATAAATGGTTTAAAGCTAACTCTTTGACATTAATATTTGAAAAGACTCACTACATGCAGTTCAGCACATGTAAGAGATTCCCATCCAGTATATGCATAACGTATGACGAAGAGCAGATAGAAAAAGTTGACAGTATAAAATTCCTGGAATTACAGCTTGATAATAAATTCATTTGGGAGGAGCACACCACAGATGTGCAGAAATGACTTAACAAATCTGTATTTGCAATACGTGTGGTATCAGACATAGGAAACATAAAAATAAAAAAGTTTACATACTTTGCTTACTTTCATTCCATAATTTCATATGGTATAATATTTTGAGGTAACTCTTCAAGTCAAGCAAAAGTTGTCAGAGTCCAAAAGCATGTAATACATGTTATTTGTGGCGTAAATTCACGGACATCCTGCAGAAGCCTCTTCAAAGAACTGGATATATTAACTACTGCCTCTCAATATATTTATTCCTCAATGAAATTTGTCATAAATAAAATATCCCAGCAAACAGCTCAGTTCATATCTACAGTACTGGGAACAAAAATGATTTACACAAGGACTTAAAAGCACCTACTTTAGTTCGAACAGGGGTCCACTACTCAGGAACACATATTTTCAATAATTTACCAACAAACATTACAAATTTAGCTACAAATAAAGATCAGTGTAAGAGGAACCTAACAGAATTCCTAGTGGCCAACTCCTTCTACTCCACTGACGAATTCTTAAATAGAACCAAATGATGCATTTATCTGTATTCATATTATTAGTATCACTATATTATCAGCTTGTAAAAGATTTATGTGTGGGAAGAAAAGCGTTTCAGAAGAAGCGTAACTTGTTGACTTCCAATATTAGTTTAAATGTTAGGAAGTCCTTTCTGAATGCATTTTTCTGGAGTGTAGCATTGTATGGAAGTAAAGCGTGGACAATAAGGAGTTCAGACAAAAAGATGATAGAAGCTTTTGAAATGTGGTGCTACAGACGAATGATGAAAATTAGATGGGTAGATCACGTAACTAATGAGGAGGAGCTCAACAGAATTGGGGAGAAAAGGAATTTCTGGCGTAATCTAAGAGAAGGGATAGGTTGGTGGGACACATCCTGAGACATCAAGGAATCGACAACTTAGCATTATTAGGAAGTGTGTGGGGTAAAAATCGTAGAGGGAGACCGAGGGACGAATATAGTAAGCAGATTCAAAGGGATGTAGGTTCTCAGATGAAGAGACTCAAAGAGGACATGGTATCGTGGAGAGCTGCATCAAACCAGTCTACGGACTGAAGTCCACAACAACAACTATTAGTATTATTATACGAACAAAAAAAAAAATTAAAAAAAACATGTTCCATGTTCCACATCCAAGAGGATCTCCTCAACATGGATCTATGGAACGGACGAAGTAATCTAATTTAATGTAACCGCCACCTTCCTCCTCTACCCATGAAATTTGAGTGATCGATCGCTATTCTATTCTGATCGCTATTCTATTCTGAGAAACAATTCAGAATAGTTCTCCTTTCTCCATGAACTCAGACCTCCTCGAACTTCGTTGGGTGCAGTCCGGAACCACAAACATTCCGATGACTTTTGCTGTCCATTCAGCATGCTTGCAAATTACGCGACAAACTTCAGACCAGGACTGCACTGGTTCAACCATGAAATTCACTTCTACCGACTGATATGATTTTGGAAAATTTCTGACGTGCTTTCAAATGTTTGTAGAGCTTATGGGACTTAACTTCTGGGTCAGCAGTCCCTAAACTTACAAACTACTAATGAACTAGCTTATTCTAAAGACGGCACAAATATCCATGCCTGAGGGGGGATTCGAACCCCGACCGCAGACGCCGTACAGACCGTGACTGGCCCGCTGCAGACCGCTCGGGTCACTGCAGCCGGCTGACGTGCTTTCGCTTCAGGCTTCAATTTAGCTGTACAACCCAAACAATACAACTTTCAAGTCAATTTTTATTTAATTTTAGCTACGGCAAACAACAGCATTAGAGCAGTTGCTATTTTAGTATGTATACGTTATTATCAACGTAAAGAGAGAGAGAGAGAGAGAGAGAGAGAGAGAGAGAGAGATAGAGAGAGAGAGAGAGAGAGAAGAAAACACGTTGGAGTGCTTAATACTCGAGAACAAATAAAAGGGAACATTAAATACAAATTAATGAAGATGAGATCAGAGAATGTACAGAAGTGCATTAGGACGTCGCAGCAGTTAATAAATCGGCGTTCGTCAGGTGTGGTAGCGCCACAACAAATTATGTGAGAACGCCGCGCGCAGAATCGAGGTTTTGGTTGTCTTGTTCCTAAGTCCCTAAATTAGCCTTGAAAATGGATTGAAAGGGTTTTGGATTAGCTCAGACCAGCACTCGTCTGTAACAGCCATCAGAACATCCGTCTTGAAGCGCATGGTGACCGTTTTCAGCAAACACCGTAAATGTGGCTGTATAGTACAGTGTGTATAAGACTGCAGTATCTCAACAAAGTATAGTTGAATTTAAAGGTCTCTAGAATGGAAACCATGCATATCCGAACATAAATTCGTAGACCCTTTTTGTTTTCCGAAATATCCTTCACTAACTTTCTCCTCCGAATGAGAACATACTTTGTTAGCACGCACCTGGATATGGAGACATGATCATGATAATAAAATAAAATGTATAAGATCGAAAAGTGAAAGATTTGGCTGTTCCTTTTAGTCACGGGATATTAGAGAATTGAATGTTAGAGAAGTATTATGAAATCTGTTCAAAGAACCCTCTGCCAGGCACTTAAATGTGAATTCCAGAGTAAATATGTTGACGTAGATGTTCCATATCATCTCCTCGACCAGTTCTTTGATTTCGTACATGATGGACAAAATCACCTTATATACTTGAACGGATGAGTTAAATCTTCTCAAGAAGTTATTAAATTGAAAAAGTCAAAAACGAAAAAACTTTACAGAATAATTATTACTCTCGTCTGTATGGGATGCTTTATAGTCGAGCACTGGCAGACAGGTGTGGGAAGACCAAACAACAGTTAACAACACTGATTATCGGTTTGTTGTTAATGTGTTAACTCAAAATGTTTCAAGTGTTTGTATAGTTTATGGAACTTAACTACGGGGTCATCAGTCCCTAAACTTACAAACTACTTATGAACTAGCTACAACTAAGGACGGCACAAACATCCATGGCCGAGGGGGGATTCGAACCCCCGACCGTGACTGGAGCGCCACAGTCCCCTCAGCCACCGCGGCCGGCAATGTGTTAACTTCAACAGGTTTTAATTAGTACAATAAAATAATCGTCAAGGCTGTGTTTATTTATATTTAAATGCAGGAATTAGGAATACCTTCAAATGCACAAGCCCTGTCGACTACGGCAGCTACTGATGTATGGCAGAATAAAATGTGTGAACCATAATGAGAAAAAAAGCCAGAACGACCTACCCAGGATCAAAAATGTAAATGAAGGGAACTAGTCTGTCGTCTTATCTGGCAAATTCGAAAACATTCATATTAGATGACAGACTCAAATTTACTGGAAGAATTTTCCGGAAATCTAGAAGAGGATCCCAAGAACAACACGCTTCCTTACAGGTTCGTTTAGTAAGCGTGGAGCGTCATAAAGATGACTGGCTAACTCCAGGGCAGACGCTGCGGTAGTGGCGTTGTAGAGCTGACACAGTTCCCAGCCGAATACATAGGTGCCGGGTTATCCAGTCTTCACGGAAAAGAGAGTGTTCATTAATTTAATTGTAGCGGAACAGCTACAGTGTTGTCAGGATATTCGCTATTGTCTACGTTCCGACAGCGTACGTTTCTAGAACCAACATATTACTTCTTTCCACGCAATTCACAGGAAAAAATTACGGAGGGAGAAAGAGAGATTCGAGACCATAAGGTGACTTACAGACCATAAAGTGGTTTGTGGAGATTAGATGTAGATGTAATTGTAGGACCGGAATAAAGAAGTCTGTAAAACTAATAAGAGTCAGTAGTCACGGAATAGCATTAAATTTTCTAATCCGAGTATCATTCTCCTTTGGTCTATGAATACATTTACCTCATATACGAATTTCTCCAATTGGTAATACATTGTGACATAAATGAATATTTTGTTTGGGACGTTATTTTTGCTCCAAACCTGACAATTCCATTTTTATTGCACAACTACTTTCGGTCAGTTAACATATCATCATTTGCTGTAATCGTGTATTGATACCATACAGTCATAATTCCATTCCATAGTACCTCCAAAAAGGTGTGAAAGTGTACACCGACTTTCTAAGTTAACTGGCATACAACAAGAAAGATAAAAGTTGATAGCTTTTCTGAGTATTGTATTTTACTTAAATAACGTTTACGAAAAGCATTTCCCTTTTTCTCTTTTATGTTTTAGCCTCTAACGAGAACACAATATCATTCAATGAAAATACACTACCGGCCGTTAAAATCGCTACACCAAGAAGAAATGCAGATGATAAACGGGTATTCATTGGACAAATACATTATACATGACATATAGTTATATTTTCACGCAATGTGGGTGCATACATCCCGAGAAATCAGTACCCAGAACAACCACCTCTGGCCGTAAAAACGGCCTTGATACGCCTGGCCATTAAGTCAAACAGAGCTTGGATGGCGTGTACAGGTACAGATGCCCATGCAGCTTCAACACGATACCACGGTTCATCAAGAGTAGTGACTGGCGTATTGTGACGAGCCAGTTGCTCGGCCATCAATGACGAGACGTTTTCAGTTGGTGAGAGATCTGGAGAATGTGCTGGCCAAGGCAGCAGTCGAACATTTTCCGTTATCAGGCCCGTAGAGGACCTGCAATATGTGGTCGTGCATTATCCTGCTGAAATGTAGGATTTCTCTGGGATCAAATGAAGGGTAGAGCCACGGTTCGTAACACATCTGAAATATAACGGCCACTGTTCAAAGTGCCGTCGATGATGCGAACAGGAGGTGACCGAGACATGTAACCAATGTCACCCCATATCATCACGCCAGTATGGCGATGATGAATGCACGCTTCCAATGTGCGTTCACCGCGATGTCTCCAACACGGATGCGACCATCATGATGCTGTAAACAGAACCTGGATTCGTCCGAAAACATGACGTTTTGCCATTCTTGCACCCAGTTCGTCGTTGAGTACACCACCGCAGGCACTCCTGTCTGTGAAGCAGCGTCAAGGGTAACCGCAGCCATGGTCTCCGATCTGATAGCCCATGCTGTTGCAAACGTCGTCGAACTGTTCGTGTAGATGGTCGTTGTCTTGCAAACGTCCCCATCTCTTGACTCAGGGATCGAGACGTGGCTGTACGATCCGTTACAGCCATGCGGATAAGATGCCTGTCAACTGCTAGTGATACGAGGCCGTTGGGATCAAGCCCTCCTGAAAAAAAAGTTTGTAGAGCTTATGGGACTGGGATTATCAATCCCTAAACTTACGAACTACTTATTAACTAGCTTATACCAAAGACGGGGATTCGAACCCCCAATCGCAGCGGCCGTGCAGACCGTGACTTGCACGCCGCAGACCGCTCGGCCACCGCAGCTGGCATTGCCCTCCTGAACCCACCGAGGCCATATTCTACTAACAGTCATTGGATCGCGACCAACGAGAGCAGCAATGTCGCGATGCGATAAACTGCAATCGCGATAGGCTACAATCCAAACTTTATCAAAGTCGGAAACGTGATGGTCAGCATTTCTCCTCCTTACCGGAGGCATCACAGCAATGTTTCACCAGGCTACGTCGGTCAGCTGCTGTTTGTGTATGAGAAGTGGGTTGGAAACTTACCTTATGTCAGCACGTTCTAGGTGTCCCCACCGGCGCCAACCTTGTGTGAATGCTCCGAAAAGCTAATCATTTGTATATCTTCTTCCTGTCGGTAAAATTTCGCGTCTGTAGCACGTCATCTTCGTGGTTTAGCAATTTTAATGGCCAGGAGTGTATTTGTTCATTTCCTTTAATTTGTAAAACGAAGAATGTCTTTGTAAAAAAAATGTTTGATTTGTGTTGACAAGGTAATGCAAAAAGTTAGTCAGTCTAGTCCTATCTCAGCTAATTAGCAGTAGACATTGTAAAAATTACGCATCTGTGTATTATAAAAAGTATGACTCCACCAGTCCTCGAAATATTTGTATATTAGTGTCTCTCTGTTTCTGTCAGAAGCCACGTCTTGCCATTTACTTACTAAATTATTGATAGAGCTGAAGCATTGAATATTACTAAATATTGCACGTGTACGACGCGAATATATTCGTGGTGTCTCCATTGTGAAGGATGCATGGATGACTTACAGGTAGAAACAGCAGTTAAAGAACGAAGGTGTTATAAAGGAACTGCCATAAGGATTGGAATTAGTGCAAAGTTCATTATTTTATTCTGATTTAATTTCATAAAAGTTTTCTAAGTCTGAATTTGGGTCAAGGATAGTTAAAATTTCGTAAAATAAATTATATTTCACTGTTAGGAACTGATAAATATGTGGTGGAATTAGTATGGATATTTTAAAGATTTTGAAAGCTATTTTGAGTAGATGTTGGCGGCAGTTACACTATAAAAAGAGACGGAGATTACTTTACTTGGTTTATAAGATTCGCGCTTTCTGGTGTTGTGGCTGTAATGAAAAGCAAATTTATGAAGGTAAATCATCGTCATGAAACGGTTTTGGACTGGTTACGCGATCTGTTTCGTACAACTGGCCGTGTGTTTAATTTTAGTTCAGTGTCCAGTCGTAATTTACGGTGACAATCTCAAACTGAGAATTATCGGATATTTAACATGACAAAGAGAAAACGCGATTACAGGTTCTGGAATGCGCGCTAATTCAGAATGGGAATACTTTTATTTAAAAGTTAATAAATTTGGCAACAATCACTGCACGAATGTTAGTCAGCCGTAAGTTAATAAATTTGGCAACAATCACTGTACGAATGTTAGTCAGCCGTAAGTTAATAAATTTGGCAACAATCACTGCACGAATGTTAGTCAGCCGTAATGGCGTCCAAACCCATTGCACAATTTAACCGGGCTGAATTACGTAACCAGATATCAATTCCGCTGACTGAAATGAAAAATGCTCATTATATTAATTTTTGGCAACATTTTTACGATTTTACGGTTCATTTTAACAAATGATTACAGTGTACTCACATAGATAGATAACAGATGACAGGAGCCGTCACAGATAAGTCTGAACAGTTTGGAAGATAGGGACAGACAGATGAAGTGGAACGCTGTTCTCTCTCTGTCGTCTGCAGAAAAACAGGGGAATATTGATCAGGATTCAGAGATACACGAGAGAGAGAAAAAGCTCCGGGATAAAATACATTTTTGGTTAATTTTTTATATTGTTTCGTTTTATAGGAAGTTCATGACACAAAATCTTTTCCCTGGTTAAATCTTTCCTTTTTATTTTATAAATACAATTGTATTAGTATAGTATCTATTGTTATGTACTTCGAAACCCGTCTCGTTATCTGCTAGTAAAGCAGGTATGCTCGCCAGTACGCAACTTTCCACGTTTTGGGAACTACTTTCGAATGTCTTTATGACTGTATAACACTTAAAATTTACACCGGCTTCCAAACCAATTAATCAACCACTTATACAAGAGGGATGTGTGTTAATAAAACTGCCAATGAAGTACAAAAGAACTGAAGTGATATATAGCTATTCGTTTCAATTTGAAGTTCGGAAACGTCCTCAAACAAGAACATAAGCTACTATATATACAACTTCTGACAATACAGTTCGGTGAATGAAGGCAGAGCCCCACGTTACGGATCGCGCGGCCTACCGCGTCCGAGGTTCGAATCCTCCCTCGGGCATGGATGTGTGTGTTGTCCTTACGTTAGTTTAACTTAGTTTAAGTAGTTTGTAAGTCTAGGTACTGATGACCAATGTACTTCGGTCCCATAGAATTACAAACATATGAACGTTTTTTGAATGAAGGCAGAACTGTCAATCGGGCAACATAGGCGAATCACAACGCTGCCCCTGGATAGAGACCAGTATTAACAACCCGCTCCCACCGTTGTTCAATTGAGCGTCGTGTGTTCTGTGTTGCACCTGCTGGATGAAGTGCTTGTTTAGTACGTTGGTTCTAAACTGATAAGAGGACAATGAACGAGCAAAAGATCAATTAAAAGTTTTGTTTTAAGCTTGGCGAGACACTTAAAAACATATTCGATGCTGGTACGTGTTTATGGGGTTCAAGCACTGTCCATGAAGTTTGTGTACGAGTGGTTTGCCAGATTGGGAGGAGGCCGGGAAAGTTTTTCTGACGATCGCCATAGAGGACTATCGGCGCCCGCCGTCTCTGATAAAAAACATTTAAAAACTGTGCGCATGATAGCGGATGAACTGCAGATTATAGTTGAATACTTAATCAGAAGTTTGGGAAGACAAAATGGTGGTGTCGTCTTTTGCCACATCATTTGATTGACGATCATAAGCAAATATGTTTAGAGCCTTCACAGGATTTTTTCTCAACACCCAATTTCTTGTGAGTGCGCCTCGGCTGCACAGTGGTAGAGTACCAGCCTACAAATCTATACGTCGCGGGTACGATCCCCGCCAGGTCCTAGGATTTTTTATGTCACTTTCCACTTCTTTCATCTCTGGCAGTATTGCTCATGTGAAAAATACCTAGTAGCACCGTGGTTCGAAACCCACGTTAAACTGTAAGTTGCCCTATAACTGGCTGGGCAAGTCAGTTCGAAGGTCGAAGAAACGGGATACCACCTCCAAACACGACCATGCCTACTAAAGCATTTCGGGTTGTTCACTGCTTTACCTTCTTTATTGAGGATGAAACCTATTGTCTCCAGTACAACCCTAAAACGGAACTTGAAAAGGTGGAATGTCGTTCTTCGACATCACCTCGTCGGCTATGCAGGATACGACCTCAGCACCCACAACATGATTCTTGCTTTTTTTTTTTTTTTTTTTTTTTTTTTTTTTTTTTTTTTTTTTACCACGACAACGCTCGCCCACACACAGCGAGTACCGTCAATCATTTCCTAGCAAGAAAGGGGGTGGTGTGCAAGTTGAACTTCCATTATAATCGCCGGATCTCAATCCTCCACGCTTCTTCCTCTGCCGTCGTCTCAGACTCGTTTTGAAAGGAAAGAGATTTGAGAGTACTTCTGACATCTAACGAAACGTGACGAGGCTTTTGAACACCATTCTATAGAAAGACTTCGTTCAAAGTTTCAGGGGCATATGTATCACAGAGCTCAGCGGTGCATAGTAATGGGAGGTAACTATTTAGAAGGGCAGTAAGGTAATTGTAGTAACTTTATTGTCTGAGGTTGTAATGTAAGTTTTTTTTTTTTTCCTTATGGGACTTAACTACGGGGTCATCAGTCCCTAAACTTACAAACTACTTATGAACTACTTACGAACTAGGACGGCACAAATATCCATGCCCGAGGGGGGATTCGAACCCCCGACCGTAGTGGCCGTGTTGACCGTGACTGGAGCGCCTCAGTCACCTCGGCCACCGCGGCCGGCGTAATGTAAGTAAATAAAATGACTGCAATATCAGAGATTAGCAAAGATTCGTTGTCTGACAATCCCCCACGGTTCAACGCAAGCACGAGAAAGCTTTAAGGCGCCTAAGCGTGACTCCGACACGCGAGCAGAGCTCCACAAAAAGTTGACGTCGCAGCCCAAACAGTGGTAACCCGCGCCCACACCTTGGTCGCGGCGCGTGTCCTCGAGAAAGCTCCGTCACACGGGCAGCGCAATGTGAGTACAAAACTTTTTGATGAGTTGTATTTCTCAATATAATATATGAGACACACATATTGTGCTCTAAAAACAGTATGTTCTCGGATGCTTTGCTGTATTATGATATTTTATTTTGCGGCTGCTAATTTCCTACAGGCAGCTTCTCTGTTAAGAGGTAGTACTTTCAGAAGAGCTAAACAAAAACGTAAGTTCAAATATCACAGACGATTTTTACTATTAAATATTCCTTCAAGTCATAATAATAACTATTTAATTACAATACATAACTGTGGGCTCGGATCGGGTTCCCAGTTTTTTGCGCCGACATTTAATGATTCATTTTTTCTTCTCTTAGAATCTCTCGAGAAAATGTTCAAATGTTTGTTAAGCTTATGGGACTTAACTACGGGGTCATCAGTCCCTAAACTTACAAACTACTTATGAACAACCTTATACTAAAGACGGCACAAATATCCATGCCCGAGGGGGGATTCGAACCCCCGACCGTAGTGGCCGTGACTGAAGCGCCTCAGTCTCCTCGGCCACCGCGGCCGGCAATCTCTCGGGAAACTAAACGTTCTGTAGCCACCTCTGGAATGTTTTGAGCAGTTTATGGCAGCACAACCACCCGTAATGTTGTACTAAAATGCCGTGGCGCAAATCCTATAGCACCGCAATGGTTTAACTTACGAGCCACGAGAATGAAAATGGTGGATGCTTTAGCTCGTACTTATAGGAGCCTTACTGTTTGCAGACCGGCTGAGAAGGTAGTCTGCGGCGTAGTCGGCGGAGGCCGGAGGCTGAGGACAACCGCCGCCATGGACTGCAAGATCTACAAGTCCAACCCCAATCCAAAGGCCGCGGCGAACCCCATCTCCAAGCTCTTCGTCTGGTAAGCAGGAAGCACTAAAATTTTCTACCCTATATCCAGCACTTGCCACACAAAAATTGGGATAGTTCATTAATTAATTACTTTTACGACTATACCCAGCCGCAGGGATGGAGAACCACTGACACACGTGTCATAACGAGTGACGGCGAGTGTTCATCAGGGTGGAGTGTATCGTCAGGCGTGCCCCAGGGGAGTGTGATAGGACCGCTATTATTTTCTATCTATAAGAATGATCTGATGGACAGAGTAACTTGTAATTTGCGGCTGTTTGCTGATGATGCTGTGGTGTATGGGAGGGTGTCGTCGTTAACTGACTGTAATAGCATACAGGATGACTTAGACCAAATTTCTAATTGGTGTGAAGAATGGCAGCCAGCTCTCAATGTAGAAAAATGTAAGGTGATGCCCATGAGAAGGAAAAACAATCCCATAATGTTAGAATACAGCATTAGTAGTGAGCTTCTTGATGCTGTCGCGTCGTTCAAATATCTAGACGTAACATTGCAGAGCGATATGAAATGGAACGAACATGTAAGGACTGTTGTGAGTAAGGCGGACAGCCGACTTCGGTTTATTGGGAGAATTTTGGAAAGATGTGCTTCATCTGTAAAGGAGACCGCATATAAAACGCTTGTACGACCACGTCTTGAGTATTGCTCATGTGTTTGGGACCCGCAGTAGATCAGTTTAAGAAGCAGTTCAGAGGCGAGCAGCTAGATTTGTTACCGGTAGGTTCGACTAATGCGCGACACGAAAATGCTCCGGCAACTTAATTGGGGATCGCTGGAGGAAAGACGACGTTCTTTTCGTGAATTTCTGTTGAGAAAATTTAGAGGGCCGGAATTTGAAGCTGAGTTTAGTACGATCTTGCTGCCGCCTACTTATATTTCGCGTAGTGATCACGAAGACAAGATAAGAGAAAGGAGGGCTCGTACGGAGGCTTATAGGCATTCTTTTATTCCTCGTTCTATTTGGGAATGGAATAGGAAAGGAAATGCCTAGTAGTGGTACAGTGTACCCTCCGCCACGCACCTTACTGTGGATTGCGGAGTATGTATGTAGATGTAGATGTACTGGCACGCAACCAGATTATTTGGGCACTGCATTAGATTTCTGAATTGTTTCTAACTTGTTCATGTACAATTGAAGACTTAGTCATCTTCATCTTCCTTTCAAGGATTAGGCTGGTACCTGTTCCGAACTCCCAAACAATAATTTCCAAATTTTTCTTGGTCTTCCAATATCTCATTAACCTCTCTCTCTCTCTCTCTCCCTTTTTTTTTTTTTTTTTTTTTTTTTTTTTTTTTTACTTATAAGTGCAGCCTTCTGTAGGATTATATCAGGAACAGCCATCACTGTATAGATTTTTAAAATGTTCTCTTTTAGTACTTTACGGCCAAATTTTCTGCTTATGGTACCACAAACAACTTGGAATTTGTGTATTTTATTTTCAATGTCGCAATCAAAATATCACAGGCTAAATATCAGATATGAGGGATTTCTTGTAAAATTGAATTATGCAAAACAATTTTTGATTTAAACATAAGGAGAGGCATTGCATTAAAATTTATGCTGTGGCCGGGATTCAAACCTGGGACCTCCTACTAACTAGGTAGGTGCTGGAGACCACTTTTTTTTTTTTTTTTTTTTTTTTTTTGCTCTATGGGTAGTTCTTGCCTTTGCGGACGCTGATCGTGTTTGTTCGTTTGGTTCTATGTGTTCTTTGGCTCAGCTTTTTTTATTACAGAGAGCGTTCAGCCCTCTGACCGGGCGCGCTGAGACCACTCAGCTAACATGGCGTTGTAACCAAAGCAACAACACGGACTGTCTTAAAGCACGTCTCTCTCCACACCATATACTTTAATTCTGCCTCATGTTCCCTCTGAAATGTGTATCGAATTTCCAGGGCTCTCCTACATTGGAATAGCACCCCAGCAAAGAACGCGAATAGGAAGTATCCCGTCTTGTTCCTCAGGCCGAGGTGACATAAATATCAACTAATAATACAATTCCTTGAGACAGCATTGTGTCGTTGTACCAAAGAAACAAGGCTGCTTTAAGACAGTCCGTGTTGTTGCTTTGGTTACAACGCCATGTTAGCTGAGTGGTCTCAGCGCGCCCGGTCAGAGGGCTGAACGCCCTCTGTAATAAAAAAAGCTGAGCCAAAGAACACATAGAACCAAACGAACAAACACTATCAGCGTCCGCAAAGGCAAGAACTACCCATAGAGCAAAAAAAAAAAAAAAAAAAAAAAAAAAAAAAAAAAAAAAAAAAAAAAAGTGGTCTCAAGCACCTACCTAGTTAGGCAGGGGATAGGTCATGGAATGAGGTGCTGAAGGTCGCAGGTTCAATCCCGCCCACCGACAAAAATTTATTTCTTTGTGATTAACAATTCTAGAATGTTTTACATCTTTCTTACGTTCACTTGTAAAGTCTACTTGTTTCTTATGTTAACTGTTCTTCTAATTTCTGGTAAATTCTATCTGTGTATAAATAGCAGAGCACTCTGCCCGAGAGGCGGTCAGTGCTGCGTGTATGTTGAGTTCGTAATGAACGTGCTTTGAGTATAAGTGCTGCCTTCGAAGTCAAGCCACCTCCCATTTCAACTCGACAATGTTATAGTTTTTGTGTACTTTTCTGAGCTAATGAAAGCAGAGTCATATAATGTGAGATAAGGTATACCTTAATAGAAGCCTACTGGCAAATCCGCCACAGATTTTCAGTGTTTACGGGCATTATCGGTGCTGGTGCATTTACTAATCTTCTTTGGTTTTCTACTTCTGATGATGACGGCAACATCCGTGGAATCTGGTTAACCCTTTCATTCCCCGTGTTGTTCCCGGACAACAACGTATTAAAAGTTGATTTATACCATATTTTGTGCGTCAGTTCTTAGAGTTGCATTTTTGTTGATGAACAACATGCCACTTCTCAGGCATTCATCTGTCCATCTTGGAGGGTTTTTTTGCGTTGCCGTCTGTACGTGGCTGAGAGTGTGAGCATGAGTGTGGTTCCTTTTATTTTATTCCAGCAGTGAATTGTCTTCTCTTTGATGATATGCCGAAGATTATGCTAGCATTATTGATCTGGCATTGTTAACTGTCAATAAAACAACGTCGAAATAATAAAATACCTCGATACAAACGTCTGTGTTGTGCATGAAATACATGAGATAAAAAATCAATAGTTCGACCAGAAATTTTAAAATACATGTTTTTATAACATTGTTAGTTCCTTTTTGTCATGTTTTCCCCACAGTTGCTGTATTATATTATTATAGTGTAGATATTTAGGTTATCTGTCTATGCAACTGAATTGAACTGAGGGACAACCTATGGGTTCCCCAGTATGAGGAACCTTAGCTAACATTTTCATCGGTCACTTAGAAAACCAGATACTTGAAAAGGTAGAGGCAGATGGAAGATTTAAAGTCATATATTGGCACAGATACGTAGATGACATCATATCTGATAGATGAGCCAAATGGAAAAGATATAAACTAAGCTCACAAAAAGATTAAATTCACAGTTGAAAAAGAAAATGACAGCAAAATAAATTTCATTGATATAACAATAGAAAAAGAAAACGGTAAACATTCATTCAACATTTATCGTAAACCAACGGCAACAGACATGATTATACATTCCACCTCCAATCATACCCAAAACCAGAAACTTGCTACATTTAGACACATGTTACATAGGCTAAACAGAATCCCTCTCAGCAAGAAAAACTACCAAAAAGAAATGAACATAATAATACAAATCGCAAGGAACAATGGTTACGACACACAAATAATACAAAAACTCAATCAGAAAATTAAAAGAAAATTACCATATCCAGAAAGCCATAGCCGAGAACAAACAAGTAATAAATGAACAGACAAACATGAATGAAAACTCACTGCTAAATCTAGTGAAAGACATGAGACAGTAATTAAAGAGAAAAAAAGAACTGTCACACACACAGACACACACACACACAAGCACAAAATTTAATAATAACAATAATAATGAATGAAAAAAAAACTTCTCTCTCTCTCTCCCTCTCCCACCATCCCTGTCTCTGTCTATCTCTATCCACCTGTCTCTCTCTCTCTCTCTCTCTCTCTCTCTCTCTCTCTCTCTCTCTCTCTGTCTCAAACTCTGTTTCTATCTCTCTTACTCTCCCTCTCTCTCTCCCTATCTCTTCACAATTAGGAGTCATAAAATAGTATGTGGTGCAGTTCTCTATGCAATCACAACGGAAACACACACACACACTGACATAAAGCAAAGATAGGACAAACACATACTCAACAGTTGGCAACACCAACCAAAACAAAAACACAACACAAACAAAATGGCATGTGCCTAGTGGTGCTAGCTGTGTAAGTGCTGAAATAACAAACACAGCAAAATGAACATAACTGAAGCAGAACAGCCGGAAGCCACCAATGAGCACTAGATGTAAAGCAATATCCACGAAATATTGTAAGTAACAATATCCAAAAATCGGTAACTATACTTAAATAATGCACCAGAACTGTTTATAACCTACAAATACTAAGAAACTTAAATATGAAATATTGTAAAACATAATAATTATATATTACAGGCCACTGATGATGACTTCCAAATAAAAGGCGAAATGCATATGGCAATAACATATTTTATTAATTCACTTGCATAGACAGATAACCTAAATATCCACACTATAACAACATGCTTTGGTGTTTGCTGCACTGTATTAATACAGAAAACACTGAATTTTAATTTGTCCAAAGCTGATTTCATAATGTGGGACTGAAAGTGTTAATAAGTAAAATTTTTTATATGCGCTCTTGTCTGGGTACTAACAGGTTTGCATAAACTTAGATGGTTATAGTATGTAGGTGCATTATTAATGGAAGACCAGTTAAAAGATTTTGGGATTTTATAGCACAAGAAAAGCATGATGCCCAGACTTTGACAACGCATATCATAGAACAGTGAAGTAACCATTTAGAGAATTGTTCACACAAAGTAATAGCCCAAACATATGATGGTGCAGTAGTCATGAGTAATTCGTCACGCGAGGTGCAAGCTCTTGCGAAGCAAAAGTTTTCCAATGCTTCATACATTCATTGCTATGTCCGGCAATTAAATCTCATTATGCTTAAAGCCACTTCTATTAATAAAGATATGCGATTATTTTTCGCCAAAATTCAGAGACTTTGCAGCCTATAATATCTTGGCTCAATAGCATTTTTTTCGGAATGCGTTGAGTTGCCATACTGTAGAAGTGGCAGCTGGTGAAAAAAGTGCACTACCAACTTTTCTGGTCACCAGCCGCCACTGGCATAAAGTACATATCGCACCCAACAACATGTGTAAATTCTTTGAAACTGTGTGTGCCTACTTACTAGTGAGTGAATTCGTATAGTTTCCCACTGTAGTGGTGCCAGAAGAAAGCGTGTTGCAGTGGGTTCTAGGACGTTGACAAAATTCACGCATAGGGCAATGTCACTCCCCAGAGTAGAAACTTGAGCCTCCAGCAGGTAGTTCAGGCCAACAGCGAAGCCCTACAAAAAATTCTCCCGCCACCCTCACCATCAGGCAACAGCGTGGGGCCGTTCTGGCAATGGCAACGCCTGTGGAGGCCATTAATACGTCAGGAGGGACTGATAGGGCCTCTGTTTGCTGCCTGCAAAGCGAGACCCGCCCATGCAGCAACGTGGCCATACCAGCGCGTGTCGAATCCATACCGGACACACACATGCCACGGACGCTTACTCAAATGTGGAGAGTGACAGCTGCAAGAGTTTGCAACTGTCTTCTCTCAAGGAAAGAATATTGACGTGAAAAGCAGATCATTTGTATTCTACAGTTAGTTACTGAATGTTCCTGTGAACGACTTTACGGTTTAAGTGATATGGAATTAAATTTCATTCTAGAAACATCCTTTGGACCAGTGGTTCGAATTCTGTGGCCTGCAGACGACAATTGCTAATATATGGTCCCTGAAAGAAACCAAATTTGAAAATTTAATACATTTTAAATTACTAAATCCTTGTTATTCGTACTGACTAACTACGATAACTCGAGAACTTCACTAATAAAGAAAGAAGTTGATAACATCGGTACCATTTTAAATACGAGGTACGTCCAGAAAGTAGGTTCCTTTTGGTTATATAAAACAAACGCCTTCAGATACAGAAAAAATATTTATTGTACAAAAATCTAAAACTGTTAAACTACTTTTCTACATAGCTGCCGAAATTTTGTAGGCACTTGTCATAACGTGGCACAAGTTTATGTATGCCTTCTTCGTAGAAGGTTGCCGCCCGTGTATTCAGCCATGTGGTGGCATGTTCTTTCAGCTCGTCAGAATAGTTGAAATGTTGGTCACCAAGGGCAGATTTTTAGGTGTAAGAGGAGGTGAAAGTGGCTAGGATCGAGGCCCAGTGAAATTCGATCGAGGCCCAGTGAAATTCCCATAAGAGTTGTTTGGTCACATTCGCCACATAAGGTCGGGCACTATCGTGGAAACAAACACCACCTTTTGATGGAAATCCTCTTCCTACACCTAAAATTTGCCCTGTCAACACTTCAACGATGGTGAGCTGAAAGAACATGCTACCACATGGCTGAATACACAGGCGGCGACCTTCTATGAAGAAGGCAAACAGAAACTTGTGCCACGCTAAGAAAATTACCTACAAAATCTCGGCAGTTATGTAGAAAAGTAGTTTAACAGTTGTAGATTTTTGTACAATAAATATTTTTTTCTGTATCTGTACACGTTTGATTTATATAACCAAACGGGACTTACCTTCTGGACGTTCCTCGTATATTGATATTGGGTATGACGGGCGACTGAAATGCTAAACATTACATCTTTCTGGTTACCCAACATGTTTCGGCGCCTCTGTGCATCATATTCTTTGATTACCGCTGTAAAAGTGATCGTAGTTTAGTGCTGCGTTAGGTATAAAAATGAGATCTACAGAATCGTGTGTCTCAGTTCAAATTATTACTTGCATTTCCTTTGTAACGTCCTGTAGAACTGTTTTTACAACGATCAATATTGGTTGCGTTGTCATCTCAAAAAAAAAAAAAAATAAATAAATAAATAAATAAAATAAAATAAATAATGTAGATGAAGATGTACAAGGTGCGTCTGAAAAGTTCTTATATACAGGCTGAATCTAAATTCGCGCACCCGGGCTTCGCAGCGCGATTCCTCACTTGCCAGCAATGAAAAATATCTCCCACAAAATTTTATCCTGCGCATATTCCCGGCAGTAAATGGACGTCAAAGACTGAGATGGATATGTGTTCCAGGCGTCAATGTGTTTCATAATTACACCAACAAACTTGTAAGGGATATACTAGGCGTCTTGAGGAACAAAATGAGCATGGAAACCCATGCTCGGAAATGCCATTCAACGATGCTATGGAGAGTCCAAGTTACAGGCACCAGCTCCTGCCACTAGACATCCCCTCCAGCAACCTCGACGCTCTGTAGCGTCATTGGATGTTTCCGAGCATGAGTTTCTATGCTCACTTTGTTCCTCAAGACACCTCCCACATCTCCTAGAAGTTTGTTGGTGTAGTAGTGCAATTCTGAAACACACTGACATATGGGAGACACACCCATCTCAATCTTCGACGTCCATTTACTGCCGGAAATATGCGCTGAATGAAATTTTGTGAGAGAGGTTTTTTATTGCTAGCATGTGAGAAATCGCGCTGCGAAGCCCGAGTGCGCGACTTTAGATTCACCCTGTGTATCGACACATGGCAGTCGCGTCCACCTGCAGCGGAAAAGCTACTTGTTGCTAAGTGCATCTATCTCGGCCCTCGTTTAACGATTATCGTAGAACGATTAATCGTTGAACGCTAATCGTTAAGTTGGCAGTTTGCTCGGAATGTCTGCGAATCCATTTGTCAGTATAGTCGTATTTCCATTCGCAGTCACATCTTTCTAGCGAAGGCTGATAAAATGAGTTTACATTTAAATAAGCGTAAACGAGTGCTGCTTAAATGCGTTTTCATTGATGAAATGGAAGTCGACGAAATACTTTGACAGATGAATGGGACGAAAAGGTTCAAAATACATCGTACGTTTCAGCTCAGAAATGAAGAGGAACTGTATAGGACATTGATCATCACCCGTCTGCGTGAGGACAACAAAAACTTCTTCGAATTTTTCCGTCTTCCTGTTGAGCAGTTCGACTTCGTTCTAGAATTAATCAAGGACGATATCTACAAATAATCAAACAAAATCTCTATCCAGTAACGCCAGATGAAAAACTTACTATAACCCTGAGGTAGGTATTACTGTTATTCACTCTGAAACTTTATTGTCTTGCATTGTTAATATTTACCCATTGTACCGGTATGAATCCCTACTTAATTCCCTCCTCCTACATTTATCCAATCACTTGTTCTAAGAGCTCGTGTTTGATTTCAGTTTCGAATAAGCGTGAGTGAAATTAGTAAAAACATAAAACACATGTTAGCAGCACTCAAGAAGGCTTTAGTAGCATTAATGTTGCCTACACTGACTCAAGATGACCTGAAAAGAGAAGCAAAAGAATTTGAATTGAAATGGGATTTCTCCAACTGTTCTGTAGCCTTTGATGGAAAAATTATTCGTATTATATCTCCAAACAATTCCTCCTCTTTTTTCAATATTACAAAGGGTTTTCTCAATAGTACTTCTGGCTATTGTCGATGCAAATTGTAAATTCCTATATATCGACGTGGGATTTTATGGAAAAGAAGGTGATGCAGGAATTTTCGAATGGACTACTCTAGGAAGAATGTTCAATGACGTAGCGCTGCTTTCACCCGCTAGCAAGCTATCCAACTCCGACATGGTGTTACCTCATGTGCTCGTCGCTGACGATGCTTTTCGCTTGCATCAAAACATATTGAAACCATCGTTTGTTTTGATGCCATCTCACAACTGTTGAACTATCGCACCAAAGTTTCCGCTCCAGTTGTTACAATTTAAAAATGTCCGAACGACATGTTTCGGGCCTACATTAGCCCATTCTCAAGTTCTAAAAGGACAAAGACAACGAAAACGTAAATTAAAACGAAAACACTAAAATCTTAAATACGATCCATCTCAATATAACCAAGTGTATTCATCCTAGACAGGCTTACCTTGAATTCTAAAACATATCTGCCCTAAGGCAACATCAATCGTAAAATGTTTGCGGCATATGCGCCATGTCAACAGATAAACATTCCTCACCGTAAAACATGTTTCTAGTTGGAGGCACAGTTGTGGACTGCTATCTGCTATGTCAGAGGTAGTCCAAACGCTACCCACTATCAAAGATAAACCTATCGTATTGTTACTATCGAAAGTAAACCCGTCTAAAAACACAAATTTAAAATTTATACAAAAAACAAACAGTAAATCAGCCAACCCCCAACGAACCAAATGCGAGGTGAAGTATCACTGTTTATCGAGAAGGACATTACCAAAATGGGACCAGAAATGTCCTTAGGACAATTCCGTCTGTTCATTTAATATGCTATTCGGTTCTTTTCTTAGCGCACAAATATTTCAACCTCCTCCAGGTTAGACGGTAACCATCCCTTATCCTCATAATGCATTGGCCTCATACTGTTGTTAATATTGCCCAACGAATGCCGTTAATTTTTTAGATGCTTCGCCAACGCCGAAGAGCCATTCTCAACGTTGTTATGCTCTTTAAATCGAATTTTAAAATTCCTACCAGGACATTTTTATGTATTAAAACCTTTTCATTGTGAGTTTTTTTTTTCTCAGTAAATTTTACAGTGTATATTATAAATGTAAATATTAACAACAACTGCAAGTAATTAAAAAAAAACAACTTACTTGGTTTTCCAGCTTTGTTGGCAATCTCTGCCTATATATTGTCCTTGAGCCTGATCTTTGTAGAACTCATTTGATAGTTGCCATACTGGCGGATGATTCGCCACTTCGTCGACAAGTATTTCGTTATCTGCGTCAGAAAACGAAGGAGCCATCATTCACGTGGTCCTTCACTCAGCAGAAATCGCAAGCGACTGGCTACTGCAGTCAGCCTTCCTCTGTACGACTATTCGCGGCGTACTGCCCTTTCTATACGAGTCGGTAGTGCCCTTGCCCGCGAAAGGCAGAGGTCCCAGGTTCGAGTCCCGGTTCCGGCACACAATTTTAATCTGCCAGGAAGTTTCGTATCAGCGCACACTCCGCTGCAGAGTGAAAGTTTCATTATGCTGTGTTTGGTCAGCGCATCGCTGAAACGGCAGCACGCCACGAACTCGGGGCAGTCTAGAATCTGGAGTCGACTGCGATGGCAGACAGTATGATATGTGCAAGAGTTACGTCAGTCAGTATTCATCTGTTATTCTGGACATTGTGATAGTGCTATGTTGTATGTATTGTCATGTCTGTGGACAAGAAGTGTTATTATATTGAGGAATTACGCGCAAACAATATTGGCACTCACTTGCATACAGTTCTCAATGAAAAGTATCCGTCTTTGATTAACGCTCTTGAAACATAATTTTTCAATTTCAGTTCCGAATTACGTCAAGAAATTCGTTTTTATGCACGATATGTTGACGACATTATCATTGCTTTTGACGGTAACAATCACGAGTTAGATCTACTTTTCAAAGCGGTCAATAGTTTTCACGAGAAAATTTCTTTTACAAAATAACTTAGAAAGGGGAACTGAATTTTCTTGATTTAACCATTTCGATAGTAAACAATTCGTCCAATTTATAATTCGCAAAGAAACCTACTCAGACAACATTATCCACGCATCCAGAAGCCCAAAAACTAGCGTTTTTCCATTCTGCTATATACCGTATGGTAACCACCCCTTTGTCACCTGCCAACCAAGAAAACGAATTACGTGTGATACAATCCATTGCAGTCAACAATGGGTACGACCAGGGTTTGGTAGATCGCATTTTGAGGAAGAAAACCACTCCTAAATGCTCGACATTGCACAACAGTTCTTTAAGTGTCAGCAAAAATTCAAAGAAATCCATATCCATTCCTTTCTTGGGAAATGTTTCCTACAGAATCAAGCGTCTTCTAAAGAAAAATATCAACTGTAATATTTCTTTTTCTACAGACAACACTCTAAAGAGAAAATTGTTGCATACACTGAAAAATACAGGTAATTGGTTCTCTAATTCAGGAGTCTATAAATTAATATGTGATAGCTGTCCGTGTTACTACATTGGCCAAACAGGCAGAGCCGTGAAGACAAGATGCAAAGAGCACTTATTAGGAAAGAAAGCAGCGAACATACACAAATATACGTTTGCTGAACACTTACTGATTGCCACCCACACTCCGAAAAAGTTAGAAGACATTTTACACAGAGAAGTTAAAGGGCGAAAACTTGATCTTTGGGAAGAACTTGAGATCTTTAAAAATCTAGAACTCAAGGATGGCAATTTGTTAAATTATCAGTTAAATCTCGCATGTAAACAAAATTTTGAAGGTTTCAAACCCATACTGCTCACGAAATCTTACAAGTACCGGCAGCCTTTGCGATTTGTTCATTTCCTCAAAAATCTAAAACCTGCTTACATTTGTAATTTTCCTTTGTAATTGACATGACAGCCATGTTATCTCATTTGCGTCACCATACTACAAGCCACATATAACCCAGTTCATTTTTAATCATCTGAGAGGTACACTTTTCTATTATTGTTGTTCGTTTACGCAGTGTATTTCAGCAGTATTTGTTAGTCAACACATTTTTACAATTGATTTTTGTAATATTTGTTTCCACAGCTTACTTCAAACTTCTCACCCTCTTTTTATCCAAATATTCCATTTATTGACATCGTTATAAATTCAATGTACATTTTGCCAATAGTTACTTAACCCACTGAAAGATGCGCCATCGGTCCTAGTATGTACGCTCCTTGCTTCAAATCAGTAAGCGTTAATGACTGGAGATGCGCTGACGCATCTTTCAGTCTAAACCACATTTCCTAGATCATAGGCATGTCCAATTCCTGTGATATTTAAGTATAGTAAGTAAAAATTTTATTTTGATTTGTATTCCACAATGTTTTAAACAATAGGCTTGGTATGACGCATATTTCAGGCATAATGATTATGAATTTTAATTTATGATGTCACATTGTCTTTAGGTTTACATGTATTTCTGAAGACGACGGGTTTAAATCTGTCGAAATTGTGGTCAAAAGTTTATTAAACAACTATTATTGCAACTGGTTGGCTGTTATTAATTTGCTACTCGTGTTTGTATATATTTATTTATGTGTCATGCCAATAAATGCACAGACTGTTTAGAAACTTGCATCTGTATTGGCTCCCATGAAATCCTGTAAATAGAAGCTGCCAGTAGACAGATTCTGAGCTACCTATTACAACTGTGCGCTGCCTAAACTGTTCTTGTCGACGAGGCACTAAAAGTTCGATGGATGGTCCCATATTTTGCAAACCGCGCTGGCGATGATGAGGTACCCCTGCATATACTTTGAGGGACATGTCAACAAACGACCGCTATCGCGCAAAGCACTGTAGTGAAGCGGTGGTAGAAGCTGCCACCCGCGGAGCGCAAAATGGAACAAATTAGGCAAAATGACAACTGAAACCCGTGGGATGTTGGTGCAAGTGTATCGTGTTCAAACAGTGACTAAAAAGTGTGCGTCTGAGTGGTTGCTGAGGTCCAACAACGCTTAGAGCGATTTCACAAGAAGCTTTCACTGTCTCCAACAGTTGTACAACCGACGTTAGAAGTGTATTGTAGCCAATGGCGATTACTTTGAAGGCAGTAAAGGTATTTTGTTTGTAACTCTTGTTTCCTACATTTTCTGAGACCATTCACCGAACTTTTCAGATGCTCCTTTTAAATACAAGGTAATAATCAGAAGCAAGACATACAATTCCTTACGCCTAATTTTCATACCTAGGTTAGCACTAAATCATGTTCATTTTCTGTAATCGAATAAAAAACCCACTCATGGTGGCACAGAGGTGCCGAAACGTGTTGGGTAACCAGAAGAAACAAATTTGCTTTATAGGTACGGTCCGCCTTGAGCAAACACAATTGTTTCTAGTTTCTACCATACATGTTTCGCTGTCGTTTCAGCATCATCAGTCGGATGTTTATTTCATACTGTCTGTCAAATTAACAATGAAATAATTGTTACTTTTTGTAATTAAGTGTAAAAACTACAGATAATTGTGAAACTAATATAAATCGTTTCTTATTTTTATAGGTATACTAGGCCTACCTTAATACCACATGTAGTAAAAATAAGAAACGATTTATATTAGTTTCACAATTATCTGTAGTTTTTACACTTAATGTACAAAAAGTAACAGTTATTTCATTGTTAATTTGACAGACAGTATGATATAAACATCCCACTGACGATGCTGCAACGCCAGCGAAACATGTATGGGAAAAACTAAAAACAATTGTGTTTGCTCAAGGCGGACCATACCTATAAAGCAAATTTATTTGTAAGCAAACACGGAGATGGAAGAGCTTTTCTAACATCAAGAAGAAACAGAGTTTTGAATATCAAACGGACCCCATACCCAATAGTTTGACTAAAAACATGCATAATCGAAAGAACTGCAAGTCCAAAATGATGAAATATATTCATTTATTTGTCAGAGCTGTGAAAACATGTTGAATACCGCCGCAGCACCACAGGAAGGCGCCTTAGCGTACAAGGTTATTCCGACGCAGCTGTCACACAAGTGATGTCGTTATTTTTCTAGTGGCATTGTGCTCTTACAAAAACTGTGTTCATCAGTGCCATGGAGTGAGTATCCATATTGCTGATACAGTAATGGCAACTAGTTATGAGTATCACGTCCTTCTTCTTCGTTAAAAATGTTTTTGAGTTGCAAACTGTCTGAAAGAGCCGAACCAGGAAAGTCTGATAACGCAGGTGCGTCACAAGTTAACTGCTAAACCTGTCCACTTTGGTGATAAGGTACTTGTAAAAAGTACAATTACGTAATGCGTATGGGAAAAATTTTTAAATAATGAAATTCATCTTCTTTTCGCTACTCTGGATTAGGACGACGTTGTTAATTTTCTATTTGACATGGATAATTTAATGGAACTGTGAATTTCCTTTTAAGGCTGTACCATCTTATCCACCCCCTCCCCCACAACGCGATATCGAGCGAGGTGGTACAGTACTTCAGTAGTTAGCACATTGGACTTATTTGGGAGGACGCAGTCCAAATATACCTCCGGTCATAATGATTTTTTTTTCATTTCTTTAAATTGCTCCAGGTAAATGCCGCAATGATTCCTCTTGAAGTGCTCGGTAACTTCCTTCTCCACCTTTTCGAAACATCCCGAGCTTGTGCTTCATATCTAACACCTACTCTGACGTAATATAAGTGTACAGTATATCTGGCATCTCCTCTTTTCGGATGCTTCATTAATTCCTATGTGTTCTGGTTTATCTCACTGTTTGCGAATCGCTAACTTGTGTAGGGGCCTAGCTACCAGCTCGTTAGATATCGAAAACTGTCTAAAAACGTCATCCAAACATCACTTACGATATAATCACTGTGAGTGTCTGAAATCAAAAAGAAACACAGTAGTTTCTGTAGTGATATTGCTTGTCTGACCGTTTTGGGTGGAATAAATGTCGCACTGAAAAGTTTAAGGAAAATGTTTTGAAATGGGAGGTCCCGAATATGAATGAAAAGGCCAACTACTTGAAAGTAAAATATTTTACAGAACAAGCAACCCACAGAATAAGACGAATACTTACCTTTTGCGGCATGGTCGAAGATCTCGTAGTTGAGCTGAAGTAAAATTATTTGTTTAACAAGAGGTTTTCAGCCAAGATCGCTTTCTTCTTTTAATTATATGATCGGTTTCGGCGTGCTAGACACCATCTTAAGATCTGTAGTAATTTTTACATCCCTGCTGTAACAACAATTTCTAATATAGCACATTGGTATACATCCATATTGATGTGTCATGCAAATAAAATTTACATGTCAATAATAAAATGACAGAATGCATCCTTCTCAAGGTTCACGTTAGAGGCACTTCAGAATCAAGCTCAGTACTCAGTACTCAGTACTGTTACAGCAGGGATGTAAAAATTACGACAGGTCTGAAGATGACGTCTAGCACGCCGAAACCGGTCATATAATTAAAAGAAGAAAGCGATCTTGGCTGAAAACCTCTTATTAAACAATTCTAGATCGCCCCAGCAATGTGTTTCTTATATAAAATTATTTGTAATCTGCGTAACTATTCGTCGATATTGGATGGTGATTCGGAGACTTTAAAGTCAAGGCTCGTGTAGCAATTTTAATTAAAGGGGGAATTATTTATTTAAGATTGAGGGAGAAAGATGGGCATTGACAAACACTCGGACATCGGAAAATTTTACGTGAAAATTAATGATAGCAGATTCTATGCCAAATAAATGTTGAAAAATACAGAATATATATAGTGGCAAGCTACACGAGATACACAATTTCAATACAAGCAAAACCCGAACCATCCAACATCGTAATTGTTCGACACAACTGAAAACAGCTACATGGATAGAGTGAGGAAATGGTAAATGTTAAATAAATTTAACAAATGCACAACTGAGATTGACTGGGGAGTTTACTAATGAGAAACAGAAAGCAGATAGTTTTCATCTTTACCTGAGTTTACATCCCAGTGTACATCGGCTACAAAGAATATAATAATGAACAGAGTAAAATACAACGAGCTGTGCTCAGACTGGCGTAAGAAACAGAAGTGAAAATGCACAAGCTTTTGTCTTACTTCCTCGCAGGAAGGAATAAATGAAAATAGTACTCTATCGATTAGCGGGGGTTCAGAAGTACTGTAACCTTAAATTACTTTTCTCGAGTACAATCAGTTCGACTGTACTCACACATGAATGATACGGGCCCTTCTGGGAAAAATCTTCCAAAGGTAAAACAATCCACGATTTGGACCTCCCGACGAGGATTACCCAGGAGGATGCCTTCATCTGGAAAACAAAAGTTTCTACAGAAAAATAAAATAAAATTTCGAAACGTTCGTAAGGCTAAGGAAGCAAACTACTTACCTCATCGGTCCCTAATCACTTAAACCAACTTCCACTAATTTACGCTAAAGACAGCACACACAGCCATGCCCGAGGAAGGAATCCAACCTCCGATAGGAGTGGTCTCGCTATCCGTAGCACGGCACCTTAGAACGCGCGACTATGCCTGCTCGGTGTTTCTTGGGAAATGGATCCCTTAATCGGGTAGATAGATTAGAAAATTTGAAAAAGGAAATGGAGAGGTTAAACTTTGGTATTGGGCGGATTAGTGAAGTTCGTTGGAAGAATGAATAGCATTTCTGGTCAGGTGAGTACAGAGTCATGAATAGAAAATCAGTGGGGGCAATGTAGGCTTATGCCTAATTGTGAACAACAAATTAGGCATGTGGGTAGGCTACTACGAACAGCAAAGTGAACGCATTATCGTACCAAACAAGGAGGTCAGAATAGGGGGAGATGCTCTTAACGCTACAGAAGTGAAGCCGTTGTCGCCATATTGCAGAGCCAATAATTTTGTGTTAATAAATCATAGTTCACCTATCTGGGAGGTCTGTATTTGTTCACAGAAGTGTACTACATCAAACATGTAGCAGAAATAACAGTTATTTAAATGTTTGAAAGTTAATAGGGCAAAAACCACACAGTGCTTTAATCTGAATCATATTTCGTAGACTCTGCAAGATGGCGGACTGGCTTAAATCGACAGATAAGCTTTTCGTAGTAGCGCCGTCTCCCGTTATTTTAACCTCCTTGGTACCAAACATACGTGCCAAGCTTACACACTTATCATTGGTGCAAGTTTGTGTACCAGCTAGCTCTCCAATGATCATAAGGTATAAGATGAAATAAAATAAGTTATTCAGTCAGTAAAGGGAGAGGAAAACTTGATTTTAATGAGAAACTGGAATTCGGTAGTAGGGAAAGAAAGAGGAGGAAAAATAGTGGGTGAATGTAGGCTGGAAAATAGGAATGAAAGAGGAAATGGCCTGGTGGTAATTTGGACAGAACAGAACACATAGTTTCAGAATTATGAAAGAAAATGAAATGAGTGGAAGAACCCAGAACACTCTGAAAGAGTTCAGCATGATACTAAGACAATAATTTCGAAACTAGGTTTTAAACAATAAGATAGCTCCAGGCGCTAAGATAAACTCTGACCAAATTATGTTAGTTATGAATCAGATTAAAATTGAAGAACCTAGAAAAAGATAGAAATTAAATTGATAAGACATGGATAAATTAAAAAAATTGAAAATTTCAGAGAGAGAAATAAGCAACGGGCGACTGAAAAGGGGGAAAGTGACACAGCAGAAGACAGCATTATTTTTAAAAACAGAACACTGAAGCCTGCAGAGGACCAAATAGCAAAACGACAAGACCTAGTAGCAATCCTTAAATATGTCAGGAGATTCTGAATGTAATTGATAAAAAGAGGAAATATAAAAAGGCAGCAAATGAAACAAGCAGAAGGGAGTACAGACCGCTAAAAATGACATTGACGTGAAGTTCAAGACGGTTAAGCAGGAGTGACTAGAGGAAAAAAGTCCTTATAAGCGTATACAATTAGAAGATAATGTGTACAGCCTACAGTAAAACTGAAGAGACATTCGCTGAAAACAATATATCAGTACCAAGAGCTCAGATTGATAACCAGTACTAAGCTTAGAAAGAAAAGATGAATGATGGAAGAAATATGTAGTCGGGACAATCAAGGGAAATGAATGTGAAGTTAGTATTGTAGAAAAGGAATTGAAGTAAATGAGATAGGAGATAATTAACAGAAGAATGAAAGAGCAGCGAAAGTCCTAAGTAGAAACTAGGTAGCTGGTGTAGACGACATTCTCTTTCAGAGTCACCTATGTCTTTGGCAAAGCCAGCCGTAACAAAACTATTTTACTTGGTGTAGAAGTATAGCCTCAGACTTCAATAATAATGTAATAATTCCAGTTCCAAGAAAAGCAGGTGTTTACGGGTGTAAATATTACAGTGTAATAAGTCACGCTTGAAAAATACTAAACCAAATCATTCATAGAAGAATGGTAAAACTGATGGAATCCACCTTCAGGAGAAACCAGTGTCGATTTATGAAAAATATAGAGACGTTACAGACCGTACGACTAAAAGCAGAAAGAGTAAAATGTAGGGATCGAAATGTTATATGTAACTTAAAGAAAATGAGATCACAGTTATAAGAGATAAAAGACATGAAATGAGCAGTAAATGGGAAGGTAGCGCGAATTTGCGTGTCCTCGTGTTGACCAAACTAAGCTGTATTTGGCAAACACAACATACACGTATGTACGGCTCTGTAGTACCGCTCGACAGTGGCGTATCTATGGGGGGGGATGAGGGGGATAGAACCCCCCACCCCCCAGAACCCGGAAAAAAGGAGAGAGAGAGAGAAAAGAAATTGGTAAAGGTAAAGATTTGAAACTTGGGGTGTTTTACCATAAGCTTTCATTGGAAGGGAGTGAACTAGTGTCTTCAACGGGAGTGGTAGATGGTAGTCTGTCTGGAAACTAACTAAAATTTTGCTCGTCAAGCAAATCTATCCTCCCCCCAAAGCCAAGTCCTAGTTACGCCACTGCCCCTCGATGTACAGTCAAAGGGCGGAATCGTACATGTCTGCTTTCATGCCCAGCAATTACAATACTATAACACAGTAATTATGTCCGAGATAGTAAAGATCTGGAAGAGTAACTGAGTTGAAGGGCTGTGCCCGGAACGCAGTGTATAAGTTCTACATTAAAACAAAACAAGGGCAACAAAATGTAGACTACGAAAATCAGGCAATGCAGAAGGAATATGATAAGGAGAAAGGCAATAAAAGTAGTAAATGAGTAGTGTTATTTGGCCTGTAGAGTAACTTTAATGTTCACAGTAGAGAAGATATTACATATAGTATATAAATTTGAAGATAAGCATCAATAAAAGTAGTAAATGAGTAGTGTTATTTGGCCTGTAGAGTAACTTATTATGTTCGCAGCAGAGAAGATATTAAACCTAGTATATAAATTTGAGGATATGCATTTATGAAGATGAAAAATTTGTTAACATCTAATTAATTTAATTGTCACGTACTGTTCTCTGAATGTACTTGTCTGTTGTGTAGATTTGTAATGGTGTGAAATGTAGACCATAAGCAGTTTAGACAAGAAGAGGGCTCAGGCTTTTGAAATTATGTTCAGCAGCAAAATTCTGAAGATTAGACGTGTATATGGAGTAACTAATGACGAATTACTGAACAGAATGTAGACAAAAAATTGTTGCATAACTTGACTGAAAGGAGACCTCGATTAATATGAGACATTCCTTTGAGATATCAAAGAACTGGAGAGAAGTTGGTAAGGTTGGGGTGGTGAGAAATCAAAGATCGAGACAAGAGACTAGTACAGAAAGGCATGATAAAACGGACTATCTTGTAGCTGTTATTCGGAGATAAATAGGTGGCACAGGACAGCATGGACAGCTGCTTAAACCAGGCTTCGTAGTGAAGAACGCCACAACAATGAAAGGATGGTTTGTAGATAGATACAGGATGATGCAGTGGTAATCTTTCGAACATTGAGTAATGATGGGTGATGAATAGACATGATATAATGGTTCCTAGTTCGAAAACTACTGACTTTAAAGCCATAATCAAAATTCGTCCTCATTACCTCTGTTAAAGGTAAATAAGTACCAAAACTTTTGTTAGTACTTTCTTTTGTATCCCATCCTCGTCGCCACTTTTGTGTCCCAGCCTCGTCGCCGCTTTTGTGTCTCGTTCCGTCGGAGGTGTCGGTGGCCGAGTGGAATGAGACCGACACAGGAATATAGATATCACGCTGGTGCAGGTACGGAGGGGAGCAGCCAGAAACTAGAAACACTAGGGTAAATTAGAACGAGATATATATTGAACAGAATTTATACAATACTTAAATTTTACAGAGTACTGCAGATACATAGTTGAGCTAAAGTCCTGCCTAGTGCCTAACTGATAGCCAAGTCTTCACTGGTGCCTATCGGATTCCGAAGTCTTTACTGGTTCCTAACTCAGTCCCAAGTGACGATGTCGTTCAGTGGTGGCCACGAGCGGCGTTGTAGCAGAGGGCGCTCGTGGCTGTCGTCGTAAGAACGCCGCGCCGTGCGTGAATGGCGGCGCGCGGCGAAAGTAGGTGGCGCGCACTTTGTACTTGTGCGACACCACACCCCTCCCCCCCAAACCGCCACGCCGTCGTGGCGTAGGGCTGAGTCCCACGGCGACGGCACTGGGAGGAGGGCCTGGGCGGGGGCGTTACTGGTGGGACGGGCGTCGTAGCTGAGGCTGGGATCGAGACGCCGTCCGCGCCCCGGCATCCGCCTTGCGATCCCCCGGAAAACCCGCCAAAACGAGGGGAAGGGCGCACGCTTCCGCCCAGATTGACCAGGTCATCTGAGGTGCGTAGCCCAAGCTGGGGGGGGGGGGGGGGGGGCCGCACGGTCCCGGAGTCCCTCTCGGTGACGATGTCATCTGCGGCGGCGACGGAGGCGGAGGGGCCGACTGCGTAGGAGGCGCGTCGACATCCATCGGGAGCTCGTAGTCCGGGGAAGCTGGGCCCGGCGGCGAGCGATGTGGCTGTGCTCCCTGGCGGTGAACTGGGTCTGGAATCAAGAAACCGGAGACAGGATCGCGCGGCCTGTGCAAGCGCAATTGGTTTGCGTGGCGCCGCAGCTCCGACCCTGTGGAAGAACGTACAACATACATATTGCGACCGAGCACGCGCTGAATGGTGCCTGACAACCATGTCTTCTTAATACCAGCCAACACCCTGTACAGCACCGGCGTAGAAACCTGAAAACGCGTAGCGCCATACGAACCGACTCGGTGCGTGGAAGGCTGCAGCAGGTGAAGGAGAGTGCGGTGACGGCGGCCGTGTAGCAGCTCGGCAGGAGACGGGCCGTCACGTGGCATGCATCGATACGTAGACAGAAAAATTTGAAGAGCTTGCTGCCGGGAGTGCTGACCTTTCATCTTCTCCATGTGAGACTTGAATGTTCGAACGAAACGTTCTGCTTCACCATTGGACTGAGGGTGAAAAGGTGCAGTGGTAATATGCTGAATGCCATTCACACGACAAAACTGTTGAAATTCTGCACTAACAAACTGAGGTCCATTGTCACTGACGATAGTTTCAGGCAAGCCTTCGATGCAAAACACTGATGTTAAGGCACTGATTGTAGTAGAAGCTGTCGTTGAGTTCATGGCAATCACAAAAGGAAACTTGCTGAAAGCGTCTACAACAATTAACCAGCGCGTATTCCAGAAAGGTCCGGCAAAGTCAATATGTAAACGTTGCCATGGTCCCTTGGGGCGTGGCCAGTCCGAGAAACGTTGCGGAGGAGCCGCCTGATGCTCCGCACAAACAGTACACTGTGACGTCATGTTCTCTATTTGGGCGTCCATACCAACCCAGGTACAATGACGTCTGGCCAGTTGCTTTGTCCTAACAATACCCCAATGTCCTTGATGCAGGAGGCGTAACACTTCACGTTGCAGGGAACGAGGAACAATCACTCTTGTTTGGTCGTTGTCGGTATGTAACAACAGAACACCCTGACTAAAAGATAATGCATGACGTTGTGCAAAATAACGTCGAACCAGAGGCCGACGTGGCTCTGGCAGGCCACCCTGAGCGAACAAAACGTGCTACCACACTTAGGTCTGCATCCGCAGCTGTTTCCTGTGCAACCCGACGAGAGTTCAAAGGAAAGTCTGCGACAGCGGAAGCATCTCTGGAGTCTATCTGACAACATGCCATTTCTGAAGAATCAAATGATACATCCTGGCCAACCGGAAGTCGGGAAAGTGTGTCCGCGTTGGCATGTTTAGTGGTAGGTCGGTACAAAATCTCATACTGATAATTTGACAATATCAAGGACCATCTCTGAAGCTTTTGTGCCGTACGTGGCGGGATTGGCTTTGTGGGTGAGAACAACGACGTGAGAGGCTTGTGGTCTGTCAACAAATAGAATTTTCTGCCATAGAGATAATGATGAAACTTTGTGACGCCGTAAATGATTGCTAAGGCCTCCTTTTCTATCTGACTGTAATTCTGTTGCGTCGGCGTCAGTAGCTTGGATGCAAAGGCAATAGGACGATCGTGACATCCAATACGATGTGACAAAACTGCACCCACACCGCACGACGAGGCATCAACTGCTAGCACTACAGGCTTCTGTGGGTCAAAGGGAATCAAACATGCATCACTGAGTAGTTCAGACTTTAGTTTGTCAAAGACAACCTGACAATCTTTAGACCATACAAAAGGAACATTCTTCCTACGTAAGCGATGCAGTGGAGCTGCAATCTGAGACGCATTGGGAATAAACCTCAAATAATAGTTCAGCTTTCCCATTACTGCTTGCAATTCGTGCACATTCTTAGGAGGAGGCCAGTCTTTGATTGCTCGAAGATGTGACTGTAAGGGATGTATTCCTTGGGCATTAATCACATGGCCTAGGTACTCTATTTCAGTTTGAAAAAACGAACACTTTGCTTTATTGCAACGTAGACCTGCTGCAGTCAAAACTTTGAAAAGGCACTCCTGGTTTGCTAAATGTTCTTCAACTGTACGTCCGGATACCACAATATCATCTAAATAGTTCGAGCAACACGGTACAGAAACTGTCAGCTGTTCCAAAAAGCGCTGAAAAATAGCGGGAGCGGAAGAACTGCCAAAGGGTAGGCGTTGAAATTGAAAAAGGCCCATGTGAGTATTAATGACGAAAAACTTTTTGGACTCGTCATCAAGTGGAATCTGTAAGTATGCCTCTGCTAAATCAATCTTAGAAAAGAAGCGAGACTGTCCTAATTTGTCCATAAGTTCCTCAGGTCTGGGTAGGGGATAAGTGTCTACAATTGTTTGACTGTTCACTGTTGATTTGAAGTCCGCACAAAGACGAAGTTTTCCTGACGGCTTGGGTATAATTACTACAGGCGAGGCCCACTGACTCGCAGAAACAGGAGAAATCACCCCACTATCTTGCCAACGTTTAAGTTCGTCGGCAACTGTATCACGCAAGGCGATAGGCACTGGTCTAGCTTTACGAAATTTTGGAACTGCAGATTCTTTTAAAGTTACATGTGCCACGAAGTCTTTTGCACAACCTAGTTTCGGCGAAAACAAGTCACTATATTTGTCACACAATGCATTGATTTTATCCTGAGGCACTATTGATGAAATTTGAAGGACATCTCTGTGAATAGATAAACCAAACAAGTCAAACGCATCTAGTCCAAAAATGTTCTGTGTAGATTTGCCCTGAAGAACTACAAAAGCAACTGTTTTTGTTACACCTTGAAAAGAGGCGGGCAGGCTACACGTTCCTAGCACGGGAATATTTTGACCTGTATAAGCTGTTAACACTTGCTGTGACGGCGACAATTTTGGCGAACCCAGAAGTTCATAAGTATCTTTATTTATTAATGTGACAGCGGAACCAGTATCAAGCTGAAATTGCACCGTCTTATTTTCTATGAAGAGAGTCACAAACAGTTTTTGCTTGCGGCGCTCGACAGGTGCGCGAATGTGGGCAACGTCTGCTACGGTTTGTTTACTGCGCTTGCGCGGGCCGCGTAGTGAAGTAAGCGGCGCAGACTCGGGACGCAGCGGATTAACAACACTGTCACTAGACGGCACTACCGCCGGATCGGCGTCCGCGCAAGCATGCGAAGCTACTCCAGATGTACTAACTACTGCACTACACTTTTGAGTAGCTACTTGATGTCTACTGTCACTAGCTACACAGTACTGGGCACTATTACAAGGAGCAGTTGCAGAAGGCACTATTTTCACTACAGGAATGCACTGTTCATAGTCATTTTGCTTGTCCCGAACCCTTTTCCGTTGCACTGTTTTACGCGCTCGTCGGCGCTTGCTACGTGGTGCACTATATAGTTTTGCCATAGGCGCAGAACTACTTTCTTGCAATTGAGATCCAAGGAAAGCACTGTTCAATTCCACAGCCCGTATAACATTTACAGAATGAACTGTTCTCGCACTCTGCGAAGCACTGTTTCTAACGGTAGCGTTCTTTGAGTTTTTAATTTGCATACACACAGACTGTACATGTCATGATTTGCCACACTGATAACAGGTTGCGTTGCGACAAGGGCAATGAGCACGATTGTGGCGAGACACACACTGGGGGCAAGATTTACGTACATTTTTCTGAAATGAGCGTTGGCGCCCGTTATGCAAATTACTGTGTCTAACACTACGGGGCGACCTTTGCGTCGCACTTTTATTCTGGCTACTGTTCACTGTCTGTTCAGCGCGGCCGGTAGAAAAATAAGAATCACTAGTGCTATACTGAGAACTACGGCTAGGAATGCGTCCGTTGCAGCTTCTATAAGCTGCAGTACACTGTCTAATGAGGGGTCAGACTGTTTCAGAATTGCTGCTCTAATTCTGGGGTCCTGAATATTCTGCGTAATCGCATCCCTCAACATCACGTCACTATACGAAAGTCCACAAGAGCAAGGAAATTTACATTTGCGGGTTAAGCCCTTCAATTCCGTAATCCACTCTTGGTGTGACTGTTGTGGTAATTTTTTAAGTCTGAAAAATCGGTACCGTGCCGCAGCTAGGAGAACTTTACTCTCATAATGAGCATTTAGTGCCTCTACTATTTGTTCAAAGTCTACATCGCGAGGAGATACGTCGGGGAAAGGTTTTTTCAGTAACACGAAGGTGTTGGTGCCCACCACAGATAATAGCAGATGCTTCACTTTCTGACCTGTAATTTGATGAGCCGCGACGAGTTCTTGAAACTGTGCGAAGTAGTCGCTCCATTCTTCCTCACGTTCGTTGTACTGGCGAAACGTAGGAAGCGTTGCGGCGGCAGGTGTGGGCTGCTGAAGCGGCGGCTGTTGTTGTTGGTTAGCTGCTTGCGCTGTGAGCTGGGCCACAGCCTGCAGGAGTTGTGTTATTTGCGCCGTCTGTAACTGACTAATTTCCATTAAGTTTGGGTTCGGGGTAGTGGCCATGCTGACCGATTAGGCGCTGCGCATACAAGTAAATTATAACAAAACACAAATGCAATATGAAAGAGGACGCGCTGCAACGAAAAAGTCCACAAACATGTAACTGAAAATGTTCCCCCAAAAATCTTATAATAAGGGTGGGTGGGCGGGAGCAATTTCTGCGTGCTCCGACTGCTGCTGTCTGGCTGCTGGTCCAAGGTTCGTCTATCACTCCTCGTCGCCACTTTTGTCTCCCATCCTCGTCGCCACTTTTGTATCCCATCCTCGTCGCCACTTTTGTGTCCTAGCCTCGTCGCCGCTTTTGTGTCTCGTTCCGTCGGAGGTGTCGGTGGCCGAGTGGAATGAGACCAACACAGGAATATAGATAGCACGCTGGTGCAGGTACAGAGGGGAGCAGCCAGAAACTAGAAACACTAGGGTAAATTAGAACGAGATATCTATTGAACAGAATTTATACAATACTTAACTTTTACAGAGTACTGCAGATACATAGTTGAGCTAAAGTCCTGCCTAGTGCCTAACTGATAGCCAAGTCTTCACTGGTGCCATCGTCTTTACTGGTTCCTAACTCAGTCCCAAGTGACTATGTCGTTCAGTGGTGGCCACGAGCGGCGTTGTAGCAGAGGGCGCTCGTGGCTGTCGTCGTAAGAACGCCGCGCCGTGCGTGAATGGCGGCGCGCGGCGAAAGTAGGTGGCGCGCACTTTGTACTTGTGCGACACCACACTTTCGACTGTTTCTTCAAAAACTCCATCATACTGAATAAAAAACAATTTTGTGTATGTTTTGTATATAACAAAATTTTTAGAAATGTTAAGGTAATAAGATTTCGAGCTTGTTTTTGCCAACAGAAGAATCATGTGTGTGAATCTGTTTTAGTATACATTCTATATTGAGATTCATTATTGGCATATATCTTCATTAAAACTGGTTGTATTCAACTAGATTCAAGCAATATTGCGATTCACTCTGTCAGTCTCAACGAGACTTTTGTCTTCGTTGAAGATGGTTCGAATTTTTCTAAATAGATGAATTAATTTCCTTTTTTAGGTGGATGAGGAGGACTGTATGGAAACAAACCCTGACAGAAGACGATCTCTTCGACAGGCTTGACCAAGATGCCACTGAAGAACTGGCCGATAGATTGCAAAAGTAAAATTTAACATCATAATTTTGATATACAGTATAAAATTAGGAGGAATCCACAATTGCTGGCAGAAAGGTATTTCGCTCTATAGCCGAACTTAATTAATGCATTTAATGATTTCTTTCAGGTCCTGGGACAAGGAACTTAGCCGAGCGAAAGAAAAGGGTTTCGAACCTAGCTTTGCAAGAGCAATATTGCGAACATTCTGGCTAAGATATTTTGTCTACGGTGTATTTGCACTGTTTGACCAGCTAATACTCAGGTAAGTCTGTCAGTTGCAAAAATAAACCTACAACACTTACTCATAAAAATTTCACTGAAATCTCCAAACTGCTTTAGTCGACAAATATAGAAAAAAATTATGTAATTTTCAGTTGTCTTGAAGTAAACGGGATTTTTTTTCTGTTGTTGCAGTATTTACAAATTTAATTATTACGGGAAAATTAAGGGAGCGAAAGTTTTGACTCAAGCTACAATCCTCTTCCAGAATGCACCTTCATTGTTTAGCTAAGCGTTTTTTCATATCAAAAAGAAGCAAAAAGCGCCTATGGTATTTGTTACTGGGCATTGAACACTACATGTTTTAGCGCTGTTTAGTCATATAATGCAGTACGTTGCACTAAAACTTTTCTCGTTTGAGAGCAGTAGAACGCCAGCGACAATGCTTTCACTGTAGCTCCATTACACGTTTACACCGCAAAACAGCCGATCAACCGTTGGCGGGTTGAGGATTCGCATCCTTAGGAAATATGGAAAAGTTCACAACACACCCTCGAAACACAGACGGTCCTTTCAGTATTTCTTGAGCACCAATATTACTTTCACTGGCAAGATCCAAATTCTCGATTACCTTCTACACGACAGCACGAGTTCTTTGGCTTCTTCTGCAGCGCGGCATCTTCGACAGGAACGTACTTCTCGGCAGCTGCCCGGCGACTGAGCTGCGAAGTGACTTTAACCCTACACTGCATGGTGTTGCCGCTTGGCAACACAAATTTTTGTTACTTTTTCAGACATACTTCTTGTTGACAGATGGCGTATACTTTGGAGTTTGTTGTAAGCATTTCTCCATAGGAGGCAGCGCAGTCATGAACTGAGGCCGCGGCGGAGTGGCCGAGCGCATTGAGGCTCTATGCTGCGATGCGCGAGGCCCTTCCCCGTCGGGGGTTCGAATCCCCCCTCGGGCATGGATGTTTGTGCCGTTTTTAGTATAAGGTAGTTTGTAAGTTTAGGGACTGATGACGCCGCAGTTAAGTCCCATAAGCTTTACAAACATTTGAATTTTTTCATGAACTGAGGAGAAATGCAACAAAGAGCGCTCCAGCGGATTTTACTCACTGTTGACCATTAATGTAATTACAAACTGATACGACTTCTGTCAAGTAAAAAAAATGATGTTAAGACATCAAAACGGAGTAGAAAACATGTTAGATACCAATATTTTCCTGCAAAGTGACTTACGTCTAAATACATGATGTTGATATGGCAACAGGTAAATAATGACTTTCACAGTGTTAATTAAGTTATGTAATTTTTTCAATATTTTTTTCCATGCAGAGCCGAACATTTTCTACCATATATATTTTTTGAGCCGAAATAAAAATTCATGCATTGTTGCGTTAAGTCCGACGCTGAGGCGTTTATACCGGACGCGCGCACAAGTAAACCTAGGTGCGCGCGTCTGTTGGTGCGTCCTTATACGTTTCCACACATTTGTTTACAGTCATGAACAAGAGCAGCATCTCTGCTAGAAGTGGAAAAAAAAGTTCAAATGTTTGTATAGCTTATGGGACTTAACTACGGGGTCATCAGTCCCTAAACTTACAAACTACTTACGAACTAACTAATACTAAGGACGGCACAAATATCCATGACCGAGGGGGATTCGAGCCCCCGACCGTAGTGGCCGTGCAGACCGTGACTGGAGCGCCTCAGTCCCCTCGGCCGGCTAGAAGAGGATGGAGATGGGACGGTGTGGAGGGGGTGAAGGAGTACATTCGTGCCCAGGGCTGGCGGAAGGGGAAAATATCACCCGGGCAAAGAATCCATATGGCACCCCTACAACCCATTGGTATTACTTACTTTAAATTTGCTATGCTACCTTACAGATAGCTGCTTTTAAAGGATAACTCCTTCAACTCTATAACTGTAACTATAAGAATCAATTATCAAACTGAGTAAGATCTTAATTTTTGTCAGTTAAATACACAGAGTAAGTTTTGGTTAACGATATCCGAAAAGATTATTTACACATGAGCATGCAGAATATTCTACGTCACTGATTAGAAATTTACAGAACGATTCAAGTAACAACGATGTTGATAAAATTAAGATTGATGATGCAATACAGCATTTATTTACACATATGTACATAAACAACCTTGTTAACTGCGAAAGAGAACACATATGAACAAAAGAATATACAAATATATTTTGTAACAGCATTGTACAATGATTTCGTAATACGAATAATACAACCATTAATGTAATTTTATATTGTCGCGTTGCAATTGAAGCCGGCTTGACTTCGAAGGCAACTAAACACAGCACTTACACTAAAAGCACGTTTATTACGAACTCAATATACACGCAGCACTGACTGCCTCTCAGACAGAGTGCTCTGCTATTTATACACAGACAGAATTTAGCAGAAATTAGAAGAACAGTTAACATAAGAAACAAGTAGAATTTACAAGTGAACATAAGAAAGATGTAGAACCTTCTGGAATTGTCAATTACAAAGAAATAAATTTTTGCCGGTTGGCGGGATTGAACCGGCTAACTTCTGCTCCGCAGTCCGTGACGCTATCCCCTGCGCCACGCCGGCAGTTGGTGTTTGTGGTCTCTCGCGGCATTGCTCCCTCTCCTGGAGAAACAGCGACCCGCTATTATGATCCCTGTGGAGCCAGCTGCAATGTCCTGGATCTTGACCGTGTCATGGGTCCTCTGTATGACAGTTCAAGAGAATCCTTCCCTTCTCCGCGATTATCGACGACAGACGTTCCTGTCGTGGCTTCATCAGAAACATTACCGTCCTTAAAGTCCTTGAACAAGAAGCCATTGTCGTCTACCTGCTCTTCAGGATCGAAGTAAGGCTTCATGCGCAGGACGTGAACAATGTCTCTTCGTTTTAGACGTTTCGACGACGGCTCGTAATCCTCAACGTCATATGTGACGTCTGACAGGCGGCGTATGACACGATACGGACCAAAGTATCGCTTCAATAACTTTTCTGACAGTCCAACCTTCCGTATAGGGGTAAAAATCCATACCAGATCTCCTGGGCTGTACAAAACAGGTCGGTGCTTGTCGTTATACCGCTGACGGTCCTTCTCCTGGGCGTCCAGTGTCCGTATGCGAGCCAGCTGTCTTGCTTCTTCGACCCTGGTGATGAGCTGTTTAACATAGTCATCCTGAGTGTCGTCCGGTTGGAACGGGAACAGTGTATCCATTGTCGTCTCAGCTTCACGGCCATGGAGCAGGAAAAACGGAGTGAAGCCTGTGGTGTCTTGTCTTGCGGTATTGTAAGCAAATGTCACGACTGGCAGAATTGTATCCCAATCCTTCTGCTCAATATCGACGTAGATCGACAGCATGTCGGCTAACGTTTTGTTAAAACGTTCCGTAAGACCATTTGTCTGAGGATGGTATGCAGTTGTCATTCTGTGGACAATGTTGCACCGTTACATTACCTCTGATACTAGTTTTGACTGGAATACTTTTCCACGATCAGATATCATGACACGTGGTGCTCCCTGCTTCAAAATAATGTCTTCTACAAGGAATTTTGCGATCTCTGGAGCTTCTGCAGTCGGCACAGGTTTGGTGACAGCGTAGCGTGTGAGGTAGTCAGTGCAGACTATTATCCAACGGTTACCGGTTGTCGACTTCGGGAACCTCCCTAAAAGATCGATCCCAACTCGGTGGAATGGAGCTGCTGCCGGCGGAATCGGTACGAGATGTCCTGGAGGTAATTGCGGCACATGCTTCCGTCGCTGGCACTCTTTACAGTGACTCACATAGTGCTTGACAGATCGGTAGAGACCTTTCCAGTAATAACTGCGTCTGATTCTGTCTAGGGTCTTCACGAATCCCAGATGACCGGATATTGGAGCATCATAGAAATATTTGAGAATAGCTGGCTGGAGATGAGCTGGAACAACAAGTAGCCATTTGGGGCCCAGTGGATCGTAGTTGCTCTTGTACAATGTTCCGTTTATACGTTGGAACTCTCCATTGGTCGGTTCTCCTTTCTCCAAAGCCTCTATCATTTTTAATAGTGTTGGATCTTCCCTCTGTTCAGCTGTAACGTCATATAATTCAGTGAGAGCTGAAATTTCATTCATGCTGTTGTGTTCGACTAATGGATTCCTCGAAAGGCAGTCGGCATCCTTATGTTTGCGCCCGGCCTTGAATACCACTGTGACATCGTACTCTTGGAGTCTTAGTGCCCATCTTGCTAGTCGACCTGATGGATCCTTCAAGCTAGTCAGCCAACACAAAGAATGGTGGTCTGTCACGACGGTGAATGGTTTGCCGAATAAATACGGCCGGAACTTGTTGATAGCCCAGATAATCGCGAGACATTCTTTTTCAGTTGTAGAGTAGTTTATCTCGGACTTTGAGAGTACTCTTGACGCATAGGCTATCACTTTTTCGGCACCTTCCTGAACTTGTACAAGCACTGCACCAATCCCATAGCCACTGGCGTCTGTGTGAAGTTCCGTTTCTGCATTCTCGTCGTACAAGGCTAGCACTGGTGCGGAAGTTAGAGCCTCCTTAAGTGCTCGGAAAGCTCTTTCTTTTGTCTCATCCCAGTAAAATTTGGCGTCTCCCAGCAGAAGTTCTTGTAATGGACGTGCCTTGTTACAAAATCCTTTTATGAAACGTCGGTAGTATGAGCACAGCCCGAGAAAACGTCTCACATCACGAATGTGCTGAGGAGTTGGAAATTCTGTGACTGCCCTTACTTTATCTGGATCAGGACGGACACCATCTCCGTTGACTAGGTGCCCGAGGATTTTTATCTCTTTGGCGACGAAGAGGCACTTCTTTGGATTGAGGCGGAGACCTGCAGCCTGAACACACTCCAACACAGTTGACAGGCGACTCAGATGTTCTTCAAATGTTTTCGAGAAAACGATAATGTCATCTAAATAGCAGAGACACGTCGTCCACTTTAGGTGTTGAAGCAAGTTGTCCATCATGCGTTCGAATGTGGCTGGAGCATTACATAATCAAAATGGCATTACTTTAAATTCATAGAGACCGTCAGGTGTAATAAAAGCCGTCTTCTCCCTGTCAGCTTCGTCAACCTCGATTTGCCAGTAACCTGTCTGCATGTCCATAGTTGAGAAGTATGTAGCTCCTTTCAAGCAGTCTAGGGTGTCATCAATAGGCGGCAATGGGTAGACATCTATCTTTGTGATACTGTTCAGCCGCCGATAGTCGACACAGAATCGCCACGAGCACCACCGGAGACGACCAAGGACTCTCCGAAGGTTGAATAATGTCATCTCGCAACATCTTCTCGACTTCTTCCCGAATTATCCGTCTTTCAGCTGGCGACACTCTAAACGAACGCTGGCTAATTAGCGGATGGTCCCCAGTATTGATACGGTGCTTTATCGTGGGCCGTTTCGTCTGACTTTTCCCCTGCTGAGGTGTTAATGCACCCGAAAATTGGCGTAGTATACCTAACACCCGCTGGCGTTGTTCCTTGGTCAGTCCAGGCCCTATTGGCAGTTCCACGTTTGTTTCCTCCAGAGTGTTGTCTGTACTAATAGCAGGGCATGGGTCTTCATTGATGACGTTGAGCTCACCGTCCTGGATTGGTTCAGCTGTCCCGATACACTTTCCCTTGGGGATAAGTTGTGACTGCTCGTGACAATTAGTGATCCAAATCTCTCCTTGACCACCGGTAATGCTTATGATAGCCGCTGGTATGTAAATTTCTTTTGTGAGGCTGATAAACTTTTTACTATCAACAAGAACTTCACAGTTTAACCAGTCATCTGTGTTTGTGACTGCAACTCTTCTCATTGTCAACGGCGATATCGTCACATTGTCAACGACGAATAAATTCCCAGAAAATTCTGTATTACGTGTATCTGGCGGAACAACTTCTTCAATTTGCAGCTCAGATCTTCCACAGTCAATGATAGCTTGGGATGCCTGAAGGAAGTCCCATCCGAGGATGACATTGTGACTACATTCTGTTAACACGACAAATTCAAACGGCTGCGTCCTGTTGTTGATGGTTATTCTTGCGACACAAGTTCCTGCTGGATGGACGTACTTTCCATTCTCGACCTTCAGCACAGTTGCTCCCGTATCACAGAACATTGTCTTATTTAGTGTGCGGCGGTAATTATCCGATAATACAGAAAAAGAGGCTCCTGAATCAACAAGTGCCCGGACTGGTTGGCCATCGATTATGACGTCGATGAGATTTCCCGACATCTTGGCGACTGTCGTCCATGGAGGATTTTCATCTGCGGCGGCCTCACCTCCGTAGATGGTCGCCTCGCTTAGTTTTCCTGGGCGCGGCGGCTAGGGGAGCGGCTGGTTCCTCTGTACGGCGACGGTGAACGACTGCGGCGCGTCGGGGAGCGACCTCGTCTAGGGTACGGCGATGGGCTTCTTCCCATAGGTCGACTGAACTCATCAGCAGGTGACTGTCTTGGATAGAACTGCTCCGACGGCTGACGTCTTGCGGCAAAATAATCATCGAATACACGCCTCCTCTCTCTGCAGTAGCGTACGACATGTCCAGGGCGTCCACAGTGGAAACACAGTGGTGTGTTGTCTTCTGTCCTCCAAACGTCTGTTCTTCTGCTGGGCGTCATAGATACCGGTGGAGTTGGCTGTGGTCGCGTCGGTCGGTTCATGGGCTGCCGTTTGGCGACTTCAGCGTAAGTCATAGCTGGGCGACGCCATTCTTCACGTCAGGTGCGATTGACGGGCAGACAGGAGCTTATGTTTTAAATACCTCGTCCTCATCGGCGTCGGCTACCTCGTAACTTACAGGGCTCACATCCAAGGCCATTATCTGATGTTCGCTCGGTCTAATAGTCCCGGCTGCCATGCACTGTTGTAATTCTTCTCTCACGATTTGTCGTATGAGAGAAACCAAGTCCTGCTGGTCTTCCACAACGGCCATAGGGACTACATTTGGGAGTCTGTCATACTTCTTGCGTCCAACCCTCCTTTGTTGCATCTCTTCAATACGCTGGCACCACTTGATGAACTCTTCTGTCGTAGCGACGTCTTTTATCAGAAGAGCTTGGTACATATCTTCTGCAATTCCCTTCATCAGGTGCGTGATTTTGTCCGCTTCAGTCATGTTCGGATTGACTACGTTACATAGGGCCAAAACACTCTGTATGTACGATTGTGTCGGCTCACCATGTCGTTGGGCCCGGTTCTTCAGGTGTTCTTCCGCCGAGCGGATTTGTCGCTGGCGGTCTCCAAACGTCTTCTTAAGTTCCTCCTGGAACGTCTCCCAGTCATTCAACTTGTCTTCGTTGTTTTCGAACCATTGCTGGGCTGTTCCATCCAGGTAGAAATAAACGTATGATCCCACCTGTTGTACTTGGTGACTCGGTCGAACCCTTTTAGCCATTTGTTTGGGTCCTGTCCCGCGTCTCCAGAGAACACCGACGGGTGCCTGATCGGAGCCACGGTGATGCAGCTGTTGCACAGTGTACCCGGCGCCTCCACCAAACAATGTCGCGTTGCAATTGAAGCAGGCTTGACTTCGAAGGCAACTAAACACAGCACTTACACTGAAAGCACGTTTACTACGAACTCAACATACACGCAGCACTGACAGCCTCTTAGGCAGAGTGCTCTGCTATTTATACACAGACAGAATTTACCAGAAATTAGAAGAACAGTTAACATAAGGAACAAGTAGAATTTACAAGTGAACCTAAGAAAGATGTAGAACCTTCTGGAATTGTCAATTACAAAAAAATAAATTTTTGCCGGTGGGCGGGATTGAACCGGCGACCTTCGGCTGCGCAGTCCGTGACGCTATCCCCTGCGCCACGCCGGCAGTTGGTGTTCGTGGTCTCTCGCGGCAATATCTTTATACAGTTTTAATGCAAGTTGTCCTTTGCGTTGTTTATAAAGCTAAGTAAAGTTAACTTTTCGTGCCTTTATCTCTGCAAAGTCTTCAATTGAAGTTGGTTAATACACATCTAACGAGTAAAAGTCTTATCGCTTTGATACTTGTATCAAGCATCAGTGTTGGTAAGGGGTAAAGCAGTCAACAATCCGAATATTGGTTTGAACACCACAGCGCTTTACTAGGCATGGTCGTGTTTGGAGGTGGTATGCGTATTGCCTTCCTCCGACCTTCGAACTGACTTACCCAGCCAGTTATAGGGGGACCTACAGTTTAACGTGGTGCTACTCGGTATTTTTCACATGAGCAATACTGCCAGAGGTGAAAGAAGTGGAAAGTGACAGATAAAAATCCTGGGACATGGCGGGGATCGAACCCGCGACCTTTGGATTTATAGTCGGTCACTCTACCACTGTGCAACCGAGGCGCACTCAGTGTTGGTATACAATGTAATTATTTCTACTTATATCAATGGGGAAAGAATTTTCTTTGAGTCTGAAGATCGCCGCCTATCTGAGAGGCCGCAACCCCAGCCTGCTAAGACGCTATGTGTGTAAACAAACACTTCTTCTCTATTAAACGTAATACAACGAAAATACGATACGTAATGTAGGCCTACTTATCTGTACTGTCTTGCATCTTCTGGAATATTTGTTGATTTCTGAATGGTTTCCTCATTCTCTGGTTCTACGTTTTCATTTCCATTATTGTCTGTTCCAGGAGTACGAAAGAATTTCTTTAATGCTCCTGCTGCCTGTTTCTCATTTTCAGCCGCTTATTGTGCTCTTCTTTTTCTGTATACATTTTCAGAAGGCTTACTTTTTCCGACATGTTGATGAAGAATATATTAACGCAACGATTCTTCTACTAAGAGTAGAAATTCAGGAGGCAAAAGAAGAACACACTATCATAACACACAATGATCAGAACGGATAGAAATTCGAATTGGTGAAAGGAACGAGGAACTGGTAGAATGAATCAGGGTTAAATGATAAATGCAAGCTGAATTAAACAGTATTCATTAGCAAAAAGACAAATACCAACTACAATAGTTCAAATACAGGCTACCATACATAACAATAGGAAAGTATACATTTCTTTATTTGAGACAGATTAATTTTCATACAAAAATTTCAATCTGCAGACTTGGCTGCTACTCTTCAAAACTGAATTTTTACTCTTCGAGTCTAACACACAGACAGACTAACCCGACAGTTTCACCACTACAACTCTACCATAATCAGACATCGACTCTCCTACATGAAGGTCACACACCCACTCCTTAAACGCAACAACTGCGAGTTCAAGACCCTCCAAAGATAAAACAAAGTCTTTGGTTTACAGCAAAGATATGAAAATAAGTACAGTATGTTATATCGATTAATGAAATGATACAAAATATTACATTAATTTGTTTTCTACAGAATTATAGTTTAGGTTTTTGTAACAAAACATGCTCTAGGCTGTATGACAGGCAAAAATTAAATGAAAATTATATTGCGTACTCCTTTCAAGTTTAATTTGTCACATGACGGGCACGGACGCCGGACGACGCGGCGGTATTGTATCTCAACAGTGGAAGACTGTTTGTTGTATGAAATGGACGCGGACCGTTTAATAGAAAAGTTTCCGGTACTTTACGACCAGACAGACGTGAAGTACCGCAATATCGATTACAAGGAAGACAATTTCAGCAGATTTTTCAAGCCAAAGGAGGGTAAGATAAAAATTATTCAAGTTTCTATACCAGAAAAATATATATTTATTAATATAAAAATTATACAAGTCTGAATATAAGAAAAATATTTATTTAGTAATGTAAAAATTCTATAAGTTTTAATACCAGACAAATATTAATTTACTTTTTGTTTCTCAGACAAATATATTTTTGCTTTATGTCACTGGTATATCATATAGGCGACATATTCCTTCCATCCCATTCTAAACTCTCTTGTGGAGAATTGAAGAATTTTTTTAGTTGGTCTCGTACATGCGGTCGTCTCGAAGGGAATGGGTTGTTCTCTGTCGCCTACGAATCGGCCACACATGGCTGACGCATGGCCACCTTCTTCGGCGGGAGGACGCACCACAGTGTGACTGTGGCGCCCCCTTGACAGTGGTCCACATTCTGGTGGACTGCCCACTTTTAGTTGCCTTGCGAAAAATCTTTTAATCTACCAGATGCGCTTTCTTTTATGTTAGGAGACGATGCTGCTATGGTCGAACGTGATTTAGATTTTATTCGCGCTGCTGGTTTTTATCATGTGATTTAATAGTGGGTCTCTATACCTGATATTTCAGGCACCCGCCATTTAACCGGTTTTAATCTGTTTTTACTTTCATGCTGTCAGTCCCATCTATGAATGGCATTTTAGTGTGTGCAGAATGGCTGGCTCATCCTATATTATCTTTGTGATCAGCCAGCTACAATCTTCTGCTGTGATCTTTTAGTGTTATTGTCTCTTTGGTCCACTGCTTTACTGATTTTTTTTTCCTTTAAATGTTGTTGTCGTAGCACGCATTCTCTCCTTGAACGTCTCATGCATTAGACGTGGCATACTTCTTACGAGCTCACTAACAGATGCTCTCTCTTGGCTAGGAACAGGGGACTGATAACCTAGCCGTTTAGCCCCCTTGAAAAAAACCAACAACAACAATTTTGGTCTCGTACATAAAATGCAGCATCTGATGAACTCCCACGAACTCGTTGTAGCTTTCGAAGATTTGATGCTCTTTCTGACCCTCCAGCAGTTTCCTTTTGATCCAATCTCTGTTCGGGCACTGTGTAACTTTCCATTTTTCGAATAAAGTTGTACAGTACACACGCTGCTGTCACAATCATTGTAAGGTTTTGAGCATCTCCCTGAAGGATTCTTCTAAACATTCGCAATTCTGAGGAAATGCAAACTGTAAACCATCAGCTGTTTATGATTTTCCACACTTCTACCGGTTTCGGTTATAAACCATCTTCACGGAAGAGAACTAGACAGACTGATTAAACAGGCGCATTGTATGCCTCCTTATGCATACTGGCATGAATGTCACACAATAAAAATAAGACGTCACTAGGCATCAAGTGTTGGTTAAAAACATAAAAGCAATGCCAGGCTTTGTGATGGTGAACCAAGGTCTATTACAAGAGGTTCTCTTGTAATGTGACAATGGTTAACCAAGGTCTATTACAAGAGGTTCTCTTGTAATATGACAAGAGGTTCTCTTGCAATGTGACAAGAGGTTCTCTTGTAATAGACCTTGGTTCACCATCACAAAGCCTGGCATTGCTTTTATGTTTTTAACCAACAGTTGATGCCTAGTGACGTCTAATTTTTATTGTGTGACATGCATGCCAGTATGCATAAGGAGGCATATAATGCATCTGTTTAATCAGTCTGTCTAGTTCTCTTCCGAGAACATGGTTTATAACCGAAGTGTGGAAAAATAATAAACAGCTGATGGTTTACAGTACGCATTTCCTCAAATATCTTATGGCTGTTGAACCTCATCTCAATAAAAATTATTCGCAATTCTGTTGCAAAATACCGAATGTGTTTTCGGCTGTCCTTCTTGACCGACTCAAATGAAAATTCTAATTCACTATTATTAAAATTAGCGAACATCTTTACAACTTTCAAAAACAGGAACACAGATCAGCGCGTCCGAGTCACTGCAATGAATTGAGACACGGACGAGGAACGGGCGGAGCACGCACGTGGCCCGGTTGTGTGTGGTCGCTAGAGTAGGGTTACCATACCTCCTCTTTTTCCCGGACACGTCCTCTTTTTGAGGCAAGAAAATGTGTCCGGCCGGAATTTATAAAATTCTACAAAATGTCCTCCTTTCTGGGTTCCGAGAAAGAAAATTTATTTTTGTGTCATTGACGACAACATGTTCATTCGTACAGCAGTAACTGTTCGCAATTATTACGCGCATACACAGAGTGAAATTGCCGTTCACAAATTTCGCACTCCGCATGGGTCTGACAGTTGCAAACGATTCGCAACTTCTCTGCGAAGGAACGCGGTTGTCTCTCCTGTATTCAACCAGTGCATTCCGTCTTCTGCATTGCGTTTTATGGCGTTGCTTTTGATATACTTTGTGTTTTAGGTTAAAGCTGTATTGTGTGTTCGGGATCGTAGGTACAGGGCCTTTTGCTTCAGAATAAATTACGAACTTAAATATAACATACTGGCGAAGAGAAAGTGTTAAATATGTGGTCCTGGAGAAATACAAATCATTCAACGAATGTAAGAATTAATGATACATTGTGCTCCGATCAGCTTTGTAATTTTATAAAATTTTTGAAATATTATCAAAGGAAACAGAACACACCAGCAGCTGATGTGTGGTCTGCATATTTAAATTAGTCATCTAGTGTTGTTAGTTATTCTAAACTGTTGAAAATGATAACGTCTTTTTTTTCTATAACTAGTCATAATGCCGACACAGAACGTGTGTTTTCTCTTGTGAACACACAGAGGGCAAAAGAGGAATATATTTAAAATATACTGTATGTGTACAGTATAATTTCAAACATTAGAAATGCCTGAGTTTTTCTCAGTTATAGTTAATAAAAACAAAAAGGTCTTGAGAGAGATTTCGTCACCCACCAAATATATTTGGTTCAAAAGTGAATAAGACAAGAAGGAGACAATTGAGAGTACTGATGAGGAATCTGTCAAGGTTCATAATATTTCGTTTTCCAACAATCACACAGGGTTACTGTTTTAGTTTGTCGTAGTTTTACGTGATTCATTAATGAAGTTGCAAATTACATTATGTTAAAGATAAAGTGTCCTCTTTTTTATATGAACTGTCCTCTTTTTTGGTGATGAACATATGGTAACCCTACGCTAGAGGAACGGACCGGAGCACGGACGTCACCTGTCCGACACTCCGTCCCGACACGGCCCGGGTATGTGTGTCCCGACCTTAACGTGACTATCTGTACACTGGTTGTGCTAAGAAACGGTTTTGATCATAAGATCCATAGACACAACTTCAAGGGATGAGAATTTCTGGTCACACTCGCCACGGAACAGTTACAAATCTCAATGTGCTGAACTAAGTTCTTCCACGGTGACATCGATGATCGTAAAGCCCATTGTGGAAAATACTGGCCGGCCATGGTGGCCGAGGGGATTGAGGCGCTCCAGTCACGGTCTGCACGGCCACTACGGTCGGGGGTTCGAATCCCCCCTCGGGCATAGATATTTGTGCCGTCCTTAGGATAAGCTAGAGGATAAGTAGTTTGTAAGTTTAGGAACTGATGACCCCGTAGTTAAGTCCAATAAACTCTACAAACATTAGAACAATTCCTGGCCAACTATTCCAAACTTTTACTTCACTCAAACCTTTCTCTCGCTCCAACGTCGAATGTGCAAAATTTTATCGCAATCAGATGAATGGTATTCATATTTCATGGAAAAATCCTTTTATATATTTTTCTAAATTTTCCAATTTTCTGGGAAACTTTTCCAAGAACGTTACTCTTGCTTTGAACGTCAAATATGCACAATTTTATCGAAAAAAGCTCTTTCAGTTTCTCGTCAATTTTCAAATTTTCCGGGTAACTTTCCCAAATTTTTAGTTCATAAGAACGTTCATCTTTCGTTGAACGTCAAATGATCAAAATTTTATCGCAATGGGATGAACGGTCCTCAACTTATACGTTTGAAAACACATTGAAAAAGGAACTTGGTTGGGATTTTGCGACTTTCCTTTTTAACTGTCCCATTTTTTTTATTTATTTATTTTTTTTTTTTTTTTTTACTGGATACTTTTCTTAGACAATACTGAACAAAACAAAAAAAAAAAGAATTACCCCTCTCCGTCAAGCGAATAGACAGTTACACTGCTGAATTCAATCAAAAACACATTGACTAATGAACTTACAGTTTTTCTCAAATTTTCCAATTTTCTGGTAGATTTTCCCAAAAAAAAGAAGAAAAAAAAAAGGAAAATATTTCGTATAACCTTGTCCTGTCAAGCTGTACTCAAGTGATGCTCTTACAACCATGTGACTATTGACTTTTATTCATAGGAAAAATCGCTTTCGGTTTTTCCTAAATTTTCCTACTAACCGGGCGACTTATCCAGATTTTTATTTGATGAGAAACTTTCTCTTGCTTTCAACATGAAATGTACTTAATTTTATCGCAATTGGACGAACGGTATTGATAGCTCACTGGAAAAAAATGTTTCTGTTTTTCCCGATTTTCCTCTTTTCTGGACAATTTTTCCATATTTCATCACTATTTCAAAACTAAAACTAGCCAAATAGATTCAGCCGTTGTCGAGTTTTAGCGAGACTAACGAACAGCAATTCATTTATATATATATATATATATATATATATATATATATATATATAGAAGATATCGCCGCGAGACCATCAACCATAAATCGATATTTCTGTTTTAGAAGACAGAAGTGGCCTAAATGTTCAGCTCTACCTGCACACACACACACACACACACACACATACACACACACACACACACACACACACACACACACACACACACACACACCCATTCATCCCGCCCTCCACTACCTTCAAATGTTGATGATTGTCACCAGTTTTCTCGTTACGTTTTGACACAGTGGCTCTCCTTCACCAAACGAGATGTTTCAGTGTTGACACACTGGACTCGCATCCAGGAGGGCGACGGTTCCGATCCACCTCTTGCCGTACAGACTCAGGTGTTATGTGATCTGTGATTTTTTGGAAGGTTTCTCTGAATGAACAAGGCCGATTCCCTACCCCACCTAAACAAAACAATTCACGCTAGAGCTCCTCGTCTAATGGCCACGCTGTCGAAGAGACGTTAAACCCTGATCTTCCTTTCTTCTTCATTTTGGATTTGAGTTTCTTGCTTCCTCAGTGTAATAAGTAGAGCATAAACTCCGTTTATATATCTTCTTTGGGTTACCCACCCCGTTTTTATGTTTCACCTGATACAGCACACGAAGATAATGTAGAAGAAAAAATATGAAACAGGTGGAGATGTATTAAAGGAAATTTTGACGAAATATGCACTGTGAGCATATTACAGAAGAGGACCTTTCTCTAAGCGACTATATCTACATCTACATGGGATACTCTGCAAATCACTTTTAAGTGCCTAGCAGAGGGTTCATCGAACCACAGTTATACTACTTATCTCCCATTCCATTCTCGAATAGCGCGAGGAAAGGAAGAACACCTGAATCTCTCCGTAAGAGCTCTGATTTCTCGTATTTTATTCTGATGGTCATTTCTACCTATTTAAGTGGGAGTTAACAATATATTTTCGCATTTGAAGGAGAATGTTGGCGATTGGAGTTTTGTAAGTAGCCCACGCCGCAGCGATAAACGTCGTTGTTGTAATGATTCCCATCCAGATCCTGTAACATTTCCGTAACGCTGTCTCCCCTGTATCGTGACAATACGAAACGAGCTGCCCTTCTTTGAACTCTTTCGATGTCCTCCGTCAAACCCACCTGATAAGGATCCACACTGAGCAGCAATACTCCAAAACTGGTCGGGCAAGCGTAGTGTATGCAGTTTCTTTAGTACTTCTGTTGTATCTTTTAAGGGTTCAGCCAATAAAACGCAGTCTCTGGTTCGCCTTTCCCACGACATTATGTACGTGTTATTTCCAGTTTAAGTCTGAAGTAATAGTAATTCCTAGGTATTATGTGGAGTTTACGGCCTTCACTTTTGATTGATTTATCTTGTAAATAAAGTTTAACTGATTTCTTTTCGTACTCATGTGGTCGACTTCACACTTCTTATTTATTAGAGTTAATTGCCAATTTTTACACTATAGTGATATCTTAATCAGATCGTTCTGCAGTTGGTTTTGATCTTCGGATAATTTTACTGGACGGTAAATGACGGAGTCATCTGCAAACAATCTAAGAGAGCTACTTAGATTTTTCCCCTAAATCGTTTATGTAAATAAAAAGCAGCATAGTACCAATAACACTAGATCAAGTCACTCGTTACGCCAGTGAAATGAAGGACTGAAACAGTAAATACAGTATTTTGCGTTTGCCGTTTAGCATATTGTTCAAACGTTTGTACTTTGATCAGACGTCCCTACACTTACAAACTACTTAAACTAAATTAAATAAACCTAAGGACAACACACACATCCATGCCCGAGGGATGATTCGACCCTCCCATGCGGGAGGCCGCGGCATCCGTAACGTGGAGCTCCAGACCGCTCGGCTACTAACACGCGGCGTTTAGCATATTACGTGCCTTCATTTGTCGGAGGTCTAACGATTATGCGATGGAGGGTAATTCCATATTTTGAATGGTATCGTTCCAAGAAATAGTATCGACATCTCCTTTGAAACCATGATATTGGTCAATAAATGAATAAGCAGGCTACGTAGCGATTGGGAGTTTGACACCGGAGGAGGTGTGGCCACCACTTCCCCCTCTTTCCACTGTTGTCTGTTCATTACGTTAGCTATATGCTCCTGAATGGAGGACGGACGGAAGAAAAATTATGGCATAGGGTCCCATCCACAGTGTGGTCATTATAGACGAAGCTCACGCTCGGAGTGTTGTGGTAAACATAGAGAAGGAAATCTGCTGTGCCCCTTCAAAGGAACCATGCCCGGTATTTGCCTGGAAGGCTATAGTTAAATAACAGAAAACTTAAATTCCAGATATTAGCCACTATTTTCTGGGGAAACAGACCTGCAGTAACCCGATTTTTTGCGAATTCGGTATATTTAAACATTTGAACCGTTTCAGGGCATTGGACTATATTCAATGGCAAAGCTGAAAATTTGTGCTGGTTCCAGATTCGAACCAGGATTTCCTGCTTCGGGACAGCAATCGCGTTTACCAATTAGGCTCTCCAGACACGCTTGCCTTCCACCCCAAACTCTCAACTTATAGCACACTACCATGGCAGTGCCCCTGCCCCATTTTCTTCTGAATATATCCGAAAGAGAACAGACACCTTATAAATAATTGTAAATATACCCTCTGTTTTTGTCACTGGCGTGGTGTGTTCCAGAGTCGCCCAGCCGCTGCTGCTGGGGTTCACCATCCAGTACTTCAGCTCCACCAGCACCATCACGCAGGAGCAGGCCTACATCTACGCCAGTCTGTTGGTAATCATCAACTTTCTGAAGCTCTTCTGTCACCACCACTACACCATGCTGACTACGTACGTCGGCATGAGGGTCAGGGTGGCCTGTTGCGCTCTTCTCTACAGAAAGGTAGGTTCTAGAGAACAGCCAAGTGCAGTTTAATAACACGAAAATATCGGGATAATAGGCTGTTTTTGTATCAGTTACATTGAACTTACATTACCTGCCATTTCCGTTCTCAGGACTATAGTCGGCATCACGTAGGAAGGTGGCCCATTTTCGAGCCCTTCTGCGCTTCCCCCTTCATTACCACACTGGCAGCCAATAATATTCATTCTCCAGGCGCGTGGATGGCCGCGAGTTACGCAATGTTCTGCCACAGGCTCGACTGTTGGCGCTCGGCCGTAGCTCCTCCCCTACACGATTCCCCTATCGCTCCGCCTCTATGTTCGCAATCTCCTTCCTACATGACGTCAACTATAGCTACTGATAGAAACATATTTTCTGTTCTAAAATGCGCGCGTATTGATTACGTGTGGTGTCGCACAAGTCTAAAGTGCGCTCCACGTACTTTCGCCGCGCGCCGCCATGCACGCACGGCGCGGCGTTCTTACGACGTCAGCCACGAGCGCCCTCTGTTGCAATTCCGCTCGTGGCCACCACTGGACTGCAACGGCCCCTTGGGAATCAGATAGGCACAGTTAAGACTTGACTATCGGATAAGCACTAGGAATCATCAGTAGGCAGGCCTCTTTCTAAACTAAGTATCAACCTTCTACTAGTCTGTTGCTCTCCAAGTATTGTACCATCTCTAAGAAATATATATCTTGTTCTAAGTTAGCCTAGTGTTTCTAGTTTCTGTTGTCCCACTGGCTGGTCACCTCCGTACCTGCACACGCGTGCATCCTATTTCCCTGTGTCGGTCTCTCTCTACTCGGCCACCGACACCAAGGACAACCGGCGGAAACGAGACACAAAATTACGGATGCATGACTGAGATGGTAGCACATAGAACAGAGGAGACAGTTACGATTGTTGTTGATACTTAAAATAGCGACGTTCTCGGTACGGGAATAACGTGTAATTTTTCATTGTCTCCATTTGCGTGGTGTGAAACCGATTGAAATTCATCCCCTGTCGAGCGAGACTTGTGGTGATGATATCACGGATGTGTTCAATGTGCATTCATGGGTGCGACAATTCACAGTAGGCAGAACATCGTGTGACATCACACCAAAACAACCTCGGCTCTACATCAGCCGGTCTAACGACATGGTCAAGAGAGAAGTATGGAGGATCGCCGAATGACTGCGACCACATCGTCTCCGATGTAGGATTTTCTGTTGGAACTGTGCACGCAACCCTGCATGATGAGCATGTGAGACTGCGAGAAGTTACCTCCAGGTGGGTGTCGCGAAGGCTGATTTGTATGCAAGTTGTCACTTGTCAGTAGGACCGGCGCAAGCTCAAGTGCCGCTCCGTGCGAGCTGCTAAATTGCCGCCCCAGCACGTGGGTTTTTTTTTTTTTTTCCAAACCGTTGTGAAATTTTATTTAAACCAATCTGTAGGAAAAGTCAGAAATCAATCGCAATTATTGCAATTAAAGTTTTTACTTTTCAGATATACCTAGGTTTCGGCCACTGAGTGGCCACTTCCAAAGCTTTTAATATGTTCTTACATCTAAACCATCATGTTGACAGTTACGTTCAGCACGAAGTTATAGATGTAAACATAAGTCAAAGCATAAGACATTGAGAAATAGCCACTCTGTGCCAGAAATCTATGAAGATATGAAAAATAAAAACAGTTGAAACGGCCAAAGAGTGTGGCGGAAGACAATGGAGAGAGGAAGAATAAGGGCCGGCCGCGGTGGCCGAGAGGACTGAGGCGCTCCAGTCACGGTCTGCACGGCCACTACGGTCGGGGGTTCGAATCCCCCCTCGGGCATGGATATTTGTGCCGTCCTAGTTCATAAGTAGTTTGTAAGTTTAGGGACTGATGCGCCCCTAGTTCAAATTCAAATGTTTGTAAATCTATCGGACCAAACTGCGTGGCCATGTCCGTAGCTTACAAACTACTTAAACCTAGGTAAACTAACCTAAGGACACACACACACCCATGCCCCAGGGAGGACTCGAACCTCCACGGCGAGCAACCGCGCGCTCCGCAGCGTTGCGCCTTAGACCGCTCGGCTACTCCACCGCGGCCACCCCGTAGACTCTACAAACATTTGAACATTTATTTTTTAGCTTCCCTTCCGGCGTAAACACGACGGCGCTGCCGCAGTGGCGAGGCAACAGGAGCGGCCGGCCTGGAGTCATGACGCCATGCCACAGTTCCCGAAGCCGCTCCCTCCGAGCTTTGGTTTCGAATCCCCTCTTGGGAATCAATGTTGAGTTTGTACTACAGAAAAAAGGGGGGCGGCAGATTTGCCGCCCCTGGAAAGTGCCGCCCCGTGCGGCCGCACGTATCGCACGTGCCTTGCGCCGGCCCTGCTTTTCAGGCAATGCTGATACGTGATGACGGCATGATACTTTCACTTTATCGATTGTGCCACTGGATGGGATACGGATGCTTTTTTTTTTTCAATCCCGAAACGAAGCGTCAGTAAGCAGAGATTTTGCAATGGTCGAAGAAAACTTGCAAAAATGCATTCGCGACGTTCATGGAATCATGGCGTACTCGTTTATAGCTGCAGGGAGATTACGTCGAGAAGTGACAGAGGTTTCACAATTTGCTTATCATTAGTTTCTCAGAAAAAAAAAAATCAGACGCGTTATAACTGGAATGTACCTTCTAAAATAAATCATTTGCAGACCCCCTGCTAAAAGAAGGCCACAGTTATAATATAACACATGAATTCCTACATCATGTACAAGGAAGGAAAATTAACTTCTTTCAAATAACGGAATAATTGTGCACTTCCCCAAACCTGGTACTGAATGATCAGAAACAATTTCCATGCTCACCACTTCTGTCTGCAGAACCTAATCATAACCCTATGCAGACAGTTGACCTTTACCATCTCCTATCCATTTTTCCACTGTTTCATAGCCATGTCATAAAAAATTCAAAATGTTTGTAAATCTATCGGACTCGATTGCTTGGTCATTAGTACATAGCTCAAAGAATACTTAAGGTAAACTAAGGACAACACAAACACCCACATCCGAGGGAGGACTCGAACCCCCGACGGCGAAAGACCGCGCACACCGCAGAACGGCGCCCCAGTGCGCACGGCAAATCCGTCGCGGTACCATGTTATAAAAGCCTTGTGTATTCACAACTATTTGGCTGCTTACCTGATATAAATTGTAATGCCTTATTTTACTAGTAACCATAGTTTAATTTTACCAGTTGAAGTTGTAACATATATTTATAGATGTTTCAATCATCTTTGTCACACACAACCATGTCTTAGACATTGGTCCTGTTAAAGATAATTTTATCTAGTTAAATTTAACCACTTACAATTTTAACATATATTCACAACGCTTCCATGTTTCCAGACATTGGACCTGTTTAAGATAATTTTTTGGTCAATTTTTACAGCTAATTTGTATTATATCAATTTATATTTCTCAGGATAATGTGATAATTTATTATGTTATCTCATATTTTATCAGTCAGGAACTAACCACCCCCCCCCCCTTGAATTGTAATAATTCTCTCATGTTTGTTATAAACCAAAGCACCAGTATCCCTTGATAGTTATAAAATTAAAATGTTCAAATGTTTGTAAAGCTTATGGGACTTAATTGCGGGGTCATCAGTCCCTAAACTTACAAATTTCTTATGAAGTACCTTATTCTAAAGACAGCACAAACATCCATGCCCGAGGGGGGATTCGAAACACGACGGGGAACGGCCTCGCGCTTCGGGGCATAGCGCCTCAATGCGCTCAGCCGCTCCGCTACGGCTGATAGTTATATATGTATCAACTTAACATCTTTGAAATTTAAACTTGTAATATTTCCGTGATGATGGCTTAACAGCCGAAAACCTGTTCGGAAACCAATAAATTTGCAGAACAGTTATCTTGTGTGTTTCATTCATGGTGTATAAAATATTGTCAAGAAACGACGGAACAGTCAGTGAATGCAACTCACTCGTGTCAAATGTCATGTCAGGGTTTCACATTATCTGGGAATTGCTAACCAAAATCATTTCTTTCGCTGGCAGATCTGAAAGCGATGCCCTGCAAAGGGATACAAAGAGTGAACATGTACACTGTAAATCAGAGCTGTCAAACATGATTCGATGTTTTAGACATACGTGATATCTCAGCGTGTCCTGTTTTATAATTTCTCTTGTTTGTTCACTGCATTATTGTATGTTTATTAAGCTTGAGGGACTTAAATGCGGGGTCATCAGTCCCTAAATTTACAATCTACATGTGAACTAGCTTATACTGAAGACAACACAAACATCCATGCCAGAGGGGGGATTCGAACCCCCGACCGTAGCGGCCGTGCAGACCGTGACTGGCGTGCCGCAGACTGCTCGGCCACTGCGACCGGCGCTGCATTATTAGTGCTAATATATAATACCCCTCTACCTGACGGTTCAGTTTTCAGATTTGCCTAGGAAAAATAGTGCAGTTGTCCTTGACGCTCGCGGTCAGCGTGGTTAAGCCGCGGTGGAGTAGCCGAGCGGTCTAAAGCGCTTCTGAAGGCATTTTTGTGAAGTGTTGCCTTGTATGGGAGTGAAACATGGTCGATAAACAGTGCGGACAGGAAGAGGATAGAGGCTTTTGAAATTTGGTGCTACAGAACCATGCTGAAGATTAGGTGGGTGGATCGAGTAACTAATGAGGAGGCACTGAACAGAATTGGGGAGAAAAAGAATTTCTGGCATATGTGGGATCGATTGGTAGGACACATTCTTAGACATCAAGGAATTGTAAATTTAGTGTTGGAGGGAAGTGTGTGGGGTAAAAACCGCAGAGGAAGACCAAGAGATGGATACAGTAATCAGATTCAGACAGGTGTAGGTTGCCGTTCTTATCTGGAGTTGAAGAGGCTTGCTCAGGATAGGATATTGTGGAGAGCTGCATCAAACCAGTCTCCGGACTGAAGATAGTTCGCGATCGGGAGCACTCACTTTAATTGGCGGCTCTGCCGCGAAGTAGTTCGTTCTTTTAGTTCGTCGGCTCCCGGTGACAGCTGAGCGGCGTGGTTTGCGCATGCTGGTGGAGGGAGAAGTTCCCCCACCTAGCTGCTTCATGCGCTTGCTGCTTCAGCCACTAACGATATCACGCAAACCAAAAGAAACAGTTTATGGATAATTTCTCTCCTTTAAGTTTAGAGACATCTCTATATCTTCGCATAAGGAATTTATTAGTCAGTTATTGCGGAGTGCAGAATACATCAGAACAGAAATTTTGTATCACTGAATTATGTAATCTAGCAGGCAGATGCTCACCTCGAAATGGCTCTCATCAACAGAAGGCAAACACGTGATTTTTAATTCTGCTGCGCGCCCTTTCACTATTGCCCGTCGGTCTTCAGAAAAGTATTCAACGTATTAAGAAGCGAGTACGTTTGGCATAATAGTTCGCGACCGGTAACGCATGTTTTAGTCCTCGACCGATCGCGCATATTTTAGTTCGCGACCGATCGCGCATATTTTAGTTCGCGACCGGTAGCTCTCCTTTTAGTTCGCAGCTCGGCCGCGAAGTAGATCGCTCTTTTTAGTTCGTCCGCTCTTTTTGGCTTTTGCTACCGCTACTAAAAGAGCTCTTTCGTTTGTTATGACAGCCTCAGTTGCATAGAAAGTTAAGCCAGTCCGGCCAACCTCACACTTATTACAGAAACTGATTTAGTGTTAATAGAAATTGAATAATTTTTTTATCTTTACGCTAGCGACATTGATGCCAATGGGTTTCGACCTTTACATTCTGACGACAGGCAGTAAACTATAGTTTTGTAGCTAATTAATTATATACGGGTTCGTTACTTTGCACTGTTAGTGTCGGTTATACGACGTTATCCTCAACGTTCTACCCGCGTGCCGTCAACATTATCATGCAGGCGAGAGAAAATGGTTGATGCATAATTTCTCGCATATAAATGCAAACAATGTTAAGTTTTGAGTTCTCTTTACTTATTTACACTATGGACTGAGGGCTATATTTATACACTGCTGAATATCTTAGAAAAGAAAATTTGTGGTAGTGAACTATGAAACTACAGCTGAGCTGCATCTCAGCTCGAAATGACGGTGACTGGCAGAAGGGAATCGCGCGATTCAGCGCGCTCTCGCGCCCTCTCGCTGTTCCCCGTCAGTCTTCGGAAAAGGAGCGGACGAACTAAGAGGCGAGGGATCTGCGAACTAGTTCGCGTAGTTCGCCTGTGGGAGCGCTATTCCGAACTAGTTCGTTCGCGAACTATACAAGACGTATACAACGTATACAACGCAATAAGGCGTTCCACAGGGGAGCGTTATAGGTCCATTACTCTTCCTCGTGTTTATAAACAATTTAGGAGACAATCTGAATAGCTCCCTTAGACTGTTCGCGGATGATGCTGTCGTTTATCGGTTAGTGAAGTCAATTGAGGATCAAAAGCAACTGCAAAGCGATTTAGACAAAATTTCTGCATGGTGCGAAAATTGGCAATTGATACTAAATAAAGAAAAGTGTGAAGTAATACACATGACCACTAAAAGAAATCCGCTGAACTTTAATTACGCGATAAATCAGTCAAACCTTAAGGTCGTACATTCTACCAAATACCTAGGAGTTACAATTACGAACAACTTTGACTGGAGAGAACACATAGAAAATATTGTGGGGAAGGCGAACCAACGGTTATGTTTCATCGGCAGAACGCTTCGAAGATGTACCAGATCCACCAAAGAGACTGCCTACACCAGTACTCCTCTCCTGGAGTACTGTTGCCCCTTGTGGGACCCTCACCAGGTGGGACTGACGGAAGACATTGAGGAGGTTCAGAGAAGGGCAGTTTGTTTTGTTTTATCACGTTACGAGGGGGAAAGCGTCACGGAAATGTTGCAAGAATTGGGGTGGAAATCATTAAAAGAAAGACGTTATTCATTGCGGCGTGATCTGTTTGCGAAATTTCAATCACCGACTTTTAGTTCTGAATGTGAAAATATTTTGCTAGCACCCACCTACTTAGGGAGACATGACCATCCCAATGAAATAAGAGAAATCAGATCGAAAACCGAACGATTTAGGTGTTCTTTCTTCCCGCGCGCTATTAGAGAATGGAACGGTAGAGAAAAGTTATGAAAGTGGTTAATGAACCCTGTGCCAGGCACTTATATGCGATTTGCAGAGGATCTATGTAGATGTAGATGTAGAAGACAACTGTAGCAAACGCAGGGTGCTACACTGGGCTGTAACTGTGGCTCCGTGAAGTTTCCACGCGCGACTGTCGCTGTCGAATGGGCGCGGCAATACTCTTCCTAGATCCCTGCCACACTGGGCTGGTTTTATTGGCAGTCGCGCAGCAGTCACGCGCTACTGTACTCAATTCTGTTGCGTCTGTTTGTGGCAAATGTCTTTCCAGTGTATCACTTCGACAGTGAAAGGATAATAATTGCGGTGAGGAACTACCTCTGCTTCTACAACCTAAACTCACAATATTATAAAGATCGTCTGTTGAAGACCGAAGCGTGGAAGGTGTGTAAAGGTGTTGTGGATGAGGAGTGGAACTCGTTATAACTGGATGCAAACAGATATCAAAGAATTTCTACGGATAACTGCTAAGTTTCTTGTGTAGCAACACAAACGTCACTTAACTTGGACGATTCATAATAACTGAATGAACCCACTATTTTCGTTGGCAGTTACACCTTATGCGACGACGAACTACGTGTGATGTTACTCCAGCTAGAGACAACTCATCATGCGTGTGCTCTCTCGTGACTAGTTGCAACACAACTGCAGAAGCCACCGACTTTTGTCGCTACTGCGGCACCCAGTTAAGCACGGCACGACTTCATCCACCGCGATTATAATATGAAGACTACACGGAAAGAAAGGGTTAATCCAAATTTCACGAAAATGAGTTACTGGTATTCTTATGAAGTTCATCAGATGTACTTTCAGTTGGGTGAACTTAAATGAATGTAATGGGTTTAGTCACAGAGTTATAGCGATATCAAAATATGCTATACACTGAGAAAACGGGTCAAGTCCATCCGAAAAACGGAAAGAAAGGGTGAAGTCCAGCCGGTGTCGATTTCTCAGCAGTCAGCTGTATTTTTTTTCTGCTGTTACAGAAGTATCATTGTTGATATCGTTAAATGCAATGTCATTGTTGATTTTCATATGTATTGTCGAAGCAGACACGGAGCAGATTTCAGATTAGCTTCTTTGTTTTATGCTGTGGCAGAACCGAATATCGTGTCGTGAAAACACAGAGTAGCCTTGACATTCATTTGAATTCTTTGGGGTGTAGTAGACTGAATTTCGTGTGATATCCAACTGAGGACGGTGTTTCAACTGGCGATGGAAGATCCAGATTCAAGCTGCAGTGGTAAGTCTAGAAAAAGACAGAGCTATGGTAGACAGTCTGAAGTATCTAAAAAGCTAAGAGCAATGTCACATGAAATAGGGGAGCGTTGTAAGTGCAAGAAGAATTGTACTGATTTGCTAACTAATACAGAGAAATCTACATTAATCTCTAAATTCCATTTGCTGAAGGACTGGAATGAGCATAGTTGTCACCTGACAGGACTGTTGACAGTGCACAATGGCGTAGGCCTCACAGGGATAAGGCAGTAGCTACTTTGCGTGATTATTCATTTCATTACAAGGTCAGAATAATGAGAGACAATGCTGCGACCGAATTGCCTGTTTGCCAAAAGGCCTTTATATCACTGCATGGTATGTCAAAGAAAAGATTATAAACTATCAGGAATTCCTTAAAAAATGAAGTTTAAAAAAATATATATTGTTTTATACTTTCAGGAAATACTAAAGAAAGGTCGTAGAATGTTCTGTATAAATTACAGAAGCGTATGTCAATAACCAGTGAAACTGTGACGTTTTAAACTTTGAAATTACTCTCCTGAAAAGTCTGTAAAATGGACTTAACCCATTCTTTCCGTGTAGTCTTCATATTGTAAAGTGGCTACTAAATGGAAATTTGACGGCCAGTGGGCGATGTGTCTGCCTCTCGGTTGCCGTGCAGAGTTGGGATCTCGAGCTTGGCGCTGTCGGGCGCATTGGAGCTCGCCGCTGAAGCAGTCCCTGGCATTGTGGTATTAATTTTTTGTTAAATCATGTTTAATGTTTTCGGCATTGCACGAATCTTGCTTATTTCATTTAGTTTTTCTTTCCATTCAGTATCAATTTTGGCACCCACTCGGTTGATTTGTGAACGTTATTAACGCACCTTTGTTAGGCACATTGTTAGTTACTATGATGCTTTCAGTATAAAAAATAATAACATAATCAAATAATTAATTAACGTCAATTATCTTTTGACATTTATAATTATAAATTTTCTGTGGCTAGGAGCGCATTCCCGATTTAGAAACTGCCTCATTGCACGTCTTCGCAATACTTCGCACATTCTTCGTTTCTATGGTTTACCTGTCGAATTCGTTTATTACGAACCTTGAAATTTTGTTGAAGGTAGACTTATTTAGTTTCATTGGTTTAGTTCTGACTGAGAGCGAACCTGCTACAGTAGGTAATTGTAATTTGGCTACAATTGAGTGCATTGTAGGAAATCGGTTTCATTAACAATATGAAGTGATGAATGTGAATTTCAGCGAAGCGAGGTGTCATTCTACCATGATTAAAAGAAAAGTTGTTGTTGTTATTGTGGTCTTCAGTCCAGAGACTGGTTTGATGCAGCTCTCCACCCTACTCTATCCTGAGCAAGCCTTTTCATCTCCTCATAAGAACGACAACCCACATCCACTTGAATCTGCTTACTATACGCGTCTCTTGGTCTCCCTCTGCGATTTTTACACCACACACTTCCCTCCAACGTTAAATTAACAATTCCTTGATGTCTAAGAATGTGTCCTACCAATCTATCCCCTCTTTTAGTCAAAGTATGCCAAAAATTCCTTTTCTCACCAAATTCTGTTCAGTATCTATTCATTAGTTATGCGATCTACCCACCTAATCTTCAGCATTCTTCTGTAGCACCACATTTCAAAAGCCTCTATCCTCTTTCTGTCCACACTGCTTATCGCCCACGTTTCACTCCCATACAAGGCAACACTCCATACAAATGCCTTCAGAAAGGACTTCCTTAGGCTTAAATCAATATTCGATGTTAACAAATTTCTCTTTTTCAAAAACGCCTTTCTACCCATTGCCATTCTGCATTTTATATCATTTGTTATTTTACTGCCCAAGTAACAAAACTCATCTCTGACAGAATTACTATGTCGTCGGCAAAACGCAATGTTTTCAATTCTTCACCCTGAACTTTAATTCCTTCACCAAAATTCTTCTTGCTTTCCTTTATAGCTTGCTCAATGTACAAATTGAACAACAGTGGAGGAAGACTACAACCCTGTCTTACTCCCTTTCCAACCACTGCATCCCTTTCATGCCCTTCAACTCTGACAACCGCTGTCTGGTTTTTGTACAAGTTGTAAATAACCTTACGCACCCTATATTTTACTCCTGCTTGCTTCAGAACTTTAAAGCCTTCTCCTAATCTACAAAAGCTAGAAATGTTGATTTGCCTTTTCTTAATCTATCTTCTAGGCTAAGCCGTAAAGTGAGTATTGCCTCCCGTGTTCCTACATTTCTCCTGAACCCAAACTGATCTTCCCCGAGGTCGGCTTCTACCAGCTTTTCCATCCTTCTGTATATAATTCGTGTTAATATTTTGCAACCATGACTTATTAAACGGATGGTTCTGTAGTTTTCACACCTGTCTGCACCCGCTTTCTTTGGAATGGGGTTTATAACATTTTTCTTAAAGTCTGAGGGTACTTCAGAGACAAAATAGACTTCAGTAGCTCTGACGGGATATCATCTACTCCAGGGGCCTTGTTTCGACTTAGATCTTTCAGGGCTCTGTCAAATTCATCTCTCAGTATAGTATCTCCTATTTCATCATCATCTACATCCTCTTCCCTTCCTACAATAGTGTCTCGAAGTTCATTTCCTTTGTAGAGCCCCTCTATATACTCTTTCCACCTTTCAGCTTTCCCTTCTTTGCTGAAAACTGGTTTTCCATCAGTGTCCTTGATATTCATAGAGCTGTTTTTCTTATCGCCATTTTCCGGTAGGCTGTATCTATTTTTCCCCTATTTATACATTCTTCTACATCCTTGCATTTGCCTTCTAGCCATTCCTGCTTAGCCATTTTGCACTTCCTGTCAATCTCATTTCTTAGTCGTCTGTACTCTATTTTGCCTGTTTCATTTACTGCATTTTTATACTTTCTCCTTTCATCGATTAAATTTAGTATCTCCTGTGATATCCAAGGATTCTTTGTAGGTCTTGCCTTCCTACCTATTTTGTCCTCTGCTGCCTTCACTATTTCATCTCTCAATTTTACCCATTCCTCCTCAACTGTTTTATTTTCCCCTGTTTCTGTCAATTGTTGCCTGAAGCTCCCTCTGAAATTCTTAAGAACTTCAGGTTCCTTCAATTTATCCAGGTCCCATCTCCTTATTTTCCTACCTTTCTGTAGTTTCTTCAGTTTCAGCCTACAGTTCATAACCAACAAGTTATGGTCAGAGTCTATGTCTGCCCCTGGGTATGTCCTACACTTCAAAACCTGGTTCCGAAATCTCTGTCTTACCATTATAAAATCTATCTGGTATCTCCCGGTGTCTCCTGGTCTCTTCCACGTATACAACCTTCTTTTGTGATTCTTAAACCAGGTGTTTGTTATAAGTAAATTATGTTCCGTGCAAAATTCTACCAGGCGGCTTCCTCTTTCATTCCTTTTGCCCAGACCATATTCACCCACTATCTTCCCTTCCCTTCCTTGTCCTACTACCGAATTCCAGTCACCCATAACAATTAAGTTTTCCTCTCCCTTAATTGTCTGAATAATTTCCTTTATCTCCTCATATATTTCTTCGATCTCCTCATCATCGGCAGAGCTAGTTGGCATATAAACCTGTACTACTGTTGTCGGAGTTGGCTTCGTATCTATCTTGACAATGATAATGCGATCGCTGTGCTGGTCATAGTAGTTTACCCGCATTCCTATTTTCTTATTCATTATCAATCCTACTCCTGTGATACCCCCAACTGATTTTGTATTTATAATGCTGTACTCACCTGACCAGAAATCCTGTTCATCCTGCCATCGAACTTCACTAATCCCCACTATATCTAACTTCAACCTATCCATTTCCCTTTTTAAATTTTCTAATTTTCCTACTCGATTAAGGGATCTAACATTCCACGCTCCGACCCGTAGAATGCCAGTATTGTCTTTCCTGATGATCACATCCTCTTGAGTAGTCCCCGCCCGGAGTTCCGAATGGGGGACTATTTTACCTCCGGAATATTTTACCCGAGAGGATGCCATCATCATATGTTCATACAGTATAGCTGCATGTCCTCGGTAAAAATAACGGCTGTAGTTTCCCCTTGCTTTCAGCCATTCGCAGTAGCTGTGTGGCAAAGCCACATTAGCTGATGTTACAAGGCCAGCTCAGTCAATCATCCAGACTGTTACCCCTGTAACTACTGAAAAGGCTGCTGCCCCTCTTCAGGAACCACACGTTTGTCTGGCCTCTCCACAGATACCCCTCTGCTGTGGTTGGACCTACGGTACGGCTATCTGTATCGTTGAGGCACGCAAGCCACCCCACCTCGGCAATGTCTGTGGTTCATGGGAGTGGAAAAGAAAAGTTTTTTTTTTTTTCATTTTCTTTGTTATGATGATTTCTAAATACGTGCTGACTATAATTTTGTACAGTACAATCTAGATTCAGACAGTCCCAAGCACTTGACGAGAAAAGATTTTGCGTAATATTTTTTATTGCTACTGTTAGAACGTGCTACACCATTGTTCTGCTACAAGTCATTGTAGTTTCGCTTTAATAGTGTTTTACATTCAAGTGTTTTGAACAAGTCTACACAAAACGTCGAACACAAATATTACACTTAAGGTGACTATTGAATAAGCTTCCTTCCATCCCTCCTTTCTGAGGTAGCGCGCCAGCAGACCGAGGTGAGTCACGCTGTTAGTCACTACGTGTGTGGCACTCATACGGATAGACCCTCTGTCCCATACGGTCGGCCATGCAGTAGTAATAGATAATATAATAGTGAGCTTTAGTCTAGTAAAAGCAACATAAATAGTCGTGTTAATTACATTTAGTTGGTTAAATATGCAGCTTCTTTGTTTCTGCGTAAGTAAACAAAACTGGCATCCGTCAAACATTTGTTTTATAAGACTGATTTCTCGCTATTAACCTAACAGCCTCATCATCAAGAACCAACGACCTGCGTGTCGTCTTCTGCGCTGTGACAATTGTGAAGACAACAGATTTTTTTTCTTTCCTACTGATGAAAGTGAAAGCTACAAATGTCAAATGTTTGTAAAGCTTAAGGGACTACTTATGAACTAGCTTATACTAAAGGCGGCACAATAATCCATGCCCGAGGAGGAGATTTGAATCCCCGACGGGGAACGGCCTTGCGCATCGGAGCATAGGGCCTCAATGCGCTCGGCCGTTCCGCCGCAGCGTGAAAGCTACCAAGGCACCTCACGAGTACTGCTGCACTTTCATTACAAACCATTTCAGTTCAAATGTTCAAATGTTTGTATAGTCTATGGGACTTAACTACGGGGTCATCAGTCCCTAAACTTACAAACTACTTATGAACTACTTACGAACCAGGACGGCACAAATATCCAGGCCCGAGGGGTGACTCGAACCCCCAACCGTAGTGACCGTGCAGACCGTGACTGGAGCGCCTCAGTCTCCTCGACCACAGCATTTCACTTACTCGAAATTCATAGTACATGGAGCAGGTCACGGAATGAAAATATAATATGTGGGTGAGATAATCTATCAAACCAAATCTCTCTACACAATTAACGCATATGTTTTCTTTCCCCTGCCGTAGTAGGAAAAGACAGAGAACGAAAAATACCACGCAAATGTGGACCCATGAAAATGAATGATGAAAGGGGAAGTCGCCTAGTAGAATTTAATCATCTCAAACACTTGATTTAAGAAAGATGCATGAAAGTCGACGACGTGGAAGGCAACTGCTGGCCCGTAGCGGGAAATCCGGATTCGATTCCCTGTCCAGCACAAATTTTCGATTTCGTCATTGAATTTATTTTCAGTGCCTGGAAACAGTCGAGATGTTACATAATTAGAATTCATACTTTTACGGTCGTTAATGTCATCCAAAGATGACTGATATTTCTGACATGAAACCAACACCGACGACAGTAGTCCAAGTTTATATGCCAGATATTTTTTTATATAAGTTTATATGCCAAGTTTATATGCCAGAAAGAACAGACATCATATTAGTTATTGCATAACTTATTGGTTATGCAATGTAGATTAAAACTTAAGAAAGAAAAAGAAAAGTATAAAAGTAAGGAGGTAGAACATAAATTGAAGGAACCACATGCAGTCGATTGTTTCAGAGGGAGCTTTAGGCGAGGATTAACTGGAAAGTAATGCAGTAGAAGAATAATGGCTAGGTTCGAGAGATAATGTACTGAAGGCTGCTGAAGACCATGTTGCTAGAAGGACAAGGCATAATAGAAATCTTTCGATAACACATGAGATAATGAACTGACGGATGAGACATATAAAACTGCGGTAACCTGAATCAGGCAAAAGGGATGTACAGTCAGTTAAAAATGAGACTGACAGCGCGACTTTACGTGCTCTGACCAGTCTAAGCGGTAGTGGCAAAACACAACACACACATATGGGCTATGTACGGCACTGTAAAAGAGGTATGGTTTGATTTAGTCTTACATGGAGACCACATAGCGTATAAAATGAACATTAACAAGAGCAAAACAAAAATAATGGAATGCGGTCTTAGAAAATCAGGTGATGCTGAAGGTATTAGATTAGGTAACGAAACAATGAAGGTGGTAGATGAGTTTTGTTACTTGGGTAGTAAAATAACATGCGATGGTCGCAGTACAGAGGATATAAAATGCAGAATGGCAATGGGAAGAAAAGCATTTTTGAAAAAGAGAAAAAAAGGAATCGTAAATTTAGCATTGGAGGGAAGTGTGTGGGGTAAAAATCGCAGAGGGAGACCAAGAGACGCGTATAGTAAGCAGATTCAAGTGGATGTGGGTTGTCGTTCTTATGAGGAGATGAAAAGGCTTGCTCAGGATAGAGTAGGGTGGAGAGCTGCATCAAACCAGTCTCCGGACTGAAGACCATAACAACAACAACGGAGACCACATGGGTCTTGGATTATACAATTCCTTTATATTTATGGCACGTGAAGTTCAGAACTTAAATAACAAACAGCCAAAGCCATTCGACGCAACTCTCAAAAATTTTCGAGATAATCGACTTCATAATGTTTCGCAAAGTACACGCATGGACTATGTACCAATAAGTAAAATGGTAGCCGTATCTACATCTACATGCGATTCTCTGCAAATCACATTTAAGTATCTGGCAGAGGGTTCATCGAACCATCTTTATACTATTTATCTCTCATTCCATTCTCGAATAGCGCGCGGGAAGAAAGAACACCTGAATCTCTCCGTTCGAGTTCTGATTTCTCGTATTTTATTCTGATAATTTTTCTACCTGTGTAAGTGGCAGTCAACAATATATTTTCTCATTCGGAGGAGAATGTTGGCCATTGAAGTTTCGTAAGTAGCCCACGCTGCAGCGATATCCGCCGTTGTTGTAACGATTTCCATCCCAGATCCTGTATCATTTCCCTAACGCTGTTTCCCCTGTATCGTGACAATACAAAATGAACTGCCGTTCTTTGGACTCTTCAAACCCACCGGCTATGGATCCTACACTGGACATCAATACTCCAAAAAACGACGGACAAGCGTAGTGTATGCAGTTTCTTTAGTACTTCTGTTGCATCTTCTAAGGGTTCTGCCAATAAAACGTAGTCTCTCGTTCGCCTTTCCCATGACATTATCTGCATGTTCTTTCCAGTTTAAGTCTGAAGTAATAGTAATCCCTAGGTATTAAGCGGAGTTTACAGCCTTCACTTTTCATTGATTTATCTTGTAAACAAAGTTTAACAGGTATCTTTTCGTACTCATGTGGACTACTTCACAATTCTCATTATTTAGAGTCAATTGCCAATTTTTACACCATACTGATATCTTATTCAGATTGTACTGCAGTTGGTTTTGATCTTCAGATGATTTTACTAGATAGTATATGACGGCGTCATCTGCAAAGAACTTAAGAGAGCCGCTTAGATTTTCTCCCAAATCGTTTATGTAAATAAGGAACAGCAGAGGACCAATAACGGCCAATACCTTTGTGAGGTACGGTGTCAAAAGCAGTCTGGAAATCAAGAAATACGGAATCAGTTTGAGAACCCTTGTCGATAGCACTCATCACTTCGTGTGAGTAAAGAGCTAGTTGTGTTTCGCATGAACGAGGTATTTTATATCCGTGTTGACCTTGGGTCAATAGATCATTCTGTTCGATAATTCATAATATTTGAATACAGGATATGTTCCAGAACCCTGCCGCAAATTGACGGCAATGAATGGGCCTCTAGTTTAGTGGGTTACTCCTACTGCCTTTCTTGAATATAGGTGTGACCTGTGCAACTTTCCAATCTTTTGGTACCGATCCTTCTATGAGAGAGCGGTTGTATATGACTGTTAAGTAAGGAGCTATCGCTTCAGCATAATCAGATAGAAATCTAATGGGTATACAATCTGGACCAGAAGACTTGTTCTTGTTAAGTGATTTAAGTTACTTCACTACTCCGAGGATGTCTACTTCAACGTTACTCATTCTGGCCTCTGCTTGTAATTCGAAATCTAGAATATTATTTTCGTCTTCTTCGGTCAATGAGTTTCTAAAAGCTATGTTTAGTAACTCTGCTTTCGCAGCGCTATCATCGGCAGGATCGCCATTACTATCACATAGTGAGGGTATTGTTTGTGTTTTGCCCCTATATTTAACATACGACGCCAGTACGCTATCACCTGAGCTTAACAGACACATGCTGTAGCCGTTTTAATTACTGGTTATTATGTGCACATTGCAAAATTTCAATGTCGATTTTCTCGAGAATTTTTTAGAGTTGTGTTGAATGGCTTTGTCTGATTGTTATTGAAGTTCTGAACTTTACGTACCATAAATATAAAGAAATTCTAAAATCCGATACCCATTTGGTGTCCCTGTTAGGGTCGAATCGTACACACCTGCTTTCATGTGCAGCAACTACAACAGCTACAAATACTACCTTCTACTAGTGATCCTACAGTCAAACACTCTATGCGTAGGCTAACAGTTGCATCATATTGATAAAATACAAAAGAAATTTCTTTATAACATTTGCAAATGATGTAGGCTGCGGGAGATGACAAATAATGTTTATTTAAACAGATTAATTGATTCACTGGACGTGGTCCTTCACAGCCGCGGCGGAGCGTCCGAGCACATTGAGGCGCTATGTTTCGATGCGCGAGGCCGTTCCCCGTCGGGTTTTCGAATCCCCCCTCGGGCATGGATGTTTGTGCTGTCTAGTATAAGTTAATAAGTAGTTTGTAAATTTAGGGACTGATGACCCCGCAGTTAAGTCCCAAACATCCTTTCCTGTTACATCGCTGGTCAAGGACTACGTCCTACGTCCTCGCTTATCCTCTTAGAGCAAAGCAAGATCGCGTTCGGCTGATGGATTGCTCCCACGTTTCTGCATCCACAGCGCCACCCAGCCTCCAGCGTTCTCGCGGAAAGGAACGCCTTGGGTGTTTCTTATAATTTTTTTTATACACCCCACATTCCACTCCCAGTCTTCATCTTGTAACCTTCTACCTCTGCGACGAACACTCTATATCAGTGGTCCTAGTCACCACAAACTCGACAAGTTTCTCCTTGTAAACAACTGCAGGAATAGCCTGTAGACCTCTTTATCACTTCCTATCGGTGACCCAGCCCAGACGACTGCAGCGAGCTGGTGCCAGCTTGGCCATGCAGAACAAGGCTGGACGTAGAATGCCCCACAGTCGCTCAAAACAGACGAATTAATCAACCCACGACAAACTCTCCATTTCCCCCGCATCCCGCGACTGTAGGTCAATGCTCTACAGGCAGCAGATGCTGCCGAAAGCAGGTGCGGCTTTCTGATAACTTATTAGAGTTGCTATGACTGTGCTGAATACTTACTAAGCGCTTTCACATGAGTTTGCCCACAGGGTGCCAATGGCAATAGACCACTGGCTCTGCCATTCTCCTGAAGCTCAACAAATCCGCCCGTACCGGACTTCCTCCCCTCCGGACATTGTTGTTTCTTAAGCTTATGGGACTTAACTACAGGGTCATCAGTCCCTAAACTTACAAACTACTTATGAACTTCCTACAACTAAGGACGGCACAAATATCCATGCCCGAGGGGGGATTCGAACCCCCGACCGTAGTGGCCGTGCAGACCGTGACTGAAGCGCCTCAGTCCCGCGGCCACCGCGGCCGGCCTCCGGACATTAAAACACCTTATAAAATCAATGTGTGGTACTCCCGAAATCTCTCAAATAGAGTTGTTGTTGTTGTCTTCAGTCCGGAGACTGGTTTGATGTAGCTCTCCACCCTACTCTATTCTGAGCAAGCCTCTTCATCTCTTCATAAGAACGGCAACCTACATCCATTTGAATTTCCTTACTATATTCATCTCTTGGTCTCCCTCTGCGACTTTTATCCCACACTCTTCCCTCCAATGCTAAATTCACAATTCCTTGATGTCTAAGCATGTGTGCTACCAATCTATCCCTTCTTTTAGTCAAGGTATGCCACAAATTCCTTTCTCCCCAATTCTGTTCAGTACCTCTGCATTCGTTACGCGATCCACTCACCTAATCTTCAGCATTCTTCTGTAACACCATGTGGTGTCGCACAAGTCTAAAGTGCGCGCCACCTACTTTCGCCGCGCGCCGCCATGCACGCAGGGCGCGGCGTTCTGCCGACGTCAGCCACGAGCGCCCTCTGCTAGAACTCCGCTCGTGGCCACCACAGAACAACATCGTTCACTTGGGACTGAGATAGGAACCAATTAACACTTCGGAATCAGATAGGCACCAGTGAAGACTTGGCTATCGGATAGGCACTAGGCAGGCCTCTAGCTCAACTATGTATCAGCATTCTGCAGTACTGCGCTATGTAAAAGTTAAGTATTGTATAAATTCTGTGCAATATATATCTCGTTCTAATTTACTCTAGTGTTTCTAGTTTCTGCTGTCCCACTGGCTGCTCCCCTCCGTACCTGCACGAGCGTGCTACATTTATTCCTGTGTCGGTCTTCCTACTCGGCCACCGACACCTACGACTGAAACGAGACACAAAAGCGGCGACGAGGCTGGGACTCAAAACACCACATTTCAATAGCCTCTATCCTCTAACTGTCCGCACTGTTTATCGTCCATGTTTCACTCCCATGCAAGGCAACACGCCACAGAAATGCCTTCAGAAAGGATTTCCTTGTGCTTAAATTAATATTCGATGTTAACAAATTTCTCTTTTCAAAAACGCTTTTCTTAACATTGCCATTCAGCATTTTATATCCTCTGTACTGCGACCATCATATGTTATTTTACTGCCCAAGTAATAAAACTCATTTACCACTTTTATTGGTTCGTTACCTAATTTAATTTCTTCAGCCTTGCCTGATTTTCTTAGACTGCACTCCATTACCTTTGTTTTGCTTTTGTTAATGATCATCTTATATGATCCTTTCAACACACTGTCCATTCCGTTCAACTGCTGTCTCTGATAGAATTACAATGTCATCAGCAAAACGCAAGGTTTTTATTTCTTCATCCTGAAATTTAATTCCTTCCTCAAATTTCTCCTTGCTTTCCTTTATAGCTTGCTCAATGTACAAATTGAATAACATTGGGGAAAGGCCAACTCTTACACCCTTCCCAACCTCTGCATCCCTTTCATGCCCTTCAACTCTGATAACTGCTGTCTGGTTTTTGTACAAGTTGCAAATAACCTTCAGCTCCCAATATTTTACTCCTGCTGATTTCAGAATTTGAAAGAGTGTATTCCAATCAACATTTTCATAAGCTTTCTCCAGATATACAAAAGCTAGAAATGTAGGTTTACCTTTCCTTAATCTATCTTCTAGGATAAGCTGTAAAGTCAGGATTGCCTTCCGTGTTCCTACATTTCTCCTGATTCCAAATTGGTCTCTCCAAAGGTCGGCTTCTACCAGCTTTTCCATCCTTCTGTATATAATTCGTGTTAATATTTTGCAAGCATGACTTATTAAACTGATGGTTCTGTAGTTTTCACACCTGCCTGCGCCTGCTTCCTTTGGAATGGGGATTATAACATTTTTCTTAAAGTCTGATGGTACTTCGCCTGTGCCATACATCTTACACATCAGGTGAAACAGTTTGGTCATGGCAGGTTCTCCCAGAGACTGAGGGAATGTCATCTATGCCAGGGGCCTGTTTCGACTTAGGTCTGTGAAATTCTTCTCTCAGTGTAGTATCTCCTATTTCATCTTCATCTACATACTCTTACCTTCCCACAATATTGTCTCTAATTTCATTTCCTTTGTAGAGCCCCTCTATATGCTCTTTCCACCTTTCACCTTTCCCTTCTTTGCTGAGAACTGGTTTTCCATCTGAGTTCTTGATATGCATAGAGCTGTTTTTCTTCTCCCCAAATGTCTCTTTTACTTTCCTGAAGGCAGTATCTATTTTTCCCCTATTTATACATTCTTCTACATCCTTGCATTTGCTTTCCAGCCACTCCTGCTTAGCCATTTTGCACTTCCCCTCAATTTCATTTCTTAGTCGTCTGTACTCGAATTTGCCTGTTTTATTTACTGCATTTTTATATTTTCTCTTTTAATCAATTAAATTTAGTATTTCCTGTGATATCCAACAATTTTTTGTAGGGCTTACCTTTCTACCTATTTTGTCCTCTGCTGCCTTCACCTCTCAATGCTACCTATTTCTCTTCTACTGTTTTATTCCCCCCCCCCCCCCCAGTTTCTGTCAATTGTTGCCTAAAGCTCCCTCTGAAATTCTCAAGAACTTCAGGTTCCTTCAATTTATCCAGGTCCCATCTCCTTATTTTCTCGTTATTTTCCTACTTTTTTGCTGGTTTTTCAGTTTCAGCCTACAGTTCATGCCCAACAAGTTGTGGTCAGAGTCTATATATGCCCCGGGTATGTCCTACAATTTAAAACCTGGTCTTACCATTATGAAATCTATCTGGTACCTTCCAGTGTCTCCTGGTATCTTCCCCGTATACAACCTGCTTTCATGATTCTTAAACAAAGTGTATGCTATGATTAAATCATGTTCCGTGCAAAATTCTACCAGGCGATCTCATCTTTCATTCCTTTTACCCAGTCCATATTCACCTACTATTTTTTCTTCCCTTCCTTTTCCTACTACCGAATTTCAGTCTCCCATCACAATTAAGTTTTCCTCTTCCTTAATTGTCTGAATAATTTCCTTTACCTCCTCATACATTTCTTCGATGTTGTCATCATCAACAGAGCTAGTGGGCATATAACGAACGATCTAAAGCGTCTCGCTGCGGAGCGCGCGGTTGCTCGCCGTGGAGGTTCGAGTCCTCCCTGGGGCATGGGTGTGTGTGTTTGTCCTTAGGTTAGTTTACCTAGGTTTAAGTAGTTTGGTCCGATAGATTTACAGACTTTTTACAGTGGGCATATAAACTCGTACTACTGTGGTCGGTGTTGGCTATGTATCTATCTTGACTATAATAATGCAATTACTGTGTTTCTCATAGTAGTTCACCCGCATTCCTATTTTCTTAATCATTATCAGACCTACTCCTGTAATACCCCCATCTGAGTTTGTATTTATAATCCTGTACTCACCTGGACAGAAATCCTGTTCGTCTTTCCACCGAACTTCACTAATCCTCACTATATGTAACTCCAGCCTATCCATTTCCCTTTCTAAATTTTCTAACTTTCTTACCCGAAAAAGGATCTAACATTCCACGCTCCGATCCATAGAATGCCAGTGTTGTCTTTCCTGATGGTCACGTGCTCCTGAGTAGTCCCTGCCCGGAGATCCGAACGGGGGACTATTTTACCCGAGAGGATGCCATCATATGTTCATACAGTAGAGGTGCATGTCCTCGGGAAATGTAACGGCTGTAGTTTCCCCTTGCTTTCAGCCGTTCGCAGTAACTGTGTGGCAAAGTCACATTAGCTAATGTTATAAGGCCAACTCAGTCAATCATCCAGACTGTTGCCCCTGTAACTACTGAAAAGGCTGCTGCCCCTCTTCAGGAACCACACGTTTGTCTGGCCTCTCCACAGAGGCTAATCAGGATGGCTATCCCTTATAATACACACTGATTTTGACATGATGCATTAACGGGTCTTACGCCGTATGTTGGTGTGGCTCTGGCACAATATTTCGGCTGCGTATCTCCCTGCCTTCTTCAGGTGCTCCCTGAGACTGCCGTTTAGGCGGAACGTGTCCAGTACTTATGCCCAGGGGGCGCTGCGCGCTTCGTTCGCGGTCCGTGCCTGCCTGCAGCTGCACTTTTGTTGCCCCTCTATGGTGCTCCAACGAACGTCCGCGTTCGACTCGGCCGCCACTTGTAGCCGTGGTAGGTATCTGAGTCCCGCGTCAGACCAAGTGTCCAAGCCAGGCGCGGAAGGTTGCCGGAAGCGCAGCACCAGGCGGACGCGATGCGTCCACCGCCCTCAGGGCATAAATACTGGACACATCCTGCCAATACGGCAGTCTCATGGAGAACCTGAAGGAGGCAGCGAGGTACGCAGCCGAAATATTGTGTCAGAGTGACACGAACATCCGGCAGAAGACCCGTTAACACATCATGACAACAGTCCGCTGGGAAAGCCTGAAGAGTTACATCAGGAAACTCTACAGGGGGGAGATGTCACTTAACACCAAGAAACTACATAAACTTTGACAAAGTAATGGGAGAATGCTGAACTCTCTGAGTGTCATACTGAAATGCCGAAAGGGGGATGTGGTTACAGTTTTCGCCAGGTTGAAGCATCATGTTAACACCAGGCCGGGAAACAGGATAAAACACCAAGCCAGCCTTGTGCTGGTAAGAGAGAGAGAGAGAGAGAGAGAGAGAGGGAGGGAGTGTTTTTGTTGTGTGTGACACGCGCCATCGACTAGTTGCGACGTCCAGGGGGCTGCTGTATCTCCACCTGCTCATAGCAGCTACCCTGACCCGAAAAGATTGGGACCAGGTTGATGGTCTCTAGCAGAATTCCTCATGAAAAAATCAACAGCTTCTCCACAGGCCAAGTTTGAGCACCTGAACAACAAGATGTAACCGAATGGGGACACATGGACGGTGGTAAACCTGTGTGACAAGCAGCTCAATGATGCCACCTCAAAAGTACTCAGCAAGGGCCTCAATTTTGCAGTGAGTCCCAGAAACGTACCTGTCCACCTGTAACAGCTTTCATAAGCGCAGTTGATCAAACAGCCAACATGCTGCCTTGCAGTGTGCCCTAAGAGATCCAGCGGGAGACCTGCAGGTCATTCCCCAGGACGAAGTCAACATTCCGAGTGAGGAGAGGGTGGCACCCAGGCAGCTCTGGGAGGACAGCATTGTAGTTCTACCAGCTGACAAGGGGAACTTCATCTTAAAGAAGACGGATAATGACAGGAAGATAAAACAATTTCTGGAGAATGCCACATATAAACCAATAGGAGGCGATCCCACGGATAAACTGGACAAGAAGACCTGAGGATTGCTGAAGAAGACAGGTCTGCCTGAACAGATCCCTCTTCGACCTGTTGTTAGTAATATAGGGGCAACAACCTATCCTACTGCATAATACCTGAAGAAGTTACTGGCTTCATAAGTTGGATAAATGTGCACACCTCAATCAGAACTTCGTCCTAAGGCAGCTACACAAATTATGGCCAGTTTCGAGGTGATGGCACTCTTTACACACGTTCCACTGAATGATTCATTTGATATCATTGGAGAGCGATGGGGTCCTGCTCGACTTGTTCAAGCATGTACTGATCTCAACATAATTTCTATACAGGGGTCAGTTTTACAGGCAAATGGAAGAAATGGCGATGGACAGCCCTTTATCACCAGTGGTGGCCAATCTTATCATGGAACGGTTCTTAGAGGACGCACTTACTTCAGCCACTTATCAACCCAAGTGCTTTTTATGGTATGATACTTTTGTCATCTGGCCCCATGGTAGGGAGACGCTAGATGACCTTCTGGAACACATAAACTCACGCCACCCCAACATAAAATTCAAAACACAGCTAGAGATAGATGCACAGCAACCGTTCTTTAACGATCTTGTCAATAGGAAGGCAGACAACACTCTAGGTCACAGTGTGCATTGCAAGCCTACCCACAATGAGTTATACCTTTAAGCCAATAGCTGCCACCATCCGATGCAGAAGAATGGGGTGCTGAAATATTACTTCACAGGGCACAGATAGTGTCAGATCCAGAAAGTTGGTCCACAGAGAGAGAACATCAACAGTTGGTGTTCATCAGAAATGGATAATCCTCCACAGACATCCAGAGGTGTCTTTGTGCTAACAGTCAACATAAGACGAACCGAGAGGCAAAAATGGTGGCATACCTGCCATATGCTAGACTAATCTCTGCTTAGTCCAATTCTTCTGAAATATGACACCAAGAATATATTCTGCCCACCCTCCAAAATTGAGGCAATGATGGGGAGTGTGAAGGATGACCTGGGACTTCGTAAGCCATACGTTTACAACATTCAGTGCCAGTGTGGCATGTCATACATTGGCCAGACGACCAGGACAGTGGATGTTAAGTGCAAAGAACACAAGTGGCACACCAGATTCGGACAGGCAACAAAATCAGCCATAGTGGAGGACTGTCTGAACTCAAGCATTCAATGGACTACAACAACACCAAAATTGTGACACAGACTTCAAGATTTTTGGTCAGTGTTATAAAAGGAAGCCGTCGAGATAAGGTCAGAGAATCTAATCAATTGAGACAGCAGATACCAGGTCAGGTGCGGACGTCCATTGGAGCACTAGGGGCGCTAACGGAGCGACCAGCACCTTCCGAGTATAAATACTGGTCACTTCCGCCAAAACGGCAGTCTCAGGGAGCACCTGAATAAGGCAGCGAGATACGCGGCCGAAATATTCCGTCAGAGCGACATGAACATTCGGCATAAGACCTGTCAACAGATCAGCAGAAAAGCCTGAAGAGTTACAATTTTTAATGGTAGTCAGTAGCAAAATCTGTAGAAAATAAAAATGTCTTTTACTTCTTCGTGAGATATTTTATTCCTGAGCTTCTCATACTATATGATGCATCAAAATACTTTTACTAATTTTCAAAATGGTAATTTTTATGTTTAAAAATCTGTGAACATTTGTAGATTGACAATTGTTTACTAAGAGATTTTTCCCAATCTACTGTAGGTGCTGCGCATCAACAAGCAGTGTATGGATGTAACGGCGACGGGCCAGGTGATCAACCTCATGTCCAACGACGTGGCGCGCTTCGACGTGGCGTCGATGTACGCCAACTGGCTGTGGATGGCGTTCCTGCAGCTGGCGATCATCACGTACTTCCTGTACCGCTCCGTGTCGTGGGCGGCGTTCGCTGGCGTCGTCTACGTCATCATCATGACCGTTCCCCCGCAAAGTAAGTCAGTGGAAACGATCCACACTTAGGCCTGCTTTTCTCGTGTCTCTTTGAATCGCGCTTTGATACACTACTGGGATTTATCATAAACTAGCGAACCTGACAATGCTTAGCAATTGCCAAATATGCAAGAGATTTGGATATCCATCCTCCGTCCTATCCCTTAATCTCTCTGGCCATGATTCTCCCTACCCACCGCCACCTGTGCCAGTTTCTTCCATCACTCTTTGTCGTCTGTGTTAGCTACCTGAAAACCAGGCATACGTTCCATTATTCAATTAATCCATGCACTCTTTTCACATGTGCTTCTGTCTGCTTCCTCCTCGTCGTCGCCATCCCTCCCCTCCTCCTCCTCCTCCACCTTCTCCCTCCCATCCTCTGCTTCTATCAATACCTCTCCCTCCCTCTGCCAATCCCCACCTATCCGCTCTCTCTCTTTTCTACTTCCTCCCTTCTATATGAAAAATTACTTATATTTGCCAATTTCCATGCTGATCGGCCAAGCGGTATCCGTGTCTAAAGTACCCAAAGCCATACACCACATGAAATCTCATGTATCACCGTTTTTCTCGTGGTTTGAAGGTTAAGTCTACAAAATTTCATCGCAATCAAAAGAACGGAATTGCAGCGCATAAAATACCTATCCAATCGAAGTAGTGACACCCATACAAAATTACCAATCTCGACTTGTTCCATTTCTCAGTTTTTACTCCGGGTTTTGCTTATTTCCTTTTTTCTAAACCGCCCCTCTATTAAAACTAACAAAACAAAAAGGAAATTATACAAATCGGTAATGCCACTTCTGTGTTTTAGTGAAAATAAAGCACAGCAATTGGTTTTTATATAGAGACTAGCTTAACGCCCGCTGCTTCGCATGCGTAGGCTAGTTGGTCTGCACCAGTTGTTTCTCCCTCTTAATATATACTTTCATAGATATTGCTTAAGTACTATCATAATGAAGTGTGATACTTCTTTTTTCTGCGGCAGAATGTCCGTGCGTATTGAGGCGCCATACTGCGGTGCAAGCTGCTGTTCGCCGTCAGGGGTTCGGTTCGCCCCTCGGGAATGGGTGTTTGTGTTGTCCTTAACATGAGTTAGTCTAAGTTAGTTTAATCAGTTTGTAAGCCTTAGGGACTGATGACCCGTCGTTAAGTCTCTTACGATTTACAAACTTTTGATTTTACTAGTTGTAACCCCCTATGACACCCCTTAATAGTTGAATTTCGAAAAGTACCCCAACATGTGTTTTTTAAATTCCAATCAAGTATGCAAATATCATGTTTTGTAATTCTGGGTTCAAAATTGGTTTAGTAGCAACGTATCCTCAAAAAATGTTTCATCCCCTATTTCACCACCTAAACGATTAATTTTGTGATTAGATTAGATTAGATTAGATACTGAAAACAAGTTAGATACTGAAACACGTATCTTTTTAATACTGACCAAGAAAAGATATACCAATTTATGTGGTTGAAGCTTCAAAATTGCCTTAATAGCAAAAGATTTTCGAAAAACATCCCCGCTATAATGTAACCCACTTGAAGGTTGAATCTCCAAAAACACCGAAGCATGTACTTTTTAAATTGTAACGAACAATAGAAATACAAATTTTTTCAGCTCTAACTTCAGAATTGTCTGGACAACAATGTGTTTTGAAAAGAATTTCTGATTAGCTATTTTACCCCTTAATGCTTAATTTCCAAAAATACCGAGACTCGTGTCTTTTGAAACCTGATCAAGAGTACATATCCTAAGTTTCGTAGTTATAGCTTGAAATTTAACAGCAACATATTTTTGAAAATCATTTTTTGCATACCGTATTTCACATTATAGTTATTTGTTCCGTAGATCCATATTGAGGGGATCCTCGTGGATGTGGAACATGTCAAGAAACAAAATTTACATATTGAATAACAGATAATACTAATAATATAAATACAAATACATACACTTATAATATAAATACAGATACATAAATTTTTAAGGTTTTTTTATAATATAATAATACTAATATAGTATGATTGCATGCATCATTTGGTACAATTTAGAAATTCACTAATGGAGTAGAAGGAGTTGGCCACTAGAAAGTCTTTTAGGTTCCTCTTAAACTTATCTTTATTTGTAGCTAAATTTTTTATACTTGATGGTAAATTATTGAAAATGTTTGTTCCTGAGTAGTGGACCTGTTTTTGAACTAAAGTAAGTGCTTTTAAATCCTTGTGTAGATCATTTTTATTTCTAGTATTGTATGTATGAACTGAGCTGTTTGTTGGGAAAAGGGATATATTATCTATGACAAATTTCATTAAGGAATAAATATACTGAGAGGCAGTAGCTAATATACCCACTTCTTTGAAGAGGCTTCTACAAGACGTCCGTGAATTTACTCCACAAATAATACGTACTACACGTTTTTGGACTCTGAAGACTTTTGACTGACTCGAAGAGTTACCCCAAAATATTATACCATATGACATTAAGGAATGAAAGTAAGCAAAGTATGCAAGCTTTGTTATTTTTATGTCTCCTATGTCTGATAACACTCGTATTGAAAATACAGATTTGTTGAGTCGTTTCTGCAGTTCTGTGGTGTGCTCCTCCCAACTAAATTTATAATCAAGCTGTAATCCCAGAAATTTAATACGGTCAACCTCTTCTATCTGCTCTTCTTCATACTTAATGCATATGCTGTCAGGAAATCTCTTACATGTTCTGAACTGCATGTAGTGCGTCTTTTCAAAGTTTAATGACAATGAGTTGGCTTTAAACCATTTATTAATGTTCGTGAAAATATCATTAGTATCACTATACTTGACGTACTTTTTATTGCAATACTTGTATCATCTGCATACAAAACGAACTCTGCTTCTGGTAGTGTAACTGATGAGAGATCATTAATGTACACAAGAAAAAGCAATGGCCCTAAGATGGATCGTTGTGGGACACCACATGTAATTTTTTTCCCAATCCCATGATGACTGTTGGCCTAATTCACTAGTCACTTGCACTGACACTCTTTGTTTCCTGTTAGTGAGGTACGACTTGAACCATTTTGCAGCATTTCCCGCGACCCCATAGAATTCTAATTTACTTAAAAGGATGTAATGGTTCACACAATCAAATGCCTTTGACAAATCACAGAAAATACCTGCTGCTTGCAATTTATTATCTAATGAACTAAGTACATTCTCACTGTAAGTATAAATAGCCTTCATGATATCGAAACCTTTCAGAAATCCAAACTGTGTTCTAGACAATGTGCCATTTGTGGTTAAGTGGTTGAGAAGCTGCTTGTACATTTCCTTTTCTATAATTTTTGAGAATGCTGGCAAAAGTGAAATGGGTCTGTAGTTTGATGGTATTTCTTTATCCTCCTTCTTGAAGAGAGGTTTAATATCTGCATATTTTAGTCAATCAGGAAATGTTCCCGTTATAATAGACTGGTTACACAAATAAATTAAGATTGTGCTAAGTTCACAAGAACACGCTTTAATTAACATTGTTGATATTTCATTGTAACCACTGGGATTCTTTGTTTTTAAAGTTTTTATTATGGAAGATATTTCTTGTGGTGAAGTGACTGACATATTCATGTGTGTGAAGTTATTTGTAAATGCTAGTTTCAAATATTCAAGGGCATTATTTACTAACCCAGACAATCCCATACTATCAGTAATGGATATAAAGTACTTGTTAAATAGATTTGCCACACTATGCCCATCAGTTACTAATGTCTCAGGTACTCTTAATCCTACCTGATCTTGTTCCTTTCTGGTTCTACCAGTCTCCTCTTTCACTATATCCCATATTGTTTTTATTTCGTTTCCTGGTGTTGCTATCTTCTTTTCATAGTGCATTTGTTTAGATACCTGAATATCTTTTTTTTAAATATTTTACAGTATTCCTTATATTTAGTTAAATCATCATCATTGCAACTACTCTTGGCTGATAGATACATTTTCCTTTTTGTCTTACATGAAATCTTTATTCCTTGTGTAATCCAAGGTTTTATTATAGACTTCTGTTTAATTCCTGTTACTTTTAGAGGAAAACAGTTTTCGAACATGATACTAACATTATTAATGAATACATTATATTTTTCATTCATGCCACTATTAGCACTATATACACCTTTCCAGTTCATGTCTTTGAGGAGTTTTCTAAAATTTTCAATTTTTGGTGGGTTGACTACTCTCCTGAATGTACATTTTGCAGTCTTCATAGTCTGTTTAGAATCTATACCTAAAACAAGGAGCTGCATATCATGATCTGACAGGCCATTTATTATTGGTTTTATGATATGATTTTGTTCCTTTGATTTTTCTATAAAAATATTATCAATTGCTGTCCTAGAGGTTTTAGTTATCCTAGTTGGAAAGTTTACGGTGTGTGTTAGGTTGAAAGATAAAGTTACAGACTGCAATAAATTTTTACTGGAGGACTGCATAAGAAAATCTGTATTAAAGTCACCAGCAACCAGGATTTCTTTATTTCTTCCTGTTAAATAACCCAATAGAGGTTCTAGATGATTTAGGAATAGATTATAATTTTCTACAGGTGCTCGGTAAATAGTTACTATTATATAGCATCTGTTATGGAATTGTACTTCTGTTGCACAAGCTTCTAAATGCTGCTCTAGACAGAATTTATTTATATCAATATTCTTGAATTTATAGCAGTTTTTAATGAATGTGGCAACTCCTCCTCCCTCCATATCTACTCTACAGAAGTGTGAAGCTAAATTAAATCCTGGAATGTTTAACATATCTATACCAGTGGCCACATGATGTTCAGAGAGGCAAATTATGTCAATTGGGCTAGAGGAATCTATTTCATCAATACAAATGAGTAGTTCATCAAGTTTATTTCTGAGTCCTGGAATATTTTGATGTAATAAAGATAACTGATATTGCATACTAATGGCTTGAGTAACTTTTACTGGAAGTTTCTGAGTACTTTCTGTTAAACATTGTTTGCCAAAATCTACCTCCTGTTTATCTGCTTTTCCAAACTGAGGGTATCTTACAAGCTCTCTCAAAACTGGTTTTCTTTCCCCCTCCCTATCCTAAAAAAGGCATCCCTCTGACACCTGTAACCACTGGTTACACCATTTGTGACAGGGCCCCCCGTAAGTTACTTGCAATCACCCAGACAATTTTCCCTTCCCTTTCCTCTTGAGGTGAAGGCCATGCCTAGTGTAGTCCCACCTACAGATATCATCCACAGGAATCAAATCAATATGGGACCCCATATCTGACATGAGTAGCCGTTCCAACTCCAAGTTTACTCTCCTGACAGAAGAGTTCAAATGAGGCCGATCATGGCGACTCAAGACAGATACAAATCCCACACTAGTATGCTTCGTTGCCGATGATATCTTCACCAGGTCACACTCTATAGAATATTCACTCTATAGAATATTCACAGTTTCTGTCAATGCTGTTTCCGGACCACCCACTATAACCACGGTATCCTCCATTGTGAAATCCTTACATAAAGAACCTATATCCTCTGTTACCTGACCCAGGCCCGCATTTGGTTTGAAAAAGTTTGTGACCTGGTACCCTGGTCCTAGCTCTTCCTGCAGTAGTTGGCCAACACCTCTACCATCTGAACTACCTAACAACAAGACTTTCTTTCTTTTCTAAGTTTTCCCTACATTTTTCAAATCCTTTTTGAAAGTCTGTTGTGTCCTTTCTACAGCTTCTACTACATGAGGCTCATCCGATCCTGACTGAGGCAACAGGTCAAATCTATTTTTCACATTAAGGACAAAGCTGTCTGAAACTGTCCTAAGTCTGTTCCCCCTCTTACCTGTTGCCACTTCCCACCGCTGTTCACCCTTCTCCCTCCTTAACCTGCTCAGAGTCTCCCTTGCCTTATCTAATTCAGCTTGAAGAGCTGCAATTTTCCCCTCCTGTTCCATTATTTTCCTATCTCTATTGCAGATCCTACAAAACCACTGGTGAGCCTCATTTATATCCCCATTTCCCACGCCACTACATTCGCCCCAATGAAAGAAACCACTACAACCATCATACCACACCCCGGAACTAACGATCCTACGGCATGTTACGCACTTCTCACCCATGGTAAAAATAGAAATCGTAAAAACTTGATTAAGTACTGACTAAAACGTAAAAGTTACACCAAGAAACACTAAAATCTGTTCACGCAAATATAATTAACTGAAAGGGCACTGGATATAAAGAAACTCGGTCATGAAAAACAAAAAATTGGGCCTAAAAAAACACGCTCACGAAAACAAAATTTAGGCCTATAAACAAGGATTACTATACACACTATTGATAAATCACGAAATTTACGTCTGACAGACTTTATAAATCCTAACTACTGTACGCAGCGAGTGAAAAATAGAACAATAGGTAATTAGAAATAAGTTTTAGTCACTGTTTACAACGATTCGCGCGAATTAAATTAGACCTACAAATACGTGCTATAGGCGCGACAGGTAAAATAACCTTTTTACACCGTTTTTCCTTATTTAACACTGCACTAACACTTCCACTAATGTAACAACACTTATATTTATAACAACTGCAAACGATTAAATATAGCTTAAAAACAACGATTTTTGTAATTATTTACTGGCGCAAATACTCGAAACGTTCGCGCGGGCGCAGTGTTAGGGTAGGGTGGAGAGCTGCATCAAACCAGTCTCCGGACTGAAGACCATAACAACAACAGTTTCAGACACATTAAAAATGATGCGAAATATGATGATTTCAATGTATATCAGTGGCATGAAGACTCGTAGTGTTAGAAAATCTCAGCACAAGAAATGTGGCATGAAGACTTGTAGTGTTAGAAAATCTCAGCACAAGAAAAATTCATTTTTACCATGAACGAAAGACATATTACCTTGACTATACTGTTAGGACGATATACTAGCTAGTATGTGTAAGTGAGAAGATGTTGACAGGAAAACGCTAAAACATTTGCGACAGCCAACTTAATAATGAACAAAACTATAGATATTCATTGTCAAAATAGCATTACTCTTTGAAAATCATTACTTTACAGAAAGTTAAAAGGCAAACCTCTTAAAGTTACCTACTGTACAGTTTTGGGACGAAGTGTCACAGTGCAAGAACTTTAATGACATTAAAAAGTTTCAAAATATAGGTATGTTGGCTAACATTGTGCTTTGTTTGCTACATTCCAATGGTGCAGTTGAAAGAATTTTTTCAATGGTGACAGATATTAAGACCAAACAACGAAACAGAATTTGTACAGACACTTTAGAAGCATTAGTGAGAGTGAAAATCGACATGATGAATCAAGGAAAACATTGTTGCGATTATGTCATTCCAAAAGACATGTACTCACTGTTTAATTCAAACAACATATATATGGTGAAACTTCAAATGCAACAACTTCAACTGAAACAGTGGCCACAGTGTCTGAGACATATGTGCATATCAGCAGTGACGAGATGTAAACAGTTGATTCCATAGTCACGGGTGTGAAATAACCTTAAAATATCCCTTTAAAAATTTCGTCTTTTAATATATATGATTTAAAAGGAAATTAATTATATTATTAAGACAAAATATTCATTTTTTGTAATTGCTGAAAACATATTTTTAAGCAAAAACCGTGTAACAAGTGTGACAAAATTAATAAAGGGAAAATCTGTGTAATTATATTTTGTTACTGTATTCATGTTCCTAACTCTTTACTTTGGTGATTTTCTAAAAATGACCACTTGGCTCATTTCATATGGAATGTGCCAGCTACCCGGATATTAAATTTGTGACGGCAAAATAGCACTCTGTCGTGAAAAAAATACTATTTTATATTGTTGAGTAATTATGAGATTCAACCTACATTAAGTACTAACCTATTCTACTTTTACTTTTTAGATATAATTTCCTATATATTTCTCCAAAAACAATAAAAGCATCACGGAGGGAGTGTTTTCATATATAAAACTTTTTTTTTATGTTTGAGGTAAGACGCCACGCCCCCATCCAGGCCAGAGTCCTGGATTCAGTCCCTCCCAGACCCAAATCCTGGCTACGCCCCTCATGTAGGGGCTTTAATGCAGTGGTAGGCAGAAAGTAGGGAAAACGTAGGTACATTTTTGTGAGACTGTAGGCATTTTCTCTCTCTGTCATCTGGCAACACTGGTTCTACTGCTGAAGCCTGAAAAAAATCCAGTTTCAAATGTAGCTACATGAGTAGTATTGAAATGTTTTAATATGTTCATTAATATTACTAGTAATTAAGTTTGAACTAATAATGTATACGTGACTTTAAATTGACTTTTCTACAAAAATCCTGTGAAATGTCGTTGAAGTGTTCTATGGAACATATTGCAACTTCCTAACTTATTGACAAGTCGCCTTCTCGCGTATAGACAGAAGGGCAGAATCAGTTTAACAGCTAATGCACCCAAGATACTGAAGAGAATAACTTACAGGAGCACAAAAAACAATACTGAGGACCTGTAGATGACCTTCAGCCTGGCTTTAGGAAAGGCAGAGACACAAGAGACGCAGTCCTGACGTTGCACGTGATAATGGCAGGAAAACTGTATGAAAGGAGAACTTACAAACTACTTATGAAATAACTTATACTAAAGACAATACAAACATCCATGCCTGAGGAAGGATTCGAACCTTCGACGTGGGAGGCCGCGCGATCTGTAACGTAGCGCTCCAGACCGCTCGGCTGTTCCAGCACAGCAATAATTTGTATTCTTGTATTATTATAGATCTCCGGAGCTACCCTTCAACCATGTATTGATATATCTGTGCTTCTTGATATATTCCAGAATACATAACGAAGGCATTTGTATAATTAATAATATAGTAAGGACAGTTTACAACCCACCACAAAGACGTGGCGACGAGCTGCGGCAGGCACATACAAAAGACACACACATACAACACTTTCAGCTATCGGCCATGGCCTTCTTCAGAAAACAGAACACTCACACAATCACTTAGACACACAACACAGTCGTACAACCATCACCTCCGGCTGCCGCACTTCGAATCTGGTTGGTAGGTTTAATATGGACGGAAGTGTGGATGGAGCCATCAGTGAGATGGAGGTTGACATCCATGAATGTGGCATGGTAGATTGAGGAAGACCAGGTGAAGTGGGTGGGAGAGAAGGAATTGAGGTTCTGAAGAAAGGAGGATAGGTTGTCCTGGCCCTGAGTCCAGATCATGAAAATATCATCAATGAACCTGAACCAGGCCAGAGGTTTGAGGTTTTGGGATGCTAGGAAGGACTCCTCCAGACGGCCCATAAACAGGTTGGCATAGAAGGGTGCCATGCAGGTGCCCATGGCTGTGCCTTGGATTTGATGGTAAACTTTCCCCTCAAAGAAAAAGTACTTGTTAAGTAGGATGAAATTGGTGAGGGTTATGAGGAATGAGGTATCAGTTGGAGACGTTGGGAGAGGTAGTGTTCCAGAGCGGCAAGGCTATGTGCAGGTGGGATGTTGGTGTATAGGGAGGTGGCATCCACTGTGACAAGTAAGGGTCCAGGAGGCAAAGGGATGGGAATGGTGGAGAGTCGGTTGGTATCCTTGATGTGGGAAGATAGATTTTGGACAATTGGTTGGAGGTGTTGCTCAACTAGGGCTGAAATTCGTTCGGAAGGAGCACAGTAACCAGCCACAATAGGGCATCCAGGATTATTAGGTTTGTGGATTTTGGGGAGCATGTAGAAGGTAGGTGTGCGGGGTGCTGCTGGGGTGAGGAGGGAGATGGATTCAGGGGAGAGTTTCTGGGAGGGGTCACAGGATTTTAGTAGGCATTGGAGATCTTGTTGGACTTTGGGGATGGGGTCAATCCGGCACAACTTGTAGGTGGAGGAGTCAGAGAGTTGGCGAAGCCCTTCAGCCAGGTAGACACTGTGATCCATAACTACAGTGGTGGAACCTTTATCTGCAGGGAAGATGATTATGTCAGGATTAGTTTTAAGGTTTTGGGTGGCTCTTCTTTCTTCTGCTGAAAGGTTTGAAGGATTCAAAGTGCGGTAGCTGGAGGTGATGGTTGTATGACTGTGTTGTGTGCCTATGTGATTGTGTGAGTGTTCTATTTTCTGAAGAAGGCCATGGCCGATAGCTGAAAGTGTTGTATGTGTGTGTCTTTTGTATGTGCCTGTCGCAGCTCGTCGCCACGTCTTTGCGGAGAGTTGTAAACTGTCCTTACTATATTATTAATTCCAACCTGGACTTTCCATTATTATATTGCATTTGTATCATTCACTGACAAAGAGAGCTGGTGAAACGGTAACACGCTGGACCAACAGCGCCGTGTTTCCAAACTTTCTGTGGGTGCACCGCACATATAAGTTCTATGAGCTCAGCCCCGGCACCAGCCCCCAGACCATGATACTGGATTTCCCACTGGGTTGTTACAGATAAATTCTTCTCAAAATAAATTCCGGGACGTCAATTACGGAACGTTATTGTTGACTACACAGTAATACAAATTATCATTACACTTTTGCCCTACTATTCAGATTTAAAAGGAGTTTTTAGAGCATGGTCACTGCTTCTCAGACTGCTAGCGTCGGAGGACTGGATTACCGCACAACCGAGACCTCGTACGTCTTGCATCCTCCACAAAATGACGTGTGTCTTCATTGACATACTGTTATCCATCTGTTTAAGTTGATTGGAACTAAAGGAAGTAAATTTACTGTTGCATAGCGCTGATGACCAATAGGCTTCTGCTAATGTCTGTATGCGAAAAAACAGTTTCTGTTCAGAGGTAGTAATAAACGAAACTTGTCCACTTGGCGTCATGCAAAACACTTCCCGTCTGAAGGCCTGGCGACGGACAGGGATTTCTCACGTCTCGGCAGCCGCTCTGCCCCTTCTGACTCACTGACACCGTGCCTTCTCCGGCTTGAGAACCTATTGCAAGCTAGCCAGCCAGTCTTAAAACAGCTATTGTGCGCTGCATAGCTGTTCTAAGCCACGCAGGGCTTTTCCCATGGGATTGTAATAAACTGTGTTATACACGAAAAGAGGCACTTTAATAAAAAAAAAAATATCTCCCTCATGAGAGCTTCAACCACTTCAGTCAACAGCAGAAGCTCCCGTCTACTTCAAACAATGGTCTCAACAAACAAAACGAACAATCTAGACGACGTGCAAACAATTGCACTGAAATCTTAAACCACGCTGCTGTTATGTTGAAAAAAATTGCAATCGGCTTCCTTCTGTCTCAGGTTATTCTTTATTATTGCTCAAAATTGGCGAGGAGATATTTGAAAACAATAGTTGACGAAGGGAATCAGGTGTATAACAAATTAAAATGTTTGTAAATCTATCGGACCAAACTGCGTGGCCATCAGTCTGTAGCTTACAAACTACTAAGGTAAACTAACCTAATGACAACACACACACATCCATGCCTCAGGGACGACTCGAACCTCCGATGGCGAGCAACCGCGCGCTCCGCAGCGGGGCGCTTTAGACCGCTTGGCTACTCCACCGCGGCTCAGGTGTATTGTAACGTATCACTTGTTCCATTCTTTCCACAAAGCCTCCGGGGGGGGGGCTATAAACACACGGCTGCTGACGTCACAGTCTGATAATCTGGCGACACATGTTGCAGCCTGCTATAGTCCATTCCATTCTTCAGCGGTTCTGCGCATCCCCCTCTATTACTGAACTGGCAGCCAATAATATCCATCCTCTAAGCGCGTGGCTGGCCGCGAGTTACGCAATGTTTCTCCCGCAGGCTCCACTGTTGGCGCTCGGCCGTAGCTCCTCCCCTCCTCGCTTCCCCTATCGTTCCGCCGCTATGTGCGGAAGCGTCTTCCTACATGACGCCAACTATAGTCACACCAGATAGCCCCCCCCCCCCTCGAACTGCCTACCCACTGTTAGCTAAAGCACTACAACGGTGTTCACATTACAGCTCTGCACTTTAGAAGTACACGCGCTTTTTAGGTGGCGTCACAAAAGAACATACCGAAGAGTGCATCACTGGGTTTTATTAGTAACACCTTCCACGAGTAGCTGTGCACCATATCAAATATCTCAGCGGATTCCTTCAAATTATTTATACACCTTCACTCCTAATCTGCTCTCTTAATATTGGACATTGGCAGCTGACATTCTTGTTATGCGTGGTTATTGTCAAAATATATAAAAACCCGCAGATTTTTTTCTTACTAATCTTTAATATATGATCCAGAACTTTTAAAGCTTATCTATGTTTCAGTGAGCAGTTCATTAGCTTCGTGATGGAAACTTGTTTCATATAGATAAGAAAATGCGTTAATCAACTTGGCAATTTACTCATGACGCAGTCGTTTTTTTTTTTATCAATTATGGAGTTACACAAAGGTCAGTTTTGATGGAAGGATCGATTTGTAATAAAGTAAGAGAATAATTCTGGAGGTAAATTACACACCAATTACGCTGGCATGAAGGAAAAAGCAGTAAACCTGGAAAGAGACGTCGATTTTGATCCAATGATGACTGATGCCACATGGGGAATAGTAGATGTCCTTGTAGTGGTTCCAGTGTCTTCCGACAACAGACAGCATAGTGACACAGTTGCCGAAGTACCGTCTGTGCAAATAACGCACAGTGTACAACAACGTGTGAACAAAATAAGCACCATGCCTCGACGGTGCACTCGCGCTTCCTACAGCCAAGTGAGCGACTTTTTAACGAGTCAAACATTAGCCTTCTGAGTAGCGCTATGGTTCTTTCACAGAATCGCCACCCTTCACTTGTACAACTATGCTGGCTCCAACGGTTTCCACTGGTACGTCACTACCGCTTGAACTATACATGTATCATTACAATGATTTCATGTAGTCCACAATGTTGGGCCTGGTGGTCTTGGGGATCACCTGGAAACCGAAGGGGCGAGAGTTCGAAACCCGGCCGGACCTTGGATTTTTTCAGTCTGCCTCTTAACCCATCATTCACCTCTCAACGATAGGAGAAGTCGCCAAAAACGACACTTCATGCGGATTCCACATTGCGCTACAGTTGGATAACCGGGAGAGGCTTAGGGACACGCAAGTCGCCGAAGTGGCGTCCAATTGAAAGACCTGCACCGGGCCAATGAGCCATACGAATATATTATTATTATTGTGTACTCAATATTCACTGATTCAACAATAATTTTGAGTGAATTCGAATACTATAAGGGTTCTATTTCTGGCAGTGTATATTCTGGTCGACTACTATGTTTATCAAATTTTACATTTCACTATTGACGTGCTGCTTAGTTGAGAAGCTGCAGCTTCTATAAATTTACAACAGTTTAGAGATCTAATTCAGATGATGACCTTGAAATAAAATCTTGACCCAGTAATGACGCATATTCCTGATTTGAACAAGCAGTTTGAAATATGATGTCTGTACTTTATGTGGAAGTTCCCAGTGGCATGGTAGACTGTAATGATTAAATTATCTTCAGTGATAGTGAAATTATGCTTACTGATATGTCCAACTTCTCTGTTTACAGCTTACATGGGGAAGCTATCAGCGCGATTCCGTAAGCGTATCGCTGTCAGAACTGACGAGAGGATGCGTATGATGAACGAGCTGGTGCAGGGGATTCAAGTGATCAAGATGTACGCCTGGGAGAAGCCTTTCGACAAGCTCGTGGCGCTGGCCAGGAAGTACGTGGCAGTTTTCCTATTCTGATGTTCAGAAAATGAAACCAGGGACATCACGTCCCTTGTGAAATTGCTTTTCTGTTCATAACAAAGTCCTGAGATAACTAGATTATCTAAAATAGATGCGTGATTATTACTCTGTTATTTCGTGATGTAGAAAAATCTTGAAGTTATTAATGGCTGTTTTCACACACATATACACACATGAAAAAATGTGCCGCGGCGGAATAACCCAGCGCATTGAGGCGATATGCTCCGATGCGCGAGGCCGCTCCCCGTCGGAAGTTCGAATCCTCCCTCGGGCAGGGATGTTTGAGCTGTCTTTATTATAATTTAGTTCATAAGTAGTTTGTTTGTTAAGGGACTGATGACCTCCCATAAGCTTAACAAACATTTGGACTTTTCTTAAAAATATTTTACAAAATGTTCAAAGGTTTGTAGAGCTTATGAGACTTAACTACGGGGTCATGAGTCCCTAAACTTACAAACTACTTACGAACTAGCTACTACTAAGGACGGCACGCCCGAGGGGGGATTCGAACCCCCGACCGTAGTGGCCGTGCAGACCGCGACTGGCGCGCCACAGTCCCCTCGGCCGCCGCGGCCGGCAAAAATGTTTTACTCTATCTTTGTGTGCCATAAAAGTATTCCTCCTTGACATTATATTGACATGATTCGGAAAACGTGGTCGTCTGAAATCCATCAAATGTAAACTAACCTGCCTATTGCTCCATCTATTAAAATCTTACCCATTTCGTTGAATGTAGATGAGTCAGGACACTTGTAGGCTTTGTAGATAGTATGGACGTTCTCCGATGGCAAGATAAACAACATCAACGTTTGATGCTATACAGATTCTTTCTTTATGCCAACAAGGATTTTAATCCAGAACAGATGCAAGACGAATAGTCTGAGTGATGTGGTAAGGAGCTGATCCCTACTGGTGGTCCCAGGGCAACAAAATCGTCACACGTTCGGTATCTGCAACTACTCGCTCGAAGGAATCCCGACCAGACCGCTACCATGATAAACAATGACTTTGTGAGGGCAAACGTGCGGCAGTGTCAAAGCAGACTGTATGAAACAGGCTCCACTAGTCTGTACTGCACACGACCGTGGAATGGCCGACACTTAAGCCCAGACACTATACGGCTCAATTGACTCCGGATAACTGATGCGAATTTCTATTCTCACTCTACTTTTGCATGTCTGATTCGAGATGACCATCGACAACGTAATGGTAGTGGTATACGACAGATGCATATTGTCAATCGAGTTCAGATAAGTCACGGATCAATGAAGTTGATGTTATGCAGCCGGCCGCGGTGGCCGAGGGGCCGCCGTGGCTCCAGTCACGGTCTGCACGGCCACTGCGGTCGGGGGTTCGAATCCCCCCTCGGGCATGGATATTTGTTCCGTCTTAGTATAAGGTATTTCATAAGTAATTTGTAAGTTTACGAACTGATGACCCTGGTAGTTAAGTCCCATAACCCTACAAACATTGGAACGTGTTTTTTTATGTTATGCATCATTTTGGGCACTCGTAAGCCATTGTTGTCTATCAAAGGCAAGCTTGGAGCTTCAGAAAAAAGAGAAATATTAATTTAAGGGTAAGGAAGTCTTTTTTTAAAGACATTTGTGTGGGGTATTGCCTTATATGGAAGTGAAACATGAACGATAAATAGTTCAGACCGGAAGAAGATGGAGGCTTTCGAAATTTGGTGCTACAGGAGAATGCTGCATATTAGGTGGGTATATCGCGTAAGTAACGAGGAGGTACTGAACAGATTATGGAGAAAAGGAATTTCTGGCATACCTTGACTAAAAGAAGGGATCGATTGGTAGGACACATTGTTACCAATCAAGGGTTCGTGAAGTTAGCATTATAGGGAAGTGTATGGGGTAAAAATCGCAAAGAAAGACAAAGAGATGAATACAGTAAGCATTTTGAAATGCATGTTTTTTGACGTTCTTGTAAGGAGATGAAGACACTTGCTCGGGATAGAATAGGGTGGAGAGCTGCATGAAACCAGTCTCTGGACTGAAGACAGCAACAACATAGTAGTAGTAGTAATCCACTCACTTTCAAGGTTAAACTGAAGAGTTTCCTCATGACCCACTTTCTATTCCGTTGAGGAATTCCTGGAAAAATAAAAAATTAAGCTATTTTCGGGTGTTATGATGGTACTATTGCTTAGTTAGGCCTTTCATGTGCGTAGGATTGCAATATGTCTCACTTCTTTCACTTGGTTGATGAATTCATCCATAATTAGGACAGGCCGCATAAACTTCTTGTAATATCTTGGTCGCAAATATTTTTTTAGTTTTTTATTACGCGTTTCGAAACTCCATCGTTATATCTGTGTCAATTTCAACAAAATATTGATTTTTGTTAACATTGCCACAAATCTGACGACTGTGTCTAAAACACGTGATAAAAAGAAAAATAAATAAATCATTTGCAACCAAGACATTTCAAGAATTTTATGACCTTTTACTTTTTCTATTCCTGCTCTTTTGTTACAATCTGAGGTACTGATTCGTTCCATGACCACGGAGGCATGCTAATCGGTCCCACGGAACGTGATTCGTATAAATAAATAAACAGAAATTAGAAACTATGATGCGATGCTTCTTGACGATGGCTTTCCTATGATGGGCTGACGTGCCAGGAGAATGAAATAACTTGTGATGACTCAGAACGTTGACCTCACTAGAGAGCAGACCACAGTGTCCAAACGCTCGGCCTTCTCTGGGGCTGACGTGCCAGGAGGATGAAATGACTTGTGATGACTCAGAACGTTGATCTCACTAGAGAGCAGACCACAGTGTCCAAACGCTCGGCCTTCTCTGGGGCTGACGTGCCAGGAGGATGAAATGACTTGTGATGACTCAGAACGTTGACCTCACTAGAGAGCAGACCACAGTGTCCAAACGCTCGGCCTTCTCTGGGGCTGACGTGCCAGGAGGATGAAATGACTTGTGATGACTCAGAACGTTGATCTCACTAGAGAGCAGACCACAGTGTCCAAACGCTCGGCCTTCTCTGGGGCTGACGTGCCAGGAGGATGAAATGACTTGTGATGACTCAGAACGTTGATCTCACTAGAGAGCAGACCACAGTGTCCAAACGCTCGGCCTTCTCTGGGGCTGACGTGCCAGGAGGATGAAATGACTTGTGATGACTCAGAACGTTGACCTCACTAGAGAGCAGACCACAGTGTCCAAACGTTCGGCCTTCTCTGGGGCTAACGTGCCAGGAGGATGAAATGACTTGTGATGACTCAGAACGTTGACCTCACTAGAGAGCAGACCACAGTGTCCAAACGCTCGGCCTTCTCTGGGGCTGACGTGCCAGGAGGATGAAATGACTTGTGATGACTAAGAACGTTGATCTCACTAGAGAGCAGACCACAGTGTCCAAACGCTCGGCCTTCTCTGGGGCTGACGTGCCAGGAGGATGAAATGACTTGTGATGACTCAGAACGTTGACCTCACTAGAGAGCAGACCACAGTGTCCAAACGCTCGGCCTTCTCTGGGGCTGACGTGCCAGGAGGATGAAATGACTTGTGATGACTCAGAACGTTGACCTCACTAGAGAGCAGACCACAGTGTCCAAACGCTCGGCCTTCTCTGGGGCTGACGTGCCAGGAGGATGAAATGACTTGTGATGACTCAGAACGTTGACCTCACTAGAGAGCAGACCACAGTGTCCAAACGCTCGGCCTTCTCTGGGGCTGACGTGCCAGGAGGATGAAATGACTTGTGATGACTAAGAACGTTGATCTCACTAGAGAGCAGACCACAGTGTCCAAACGCTCGGCCTTCTCTGGGGCTGACGTGCCAGGAGGATGAAATGACTTGTGATGACTCAGAACGTTGACCTCACTAGAGAGCAGACCACAGTGTCCAAACGCTCGGCCTTCTCTGGGGCTGACGTGCCAGGAGGATGAAATGACTTGTGATGACTCAGAACGTTGATCTCACTAGAGAGCAGACCACAGTGTCCAAACGCTCGGCCTTCTCTGGGGCTGACGTGCCAGGAGGATGAAATGACTTGTGATGACTCAGAACGTTGACCTCACTAGAGAGCAGACCACAGTGTCCAAACGCTCGGCCTTCTCTGGGGCTGACGTGCCAGGAGGATGAAATGACTTGTGATGACTCATAATGTTGACCTCACTAGAGAGCAGACCACAGTGTCCAAACGCTCGGCCTTCTCTGGGGCTGACGTGCCAGGAGGATGAAATAACTTGTGATGACTCAGAACGTTGACCTCACTAGAGAGCAGACCACAGTGTCCAAACGCTCGGCCTTCTCTGGGGCTGACGTGCCAGGAGGATGAAATGACTTGTGATGACTCAGAACGTTGATCTCACTAGAGAGCAGACCACAGTGTCCAAACGCTCGGCCTTCTCTGGGGCTGACGTGCCAGGAGGATGAAATGACTTGTGATGACTCAGAACGTTGACCTCACTAGAGAGCAGACCACAGTGTCCAAACGCTCGGCCTTCTCTGGGGCTGACGTGCCAGGAGGATGAAATGACTTGTGATGACTCAGAACGTTGATCTCACTAGAGAGCAGACCACAGTGTCCAAACGCTCGGCCTTCTCTGGGGCTGACGTGCCAGGAGGATGAAATGACTTGTGATGACTCAGAACGTTGACCTCACTAGAGAGCAGACCACAGTGTCCAAACGCTCGGCCTTCTTTGGGGCTGACGTGCCAGGAGGATGAAATGACTTGTGATGACTAAGAACGTTGATCTCACTAGAGAGCAGACCACAGTGTCCAAACGCTCGGCCTTCTCTGGGGCTGACGTGCCAGGAGGATGAAATGACTTGTGATGACTCAGAACGTTGACCTCACTAGAGAGCAGACCACAGTGTCCAAACGCTCGGCCTTCCCTGGGGCTGACGTGCCAGGAGGATGAAATGACTTGTGATGACTAAGAACGTTGATCTCTTTAGAGAGCAGACCACAGTGTCCAAACGCTCGGCCTTCTCTGGGGCTGACGTGCCAGGAGGATGAAATAACTTGTGATGACTCAGAACGTTGACCTCACTAGAGAGCAGACCACAGTGTCCAAACGCTCGGCCTTCTCTGGGGCTGACGTGCCAGGAGGATGAAATGACTTGTGATGACTCAGAACGTTGACCTCACTAGAGAGCAGACCACAGTGTCCAAACGCTCGGCCTTCCCTGGGGCTGACGTGCCTGGAGGATGAAATGACTTGTGATGACTAAGAACGTTGATCTCACTAGAGAGCAGACCACAGTGTCCAAACGCTCGGCCTTCTCTGGGGCTGACGTGCCAGGAGGATGAAATGACTTGTGATGACTCAGAATGTTGACCTCACTAGAGAGCAGACCACAGTGTCCAAACGCTCGGCCTTCTCTGGGGCTGACGTGCCAGGAGGATGAAATGACTTGTGATGACTCAGAACGTTGATCTCACTAGAGAGCAGACCACAGTGTCCAAACGCTCGGCCTTCTCTGGGGCTGACGTGCCAGGAGGATGAAATGACTTGTGATGACTCAGAACGTTGACCTCACTAGAGAGCAGACCACAGTGTCCAAACGCTCGGCCTTCTCTGGGGCTGACGTGCCAGGAGGATGAAATGACTTGTGATGACTAAGAACGTTGATCTCACTAGAGAGCAGATCACAGTGTCCAAACGCTCGGCCTTCTCTGGGGCTGACGTGCCAGGAGGATGAAATGACTTGTGATGACTCAGAACGTTGACCTCACTAGAGAGCAGACCACAGTGTCCAAACGCTCGGCCTTCTCTGGGGTTGACGTGCCAGGAGGATGAAATAACTCGTGATGACTCAGAATGTTGACCTCACTAGAAAGCAGACCACAGTGTCCAAACGCTCGGCCTTCTCTGGGGCTGACGTGCCAGGAGGATGAAATAACTTGTGATGACTCAGAACGTTGACCTCACTAGAGAGCAGACCACAGTGTACAAACGCTCGGCCTTCTCTGGGGCTGACGTGCCAGGAGGATGAAATAACTCGTGATGACTCATAATGTTGACCTCACTAGAAAGAAGACCACAGTGTCCATACGCTCGGCCTTCTCTGGGGCTGACGTGCCAGGAGGATGAAATAACTTGTGATGACTCAGAACGTTGACCTCACTAGAGAGCAGACCACAGTGTCCAAACGCTCGGCCTTCCCTGGGGCTGACGTGCCAGGAGGATGAAATGACTTGTGATGACTAAGAACGTTGATCTCTTTAGAGAGCAGACCACAGTGTCCAAACGCTCGGCCTTCTCTGGGGCTGACGTGCCAGGAGGATGAAATAACTTGTGATGACTCAGAACGTTGACCTCACTAGAGAGCAGACCACAGTGTCCAAACGCTCGGCCTTCTCTGGGGCTGACGTGCCAGGAGGATGAAATGACTTGTGATGACTCAGAACGTTGACCTCACTAGAGAGCAGACCACAGTGTCCAAACGCTCGGCCTTCTCTGGGGCTGACGTGCCAGGAGGATGAAATGACTTGTGATGACTAAGAACGTTGATCTCACTAGAGAGCAGACCACAGTGTCCAAACGCTCGGCCTTCTCTGGGGCTGACGTGCCAGGAGGATGAAATGACTTGTGATGACTCAGAATGTTGACCTCACTAGAGAGCAGACCACAGTGTCCAAACGCTCGGCCTTCTCTGGGGCTGACGTGCCAGGAGGATGAAATGACTTGTGATGACTCAGAACGTTGATCTCACTAGAGAGCAGACCACAGTGTCCAAACGCTCGGCCTTCTCTGGGGCTGACGTGCCAGGAGGATGAAATGACTTGTGATGACTCAGAACGTTGACCTCACTAGAGAGCAGACCACAGTGTCCAAACGCTCGGCCTTCTCTGGGGCTGACGTGCCAGGAGGATGAAATGACTTGTGATGACTAAGAACGTTGATCTCACTAGAGAGCAGATCACAGTGTCCAAACGCTCGGCCTTCTCTGGGGCTGACGTGCCAGGAGGATGAAATGACTTGTGATGACTCAGAACGTTGACCTCACTAGAGAGCAGACCACAGTGTCCAAACGCTCGGCCTTCTCTGGGGTTGACGTGCCAGGAGGATGAAATAACTCGTGATGACTCAGAATGTTGACCTCACTAGAAAGCAGACCACAGTGTCCAAACGCTCGGCCTTCTCTGGGGCTGACGTGCCAGGGATGAAATAACTTGTGATGACTCAGAACGTTGACCTCACTAGAGAGCAGACCACAGTGTCCAAACGCTCGGCCTTCTCTGGGGCTGACGTGCCAGGAGGATGAAATAACTCGTGATGACTCATAATGTTGACCTCACTAGAAAGAAGACCACAGTGTCCAAACGCTCGGCCTTCTCTGGGGCTGACGTGCCAGGAGGATGAAATAACTTGTGATGACTCAGAACGTTGACCTCACTAGAGAGCAGACCACAGTGTCCAAACGCTCGGCCTTCTCTGGGGCTGACGTGCCAGGAGGATGAAATGACTTGTGATGACTCAGAACGTTGACCTCACTAGAGAGCAGACCACAGTGTCCAAACGCTCGGCCTTCCCTGGGGCTGACGTGCCAGGAGGATGAAATGACTTGTGATGACTAAGAACGTTGATCTCACTAGAGAGCAGACCACAGTGTCCAAACGCTCGGCCTTCTCTGGGGCTGACGTGCCAGGAGGATGAAATGACTTGTGATGACTCAGAATGTTCACCTCACTAGAGAGCAGACCACAGTGTCCAAACGCTCGGCCTTCTCTGGGGCTGACGTGCCAGGAGGATGAAATGACTTGTGATGACTCAGAACGTTGATCTCACTAGAGAGCAGACCACAGTGTCCAAACGCTCGGCCTTCTCTGGGGCTGACGTGCCAGGAGGATGAAATGACTTGTGATGACTCAGAACGTTGACCTCACTAGAGAGCAGACCACAGTGTCCAAACGCTCGGCCTTCTCTGGGGCTGACGTGCCAGGAGGATGAAATAACTTGTGATGACTCAGAACGTTGACCTCACTAGAGAGCAGACCACAGTGTCCAAACGCTCGGCCTTCTCTGGGGCTGACGTGCCAGGAGGATGAAATGACTTGTGATGACTCAGAACGTTGACCTCACTAGAGAGCAGACCACAGTGTCCAAACGCTCGGCCTTCTCTGGGGTTGACGTGCCAGGAGGATGAAATAACTCGTGATGACTCAGAATGTTGACCTCACTAGAAAGCAGACCACAGTGTCCAAACGCTCGGCCTTCTCTGGGGCTGACGTGCCAGGAGGATGAAATAACTTGTGATGACTCAGAACGTTGACCTCACTAGAGAGCAGACCACAGTGTCCAAACGCTCGGCCTTCTCTGGGGCTGACGTGCCAGGAGGATGAAATAACTCGTGATGACTCATAATGTTGACCTCACTAGAAAGAAGACCACAGTGTCCATACGCTCGGCCTTCTCTGGGGCTGACGTGCCAGGAGGATGAAATAACTTGTGATGACTCAGAACGTTGACCTCACTAGAGAGCAGACCACAGTGTCCAAACGCTCGGCCTTCCCTGGGGCTGACGTGCCAGGAGGATGAAATGACTTGTGATGACTAAGAACGTTGATCTCTTTAGAGAGCAGACCACAGTGTCCAAACGCTCGGCCTTCTCTGGTGCTGACGTGCCAGGAGGATGAAATAACTTGTGATGACTCAGAACGTTGACCTCACTAGAGAGCAGACCACAGTGTCCAAACGCTCGGCCTTCTCTGGGGCTGACGTGCCAGGAGGATGAAATGACTTGTGATGACTCAGAACGTTGACCTCACTAGAGAGCAGACCACAGTGTCCAAACGCTCGGCCTTCCCTGGGGCTGACGTGCCAGGAGGATGAAATGACTTGTGATGACTAAGAACGTTGATCTCACTAGAGAGCAGACCACAGTGTCCAAACGCTCGGCCTTCTCTGGGGCTGACGTGCCAGGAGGATGAAATGACTTGTGATGACTCAGAATGTTGACCTCACTAGAGAGCAGACCACAGTGTCCAAACGCTCGGCCTTCTCTGGGGCTGACGTGCCAGGAGGATGAAATGACTTGTGATGACTCAGAACGTTGATCTCACTAGAGAGCAGACCACAGTGTCCAAACGCTCGGCCTTCTCTGGGGCTGACGTGCCAGGAGGATGAAATGACTTGTGATGACTCAGAACGTTGACCTCACTAGAGAGCAGACCACAGTGTCCAAACGCTCGGCCTTCTCTGGGGCTGACGTGCCAGGAGGATGAAATGACTTGTGATGACTAAGAACGTTGATCTCACTAGAGAGCAGATCACAGTGTCCAAACGCTCGGCCTTCTCTGGGGCTGACGTGCCAGGAGGATGAAATGACTTGTGATGACTCAGAACGTTGACCTCACTAGAGAGCAGACCACAGTGTCCAAACGCTCGGCCTTCTCTGGGGCTGACGTGCCAGGAGGATGAAATGACTTGTGATGACTCAGAATGTTGACCTCACTAGAGAGCAGATCACAGTGTCCAAACGCTCGGCCTTCTCTGGTGCTGACGTGCGAGGAGGATGAAATGACTTGTGATGACTCATAATGTTGACCTCACTAGAGAGCAGACCACAGTGTCCAAACGCTCGGCCTTCTCTGGGGCTGACGTGCCAGGAGGATGAAATGACTTGTGATGACTCAGAACGTTGACCTCACTAGAGAGCAGACCACAGTGTCCAAACGCTCGGCCTTCCCTGGGGCTGACGTGCCAGGAGGATGAAATGACTTGTGATGACTAAGAACGTTGATCTCACTAGAGAGCAGACCACAGTGTCCAAACGCTCGGCCTTCTCTGGGGCTGACGTGCCAGGAGGATGAAATGACTTTTGATGACTCAGAATGTTGACCTCACTAGAGAGCAGACCACAGTGTCCAAACGCTCGGCCTTCTCTGGGGCTGACGTGCCAGGAGGATGAAATGACTTGTGATGACTCAGAACGTTGATCTCACTAGAGAGCAGACCACAGTGTCCAAACGCTCGGCCTTCTCTGGGGCTGACGTGCCAGGAGGATGAAATGACTTGTGATGACTCAGAACGTTGACCTCACTAGAGAGCAGACCACAGTGTCCAAACGCTCGGCCTTCTCTGGGGCTGACGTGCCAGGAGGATGAAATGACTTGTGATGACTAAGAACGTTGATCTCACTAGAGAGCAGATCACAGTGTCCAAACGCTCGGCCTTCTCTGGGGCTGACGTGCCAGGAGGATGAAATGACTTGTGATGACTCAGAACGTTGACCTCACTAGAGAGCAGACCACAGTGTCCAAACGCTCGGCCTTCTCTGGGGTTGACGTGCCAGGAGGATGAAATAACTCGTGATGACTCAGAATGTTGACCTCACTAGAAAGCAGACCACAGTGTCCAAACGCTCGGCCTTCTCTGGGGCTGACGTGCCAGGAGGATGAAATAACTTGTGATGACTCAGAACGTTGACCTCACTAGAGAGCAGACCACAGTGTCCAAACGCTCGGCCTTCTCTGGGGCTGACGTGCCAGGAGGATGAAATAACTCGTGATGACTCATAATGTTGACCTCACTAGAAAGAAGACCACAGTGTCCATACGCTCGGCCTTCTCTGGGGCTGACGTGCCAGGAGGATGAAATGACTTGTGATGACTCAGAATGTTGACCTCACTAGAGAGCAGACCACAGTGTCCAAACGCTCGGCCTTCTCTGGGGCTGACGTGCCAGGAGGATGCAATAACTTGTGATGACTCAGAACGTTGACCTCACTAGAGAGCAGACCACAGTGTCCAAACGCTCGGCGTTCTCTAGGGCTGACGTGCCAGGAGGATGAAATAACTTGTGATGACTCAGAACGTTGACCTCAGTAGAGAGCAGACCACAGTGTTCAAACGCTCGGCCTTCTCTGGGGCTGACGTGCCAGGAGGATGAAATAACTTGTGATGACTCAGAATGTTGACCTCACTAGAGAGTAGACCACAGTGTCCAAACGCTCGGCCTTCTCTGGTTTCGGCTCGTGAGATGTAATCGGCTGTCATATCTCCACAATCATGCAGACATGCCTCTGAATGAGTCCAGGAAAAGTCCAGACCAAGGCAAAGCATGTGCACACCCCACGTCAATGCCCACACTAGTCCGTCATGGGTTGAGAACCGCCAGACACCCTGCCGTATACAAGGTTTAGTTTAATGAAGGTGTGGCAGGCATTCGGCTGCGACGTACAGTACTGACTTACCTTTTGCTTACTTTCGTGTGTGAACGGAACAATGCCAATTACAAAAGCAATTTGTTCTAATATCAATCGTGAAAGAATATTGTCCGTCGCGGAATTTCTGTAAGTTATCGTAAATAAGCGGATAAGGAGGTTCTGACCCACAACTGGAGCATGTACCATACGTTTCATCATCTATGTTTGTTTATTTGGCTAAGACACACGTAATGTCATCGCTACTCCCTCTATATCTCCCTCTTCCTTCGTCCCCCCTCCCTATCCTTCGTCTCCCTCTTACTATCACACACGCACACACATACATTAAATCCTCATGTAGATTCCTTTACACCTCCAGATCGGAGATCCACAAGCTGCTGCACGCAGCCTACTTGAAGAGCTTCCTGCTGGCGTCAGCCGTCTTTATCGAAAGGTCTTCGCTGCTGGTGACACTCGTCGCCTACTTCCTATTGGGCCACATCGCCGGTCCTGATCAGGTGAGTATATGCGGTGTTTTAAAAGTCAGCTGAACGCGTGAGCTCATAAGAAAGAGTCACCCAATTTTCTATTCTCTGAAACATTCCTCTTAAATCCGACCGGTAAAGCAACAAACGCAATTTGGCTAGCTTTGTTTTAGCTTTAGTAGTGACTAAGATCTTTCTCACAGCGTAAGGATTAAACACAACAGAATTTAATATAAGCTAAACTAAGACAAAAATGAAACCATAACCATTACAGCGAATTTGGTAAGCACGCTTGAAACATGTCTGTACAGATTCAATAATATTGTTTTGTCTGTCTTGAATCGATATTTGTTTGTAAAATCTGATATGAACTTCTTTGAGTAACTACGTCCATGGTTTACTCTGTTGTGTAACATCTCTGTCAAAGACTATGTGAGTAGTAGCTGAATAGAAAGGGAGAGTCTGTGTGTAGCTTTGGTACTGATCGGACGTGTTTTGGTTAGCTGCTTTTGTACGAGCTGATGGCATAATTTTGAAATCTGATTTTCACAGACACAGTTCTGTCTTTATAAGATTTTGTATCATTCATATATGAATCAGTCTGAGAAGATTTTTTTGTTCTTGAATCATAAGATAGTGTAATCATTATTGTTAATAATAATTGAGAAAGTTGAACATCTTTACCTGTTTCACTTTTGTAGTTAGAAAGCTAACCCTCTTCCTTTCATTGAAAGTTATTGGCTATTAAAATCAAAGCATAATATTGACTAAGCTGAGTTTGATTAACATATTTCTTTGATGGGGTGACGTTTAGTAGTAATGGTGATTGTTGTGCAATACTACACAGATGAACAAGATACTAAGTTTCTGCAAGCAGTCAGTTAGCGAAATAAATTCTTGCAGCTGCATTATTAGAAAGTGGTTTGTGTTTTTTCCAGATTTCTCTCGCAGTCTATGCTGTAGTCAGTGAGTCTTATGTAGACTACGTATTGTTCTTGCATTCAACTCAGAGGGCACCGTGCTCATGGCAGCGGTTCCTCTAAGGGGGCGTATGCCGGAATTGGTAAGCCCCTCCCACTTATTCCCAATTGGGATCCCCCTTCCCCCCACTATCAGATTATCTGATAATTGGCTGAATAAAACCGCGACTCTTTATGGCCCGGATCTCAAACAGCCCGCTCCACACCTCGGAGTGGAGAATGAAAAGAATAAGGTTTTTTTTTTTTATCAAATTATCCGTTGCGCTTTCAATCAGTTTAAACCCACTGTTTCCTAATCAACTGTGCAGGTATTAATATTAGGGCCATAACTAAACAGAATTATAGTGTTAATGAATAAATAGAATCCAGAATGAAACTTTCACTCTGCAGCGGAGTGTGCGCTGATATGAAACTTCCTGGCAGATTAAAATTGTGTGCCGGAACCGGGACTCGAACCTGGGACTTTTGCCTTGCCCGCGAAAGGCAAAGGTCCCAGGTTCGAGTCCCGGTTCCGGCACACAATTTTAATCTGCCAGGAAGTGTCATATCAGCGCACACTCCGCTGCAGAGTGAAAGTTTCATTCTGGAAACATCCCTTAGGAGGCGAGGTACTGGCAGAAGTAAAGTTGTGAGGAGGCATCGTGAGTCGTGTCGGGATAGCACAGTCGGTAGTGCGCTTGCCCGCGAAAGGCAAAGGTCCCAGGTTCGAGTCCCGGTTCCGGCACACAATTTTAATCTGCCAGGAAGTTTCATCCCTTAGGATGTGGCTAAGCCCTGTCTCCACCATATCCTTTCTTCCAGGAGCGCTAGTCTTGCATGGTTCGCAGGAGAGCTTCTGTGAAGTTTGGAAAGTAGGAGGCGAGGTACTGGCGGAAGTAAAGTTGTGAGGCGGCATCGTGAGTCGTGTCACGATAGCACAGTCGGTAGTGCGCTTGCCCGCGAAAGGCAAAGGTCCCAGGTTCAAGTCCCGGGTTCCGGCTCACAATTTTAATCTGCCAGGAAGTTTCAATAAATAGAAAGATTTCAACTAATCTTTAATCAGCTTGATTCGAAAGTTAGTTATTGTGAGTGTTAAAAATGACAATTATTAATGCTGCATTTAACTCCAGATTAGTTTTGAATGAGTAGCTTTCGAAACAAACCGCCTTTAGCTGGCTCACTATTGCCAAATCCTTGTAGCGATCCTGTTTTTCCAATCAATAGATTAGCCTTACCTATATCCCACCAACCAACTTACCAGTTTTGTTTTACGCTTATAGCAGAATTGTTTGACCTGGAACGCGTGGAACCGCACGAAACCACGATTAGAATAATACTCGACAGTAAAAACCAGAGGTGCCCACACTTCCCTTGGCCATTGTCTCACGTCCCTCCCCACTCCCCTTCCCTTTCCCAAACTGCGACCAACACCCGAGATATTTCGATTCCTTGTTTATTAGCTAATAAATATGCGTTTGCCATTTAATATTGAAATTGAAGATATTTTATTTGACATTTTATAAATTCTTTTATAAAACCGCCCCCCACCAAGACTGGCCAAAACTACAAATTTTTCGTTCCTCCCTCCCTCCCCCCCCCCCTCAGAAATTTCAACGACACAGTTTGCGTCATTGCCCCCCCCCCCCCCTTCTTTGGGCACCTCTGGCGTTGCAATTGTACCACACGTTACATTCTTATAGAGTAACAAAGTCACTACATCAGCACCACATGAAATTATCAGTATTATCAGTGCCGGAGCTACGAAATTTTACCCTTCTCCTGTTCCCTTTGCTTGCCTCCTCCCTCCACCCCAAATCGGCGTCACGTTTTTGCATTTTCGGCGCCCCTCCCGCCCCCTTCCCCGTTCGTCAGAGGCACGTCGCCGTGGCCAGGAGTCCAGGTAGCGCCCTTCTGCCAGAGTCGTCCGGGAAAGGCACCCTGGTGGCTCCCTTTAATCCAGGCCAGCGAATTTTCAATCAAAAAAGCCAAAAAGAACTCTGCCGAAAGTAATTATAATAACAAAAGACACAGATCCTACATACATGATGTGTATACTAGTACTAAATGTGCAGAAGCGCAATTTCAATGATCAGAACAAATTAGATCACTACGCAGCCAGCAAGATCCGTGCTTTCACAGTTGTTTGCTCGTAGTTGGGAGCTCCGTTAGGCGGTTAATGGAGTCCCTTAGAGAGAGGGCTGCCAAAGAGGGGAAGAAGGCCAACGTGCACTTTGTGTGCATACCGGGTGAAGACATTCCGGATGCGGAACGGGTCCTTCCGAATGCCATAAAGGGTACGGGGTGCAGGCAACTTTAGGCGTGGCTCACGTCGGTACTAATGTTGCGTGTCACTTTGAATCGGGAGAGTTTCTCTCAGGTTTTGTGGGTATCTGAAGTGGTAAATAATGCCAGTCCTGTTTGCAAGATGAAAGCACAGCTCACCATCTGCAGCATAGTTGTCAGGACCGACTGTGGACCTCTCGTACAGAGCAGAGTGGAGGGTCTAAATCAGAGGGTCAGACGGTTCTGTGACCGCGTGGGCTGCAGATTCCTCAACTTGCGCCATCGGGTGGTGGAGTTCTGGGTTCCGCTGCATAGGAGTCCACTACACGCAGGAAGCGGCTACACGGGTGTGGCGTAGAATGGGCGTATTTTTAGGTTAGAGAACATCGGGAACACACATAAAGGGTTTCAATTTTTTCAGGGGTTACAGATCAAAGTTAGGAGGAACACAGATCTAAAAACTATTGGTGTAACAGTTGTAAATTGTCGTAGCTATATGGGAAAAGTATCAAAGCTCCATGCGGTAATAGAAAGTACTGAATCTCAAATCATTATAGATACCTAAATCTGCCTAAAGCCGGACATAGTTCACGTGAAATTTTTACAAAGGGGCAAATGGTGTTCAGGAAAGAAACATTGAATAAAATAGGTGGTGGCGTATTTATTGCTGTCTCAGACGGTTTATTTGTAGCGAAATCCAAGTAGTTTGTCCTGCGAGTTGGTATGGGTAGAGGTTATACCTGATAACCGGAATAAATTAATAATTGGTTCTTTTCATCGACTCCTAAGCCAGACGATTCGATTGCAGGAATGTTCAAAAAAAGCTTGGATCAAATTTCATAGACGTACCCAAAGCATACAACTTTAATTAGTGGCGACTTTAAATTACCCTCCATAAGTTGGCAAAAATACATGTTTAAAAACGGAGGCAAGGATAAAATTTCGAACGAAACTGTACTGAACGCATTATCCGATAATTATCTGGTGCAATTAATTCATGAACCAACTGGAATAGAAAATGATTCTGAGAACATATTTGACCTCCTAGCAACAAATAATCCGGAGCTAATAAAGAGCATCAAAACATATACAAGAATTAATGAACACAGAGTTGTATTGAGACAGAATATCGGACTATCCAAATCCACCAAAGTTAAAAGAAAAGGATATTTATTCAAAAAAGCAGATAAGAATTCTATTAACGCTTCCCTGAGTGATAATTATCAGTCTTTCGAAACTAACAATGGCTTACATTCTGAAACTTATATGTTTAAATAAAATAAGATGGTTGGGATCGGCAGAATGTAACTTGTGTGTGTGTGTGTGTGTGTGTGTGTGTGTGCAAGGTTCGTTTGCAGATGCATCAGTACCTATCTAGATTAGTACAGCACTGTGAATGTAAAACCTTACCTGAATGTCTGAACATCAAGTAAGAGTCAATATTATAATTAATCAGTCTGGCATCAACTGATTGCAATGAGTATGGCCCTGTTAGTGCGATGGACTATTCAGAACACGAGTCTGGTTAAACAATGAATGACAAGTCCGGTTGTAGCTCAAGTTCTGATTCTAGTGTCTAGCTTGATCCTCATTGGAAATACAGCGATTAAATGATCTCCAAAACGTAACATTGTCGTAGCATTAAAGTGAATTCTTTGAAATGTAAATTTGCGTTATGTTTGTGCAGAAAATCGATTCCAAGAATATATTCAGTATACATTATTGGTACAATGAGAAAGCGAAATTAAATGAGTGCACGTCGATCGAGAACTGAAGAAATGTTTGTTGTTTAATGTCAATACTTTTGCCTTGAACCACGCCTTGTAATTTCATCTTCTTTACTGGGAAGGTGAGCAAAGAATGCGTTGGGTTACATTTATCGAAAGCCGATTCGCTAATTACAGACACAGGTGAGCCAGTATCTAATACTGCTGAAAGATTATGTTTTCCAATAAATGTTCAAATACAAACGTAGGCTTCCGCGTGAGTTATCACTATCAATAAAATTCTTCGGGGTATGACACCGCGTCGTCACTTTATAAACTGTACCGACGTTTCGGCCACTGTTGCAGGCGGCCTTCATCAGGGTCAAATGTTCAAATGTTTGTGTAGCTTATGGGACTTAACTACGGGGTCATCAGTCCCTAAACTTACAAACTACTTATGAACTAGCTAACATTAAGGACGGCACAAATATCCATGCCCGAGGGGGGATTCGAACTCCCGACCGAAGCGGTCGTAAAGGTCCTGACTGACGCGCCACAGTCCCCTCGGCCACCGCGGCCGGCTGTTATCCAACCTGAATTGCGATAATCGGATGAAGAATACGTTAAACGGTAGAGACAGGTTCAAATAGTAAATCCTCGTGAATATCGTCAACGCAAAGAATTTTAGATGTGACATTTTCTAATCGTTCTGTTGTCTCTCCAGTGTTTGAATCATTGGCCTCCAAGGCCGAAGCCGTATGCCATTGTGGAATATTACTGTTATGGCCGTTAGAATATGAATTACGTGGCGTTGACGAGTTGCTGTTTTCAAAGTGTACGGTACGGTCCGTCCAGAATTATTTCCAGAGTTGCGTGGAGGATGAAATCTTTTATCGGGGCGATTTAAAAGTAATTGTTGTTGACCGGTAATTATATGCTGCTGATTATAAGAAGGTTGTTGCGGAAGAAATTGTTGTTGCTGATTATGGAATGGTTGTTGTCGATTAAACTGTTGTTGCTGAGTGTTTTGCTGATTATTGTGCCATTGTCGATAGCCTTTGGTATCATTATGATCATCGTGACAACAAGAGTTGTTATCATTATGATAAGAATTTTGTTGTGTATTATTGTCATGATCGTTATAATACGGTTGATTACCGTTTTGTTGTGACGTCTGGTTTGGATAAAAATTCTCGTTTCCTGAACGTTGGAATTTATTGTTATTATTGTTAAAATGTGTGGTACAGTAGCGTAACTAGGACTTGGCTTTGGGGGGGGGGGGGGATAGATCTGCTTGACGAGCTAAATTTTAGTCCGTTTCCAGACAGACTACCATCTACCACTCCCATTGAAGATTAATTCACTCTCATCCAATGAAAGCTTATGGTAAAACACCCCGAGTTTCCAATCTTTACATTTACCAGATTGCTGTTATACAATTTCTTTCTTTCTTTCCTTCCTTTTTTTTATTTTTTTTATTTTTCTTTGGGTTCTGGGGGGTCTATCCCCCTCATCCCCCCCGTAGTTACGCCACTGGTACGATACGATTGATTATAGTTGCTCTGTGGGCAGCAAAAATGCTGATCGTTATAGTTAGCAGTGGCGCCGACATTTGAAAATCAGTGTGGGTGCTCTATATCACATTTCACAATTGTTGAAAACTACATTATGCCCCCTATCATCCTTTCTGACATATCATGGTCTTTCAATCTTCTTATTTAAAGGTATCTAAATAAGGCAAAGACACACTTTTATAATCAAAAATAAATTGTCATTAGTATGTTTGCGATTCTCTTAAATTAAAAAAAAAAAAAAAAAAAAAAAAAAAAAAAAAAAAAAAAAAAAAGAGAGAGAGAGAGAGAGAGATTCCTGTGATATTAGGTATAATTTATTATGTGCTAGCTGGTGTTACTCAGGTATTTATTTACTCCAGTATTCAGTTATCCCGTGCACTCACTGCTCCCTCTGTCCATCACCTCCTCCCTCTCTCTGTCTAATTACCTCCCCCTCTCCATTCTCTCATCCATCCCACTGCCTCTACCGCTACTTCCCCGCTCTCTGCCAGTTCCCTCCTGTCCCCTGTGTCTGTTCATCCCATCTCTGTGTGTGAAAAATTATCTGCCAAATTTCAGGGTGATCGGTCAAACCGTTCGTCCGAATGCGATAAAATTTCGATGGTTGGCCTCCATAATAAAAGGCACTGTCTGTATAATAATTCATACGGTGTGTGGCAGAGGCTACTTTACTACAAAAGTCAAAACCAAACTACAGTTTTATTTCGATTTTCGATCTTGCTGAAGTTTCGCAAATCGAAACTTCCTTATATTGTTAGTTTCATCCAAAATTATGGCATAATATTGGGAATGTTTCACTATCTTTATCTAATTGTAGACTTCGTTCGCCATAACTGAACCTAGTTCATTTGTTATATCATGCGAAAGCCATCTACACTTTGTACGACGGAGCCAAGAGGACAAATCAGAGTTATTATCTTCAGCAATTAACTGTAACAATCCATTGTAATTGGAATTATCGTCTGTGTGACCACGGACTGCTAACCCCTGCACCTTTAGATACCGTAATCACGATAACATTCTCAACAGAGCTACTCTAGCAGACTTCATTTCTCCCTCATTTACTTTTGACATTAGATCAGATTAGTACTTGTTCCATAGATCATGAATACGAAACCTCGTAATGATGTGGAACGTGTCAGGTTAATGAAAGGTGTCTTTACGAATTATTAAATTGTACTAAATATTATATGACACAATTTTTTTTATTTTTTATATTTATTATGGTTTTTTTTTTCAAATTTACTAATTTATATCTAAAAATTCATCTGTAGTGTAGAAGGAGTTGCCATGCAGAAATTCTTTTAATTTATTTTTAAATGCTTGTTGGCTATCTGTCCTGCTTTTGATGCTGTTTGTTAGGTGACCAAAGACTTTTGCGGCAGCATAATTCACCCCTTTCTGTGCCAAAGCTAGATTTAACCTTGAATAGTGAAGATCATTCTTTCTCCTCGTTTTGTAGTTATGTACACTGCTATTTCTTTTGAATTCGGTGGGATTAGTAATGACAAATTATAAGTGAATATATATACTGAGAAGCTACTGTCAAAATCCCTAGCTCTTTAAATAAGTGTCTGCAGAATTATAATTGGATGGGCTCCAGCAATTATTTTGATCACACGCTTTTGTGCAATGAATACTTTTTTATTCAATGATGAATTACCCCAGAAAATGATGCCATACGAAAGCAGAGAATGAAAACAGGCATAGTAAGCTAATTTACTGAAATTTAAATCACCAAGATTTGTAATTACCCTAACTTGCTGAACTCAAACTTTTCAACAGATCTTTAATGTGTTTTTTCCAGTTCAACCCCTCATCAATGCTTACACTTAAAAAGTTTGAATATTCTACCGTTGCTACAGATTTCTGATCAAAGTCTATATTTATTGATGGTGACATTCTATTTACTGTATGTACTGTGTTTTATCAAAATTTGCTGAGAACCATTTAATGATTTTCTGAAAGACGTGTGGTGTCGCACAAGTCCAAAGAGTGGAGGCGCTAGACGAAAACTGGGCGTCGGCGAACTCGCCTTTGCGAGGCCCCTTTCATTTTTTCCAGTAAGGAAGGAAATGTTAAATAAAATGAGCTGAATTAGACATCAGTAATCATTATACTAAAATTTTATTAGTATAATAAACAAGTATTACTGCAATGACAAAAATTACAATAAATAATGACAAATTAAAATAGAGAAACTTTTCGGCTTTTCGTCTCACTGAATTTTTTTTAAGATCACATCTTAATTAATACTAGCCGCTATTTCGGCTTCAGTTGATAGTACTGACAATGCAGTCTTTTTTTGGCTCATTGTGCTTCTCAAGTTAGTCTAAATCAATTTTAACTTTGAGAAGCTGTACTGACTGGAACTGTGAGCATGATTCTAATTGTTATATGAACATCAGGGTATACTTCTTCCAGATTGTTTTCTAAAATGTAATGAAGTTGTTTTGCAAGTATTCAAGTAAAAACTGCATCACTGCTGCACTCATACAGAAATAAATACGGACAACTAAATAGCTGCCGGCCGGGAAGGGCCAAGCGCACTAAGACGTCATACCACGGTGCGCGAGGTCGCTCTGGTCGGTGGTCGAATCCCACTGTTGTGTACGGATGTTGTGTTTGTCCTTTGGTTAAGCTAGTGTAAGTTAGAAGTAGGTCATCGCTACATAGCCCAGCAGTTGAAAAGCGCCGTTCAACATCAGCTATGTAAAAAGAAAACTAAATTTTTAAGAATTTTTGCGAGGCCCCCAAAGGCGCGAGGCCGTCGGCGGTTGCCGACGTCGCCGACGCCTAGCGCCGCCACTGTCCAAAGTGCGCGCCACCAAATTTCGCCGCGCCCTCTGCTGCAACTCCGCTCGTGGCCATCACTGAACGACATCGTTCACTTGGGACTGAGATAGGAACCAGTTAACACTTCGGTATCAGATAGGCGCCAGTGAAGACTTGGCTATCGGACAGGCACTAGGCAGGCCTCTAGCTCAACTATGTATCAGCATTCTGCAGTACTGAGCTATGTAAAAGTTAAGTATTGTATAAATTCTGTGCAATATATATCTCGTTCTAATTTACTCTAGTGTTTCTAGTTTCTGCTGTCCCGCTGGCTGCTCCCCTCCGTACCTGCACAAGCGTGCTACCTTTATTCCTGTGTCGGTCTTCCTACTCGGCCACTGACTCCTACGACGGAAACGAGACACAAAAGCGGCGACGAGGCTGGGACACAAAACGTCGTTTATAATTTCATCAGTTAGTTCTTGTCTGTCAGGTGTGATAACTATACTTGTATTATCAGCAAAAAGTACCAGCTTTGCATCTTCATGAATATAGAATGGCAAGTCATTAATATATATTAACAACAGCAAAGGGCCCAAGACCGAACCTTGTGGCACCCCATTTCTGATTGCTCCCCAGTTTGAGGACTCAGCTGTTTTTTGCACATTATGAAAACTACTAATGTCAACTTTCTGCACTCTTCCTGTTAGGTATGATTTAAACCATTTGTACACTTTCCCATTCTTACCACAATACTTTAGTTTATCTAGAAGAATTCCATGATTTACACAATCAAAAGCCTTGAAGAGATCACAAAAAGCCCCAACGGGTGTTGTCCGGTTATTCAGAGCATTTACTATTTCATTGGTGAAAGTATATATAGCATTTTCTGTTGAAAAGCCTTTCTGAAACCCAAACTGACATTTTGTTAGAACTTTATTTTTAACTATGTGTGAAACTACTCTAGAATACATTACTTTTTCAAGAATTTTGGATAAAGCTGTCAGAAGTGAGATTGGGCGGTAGTTGTTGACATCAGACGTATCCCCTTTTTTGTGCATTGGTTTGACTATAGCATATTTCAGTCTATCAGGAAAAATACCCTGCTTCAGAGAACTATTGAATATGGGGCTAAGAATCCTACTTATTTCTTGAGAACAAGCTTTTATCACCCTGCTGGAAATACCATCAATTCCATGTGAGCATTTGCTCTTGAGTGAGTTTATAATTTTCTTAATTTCAGAAGGAGATGTGGGTGGAATTTCAATTGTATCAAATTGTGTGCGTATGGCCTGTCCCATTAACTGCCTACCTTCTTCTAATGGACATTTAGATCCTATTTTCTCCACAACAATTAAAAAAGTAATTGTTAAAAATGTTTTCAGCTTCTGGCTTGTTAGTTGGCAATTTTTCATTCACTTTGATGGTAATGCTGTCTCCCTGTGCTTTTGGTTGCCTTGTCTCCCTGGTAATAATATTCCGAATTGTTTTAATTTTGTTATCAGAGGTACTAATCTCAGACATGATGCACATGCTTCTGGACTTTTTAATAACTTTTCTTAATGTAGCACAGTAGTTTTTATAATATCTGACTTTTTCTGGATCATTACTCTTTCTTGCTGTTAGATACAGTACCCTTTTTCGGTTACAAGATATTAAATATTGCACGTTCACACCTTTATCAACTGCAATTTTCCTACCACGGCAAGACATTTGATAATTCGACTTTTCATGGGTAGCAAATCTTTCTAACGCTTTGTTCCAAGAAGAAAACCCTACTTCAACGAATGTTTTTATCGCATCCACGTCTTGTTTAGTTTTCTTCGCGAAAGACCCACTTCCTAAACTCATTTCCTTACATACAGAACAGAACACTTTATCGCACTTTTCGTCGTATAAAACCCACTTATATTTGTCTTTCCACTGTTTTTGGAAAGAACAGCTATCACCAACACGACCAGTTATTTTCTTTTCATTCGATACATCGGCTGAATCGGAACCACTTGAAGTAACTTCTGGATGAGTCGTAGCCGAATCACTTTTCTTCATCGACGTGCGAACAACGAATTTATGCATTACAGAAACCAACTTTAAAAAATAAAAATAAATTTGTAAAATTGTAATTCTCTTTGTAAATAATACCGTGTTAAGAACGGCTGAATGAAAGAATATCTAAGGACGCAAAACAGGAGGCTTAAATATCTGCCGGCAACTCCGTTCTAAACCATTCGTCACGGTTCCGAGAGAGTAGCGCCGAGCACAAATAAATTGTTTCTGGAGGACTGAGAATCGTGCTGTCTTCACCGAGCACTGTCGGTCGCTCACGCTGACAACAATCACATGGGCCAGCGCGCGGCAGATTCTTGTGATTTGCCAGCTGTGCTTTACATGATCGGCTACCTCAAACTACAAGCTGCTTAGATGTAGCGACATGCAACATCCGGGAAACACGCAATTCAGGGAATAAATATAAAACGACTGTTTTAAAAACATCGGGATAATCAGGCGTCAAGCAATCGAAGCATCAATATGGAGCATGCTCTTTATTGAACTCCCCCCCCCCCCCCCCCCCCCCGCATTTCGTCTGGGTGCTGGGGGATGCGCCGGCACCGTAGCACCCACGGAGTCAGCGCTCCTGATAGTTAGCTTGTGGCTGTGAATAATGTTGGTTAGGGAATGACGGCTGAAACAACGAGTAATTATTCGATGGGTGTGGGAAGTGACCATCATTAGCATACCTTTGTTGTTTATTATTGGGAAATTGATTTTGTTGCCAAGTATTACGATTGTCTGTAGGATAGGGTACGTGAAGAGCAGAAGAATTTTGATTGTCACGCTCTAGCACTTGTAAAACCTCACGAAATGCATTAACGTTTTCAGTTTAATGGCCTGTCAGTAGCGGAAAACGAAGCGATTTGGGAAGTTTTGAAATGCATAACTGAATCAACGCAGAGGGATTATATGGGTCAGTAAAATGTCGATTTTGTTGTACTAAATAATCAAAAAATTGAGTGAGTGTTAGAAAACTTGGCAAATTCATAAGTTTGTTGGGTTGTATTGTTCCAGTACGCATCGAGAAATTCTTGTTGAAACTCATTAAACGAAAAACATTTTTGTGCTATTGGTCTCATTCTTAAAGGTTCGCCCTCTAAAAATCCACAAACAAAATTTAATTGTGCGGTGGTAACACAAAGATAAATTGCTGAATACATACAAGGGGATGTAGATCATTAGGATTATTCCTGAAAACTTTGAACTTTTTAATCGATAGAAAGTGACTGAAATCGAAAGGATCATTTCGGTGAAAGGGTGGAAATTCGTGTGTATTGTAAAAGGTACTTGAAAAGTTACGTTGTACGTTTGGTTATCATGCGGTCCTAGTAATGATTGTATCGGGTGATTAGGTTGGAACGCAAATTGTTTATTGTCAGTTGGTTGGCTTTGCAATGGAGATGGAGCACTCTGTTCTCGCAAATTGGGAGATTAAGACTTCAACGAATTTACCTCGCTTGTTAAACGTTTAATTTCCTTTGCCTGTTCAGTTTGACAAGTAACTAGAGTTTCATATTCCGGTGTATCCGAAAAATGTACAGGATTACTGGCATTGACACATTCTTCCACTTGTTGTTCAAGATTGTTTTGTTTATCGGTTATTTCATCTATTTGTGATTTAATGACAGTGTGGTAGTTATCAAAACGGGTATTTAGTTTGTCTGTAAAATCGCCAAGGGACTTCGTTTTTGTCTCTAACAAATAAATATGTTCGTTTTGTGACTGTTTGCGTCTGCAAAGCTGTAATAGTATCTTTTGAAACAATGTCAGTTATTTTAGCGGAAACGTTATCAATGGCTTATCTGTGTGTATCAGTTATAGTGTTTAAGCGTTGGTCAATATCTGCAACACTCGCACTAAACCGCTGTTCATTTTGTTGTATAGTAGTCTTCATTTGTGTAATTTCAGTGGAGGTTTCTTGGTTATGTTGGGAAAGAAGTTCAAATTTCTGATTAAAAGATTGTGAAAGAGAATGGTATAATTGTTTACACATTTTTGCCTGCTGTTCTAACGAGTTATTTACGAAAATTTACGTTCAAGACTCTCCGTTTGCTGTAGAAGTTTACAACAAGAGATTGTGAGAGAGATTACGACTGTTGTTTGCAAATTTCTCAAAAATGTTCAAATGTTTGTTAAGCTTATGGGACTTAACTACGGGGTCATCAGTCCCTAAACTTACAAACTACTTATGAACTACCTACAACTAAGGACGGCACAAATATCCATGCCCGAGTGGGGATTCGAACCCCCGACCGTAGTGGCCGTGCAGACCGTGACTGAAGCGCCTCAGTCTCCTCGGCCACTGCGGCCGGCTGCAAATTTCTGCGTGCCGTTCAATGCCCTTATTGGTGTTAGCAATTTCCTGTGAGAGTTTTCGTTCAAGAGATTCTGTTATTTAGCAGTGTCTTGCGACAGTTTCTGTTCAAGCTATTCGGTAGTTTTAGCAATGTCTTGCAACAGTTTCTGTTCAAGACTTCAGTGGTATTAGAAATATTCTGTGATAGATTCCATTCCAAAGACTCGGTGGTAATTACAATTTGTTGTGAAATTTTCTCAATTGAATCAGAATATTGTTTAGAGATTTCAGCTTGTTGCTTCGCGGATTCGGATTGTCGTTTAATTAATTCGGAATGTTGTTTTGACGCTTTTACTTCTTGTTTAAGAATAATTTGTAGCATCTGTTCAATATTACTTAGTGGCAAATGAGATATTACAACGGGAGAGGGAGTCATATCCGGTGTCGTAGTATTGTCAGGACTCAACTCGGTGTTATGCCAGTGTTGTGATTCCCAGGCAGAAAATTTTTCCAATGATACAGAGATTCCCGAAAAAACGCCAGAATCGTGATATGCCGAATTGTCTGGGTCATGATCTATAGAAGAAGGAATATTGTCAGAATTTATTGATGTGACTGTACTAGCAGCGGGCGTGACAGGAGGTAGCCGTAACACCGTCAACGTTCATTGTTGATTCAGAAATATATTTAACAACAGAATCAGAAATATTCGAATTATTTTCTGTGTCAAAATTCTGTTGACTTTGTACATAGGAGCCACGTAATCGTGTGTCATATCCGGAAAAAGCCATCGCAGAAAAGTAATGTTTGTTAAACAATCTGTTCTAATTAGTAATTCGTTAAGTCGGTTATAGTACTACACAGACAAGTTCGTGAAATACAATGAAACAGAATATAATGACACAAAAACAATAATGCAGGTTTCAAAAGAAAATCACGTAATACAATTTTGTTAAGGGAGAAAAGAATGCAAGCAGCAGCTAAAGCGCGCGAAGCAAGCCAATAATCAGAGACAAATAGACACAAAAATCGTTATAATGCGCACAATATTGCAAATAAAACATAAAATGGTATGTTTTGAGGTACAGCAGAGCAAGACAGAGTGATTTAATAAGGTTAAATTTTTGCATTTAAGCGAAATAGAATCACAGTCACTATTACAATCTAGATTCACAAGCCAATGCTTTACCACATACACAAATCGTTACGTAACTAGATGTTAAAATAAATCAAATATAGGATACGAAAGCAGAACAAAATTCAGTATAGAGAAATATATCTACACAACCGGACAGAGAAACAATTTAAGCATAAAACAAAATCATAAGAGATAATGTCTGGTGCAGTAATAACTAGAGGTTTCCAAGAGCGCAAGAAAATGAGGTTGTCGCCAAATGAAACTTATATGTTTCAATAAAATAAGCTGGTTGGGATCGGTAGAATGTAACTTGGGTGTGTGAGTGTGCAACGTTCGTTTGCCGATGCAACAGTACCTATCTAGATTAGTACAGCACTGTGAATGTAAAAACTTATCTGAATGTCTGATCATCAAGTAAGAGTCAATATTATAATTTATCAGCCTGACATCGACTAATTGCAATGAGTATTGCTGGTTAAACAATGAATGACAAGTCCGGTTGTAACTCAAGTTCAGATTCGTTAAATCAGACAATTTATTCATTAATTAAATTAAATACTGATCAATGTTAGACACAAATTTGATATCCAAAATTGCCTTTGGACATGGCTGGAGGTGACAGACAATCTCAAACAGTGAACGATAGTAGCGGAATGGCGTAATTGTATGACACAATAAAAACACTAAAGTTGACAGGTATGTGTCTGTTAATGAAAGGTTAAAGTTTAACTTACTATTATGAAGCAGACTGAGAATGACATCTATTCGTGGAATGCCAAACTATAACAGTAACTGATAACAATGAAAGGAACTTGAAGCCTACAATCTATCAGAGTAGGAAGTCAATAAATTAGTATTATCTATTCTAACTTCTAAGTCGGTAATTGTGTAAATGACTAATTATTTACAGTACAGATCAAAGTTTAATATATTACATGCCAAAACTGACCAGGTATGGATTTGGTTGCGAACTTCACAACAATTATCGTGTGTACCTACACCTTACTAGGTACTTATCCGAGCAAGAATCGCGATGGCCAAAGCTGCTTTCAACAAGAAGAGGACTCTGCTGACCAGCAAGTTGTAGGGTTACCAGATGTCCGTCTTCAGAAAAGAGGACACTTCTAGAGTCATAAAAGTAACTTCTGTCTTTCTCTCTCGTATTGACAACTCAAGTATTAGTGATGTCTGTACGGTATTATCAGAGTCTTGTTTGTAATACATCTTACGCAATTTGTTCATCTTCTTACAAATTAAAGAAACATGAAATTTTGAGACCCGTAGAACGAATTACATGACTGCATAGTAGTAAACCCATAATATTTCATCACGTCACCACTTGAATTATCGTCTTAAGTGCTGAACATTATTTCCATACTTATACCTCGCCTGCCCCCCCCCCTTTTTACCTGATAACGAATAAAGTTACTGTAACAATTATTTAAGCGTTCCTTGATAAAGCTATGCGCCCATTTCGGATCAGACCGACGTGACTATACACATGATTAACATGTAGATTCTAGTTAATGAATGGAATATGTAAGACATTAGTGAAGAAAGCAATGAATAAAATAAACTTTGTATTTGCCGTACAAAGGTTCGCAATTAATTATTTAAAGCTACTCAGTTTTTTGGACAAAAGCTCGATTTTTTCAAAACACTGTTTATGTAGTTACGTCACTTTCGTCGTAAACAGACGAATGGTGACTGTGGCATGTGACCTTATTTGTATGAAGTTTTGAACAAGGTTTCAATTTACGTATAACTAACATTGCACTGGCTTTTGATGTTAAAGTCGTAAGTGTCATTGACAGACAACACACAGAACTGTCGAGCCCCAGCTCGACGGACTGAACGTCTTATTTTTGGGTGTTGCACAACACTTCGACTAGAGAAAGAGGGGGAGTGTTTCATATTATACTACGTGTATTGCACTGTGTTTTACATTGTTGCAGACGTATGGTTTTAATTGGCCGCCTCGAAGCTCGTATTCCGCGACAGTTGCCACACTAATTATTTCAACTGTTCCGAAGTAGCTAGACCTCAGAGCAGCGGCGGCACAGAAACGAGAAAATTGAAAACATTCTTTCAAGAAAGGTTAAATTCTCTAGTGTTAGTGACTGTGACAGTTCAGAGAGTTGTATTTACGCACTTTCAAGATGAATCAGTTGCACAACGGAAAGAAGAGGACATTTCCCCATTTTGTTAGAAACCCGATCGGACCATTTTTACGGTCCAAAAAAGAGGACATGTCCGGGTAAAAGAGGACGTCTGGTAACCCTAGCAAGTTGAGTTTGGTATTAAGGAAGAAACCGGTAAAGTGCTACATCTGGAGCATTGCACTGTATGGAGCAGAGACGTGGACCATGAGAAAGAAGGAGAAAAAATACCTAGAGAGCTTCGAAATGTGGTGCTGGAGGAGAATGGAAAAGATCAAACGGACAGATCGCATGAAAAATGATAATGTACTGAGTAGGAGAGAAGTATTCTGCATACAATTCTACAGAGAAAGGCCAACTGGATTGGTCACGTACTTAGACACGAGGGATTCCTACGCGATGTCATCGAAGGAAAAATAAGAGGAAACACAGGACGAGGAAGGAGGAGGATTCAATATCTGGACGACATGAAAGATGGAAGGAGATACGACTGAAGGAAGAAGCTGAAGACAGGGAACAATGGAATCAGAAATTCTCTGTACGAAGACATGGAACTGCCACTAGGCAGAATACCTTGTAATAATAATAACCTACACCTTATGATCTAACTTTAATAACCAATTATTGTGTTGTCAGCAAGTGGTGTAATTAATATCTATATGAAAAGGCACGTAAACAATAGACAAGTAATACCGGTAGTTACGTGATAAGCAAGTGGGGTAATTTTCAAGCTAACCAGAACTGCCAAGGCGGCCGCCGCCCTAGCGATATATATCGAAGCGGTAAGTATCGACTCTACTACCACGAAAAACCACGTGGTTCGAATCGGTACTAGTAAACAGTACGCGCCCTCACGTACTCACTTTATTTATAGTCAAAGTTAGGTTATGTATAGGTTAAACAAGATTTTTTTTTTACTTTTTATTTTATTTTATTTATTTATTTATTAATTTTTTAGTACGTGAGGGCGCGTAGCGCCCGAATCTGCGGTTCAGAAACATATATCGAGGCAATGTCGTTTCCTTCGATGTACAAGGATTCTACCAAATTACCGAACTTTACATATAAATATACCTGTCATTTAGTGTTTACTTCGTCGACTGGATGGCACTGCACCGTATCGTTATGAACAGTCGTGATCGATATCTCGATACGGCGCGCTTCGATATATGTCGGGGAGTCGCCGCTATCTTCATTTTTACGGCACTTCCGGTTACCTTGAAATTTATCGCAAGTGGTTATGTTTTCTTCAATTGAATATGAATAACATAACAAAAGTGAACAATAAGCAAATGGTGTAATTAGTTTGGTATATCGTGTGCTTTCCACGATTGCCACGAAATATTTATAGCTACCTCATAAACTAGTAGTCTACGATTCATGTATCCAGAAAAAAATGTAAGAGCATAACAAATCGGGCTAATAAGTATGTACGAAATAAATTTAAATTCACTCACCTCTTATCTGTAGACAGCAGCTTCTTACAGCACAGTAATGATGAAATATAAAGTTGAAACTTGTACCTATTCTACCGTTTAAAAGTTGCAACCTAAAATAGCTTGGGGATAATAAAATCTATCAGTTTAAACAAAAGGGGGACATAAAGCTGTCTTGAATTAAAACAAAGTTGCAAGTTATGATGAATATAATTATTATCATTAGCTTATCAACATTACCATTACAAAAAACGCAAAATCAAAACCAGAATTATTTAGAATCCTAACGGCTTACAACAATACTCTAGCAGTCTGTAGCTCTTATCAAGCACCTAACTTCGTCCGTCCACTTCCACTCATACCGACTCTCTCTGTCTTCTCGCTACTCACTGCTATAAGGCTGGGTCCACACATTGGAACCAACGTTGGCGCCAACAGTGTTGGTACAATGAATGGATCGGTGAAATAGCGTTGGAACCAATGTTGGCTCCAACGTTGGTACGGCACCGTTGGTTGTCGGTATTTTGACTAAACATCAAAGGACGTTGGGCCAATATGGGTACGTCGTCCACACATTGGCGCCAACGTTTCATTCTGTCTTTTCCTTTTGCTCGTCTGTGAACTGATTTTCTTTGTTCGTCGCCGTTTATTTTAAAATTTCAAAATCTCTTTGCAAATATTGAACTGTATCAGAAAGTGATTCTGTTGTGAAAGCACCCACAAAACTCGAAATGCTACGTCAAAACTTAGGCACGATTAGTGAAATTCAATGCTTTTCAGACTTTGACACGCTCAGTTACTGAATTCAGTTTTTAAAATTAACATTACGTAACATTTTCTGTCAAGTTTCACATATTGATTTGCAAACTTCAAGCTCTACCAGTGATATCAGTTACGTGGTTACTTTGGAAAGGACGTGCAGCCTTCTAAAACTGTCTCCTGTAGCAAGAAGTGGAATCGTCAATACCAAAAGAACTTTAGCAGGTATAGCATCCCTCCAAAAGAAACTTTCTTATTTTAAGTTCAATAATTTAAAGTAGCAGGTCTGTTTTAATGTGTATCTTATAACTTGTAACATATTTTTAAATTACTGATTTCGTAATTAATGTTCGGAGGGAGTGATACAACACACCCCATCATCTTTTACATATGTTTCCTTTTTTGGTTTTCAATGACAAAATGAAATTATTCACACTCAAAACCGTTAATACATCGGCCGCGATTTGTGCGTCAGATATGTTTACGTTTCCTCTCGATGAATTGAACTGAATGTTGGCTCCAATGTGTGGGCGCTGTCGCAAAAGTATGGGCCAATGTTGGCGCCAGCGTTGGTACCAATGTGTGAACGCGGAGTAATAAAAGTAAAGTCTTTGGTCAGAAGGACAGAACAGTGCTGCCACCCTTCAATTCAAATAAATAATAATGACAACCATCGACAGACTTATACCAAACAAATTAAGAATAGAGTGCGCTGTCCCGCCGTGGTTCCTGCAAAAGCAAAGAAAAAAGTATACCAAATTTAAACGCACAGAAAATCCCCAACACTGGCAATCTTTTACAGAAATTAGAAATTTAGCTCGAACTTCAATGCAAGAAATTTACAATAATCACCACAACGAAACCATGTCACGTAATTCGGTAGATAATCCTAAGAAATTACATTCGTATGTAAAGTATACTAGCGGCAAAACACAATAATCAATACCTTCATTACACGATAGAAATGGTGATGCTACTAATGACAGTTCTGCTAAGGCCGAATTGATTAACATAGCTTTCCGAATGTCCTTCACCAAAGAAGACTAAACAAATACTCCAGAATTCGTATCAAGAACAGCTGCGAACATGCGTAATTTAGAAGTAGATACCTCTGGAGTATTAAAGCAACTTAACAAAAGTAAGTCTTCCGGTCCCGATTGTATATCAATTAGGTTCCTTTCAGAGTATGCTGATGCAATAACATTATATGCAGTTATCATATACAACCGCTCCTTCATCGAACCTTAAGTACCCAGGAAAGTTGCACAGGTTACGCCCATATTCAAGAAAGGCAGCAGGACTGATATGCAAAATTACAGGCCTATATCATTGACGTCGGTTTGCTGCAGGATTTTAGAACATAGACTTTCCTGAAACATTATGAACTACCTCGAAGAGAACGACCTATTCGCCCACAGTCAACACGGCTTCAGAAAGTATCGTTCTTGTGAAACACAGCTAGCTTTTTACCCACATGTTGTAATGAGTGCTATCGACTAAGGATGTCAGGTTCGGTATTTCTCGATTTCCGTACCTCACAAGTGTCTTCTAATCAAAATGAGTGCTTATCGAATATCGCCACAGGTGTGAGATTGGATTCGTGATTTCCTGTCAGAAAGAACATAGTACATTGTACCTGACGGAAAGTAATCGAGTGGCGTTCCACAGGTAAGTGTTATTGGGTCCCTGCTGTTCCTTATTCTTGTAAATGATTTAGGAGACAATCTGAGGATAGGATAGTCAGGAGGAGATAAAATGCAACTGCAAAATGATTTAGGTAAGATATCTGCATGGTACAATAATTGTTCTGAGTGACTTCTTCTTATTCCCAAACTTGAAAATTTGAATTGGTGGAAAGAAACTTTTATGGAACGACGAAGTGTGCGCTGTTGTGACAGTCTATTGTGCAGAGTTTGACAAAGCCTGCTTTGCCGATGGGTTGAAAAAAATTGGAAACTCGCTGGCTTTAGTGTATAGGGTTGCAAGGAGACTGTCGAGAAATAATCGCCTATTACAGAATTATTTTTTATTCCTTTTTCAGTAGACCTATCAAACCGCCCTCGTATACTATCCTACACGTGGCATCTGCCGTCATCGGATCAAAATAAGATTGTCTTTACTAGTGTATCAATTTTTTTCTGGTAATGCATAGACGATATTCCGTCTGAACTGTTGATATAGTTAGGAGAGTCAGTTATGAAAAAAATGTTTCACCTAGTATCCAAGATGTATGGAACAGGAGAAATAACCTCCGACTTCAAGAAGAATATCGTAATTCCAATTCCAAAGAAAGCAAGTGCAGACAAGTGTGAAAATTACAGAACTATCAGTTATTAAAGTCATGGTTGCAAATTGCTAACACGAATTATTTACAGAGAAATGGAAAAACTTGTTGAATCTAACCTTGGGGAAGATCAGTTTGGATTTTGGAGAAATGTAGGAAAACGAGAGGCAACACTCACATTACAAATTATCTTAGAAGATAGGCTAAGAAAGGGCAAACCTACGTTTTTGGCGTTTGTAGATTTGGAGAAAGCTTTTGACAATGTCGACTGGAATACACTCTTCTAATTTCTGAAGGTAGCAGGATTAAGATATAGGGAGCGAAGAGTTATATTCTATCTATACAAAAGCAGACAGCGGTTATTAGAGTCGAAGGACAAGAAAGGGACGCAGACGTTGGGAAGGGAGTAAGACAGGGTTGTAGCCTTTCCCCAATGCTGTTCAATCTGTACATTCAGCAAGCAGCGAAGGAATGGAAGGAAAAATTTGGAGAGGGAATTAAAGGTCATGGGGAATAAATAAAAAGTTTGCGGTTTGCCGATTACATAGTAATTTTGTCAGAGACTGCAAAGAATATGGATGACCAATTGAGTGGAATGGACAGTGTCTTGAAATGAAAATATAAGATGAGCATTAACAAGAGTGAAACGAAGGTAATGGAATGTAATGTTAGAAAATCAGGTGATGCTGAAGGAATTAGATTAGGTAATGAGACAGTTAAAGTAGTAGATGAATTTTGTTATTTGGGTAGCAAGATAACTTCTGATGGCCGAATGTAGAATGGCTATTGGAAGAAAAGCGTTTCTAAAGAAGCAAAACTTGTTAACATCCAATATGAATTTAAATGTTGTCTGGAGTGTAGCATTGTATGGGAGTGAAACGTGGACGATAAGGAGTTCAGACAAAAAGATGATAGAAGCTTTTGAAATGTGGTGTTACAGAAAAATGATGAAACTTAGATGGTTAGATCACGTAACTAATGAGGAGGTGCTTAACCGAATCGGAGAGAAAAGGAGTTTCTAGCCCATACTGACTAAGAGAAGGGGTAGATTGGTAGGACACATTCTGAGACGTCAAGGAACTGTCAACGTAGCATTAGAAGGAGTTGTGTAGGGTAAAAATCGTAGAGGGGGACCGAGGGAGTAAGCAGATTCAAAAGGATGTAGGTTGCCGAACTTATTCTCAGATGAAGAGACTTGCACAGGATAGGGTAGCGTGCAGAGCTGCATCAAACCAGTCTGCATTCAGTAATTTTATCAATTACATTTTTTGTAACACGAATAAAAAATTGAATGCTGTTCATTTGGACTGTGGGCTGTGTTTTATACTACTAAAATAATCGAAGAACAATATTAACCCATGTTCACGGTATTGAGCACACCATACAAATGCTTTGTATTAAAGTTTCCGCCGTTTCTGAACTCAGTAGAATTGATCTAAAGCCAAGTTCAGAGGCGTACTGGAACTAATGCTCTAACCTCAGTCACACGTAACTGCTCATGTTGGCCTAATGCAGAAAAGCGCGACACGAAAGAAAGTAGAAATTGTGCCGACTGTATTGTGTCGTTCATCGCCTAATTGTCAGAGAAGCGTGTAATTTATTTATATTTATACATCTGAACTGCTTCCATATTCCAATATGGAAGCAGTTCAGATGTTACAACTGTAATATCTTTAGTGGCATCAGTGTTTTAAATGTACGTTGAAATCACTGCAATAACATTACGACACACAGCTCATACGGAATGAAGTACCTTGTGTTTTATTTTGGAATTTCTGTCGCTGTCTTTTGTAATTACAGTACTATTTTATAGATAGAGTGTCTGTTCTCCCGGAGATGTTACAGAGCATTGAATTCAATAGCGAATTTGAATATTGAATTTGGACGAAGATTTGAACCTGGTTTTGCCATTTTAATTACAGCAGAAAACGACTAGCCCTCTGACCGAGCGCGCTGAGCTATCGCGCCGGAACTAGCTGATTAGGCTATCAAGGCACGTTTCCCGTCCTGCTCAAAATCTCAACGCACACTACGATTGTAGTGCTCCCTGCCCGTTTCTCATTGGTCAAAGCTTAAAACGTATCTTTATTATCGTACTCGAATGTACTCGAGACAGCTTGGCTTCCGATCCACGTGAAAGGAAATCCAATGAGACCAGCAAACGCGGAAGAATATGTATTGGTCTCATGTTTAATCTAGTTTATTCTTATAATACAGGGATTAGCGAACATCGAGTTGTAGTAGCGAGACTGAATATCGAAATTCCCAAATGCACCAAAAATAAACGAAAAATATATCTATTCAATAAAGCAGATAAAAATTCGCTTCACGCTTTCCTGAGTGATAGTCTCCAGTCCTTCAAAACTAAAAATGCGAGTGTAGATCAGTTGTGGCTTACATTCAAAGACATAATATCAGTAGCCAATCGAGAGATTTATACCAAATAAATTAATAAAAGAGGGGGCTGACCCCCCGTGGTACACAAAACAGGTCAGATCACTGTTGCAGAAACAAAGAAAAACGCATGCAAAATTTAAAAAGACACAGAATCCGCAAGACTGGCAATCTTTTACTGAAACTCGCAACCTAGCGCGGACTTCAATGCGAGAATCTTATAGTTGTTTCCACAACGAAATCCTGTCTCGTAATCTTGCAGAAAATCCAAAGAAATTCTGGTCATATGTGAAGTACACTAGCGGCAAAACACAAACAATACCTTCACTACGCGATAGCAATGGTAATACTACCGACGACAGTACTGCTAAGGCAGAATTACTAAACACAGCTTTCCGAAATTCTTTCACCAAAGAAGACGAAGTGAACACTCCAGTATTCAATCCAAGAACAGCTGCCAGCATGCGAAACTTAGAAGTAGATGTTCCTGGAGTAGTAAAACAACTTAAGTCACTAAACAAAAATAAATCTTCCGGGCCAGATTGTATACCAACTAGATTCCTCTCAGAGTATGCTGATGAAATAGCTCCGTACTTAGCTATAATTTACAACCGATCACTCAGCGAAAGATCCGTACCCAAAGACTGGAAAGTTGCCCAAATTACTCCAATATTCAAGAAAGGCAATAGGAGTGATCCCCAAAATTACAGGCCTATCTCATTGACGTCGATTTGCAGTAGGATTTTGGAACATATACTTTGTTCGAATATTATGTACTACCTCGAAGAGAACGACCTATTAACCAATAGTCAGCACGGATTCAGAAAGTATCGCTCTTGCGAAACACAGCTTGCCCTTTATTCACATGAAGTGTTAAGTGCCATCGACAAGGGATCTCAAATCGATTCCATATTTCTGGATTTCCGGAAGGCTTTTGATACTGTACCCCACAAGCGGCTTCTAATGAAATTGCGTGGTTATGGAATATCTCCCCAATTGTGCGATTGGATTCACGATTTCCTATCAGAAAGGACACAGTTCGTTGTAATTGACGGTAAGTCATCGAGTAAAACAGAAGTGATATCTGGCGTTCCACAGGGAAGCGTTATTGGTCCCCTACTCTTCCTCGTGTTTATAAACGATTTAGGAGATAATCTGAATAGCTCCCTTAGACTGTTCGCGGATGATGCTGTCGTTTATCGGTTAGTGAAGTCAACAGAGGATCAAAAGCAACTGCAAAGCGATTTAACAAAATTTCTACTTGGTGCGAAAATTGGCAATTGACACTAAATAAAGAAAAGTGTGAAGAAATACACATGACCACTAAAAGAAATCCGCTGAACTTCAATTACGCGATAAATCAGTCAAACCTTAAGGTCGTAAATTCTACCAAATACCTAGGAGTTACAATTACGAACAACTTTGACTGGAGAGAACACACAGAAAATATTGTGGGGAAGGCGAACCAAAGGTTACGTTTCATTGGCAGAACGCTTAGACGATGCACCAGCTCCACCAAAGAGACTGCCTACATCACACTTGTGCGTCTTCTCTTGGAGTACTGTTGCCCCTTGTGGGACCCTCACCAGGTGGGACTGACGGAAGATATTGAGAAGGTTCAGAGAAGGGCAGCTCGTTTTGTTTTATCACGTTACGGGGGGGAAAGCGTCACGGAAATGTTGCACGAATTGGGGTGGAAATCATTAAAAGAAAGACGTTATTCATTGCGGCGTGATCTGTTTGCGAAGTTTCAATCACCGACTTTTAGTTCTGAATGTGAAAATATTTTGCTAGCACCCACCTACTTAGGGAGACATGACCATCCTAATAAAATAAGAGAAATCAGATCGAAAACGGAACGATTTAGGTGTTCTTTCTTCCCGTACGCTATTAGAGAATGGAACGGTAGAGAAAAGTTATGAAGGTGGTTAATGAACCCTCTGCCAGGCACTTAAATGTGATTTGCAGAGTATCGATGTAGATGTAGATAATGAATGAAGATACATTTTAATCGTTTCTGTAGACTGGCTTCCAGAGTTTGAAACATGCTCTGTAGTTCTGAACCTCGGATAAGGTACTCCAGCAGTGTTGTCAACTTAGTGGATTTTCCACAAAAACTGGTAGTTTGTACCCTCCATTTAGTGGCGAAATACGGCTTCTAGTGGCTGATGGATTTTATAGTGGTTTAGAAGAATTAAGTTTCAGTGCGATCTCAACCCACTACACTATTTATGTGCTTCGAAATATTTTACTTTCACTCGGAAAACAACCGTGATGCATTACAATATGACATCAAACTAACCATGACACTCCACAGATTACATACGGGATTTCCTGTAAAATGAACAGTATTTATTAGCAGCTAGTTCATTTGACGAGGGAAGGCGGTCTTCGCAGGTTCAGGAAATGCAGCAACCAGTTTCAAACAATGGGTGCTTACTTATTTTATTGTCGCTCCGAACAACCACTGAGCGCTTGTTCTCTCACGTAGAGCCCTGTATTGGGAGAGTACCGCCAACCGGGAGAGCGCCGTCATTTTAGGCCTAACTCGCAGTAGCAGCGCAATTCACGGCACTGTTAAATTAACATTTATGATGAAGGGAACCGGTCTGTACATCGACGTGGTATGACAATACGTTAAGTTAACAATGAACCTAAGTTTTTAATCGTTTCATCACATCTACAGCGAATATTAAGGATTTTATTTTTTATTTTTGAGCAAACTAGTTGTAAAATTGTTTCGTGCTAAAATTAAAACCCTGTACCAAATGCACTGTTTTCGCAATAAGTGACGTTCCCGCTTTTAAATTAGCTAAGGACTGTCTTTTTATATATATTTTTTTTCAAAGTAGATGTAATTAATATATGTTGCTTTCCATTAATCTAGTGCCTAATGTTGATAGGTGTTGTGAGCTAACCTACATGTGATGATATCACATAACATTAACTGAGCTAACATTTAGGAAAGGTTTAAGTTTTTACACATTGTTATCGCACTGCTGGGTACTTCAGTGAAATAAACTATCTTAAAATTCGAGTTTTGGAGGTCTATTTAATGGGCGGTTTAATTTACCGCCCAGACTTTCGTAATATGCACCGCTAAGTATAAATACGAAATTCGTCAAATACGGCACATTGTGTTAGATTATCATGTATTTATCTCTTTTAAAAATATATTTTCTCTTACATGTATTGTCCGTCCAACATTGCTCGCAAGAACCTTGTATGAGCAGATAAACCTAGAAGTTTACTCGATATTTCAACACAAATTTACTTACTTCGCAAAATTTTGCATTCTCGTATGGAAATACATTTTTTTCTTCCAATGCGGTGTACCCACAATTCGCGTCTTTTCGCATCTCTTTCGCTCTGTGGAATGCGTAAAACTTGCTACCTCGGACTGTCTTAGTATAACCATTGTTTGCCAACAATGCGGCATTTTTCACCATATAAAAATGGAATATGCTATGTTAAGCTCTTTACTTAATACATAATGAATCTACACATTTCCAACACCTGTAAATGCTAAAATAACAGCTAGTTAAGTGAAATATGCCATTTACGCAGATGGATTGCTTAGGCCTAAAATGGCGGACGTGCCCCACCCGCGCTCAACTGACCAATAGCAGCCGGCGGTTGTCGGCAAGCCACACATAAAAGGTTGGCGCTACTCTCCCAATACAGGGCTCTACCACAGTCTAACATATACAGTCACGACACTTCCGCGGATTTTCGTTATACACTGCGACAGCAGCGCTCCAAGCGGAGGGCAAGCTACTGCAATGAATACGGTAGTGGATGAGTACGAATAGTATCGTTTATATTGATTTTACTTTTTTTACTTTAGAGAACGTATGTAGTATCATAAAATAGATAATAACTTAAAAATAGCTCCACCTTTGTCTTTCTTAGGTTTTCTAAGATCCCTGACAAGGTTGGAAACGGTACTTTGCGGCACAGTTTATTTACTGTTATCTTGTAACCCACAGGGTTATACTGAATAATTTAATTTACTATTAAAAATAGAAAAATGGCTAGGAAACTCCGAATACCCGCCCTTTGGCAGAAAGACGTGTTTTTTCTTCTGAAGAACGTTAACTTTTGTCCACTCCAATTCCAGTGAAATCAGTGAGGGTGGAACGTAGGAAACGAATGTAGAATGCAATAACTACGGTATTTAACGTGCCAAATCAGCCACCACAACTGTCGCTGAAGGAAAACATCAGAAACGTGACAAGAAAACTGAAAAAGCAATCTAACTGTATTCAACAAAGAAGAACCCAATTCCGCAATTGTTGCTACAGCTGAACCACAAACGGCAAGAATCTTCAAGACATTTTCTTCTTAAGCAAAAGTAATCACACACAAGAGAATATGCGCTTATAATAAAGACGAGTGAAGCCTAAAAATGTGCGAATTATTAGACCCCATACCACAACGATACGTGTCAAAAACCTCTTTGTCATAGTAAGAACACACCAAAATAGAAATTTCTGTTTCTATTATGTTCATATTCTACTTACTTTCAGCGGAATAAGCTGCAAATATACACATATTCGTAAGTATTGGTTCATGACGAAGTTTTTTGTTATACCACTGAATCAGTAAGTTCGACTGTTTTTACATTACTTTCCATATTATGTATGCCTCTTGATAAATTACTAATGCTTGTAACACCAGAATTATATTAACTATTTCGTTAATTACGCACACAAATAATTACAAAAAACATCACTCTTTCGGCTGCTTGCCCACCGCTAGGAGCGCTAGTGTCGTTGAACTGTCAGTTGGTAACAATTTTCACAGCAGTGAGTGTCGCGACTGTATTTGTTAGACTGTGCCTCTACGCTCACGCAGGGTGCGTCACGTCACGTCAGGGTTGCCAACGTCAGTGGTTTCCCACCGAATTTGGTGGTTTTTTAAAGCCGACAGTGGGAAAAAATCTGAGTCAGTGGGAGGTGGGAAAGTTGGTGGATTTTAATAAAATCGTTTTCTAAAAAGAACTGGAGGAACTAAAAAAGTCGGGAGTTGTGTCATCGGAAATAGCTGTCCTCAGAGAAAGATGTTTGGATTTTTAGTAGCTCTTGTAACACAGCTGCAACAGCGCTTGCCATCAAATGTAAATGTTTTGAGCAAGATCTCCAACCTAGGACCAGAAAACTGTTTGAAAGTGCATAAAGAGTTAATCGTCCCCCTTTCAGAACTGATGCATTTTCCTTCCGAAAACACGTCGAAAATTGAACTTCAGTGAGCTAAGTTAAATTTAATTGAGTGAAAAAATGTTAACAACACTGTGTCATTCTGGAGTGAAGTGTTACGATACAAAGATGCGAGTGGCGAAAATCCCTTTCAAGAACTGTGTAATCTTGCTATGTGTTTATTAGTATTGCCTTGGTCAAACGCCGAACTAGAGAGGGCATCCAGTCAGCTAAATTTGGTGAAGACGAGACTTAAAAACAGGATGGGAAGCAGAATGATTAATGCCATTCTGACCATCCGTGCAGACTTCAGAAAATTGGGGAAATGCTGTCGAGATCATGAATTTCCTGACAATGTTTTAAAAGATATCGCTAATATGACTACAGCTGCATATACTTCGGGCGCCGATCCTGTCGACGATGATGGTGATGAAGTCGAGGACGAAGAACTGACATTGTGTTAATGGTTTATATTTGTTGCTACAGCCCTTTATCAGATTTTTCTTGTTGTGAAAATGACTGAACATTGCAGACACCTAATATGTGACTGTACTTTCATTGTTAACTTTCTTGCATTGCAATGGCTCAAAGTAATTATTGTTCGTTTTTATATATAACATGTTTACTGAAGTGCTTTTGAATAAACAAATTTTTTTTATTTATTTTTTTTTTTTTTTTTTTTTTTTTTTTTTTTTTTTTTTTTTTTTTTTTTTTGTATTTCCGTCTAGTGTGTATACAGATAAGTCAGGTACATAAAACCTCCTCCTTTAAAATGCATAGTTTCGACCAAATTTCAAATCAATTGGTCAAAAACAGTGGTTTTCTTGCATGGGAACTTCGGAAAGTTCGGTGGTTTTTGGAGGGATTTTACAGTCACTTCGGTGGTTTTTATCATGACCTGCGTCACGTGTGCAGAAGTAGTACTCGACTGTCGTCGTTAGTGGTGTGCGCTGTACATTATTGTGATTATTGATGTATGGTATTAATTCTCGACTTCATACGTGTATAACTATGCCAAAACCACAACATATGCAAAAGTTTTGTGATTCTTGGCTTCAAGACCTACATTTAAAAAGATTGGCTTTAAGTTATTGAAAGTTCCACAGGTCAGATCGCAAAGTGCGAGTCACTATGGATATTCAAAGTCTCAAGGGATGTCAAAGAATCAGCTACAAAATAAAATGGTAAGCAATCTTACTTTTGTTAAATTTTAGTTCCTATCCCAGTGGCTTTGCGTGATAATGTTGGCAAGGATGCTACATCCCGGCAATGTTAATGGCGTAACAACGCGATTATTTTGTCACGAAATCTTTGTTTTACGAGGAAAATTAGCGTTATTGATCGAAATAGGATACATTCGAGAACCTGTCGACAATAGAGTCACTATTATTGGGCCGTTTGAATAAAACAGAGCAGAGCTTATTAATGTTATGTTACTTAAGAATAAAGGAAATTAACTACTAATATACTTAATATTTTCCGAGGGGACTAAGGCGCTTCAGTCACGGTCTGCATGGCCACTACGGTCGGGGGTTCGATTCCCCCCTCGGGCATGGATATTTGTGCCGTCCTAGTTCGTAAGTAGTTCATAAGGAGTTTGTAAGTCTAGGGACTGATGACCCCGTAGTTAAGTCCCATAAGATTTACAAACATTTGAACATTTTTTGAACTTAATATTTTACTTTCATAAAGTGGAAAATATATTTAGTGCAAATTTTAGCGATTATGAAAGTAGGGGCATTCTTGTTAGTGGTTTTGCACTTGAAACTGGTGGGGAGCTCACTTTAACTGTTGGCAACAGTGTACTCCAGCACACGGCATGTGCTTACCTATGTAAGCATGGACGAAAACGTGGCATCTGTGATGACCACCATGGTTATGGACCCTATGAACACGCGGCATGAAAGATTTCTAACAACAGAAGATTTCCAGTGTGAATTGTAATTTTGAGGATCAAGCAATAGTAATTGAATAGACTGCTTATTACGTTCGGATTCAAAATAAGCCTCCTGTGAGGTGGAATTACCATACATGTATACAGTTTAGGACAGAAACTATAAAATACAGTACAGTAGATATAATACCAGATTTAAACAGAAAGTATTACTGTAGAACACGTGCACTGCCATAGTAAGTGTGGATACCAACGAGCTTAAATTTCATAGAGTGGCTAACACGCGAGGTACAGCGATCCTTGCGGCTACTAACGTAATCTAGTCAGCCATTTTAAAAGTGGTCGACTCAGTAACAGTAAGTAGCTATGATTTGTCAATGTAGTAACTGACGTGTTTTATTGCTGAAGTACTCTTTTTCTCTGCATTTGGTTTACCAAAATATAAATTAAATAAGCCTCAATGTGTTCACCTTTTGTTTCGATGAACTGAAGTGACAAACACCAAATGTTTTTTAATACATGGAAATTGTGAGGAAGACTCCTGCAATTTTAATTCCTCTTGAATTAAGTAGAGGAATGCAATTAGCTTTGAAATAATTACAAGTTTCCTATAAAAGATAAGAAGCTAACAAATGGATGTGTAGTAATAGGAAAAATAACAAAAATAATTACGACTGTAAGCAGCTACATCCGATCAAATCAGTTTAACGATATATATGCAACACAAATGATGATAGCTGTTTTTTTATCTAAATCAAATCCCAAAAGTTTTGAAATTTTCAAAACATTGACCAAAAAAGGAGTAAAACATTACAACCAGAGATCCTGAAAGCGAAATCTCAACAGTTTTGAAGAGTAGACTTTCATGGAATAGTCAGTTGCACATGGTTTGTCTGTAATTAAAATTTATGCTTTACTGTATTTTAGTATCTTTTAGTGCTCCATAATATTAATAGCTTTTACCCCCCCCCCCCCCACCAAAAAAAAAAAAAAAAAAAAAAAAAAAAAAAAAACACATAACGTTTAGTTTGCCTCAAATATGGTGGAGTATAGACACTCCGTGAAATTTAAGTTCTTTGGAGGATACTGCTGAAAAATGTACATGTGACAAGAGCTTAGATAAAATATCAGTGTTTCCATTATTTCTGTTCTGTTCTCACGCTGTGCATACAATATTTTCCTGCTCTGTTGCAGATATTCTCGATGTCTCAGTACTACAACGTCCTTAACGTAGCACTGGCCATCATGTTCCCCATGGGGATAGCAGCCGTACAGGAAGCTCGGGTCTCTGTGCACCGTATACAGGTAAGCAGAAACTACCGTTCTGAGTAGTCCCTTGACAGCAGGAGGAATGCTTCCGTTGCAAATGTTCTGCAGTATTTGTCAGAATATGCCGCCCAATGGAGTTAATCAACGCATGTTGTTGTTGTGGTCTTCAGTCCGGAGACTGGTTTGATGCAGCTCTCCAAAATATCATATCCTGAGCAAGCCTCTTCATCTCCACATAACAACGGCAACCAAAATCTGTCTGAATCTGCTTACTGTATCCATCTCTTGGTCTTTCTCTGCGGTTTTTACCCCACACACTTCCCTCCAACGCTAAATTCACAATTCCTTGATGTCTAAGAATGTGCCCTACCAATCTATCCCTTCTTTTAGTCAAGGTATGCCAGAAATTCCTTTTGTCCCCAATTCTGTTCAGTACCTCCTCATTAGTTACGCGATCAACCCACCTAATCTTCAGCATTCTTCTGTAGCACCACATTTCAAAAGCCTCAATCCTCTTCCTGTCCGCACTGTTTATCGTCCATGTTTCACTCCCATACAATTCAACACTCCATACAAATGCCTTCAGAAAGGACTTCCCTAGGCTTAAATCAATATTCGATGTTTACAAATTTCTCTTTTTCAAGAACGCTTTTCTACCCATTGCCATTCTGCATTTTATATCCGCTGTACTGCGACCATCATTTGTTATTTTACTGCCCAAGTAACAAAACTGATGTACCTCCTTTATTGCTTCGTTACCTAATCTAATTCCTTCAGCATCGCCTGATTTTCTTAGACTGCACTCAATTACCCTAGTTTTGCTCTTGTTAATGTTCATCTTATATGCACCTTTAAGCACACTGTCCATTCCGTTCAATTGCTCTTCCTAGTCCTTTGCTGTATCTGAAAGAATTACTATGTCGTCGGCAAAACGTAATGTTTTTAATTCTTCCCCCTGAACTTTAATTCCTTCACCAAATTTCTCCTTGCTTTCCTTTATAGCTTGCTCAATGTACAAATTGAATAACATTGGAGGAAGACTACAACCCTGTCTTACTCCCTTTCCAACCACTGCATCCCTTTCATGCCATTCAACTCTGACAACCGCTGTCTGGTTTTTGTACAAACACAGAAAACTTCGCCTTGCCTCAGTTCTACACAATTCATGTCCTTCTACAAACCGTCTGCCACTATTTTTCCTTCTCTGTTCCCTCCTTTTCGCCCTTTCCACCTCTCTCCTAACCATATATCAAAGCTTTTCTCGTACTACGTGTGGCTGTGTGACCATCTTCCTCAGCAGATGGTAAAATTAACTATACAGTGGTTAAACTAAAAGAATATTGACACCAGATATAAAGAACAGGTACGAGCCTGGAAGTATAAAACAAATCACTCAATTTTTACAGAACACTTACACCTCAGTCAACATAAAATCACCATCAGACACGGAAATCATAAGAATAAACAATAACAAGAACCCTTCAAGAAACCTACCGTATCCAAAATACAATGACAAAGAAGAAACAGCTCATAAACCACCAAACCAATCTAGAAAATAGTACACCTGTCAAGCTTATTGACCACCTAACATGGAAATAAACTCGAATATGTAACTACCCCCACTCTTAAAGTCGCTCCCCTCCCGCACAAACACTGAAACCATTACACCCTCCCTACCCCTCCCCCCTACATCCCAACAAAATCTGCATTCACATATATGAAAAACATTTCAGACGTCATGTTCTCTAAATTTAAAAAGTACACACACACACACACATACACACACAAACACACACGTACGCACGCACACACAAATCATCCTGTTCACTAAATTTAAAAGTTACACACATAACACATACATACATAGATACATACACGTTGTTTTAAATAATATTTACAATACTCACAGACCACTCGAAAAACAGTTGAAGAGAGGGAAACAACGTAGCGACACTGCGGTGAAGTGATAAAGCGAAAGACATCGCACTAAAAACGGGTAATGTGCCAACAGTATGCAGTTTAAAGTAAGTGATAACAAATGGAAAGGAAAAAAAACTACACAAAAATAGGCGAAAAGTGCTGTATACAACCAAGAAACGCACGTCAGAAAGTAACTAACTCCAGCCAACAAGACGGAGAAACAGCAGCAAAATCAAATGTTTGAAAAATTTATCGGACCAAACTGCGTGGTCATCAGTCTGCAGCTTGCAAACTACTTAAACTAAGTTAAACTAATCTACAGGACAACACACACACCCATATCCCAGGGAGGACTCGAACCTCCGACGGCGAGCAACCGCGCGCTCCGCAGCGAAGCGCATTAGACCGCTCGGCTACTAATCTACAGGACGACACACACACACCCATGCCCCAGGAAGGATTCGAACCTCCGACGGCGAGCAACCGCGCGCTCCACAGCGAAGCGCGCTAGACCGCTCGGCTACTCCACCGCTGCTAACAGCAGCAGGAAGTAAAGAAGAGTAGATTGTAAATCAATTCAAAACACATAGGCCTAATGTGCACAAAAGTATAAAAAAATGTTTTAATCTATATATACGTAAAAAATTATACAAAGCCATGTATTACTTACAGACCACAGAAGATGCTCTTAAAATAAAAATCGAAACGCGTCTGGTGTAAAATAAATGTCTTAAATGCAGTCCCTAGAAGATAGATCAAGAAAAGGCAAAAACTACATTTCTAGCTTTTGTAGATTTGGAGAAGGCTTTTGACAATGTTGATTGGAATAAACTCTTCCAAGTTCTGAAGCACGCAGGAGTAAAATATAGGGAGCTACAGAAGAATGCTGAAGATTAGGTGGGTAGATCGCGTAACTAATGAGGAGGTGCTGAACAGAATTGGGGAGAAAAGAAATTTCTGGCATACCTTGACTAAAAGAAGGGATAGATTGGTAGGACACATTCTTAGACATCAAGGAATTGTGAATTTAGCATTAGAGGGAAGTGTGTGGGGTAAAAATCGCAGAGGAAGACCAAGAGATGGGTACAGTAAGCAGATTCAGACAGATGTAGGTTGCCGTTCTTATGTGGAGATGAAGAGGCTTGCTCAGGATAGGGTATTGTGGAGAGCTGCATCAAACCAGCCTCCGGACTGAAGACCACAACAACAACAACAACAGTAGCAAAATGTAAATAATTGTAAAATTTCTTTTTTCTTACAGGAGTTCCTGCTTAAGCCAGAGGCGACTCTGGAAGACAGGAACGCGGGAGCAGCGACAGGGGAGGTCTCCCTGCAGCACGTGTCCGCCACGTGGGATGGCTCCACCCCGTGTCTCTCCTCCATAAACCTCCACCTCTCACCCGGAAAGCTATGCGCCGTTGTAGGACCTGTCGGTTGTGGAAAGGTGAAACAAACATTTTTGCTTACTAAAATCGCATTTTGTCTGTAGCTAATGTGTCTTGAAACGTATTTTTGTGTCTTATCTTGTTGTTGTTGTGGTCTTCAGTTCGGAGACGTGTTTGATGCAGCACTCCACAATACCCTGTCCTGAGCAAGCCTCTTCATCTCCACATAAGAGCGACAACCTACATCTGTCTGAATCTGCTTACTGTATCCATCTCTTGGTCTTCCCCTGCGATTTTTCCCCATACACTTCCCTCCAACGCTAAATTCACAATTCCTTGATGTCTAAGAATGTGTCCTACCAATCTATCCCTTCTTTTAGTCAAGGTATGCCAGAAATTCCTTTTCTCCCCAATTCTGTTCAGTACCTCTTCATTAGTTACGTGATCCACCCACCTAATCTTCAGCATTCTTCTGTAGCACCATATTTCAAAAGCCTCTATCCTCTTCCTGTCCGCACCGTTTATCGTCCATGTTTCACTCCCATACAAGGCAACACTCCATACAAATGCCTTCAGAAAGGACTTCCTTAGGCTTAAATCAATATTCGATGTTAACAAATTTCTCTTTTTCAAGAACGCTTTTCTACCCATTGCCATTCTGCATTTTATATCCTCTGTACTGCGACCATCATTTGTTATTTTACTGCCCAAGTAACAAAACTCATCTACCTCCTTTATTGCTTCGTTTCCAATCTAATTCCTTCAGCATCACCTGATTTTATAAGACCGCATTCCATTACCCTAGTTTTTCTCTTGTTAATGTTCATCTTATATGCACCTTTCAGCACACTGTCCATTCCGTTCAATTGCTCTTCCTAGTCCTTTGCTGTATCTGACAGAATTACTACGTCATCGGCAAACCGCAATGTTTTTAAATCTTCCCCCTGAACTTTAATTCCTTCACCAAATTTCTCCTTGCTTTCGTTTATAGCTTGCTCAGTGTACAAATTGAACAACATTGGAGAAAGGCTACAACCCTGTATTACTCCCTTTACAACCACTGCATCCCTTTCATGCCCTTCAACTCTGACAACCGCTGTTTGGTTTTTGTACAAGTTGTAAATAACCTTACGCTCCCTATATTTTACTCCTGCTTGCTTCAGAACTTGAAAGAGTTTATTCCAGTCAACATTGTCAAAAGCCTTCTCCAAATCTGCAAAAGCTAGAAATGTACGTTTGCCTTTTCTTAATCTATCTTCTAGGATAAGTCGTAAAGTGAGTATTGCCTCCCGTGTTCCTACATTTCTCCTGAACCCAAACTGATCTTTTTCGAAGTCGGCTTCTACCAGCTTTTCCATCCTTCTGTACATAATTCGCGTTAATATTTTGCAACCATGACTTATTAAACTGATTGTTCTGTAGTTTTCACACCTGTCTGCACCTGCTTTCTTAGGGATGGGGATTATTACATTTTTCTTAAAGTCCGAGGTTATTTCACCTGTCTCATACATCTTACACACCAGGTGAAACAATTTTGTCATGGCGGCTTCTCCCAGAGACTTCAGTAGCTCTGAGGGAATATCATCTACTCCAGGGGCCTTATTTCGACTCAGGTCTTTCAGGGCTCTGTCAAATTCTTCTCTAAGTACAGTATCTCCTATTTCATCTTCATCTACATCCTCTTCCCTTCCTACAATATTGTCTCGAAGTTCATTTCCTTTGTAGAGCCCCTCTATATACTCTTTCCACCTTTCAGCTTTCCCTTCTTTGCTGAGAACTGGTTTTCCATCAGTGTCCTTGATATTCATAGAGCTGTTTTTCTTATCTCCAAATGTTTCTTTTATTTTCCTGTAGGCTGAATCTATTTTTCCCCTATTTATACATTCTTCTACATCCTTACATTTGCCTTCTAGCCACTCCTCCTTAGCCATTTTGCACTTCCTGTCAATCTCATTTCTTAGTTGTCTGTACTCCATTTTGCCTGTTTCATTTACTGCATTTTTATATTTTCTCCTTTCATCGATTAAATTTAGTATCTCCTGTGATATCCAAGGATTTTTTGTAGGTCTTTCCTTCCTACCTGTTTTGTCCTCTGCTACCTTCACTATTTCATCTCTCAATTTTACCCATTCCTCCTCTACTGTTTTATTTTCCCCTGTTTCTGACAATTGTTGCCTAAAGATCCCTCTGAAATTCTTAAGAACTTCAGGTTCCTTCAATTTATCCAGGTCCCATCTCCTTATTTTCCTACCTTTTTGTAGTTTTTTCAGTTTCAGCCTACAGTTCATGACTAACAAGTTATGGTCAGAGTCTATATCTGGCCCTGGGTATGTCTTACATTGTAGAACCTGGTTCCGAAATCTATGTCTTACCATTATAAAATCTATCTGGTATCTTCCAGTGTCTCCTGGTCTCCACGTATACAACCTTCTTTTGTGATTCTTGAACCAGGTGTTTGTTATAACTAAATTATTTTCTGTGCAAAATTCTACCAGGCGGGTTCCTCTTTCATTCCTTTTGCCCAGACCATATTCACCTACTATCCTCCCTTCCCTTCCTTGTCCTACTACCGAATTCCAGTCTCCCATAACAATTAAGTTTTCCTCTCCCTTAATTGTCTGAATAATTTCCTTTAGCTCCTCATATATTTCTTCGATTTCCTCATCATCGGCAGAGCTAGTTGGCATATAAACCTGTACTACTGTTGTCGGTGTTGGCTTCGTATCTATCTTGACAATGATAATGCGATGACTGTGCTGGTCATAGTAGTTTACCCGCATTCCTATTTTCTTATTCATTATCAATCCTACTCCTGTGATACCCCCAATTGCTTTTGTATTTATAATCCTGTACTCACCTGACCAGAAATCCTGTTCATCCTGCCACCGAACTTCACTAATCCCCACTATATCTAACTTCAACTTATCCATTTCCCTTTTTAAATTTTCTAATTTTCCTACTCGATTAAGGGATCTAACATTCCACGCTCCGACCCGTAGAATGCCAGTATTGTCTTTCCTGATGATCACATCCTCTTGAGTAGTCCCCGCCCGGAGATCCGAATGGGGGACTATTTTACCTCCGGAATATTTTACCCGAAAGGATGCCATCATCATATGTTCATACAGTAGAGCTGCATGTCCTCGGGAAAGGTAACGACTGTAGTTTCCTCTTGCTTTCAGCCGTTCGCAGTAGCTGTATGGCAAAGCCACATTAGCTGATGTTACAAGGCCAGCTCAGTCAATCATTCAGACTGATGTCCTTGTAGCTACTGAAAAGGCTGCTGCCCCTCTTCAGGAACCACACGTTTGTCTGGCCTCTCCACAGATACTCCCCGCTGTGGTTGCACCTACGGTACGGCTATCTGTATCGTTGAGGCACGCAAGCCACCCCACCTCGGCAATGTCTGTGGTTCATGGTTACTTTAACAAAATCACTTCTGCACGATTTGATCAGTAGGGAGATCATTTTGCTTACCGATTATATTCTTAGTCTTTTGCCTGTTAAATCTATTTGAAGAGTGGAATTGCTAAAGGTGCTAAGTGCCGAAAATGAAATTGTTGAGGAAAAAAAAAAAAAAAAAAAAAAAAAAAAAAAAAAAAAGACCTGCACATCTCTGTGATAAATAGATATTTAATTCTAACAAAACACAAATTAACTCTTTACATAGTTATACAAATGTTGATAAAGGTTTTTCTACTTATGTTGAAAAATCAAAAAGTTACTTAGCGTTTTATGCAGAAAGGTGTAAGTGCAATAGGTTTTGTCATAGCTAATAGATCATTGTGACACGAGACGACATTGACTTTATGGAGGTAACAGCTGTCGGAAAAAGTCCTTGTTGTTTTCGTGCAGGTAATCAATAACAGTGGAAAAATCGTTTTCGTATTTGGTGCCAGCGGAACAGTAGCTGGAAGTTTTATCAATTCCACACCTGGAGTGTCTGTTATTGTCTTGCCTTTATTCAGAACATGAAAATTCTCCCAAGCACAATGATCGGAAAAGATTCTTTTGCAGGACATAATACCAGGCTGTTGTTTGCTTATTTTGATCAAAGAAAGCTGTGTCTTTGAAAATGTCAGAACCTGATTTTTTCTTCGTAAAAATTGTTTGATTTTTTTAGCAGAAATATTAAAGGTATTTAAAAATGTAGCTTTGCATATTCTTTTGAGGTCTCCTGTCCCATCAGGAAGTGTGTATCAGAGAGTTGACTGCCTTTTACCTCTCTGCATCTTTATTATAGGTCCCATGGCGTCGTCTTTGAGTAAGAAAAAACCCTCTATAAGCTCCATCAGATAGTTGCCTTGTTGGTTCAGGTCAAGCTGGTTGTATTCTTCAAAGAGCTGAGTTTTCATATCAACTGTACTTACACTTGTAGAACACCTAAACACAAAACAAACGAAAAATATGTACATCAACCTGCTACAATTGGATAAGGTAGGCTTGTTTCATATTATAAGTTTAAACTAACCTGTATCGATGAAGGTTGTTTTGCAGCAATTTTCCTCCATGTTCTGCTTCATCTGCGTGAGGTACGACGTTCCGCTTAATCTTGCCTTATCGTGTTTCTTCTTGAACATTACGTTCTCAACACTTCCATCACCGGCGTTCATATTATCATTATTAACAGGTGCATCATTTTAGATAGCAAGCAACAGCTTCAGTAAGCAAAACAACAGTGTTATGGCATAACCTTGACTATAGACTGCTGTTCGGCTAGCGCCAGATGCCTGTGGAACATAGATCCATTAGCAGAGCAGGCCCATCTGGACACAGAACTAGTGCAATCTCTTGGAGTCACTGGCAACTACAAGGAATGTCTGGAGCACATAAATCTGTTATCAGAGTATTGGCGCGAAGACATAGATCGGTTAGCTGTGAAAAACCCCGAAAGTCAAAAAATGGCACTTACATCCTTTATCATTTCCACTCTTCATTTATCTTTGGCGACAAGTGAAAATGTGAGTTGGACCTGTAACTGAACCCGTGTCTCTTACACATACACACACACACACACACACACACACACACACACACACACACACACACACACACACACACACACTGTTGTTGTGGTCTTCAGTCTGCAGACTGGTTTGATGCAGCTCTCCACGCTACCCAGTCATGTGCAAGTCTCTTCATCTGAGAATACGTTCGGCAACCTACATCCTTTTGAATCTGCTTACTATATTCGTCCCTCGGTCTCCCTCTACGACTTTTACCCCACACGCTTCCTTCTAATGCTAAGTTGACAATTCCTTGATGTCTCAGAATGTGTCCAACGAATCTATCCCTCCTCTTAGTCAGGATATGCCAGAAACTCCTTTCCTCCCCGATTCGGTTAAGCACCTCCTCATTAGTTACGTGATTTACCCATCTAATTTTCATCATTCGTCTGTAGAACCACGTGTCAAAAGCTTCTGTCATCTTTTTATCTGAACTCCTTGTCGTCCACGTTTCACTCCCATACAAATGCTTTCAGAAAGGACTTCCTGAGATTTAAATTAATATTGGATGTGAACAAGTTTCGCTTCTTTAGAAACGCTTTTCTTCCCATAGCCATTCTGCATTTTATATCTTCTTTACTTCGGCCATCAGAAGTTATCTTGCTACCCAAATAACAAAATTCATCAACTACTTTTATTGTCTCATTACCTAATCTAATTCCTTCACCATCGCCTGATTTTCTGATATTGCATTCCATTACCTTCGTTTTACTCTTGTTAATGTTCATCTTATATCTTCCTTTCGAGACACTGTCCATCCCATTCAATTTAGCTGCTGCGGACGTGAGCCTTGTACTGCTTCTTCATAAGGTCAGCCGTAATTGAATATGCCGCCGCGTGTGAAATCAGATTTGTGATTCGTTTTCTGCATGCAAAGAAAGTTTATCAAAAGTAGATTCATCGGCATATGTGCGAGGTTTACGGGGGACAAATTCTATGATTGATTCAGTGGTCAGAAGATGAGTAAGACTGTTCAATGAAGGACGTGATCATATGCACGATGAAGAACGAAGTGGACGCCCGTCTGTGGTTACTGATGAACTGGCTCACTTAATTTAAGAGAAGATTTAGCACAACCGTAAGTTTACACTTAGTGGCCTTGCTGCGGAAGCTACGCACATCTCACAATCGCTAGTCCATGAAATTCTTACTGAAAAACTGAAAGTAAGAAAATTTTGCTCACGTTGGTACCCAAAATTCTTAGTGAACGACACACACACACACACACACACACACACACACACACACAAATAGCGAATGGGCAGTGCACTTCAGTTTTTGGCACGATACAATGAAGAAGCCAATGGTTTTCTTTTTCGGTTAGTCACGGGGGATGAAACTTGGGTATCGTACGACACCCCTGAAACAAAATGGCAATCAGTGGAATGAAAGCACACTTCATCACCAACGAAGATTAAGCCTAAGCAAATATTGACACCTTGAAAAGTCTTGTTCACCGTTCCTTGGGACAGAAAAGTCATTTGTGATTGATTTCTTATCAAGAGGCCAAACGATCAATGCACATAGTTACTGAGACATTATTAAGAAATTGCCACGGCAATACAAAACAAGCACCGAGGATTACTGTCAAAAGATGATGTTTTTTTCTACGATAATTCCCAGACCTCACACGGCGAATGTGACCAAACAACTCTTACGGAAATTTCACTGGGACGTGTTTGATCATCTTCCCTACAGCACGGACCTCGCTCCTAGCGACTTTCATCTCTTCTTACGCCTAAAATCTGTCCGAAAGAACAAAGGCCACACACACGCACACACACATTGCTTGAGTAATCCATTGTAGGTGTGGTGATCGCTGTGTCCCCAGTAAAGCACTCCTGGTCCATTCAAGAAGTGGTGTTTTATTAAGGCTAAACAGCAGCACAGTCTGTGCGTGCTAGTTTAGAGGCTGCACAGAGCTAGTTCCGTTTCCAACAAACAATGTTTAATTTTCTGGTTTTATATGCTTTTTGCTATGTATTTAAAAAAAATTGGTATAGGGGATATTTGGAGACAAGAAAAGAAGCTGCATGAATGTCAAGAACTCAGACGGAGAACCAGTACTAAGCAAACAGGGGAAAGCTGAACTATGGAAGAAATATATAGAGGGCCTGTTGTTGTTGTTGTGGTCTTCAGTCCGGAGACTGGTTTGATGCAGCTCTCCACAATACCCTATCCTGAGCAAGCCTCTTCATCTCCACATAAGAACGGCAACCTACATCTGTCTGAATCTGCTTACAATATCCATCTCTTGGTCTTCCTCTGCGGTTTTTACCCCACACACTTCCCTCCATACAAAGGAAATAAACTGGAAGGCAGTATTCTAGAAATGGAAGACGAAGTGCAGGGAGATGAGTTAGACGATATGATACTGCGTGAAGAATGTGACAGAGCGCTGAAAGATTTGAGTCGAAACAAGGCCCCTGGAGTAGATGATATTCCGTCCGAACTGCTGATATCGTTAGGAGAACCAGTCATGAAGACATTGTTCCACTTGGTATGCAAGATGTATGGGACAGGGGAAATATCCTCCGACTTCAAGGAGAATATAGTAATTCCAATTCCAAAGAGGGTAAGTGCAGACTAATATGAAAATTACAGAACAATCAGTTTCATAAGTCATGATTGCAAAATACTAACACAAATTATTTACAGACGAATGGAAAAACTTGTGGAATCCGACCTCGGGGAAGATCAGTTTGGATTTAGGAGAAATGTAGGAACACGGGAGGCAATACTCACATTACGACGTATCTTAGACAAGGAAAGGCAAACCAACGTTTTCGGCGTTTATATATTTGGAGAAAGCTTTCAACTGGAATATACTCTTTCAAATTCTGAAGGTAGCAGGGGCAAAATATAGAGAGCGAAAAGTTATATTCAACTTGTATTAAAACGATATCGCAATTATTAGAGTTGAAGGACATGAAAGGGTCGCAGTGGTTGGGAAGGGAGTAAGACAGGTTTGTAGCCTTTCCCCAATTTTGTCCAAACTCTAAACTGAGCTAGCTGTGAAAGAATGAAAAGAGAAATTTTCAGAGGGAATTAAAGTCCAGGGAGGGGGAGTAAAATATTTGCGAAATTATCATAAGTGAAATAAAATATGCACAATATTTGTTTATAATAGTAGATTTTACTGTAGACATTTCAGATATTGATCAATTATCTTTTATATTAAGATAAGGGAACGGCAATGGTGAACCTCTTGAGCGTTTCCTTCTGGCATATATAGCATGTAGTTTCAGGTGGTGCCAAGAGTAAGAATTTTGTGGCGTCGTATCTGATACCTAAAAAGAAAAAGTAGCTAGATGAATCCAAAATGACATTTCAGTCTGCAACAGAGTTTGCACTGATATGAATCTCCAGTCAGATTAAAATTGTATGCCAGGAAGTTTCATATCAGCGCACACTCTGCTGCAAAATTTTATTCTGGAAACATCACTTAGGATGTGGCTAAGCCATGCTTCCACCATATCCTTTCTTCCAGAAATGCTTTTCCTGTAAGGTTCGTAGGAGAACGTCTGTAAAATTTAGAAAGTAAAAGGCGAGGTACTAGCAAGAGCTGAGAGGACGGATCGTGAAGTGTGTTGGGATAGCTCAGATGGTCGAGCACTTGCCAGCAAAAGACAAAGTCCCAGGTTCGGATGCCGGTTCAGGCAAACAATTTTATTCTGACAGGAAGTTGCTTCATGCTCGGATCCATGTTTGGTTATGGCGTTCAGAGAGATACCGTACTTTTTTATCATATAATCATTGTTATGTGGGGAGGGCCCCTAGGCTGCACCCACCTACCGTACGCCACTGTAAACCCAGGACAGGTCCTGAAACGTAGCTAAGGCTGTACTAGAAGTCCTGTCTACATATTCCATTGATATTACTGACTGCAGAGTTTATTCATACGACAATGCAAGCAATACGTCAAGAAATTACCCTGATTTGCAGGCAGGCATTAAAGAACGAAATCCGAAAGCACATTTTGTGCCTTTTGCAGTACATTCTTTGAATTTAGTCTGCACTAAGTGATTATCGGGAAGGCGCGGGGGTAGTCGAGCGCTCAGGAGCGCCACGTTGCGGATCGCGCGGCGTCCCGCGTCGGAGGTTTGAATCCTCCCCCGGGCACAGATGTTTGTGTTTCCTTTAGTATTAGTTCATAAGTAGTTTGTAAGTTTATGTACTAATGACCCCGCAGTTAAGTCCCATAAGCATTTAATTATCGGGAAGCTTGTTCATTTATCAGTGTAGAGCAAAACCTCAATATTTTTTCTCTGCTTCTGCACAGAGCTGGGATGACCTTCTTTCTTTCATGAACCCAGGAACCAAAACGGTAGAAAGCTTATTAACAACACGTTGGTCAGCAAGAGAGGAAGTTTTTGTAAGTCTATATCAAAACTGGGAGAGTGTTATCGATGCCCTAACACATATTGCCAATAATATGTTTGAAAAACCACTTGTACGAAACGAGGCTTCAGATTTATTGAATCAACTCAGCAGACTGGAAATAGTATTCTTGATGACAGTTTGGAATGACATACTCCAGATATTTTGTAGTGTAAATCCCAAACTGCAAAGTGCAACTATTGATACTAAGGGTGGCGAGCACCAAACCAGAGTAAATTATACTTGTATCATCTGGACTACCCTAGTAACTTACTTCCATAGTAAGACACTCTTTCAGTAACTGTTGGAGAGCACAATTTCAATTTACTTCTTTCGTTGTAACTGAAGTATTAAGATAAAGGTGAATAGATGGGGCATAACAGCTTTCAGATAATTGCAGAACGACATGTTGACCATAGCTGTTTATTAATTCTCAATGCTACCGGTTTCGGTTTTGTACCATAGTCAAGCGTTAGCAGAGATTAGCTAATAGCTTAACATGTCGGAATATAAAAGTACAAAACTATACCACAAGTATTCGTTGTCATCGCTCAAGTTATTGTCACAGTAGCTGACTGCTATAGAGTCTATAGCAGTCAGCTACTGTGACAATAACTTGAGCAATGACAACGAATACTTGTGGTATAATTTTGTACATTTATATTCCGACATGTTAAGCTATTAGCTAATCTCTGCTAACGCTTGACAATGGTACAAAACCGAAACCGGTAGCATTGAGAATTAATAAACAGCATGGTCAACATGTCGTTCTGCAATGAAGTATTAAGGCCGTTTTACTGAAGAAGTAAGCCATTTCTGCACACAGCTGCAGCGTGAGCGTCGTTTGACCCTGGAAAAAATTTATTGTCGGCAGACATTATTGCATCTCCTTTTGACAACAATGCAGTCAACACTAGCTAATATACGCTGCACTCAGTGTTGCCAACTTGGGGTTTTTGCCCCTACATTTAGGGGGACTCTGCTGTCTTGGGTGGAATTTGGAGGTATTTGTACTTCAGGGGGAAATTTAGGGGGAAGTGTTCTTTGAGGGCAATTTTTAGGGGCTTCTCAGATGTGAATAACGCATACCTATCAAAATTTGTTTAGCCCTACCTTACAATGAAATACTTCATTGTTGTGTTTTCGTTGGCACTGCCCTCCTTTAAATGCACTTCTGCAACGTCTACTGTACCGTACTACTGTTGTATTGGCGATTGTGAAGTTGAATACGCTGGAAGTGTATGTGTGTGTGTATTCAAGTGACTATGGCTTCAAGAGAGAAAAAATATTCCCAGAAGTACACAAAGGCGTGGGAATCAGATCCCTTGTTGAAAGGTACGATTTAGGGGAAAATTGAGCTTCAGCTTTGGCAACACTGGCTGCACTAGTGGCAACGCTGATCTGGAGGTCAGTACGGCATGAAGCCTCCCACGGAGTCCGCATTCTAATCAGTGGCGGCGCTAGACGAAACTTGGGCGTCGGCGAACTCTTCTTTGCGAGGCCCCTTTAATTTTTTCAGTAAGGAAGAAAATGATAAATAAAATGAGCTGAATCAATAATCATCATACTAAAATTTTATTAGTATAACATAAAGTATTATTGCAGCGACAAAAATTACAATAAACAAACGCAAATTAAAATAGAGAAACTTTTCGGCTTTTCGTCTCACTGATTTTTTTAAGATCACATCTTAATTAATAGTAGCCGCTACTTCGGTTTCAATTGATAGTACTGAAAACGCAGATAGTCTTTTTTGGCTCATTGTGCTTCTCAAATTAGTCTTAATCAGGGGTAACTTTGTGAAGCTTCTCTCGGCCGAAGCTGTAATGACTGGAACTGTGAGTGTGATTCTGATTGTTACATAAACATTTGGATATATGTCTTCTAAATTGTTTTCTAAAATGTTATTAAGAAGTTGTTTTGCAAGTATTTAACTAAAAAATGCATCACTGCTGCACTCAAACGGAAAAAAATACGGACAACTTCGCTACATAATCTAGCAGCTGAAAAGCGTCGTTAGACATCAGATATAAAAAAAAGAAAAAAAGTTTTAACAATGTTTTGCGAGGCCCCCCACAAGCGCGAGGCCGTCGGCGGTTGCCGACGTCGCCGACGCCTAACGCCGCCACTGATTCTAATTACAGTTCCCGTATAGTTTTGTAGCTTGAGATACCATATAAGCTAACGCCAACATGGAGATAGCCAAGGACAAGAACGTTCCAAAAATATATGAGAAAGTGAAGAAGAACGGTTTGCTCGAATGATGAAGAATTACATATCTATCATTGAATGTAAAAAGCAAGACGTCAACATGCTTAAAGGAAAAAGGATCCTTGGGGAAAAAAATATACGTTGAATACAACTCAGATTTTCTAGTGTACAAGCGAAGTTAACAGCAAAAACACAACTAAAGATAATGTGGTCCTGTCAAGCAACTTCGATGACGATATCTACTCTGAAAATGGCACTGCAACTGATGAAAATGAAACTTTATCCCAGAGTCCAGAACCTCGGCGTGCATTCTCAGGTGGGGGTGCCGCAGAAGGATGTTCTCAAGAAAATGACGGTGAACCTGCAGCTGTCGTGAAGAACAAGCGGGTGTTAGAAAGAGCAGAAGAGCTGCATTTGTTAAAAATGCGTTTAATAAGAGAGGAATTTAAAGCAAAGAAATTTTGTTAATCGAAAGACAATCAGAGATCACGTAAGAAGAGCATAACCTTAAAATGAAAATAATGAACAAGTTTAAGAACGAAATGGAGCAAACACCAGGTTCCAGTTCTTCAAGCAATGTATCGAGAAAATTTGCTTTTTGTAACAGAAACATTAGCTTATTTTATTTGTAAAAATCATTTTAATTTTCTTGATATTTATTCAAGTAGTTAATAAGTTCTTAGTTTCCAAATGAGGTAATATTTGTGTTTATTATTTAAATACCAATACATTTAATTGACTCATTCTAATGTTTATCTGTATTAGCAGAACTATAGAGACTCAGATTTTGTACCACAGTCTAACATATACAGTCACGACACTGACTGCTGTAAAAGTTGTTACCAACTGACATTTGCTGCGACACTAGCGCTCCTAGCGGTGGGCAAGCTGCCGAAGTAGTGATGTTTGTTTATAATCGCTTTTGCACGCAATTAACGAAATACTTACTATAATTTTTGCGTTACAAGCATTATTAAAATATCTAGAGACAAAAATAATACGAAAATTAATATAAAAACAGCCTCATTTAAATGATTAAATGGTATAAAGAACAACTCTGTCATGAACAAATACTAACGAATATGTGTATATTTGCAGCTTATTCCGCTGAAAGTAAGTTGCATATAAACATAATGGTATAATAAATTTCTATTGTGGTCTGTTCTTAATATGACAGCCAGTTTTTGACGTGTATCAATTCGATACGGAATCTAATGATTCTCACATTTTTACACGTCACTCGTCTTTCTTACACGTGCATATTCTTTTAAGTGTAACTACTGTAGCTTAAAAAAATGTTTTGATGATTCTTGCCGTTTGTGGTTCAGATGTAGCAACAATTGTGGAATTGGGTTCTTCTTTCTTGGAAATGTTTGGTTGCTTTTATCGTTATATTGCCATGTCTGTGACGTTTCTCCTTCAGCTACAGCTGTGATGTTTGATTTGGTATGTTAAATACCGTATTTGTTGCATTCTATACACGTTTCCCATGTTCCACCCTCACCAATTTTACTGGAATTGTAATGAAGAATACTTAACGTTCCTGCGTAGAAATTGACGTCTCTCTGCTAAAGGGCATGTCTCCTGGTGTTTCCTAGGCATTTTTATTTTTAAAAGAAAATGAAATTACTCATTTAAAGCCTGTATGTTACAGCATGTTTCTAAATGAACTGTCCTGTAATGTACCGTTTCGTACCTTATCAGGGATTTTATGAAATATAAGAAATACAAATGGGGAGCTATTTTAATTATTATCTATTTATAAGGCACTACATACGTTTCCTAATGTAAAAAGTATGCTGACGTCAATTTAAACGATACTATTCGCACTAATCAACTATCGTATTCAGAAACGTAGCTTGCCGGCCGCTTGGAGCGCTGCTATCGCAGTGTATAACAAAGATATGTGGGAGTGTCGTGACTGTATATGTTAGACTGTGTTTTGTACTTCTTATAAGTAAACAATAAAATGACAATGTTGCTTCTCTAATTGAAAAAAAATTTAAAATAGAGAGAAATATAAAAATGTCACTACATTAATGACGATTCAGTGCTTTAATTACTAATTTGAGACAGAATCGTCTTTCTGATAACTCATTATGTTACTGGTCGATCAGACGCAAGTTAAATTAAAATAAGTATAATAGAACTTCTGACGGCTTGGCCCACAGCATTTGCTTCGGGCTGGAAAGCGTATTGGTCGATGTCTTTCACCTTCACAGCATCAGGATGAAACACATTTCCAACTTCTATTCCAAAGTTGTGCAGAATAGCTGCATCGACGATAACGTTCCCACACTTATTCGGTTCATACCGCCTTGTTTTGGTGAGCAGTTGGAAACGGTTCTTCCAAACACCGAATGTGCGCATTATTACGCATCTGGTTACAATATGCGCTCTATTGTAGCGCCCTTCGCCTCCTGTTTGGGGTCGAAATACAGATGAGAGAGCATATCCACTATTTCTGACAATAAACTCATCATATTGTCCATTTCCAAATTCTGCAGCAACTCTACTATTGTCTCAAATGCATGCATCATGTGTGGAACCCGGCCATCGGCTAACCACATTCATAATCTTCATATTGGCATCACAGATTATTTGTGTATTGATTGAAAAGAAATTATTACGATTTCTGTACATTTCTGCTTTTTCTCCAGAAGGACAAAGTTTTGGTATATGTACACAATCTATGGCACCTATGATATTCGTAAATCCACCAATTCGATAGACTTCCCCTTTGTTCCTTGATATATTTTCTTGGTTCTGTGACCTGGACACATACAGTGGCTTCAGGGCAATTAAACTGTTTATCACACCGTGAAAAGCTCTTCCAGCAGTAGCAGGGTGGACATTAATGAGATCCCCTGCAACGATTTGCTAACTACCAGTGCGAAATATTCGCAATGCACAAAGAAGTTGCATCCGAGGAGACAAAGCACGGTTCCTGTCAGAACTATGCTGCAGTGACATACCAAGCAGCAACTCAAATGATTCCTTACGAAATCCATACCGCTCTTTGAAATCACTGTCGTTGTACATCGCAAATACGTCTCTTCTCTCCATTAAAACCCTCACTCTTGGAATGTCTACTTCTTCCTCCATATCAATATATACTTCGTAGTCCTGATAATCCATAGAATTCGAAGTTTAACACGCAGAAACCACAGATCATATACTCCTGCGACTGCTTCGGAGTAAATTTTGGCCGTATTTCCTCTTTGAGTTACTAACTTACTTGTGTGCTCTTTGATGGTGCTCTCCGCCAATTACAGAGTAAATAAATTTTACTCCCACAGTAATTTACTCATTTACATCAGTACTCTCGACTGGAAGTCGCCGATTTCCTTCTCTTTTAGTAACGTACTACTTTAGTTTCACTTACTTCTGGATGGTGCTCGCCACCATAAAATAGTTCATGAGTTATAGGAATCACTTGTAGGTTGTATTGTATCTATTCATGGAAGGTTCGACTATTAAAGAAATAAATCCACGTAGATTGTGACTGATATAGACTATGAATGCGCCTACAAAAGATCACGAAAACGCACACTTCATGACGAAGAAACGGACTGGAAAAGTTTTTCTGACTGGAACGGGAAAATGTAGAGACGAAACATTTCTTCCAGTACTTGTCAACTGGTACGTCGAATTAGTGAGGAGGAAGGAAAGCTATAGAACACTGATGGACTCATTCGCCAGAACAAAGTAAATAAGTAAATAAATAAACTTTTTAAATTGTTGTGAAGTGTATTTCGCACATTATTGATATTCTGCTTATGTTATTTTGTATAAACATGTGTTTCAAAATTAAATCAAAGCTCAGATATTGAAGATCACAGAGCTTTCACATTAATTACAGTAATTGGGGGGAGGGGGACTTGGTACTTCCCCGTAATTTCTTCGAGAAATGACTGATGACCACACATGTTACAGCATTTAAGCAACTGCTGATTAGATGATCACACCATTTTAGGAGTCACGCTATTTTCATGGGGAAAATTTGGCCTGGAATAGGAACGTTTCAAACATGGTACCGGTAGTGTAGATTGTTGTCCTGACAGTTTACTTCAAAATATTTTGAACAATCATGAAGATAATACCAGGCAGAAACTCAATGTTAAATTTCCATTCAGTCACCAAGTAAAATATGTATATTTCCAAGCTTGGTTCTTACAGCTTATTTAAACTAGCAAGTTGTTTGACAATATTTAAAAAAAAAATGTCGTTTAAGCGCAGTTATTTTGAAACGTAAAAAGTTAAAATAGTACAGAGCAAAAAGTGGCGCCCCCTTAAGGTGCGTAGTGGGTCTGTTTGTAAATCCGTCACTGCAATGCAGTATTATTTTCTGCGCTCTATGGCGTCATTTTCAAGTGCCTACGATTACAAAAATATTACAATGATTCAACCACATTAAACAGTGAACATTTAACAATTTACCACCCTCCCCCCCCCCCAAAAAAATAGAGAGAATCCAGATCTGAATGCCCTGTGTTCAGCTGTGGGCACACTTGTTTCATCTTTTATCGTCATAAAGGATAACACACTTGCCCACAGCTGAACATAGGGCATTCAGGCTTTGAATTTAATTCGAATTGTGATGGATTCTTAGCTTGGCCAGATGGGTTTATGGGAATCCCTATGCAGAAGAAGCCATGCGAAATATGCATAAGGTTTCTCTACTTATAAACTTTGGAATATTTGGACTGTAAGACTGAATAAGCCTGGCCAATTGAAAACTCAAAACAATTGTACAATATGGTCGGAAAATAAGTTTTCTATAGTGATGCCCGCAGGATTATGATATTACATGAGCCAAATGAATTAATGGTGAATGATCCACATGAATTAAGGGCGAATGAGCCAAATGAATTATTGGTGATGTAGTGTTTCACTCTTCCGACACTCGTTTTTATTTTGTGGTAAATGTTTATTCACTGTTTAATGTGGTTCAATCGTTGTAATATTTTTTGTAATAATAGGCACTTGAGAATGGCGGCATAGTGCACCGAAACAAGTAGCGCCTTGTCAGATCAAAAATTCAGTATAAATTTGAAAACTTAATAAATCACGGAATAATGTAGATAGAGAGGTAAAAATTGACACACATGCTTGGAATGACATGGGGTTTTCTCAGAACCAAACATCTACCGTTATCGGGCCTTTTTTCTTCGAGGAACTGCGTGATTCTGGTTTTGTAACTGCTACCGTGACGGGTGAGAAGTACGCCAATGTGTTACAGAATCGCATCATCCCCAGCCTGGCTGATAAACACCTGCTGGAACGTACGATTTTTATGCACAATGGCGCTCCACCCCATATTGGTAGACACGTGAAAGATCTCTTGCGCGCGTCATTTGGTGATGATCGTGTGCTCTACCGCCACTTTCGTCATGCTTGGCCTCCCAGGTCCCCAGACCTCAGTCCGTGCGATTATTGGCTTTGGGGTTACCTGAAGTTGCAAGTGTATCGTGATCGACCGACATCTCTAGGGATGCTGAAAGACAACATCCGACGCCAATGCCTCACCATAACTCCGGACATGCTTTACAGTGCTGTTCACAACATTAACCCTCGACTACAGCTAATTTTGAGGAATGATGGTGAACATATTGAGCGTTTCCTGTAAAGAACATCATATTTGCTTTGTCTTAATTTGTTATGCTAATTGTTGCTATTCTGATCAGATGAAGCGCCATCCGTCGGACTTTATTTTTTTGTTCTAATAAAACCCCATGTCATTCCAAGCATGTGTGTCAATTTTTACGTCTCTATCTACATTATTCCGTGATTTATTAAGTTTTCAAATATATACTGACATTTTGATCACCCGGTATATTAATTCGACAAGTGAAAAAGATTTTATCTGGTGATGATGCCAGGAACAGAAAACATTTCAACTGTTTGAAGAACATCCATTTATTTCGGTGCGCTGCCAACGTTGCGCTGCCCCTAGACGCGAAATATTACTACACACGTTGTTACGGGGAACGTTTCCTACACTGCGACGCCGCCTTCTGCTCTTTGCTTCTCGCCCCACCCCCTCCCTCCGGCAGCCATAGTACACGCCTCCTGCCGCTGCCTACATCCAGTGAATGAGTCAATTTACCTTGGACAACAGTACTGTATCCGTCGTACCTGTGTCATTATCAAACAATGCACCGAACAACAAAATTGTTTACCGAAAACACCTGATAGCGCCAGCTTGAACGCCACCCTAGAAATTCACGATTTTTTCACATAGTTGAATCGTGTAACTTCACTTAGTTACGAATAAAACATACACTACAGCTCATTTATCTCTCAATCAATAGCGAAACAATAAACTACTTTTATTTACTTTTATCGTAAATTATTGACAGTAAAGGAGTAAGAAGCAATTTAATGGAAGCATAAGAAAAAGCAACTTCATTATGTTGATTAAAGGGATTGTGCATTTTTAAATTCACTATTACATCCTGCTTTTAAGTGGTGTACTTAGGTTCACGACTTGTTTGATGCGGTTCTCCACGCTACCCCTGTGCAAGCCTCTTCATCTCCAAATAAGAATGGCAAACTACATGCTTTTGAATCTGCTTACTGTATTCGTCCCTCGGTTTTCTCTACGATTTTTACCCCAGACACTTCCTTCTACTGTTAATTTGACGATTTCTTGATGTCTCAGAATGTATCCCACCAATCTCTCCCTTCTCTTAGGACATGCCACAAACTCCTTTTCTCCCCAATTCTGTTGAGCACTTCCTCATTAGTTACGTGGTGTACCCATCTAATCTTCATCGTTTGTCTGTAGAACCACATTTCGAAAGCTTCTATCATCTATTTATATATGAAGAACAGTCTAAATTAGAAAAAAATATTTTTTCGACTACTTTCGGGCTTATTTTAGACACACTAGAAGGCTCCAAGTTTCCTGCCAGCTCCAAAACTTCAATGGAGCTTAATTTCCTGAAGATGATCTAAAATAAGACCGAAACTAGTCGAAAAAAATTTTTTTTCACTTTAGACTGTTGTTTATATATAAATTTAAATAAGAGTGCTGTTCCCCATAAGTGAAACAAAAATGTTTCCAAAAATATATGAACTTTTTGTCTGAACTCCTTATCCTCCACGTTTCACTCCCCGACAATGATACACTCGAGACAAATGCCTTCAGAAAGGATTTCCTAACACCTAAACTAATATTGGAAGTCAACAAATTTCGCTTCTTCAGAAACGCTCTTCTTCCAATAGCCGTTCTCCATTTTATATCTTCTTTACTTCGGCCATCTAAAGTTATCTTGCTACACAAATAATAAAACTCATCTACTACTTTTATTGTCTCATTACGTAATCTAATTCCTTCAGCATCGCCTGATTTTCTGACACTACATTCCATTATCCTCCTTTTACTCCTGTTAATGTTCATCTTACATCCTCCATCCAACACACTGTCAATTCCATTTAATTGCTCTTCCAGGTTCTTTACTGTCTCTAACAGAATTTTTATGTCATAAGCAAGCTGCAAGATTTTTATTCCTTCGCCCTGGACTTTAATTTCCTCTCAAAATTTCTCCTTGCATTACTTCACAGCTTGCTCAAGTACAGACTGAACAACATTGGGGAAAGGCTACAACCCTGTCTTAGTCCCTTCTGATATGTAACAGGTAAGACCCATAACAATATTTAAGTACAGTTACCGCCACATTTTCCTAGTTAAACAGACAAAATTAAAACTGCAATGGTTTGTCATACTAGTGGAAATCGTAAACAAATATCAACACAATATATCAGGGTACACAGTGGAGCGTCGAAGTATTATCAAAAGTTAATTACCAATATAAAAGATCCTATCCATTGATAGGAACATAAACTATGGATTTAGTTTGATGTAAATCTTCAAATATAGATGACCACATGACTGACTAAATAGACGCCATGTATTTTTAGCTTGGATATCAATTTAATGTTATGTAAAGAAGAATGTATGTGAGCATCAAAACTTTTATTTATAATTAATTTTAGATCAGTTTTTGACAGAATAACAAAATAAGTCAGAACAGGCGAATCCACTATGTAGGTAAACTCAGCATATACACTATTTTTTGTAGTCAATATTATTAAATAATTAATGATACTTATGAATAAAAGACATGTAAATGTTAGGAACAGTTTCCTAGTAATATTATCCACAATGGCGTCCAATTGAAAGACTTGCACCTGGCCAATAAGCAATACGAAAAAAAAAAAAAAAAAAAAAGAAGCGATAAATGTGACATTCATTGTTACTTTTCATATTCAGGTATATTTTCAGATATTAGAAATAGTTACGAGGGTTTAAATCTTATTAAAAGATGAAGTATTTAAGCTTGATTTGCAGAATATGAAATGTTATTATGATTATGATAATTGAGTGTGAATTTAATATTTGCATGTATTGAATCATTCCAACAGTGCCCAGCATTTCCATTCGTCTGTGAATAATTAGTTAGTATTTTACTACACTGTCTTATTAAACTATATTTTTTTCACATTTGTCTGCACTTGTGTAATTAGAATTAGGAATCACTATATTCTTCTTGGAGTCTGAGAGTATTTCACCTGTCTCATATATCTTCCATACAAGGTGGAACAATTTCTTCATTACTGGCTGTCCTAACTATAATAGCAGTTCAGACTGAATTTCAACAACTCCAGGGGCCTTGTTTCTTCTCAAGTCTTTTAGTGTTCTGTCAAATTCTTCCCGCATTATATAATCGGCGTTACCTACAAGGCGGCCCAGTGTTTAGCCGTTCTGCGCTTCACCTCCATTACGACAATGACAGCCAATAATGTTCATTCTGTAGGCGCATGGCTGGCCGCGAGTTACGCAACGTTTCTCCCGCAGGCGGAATTGTTGGCGCTCGGCCGTAGCTCCTCCCCTCCACGCTTCCCCTATCGCTCCGCCTTCATGTGCGGAAGCGCCTTCTTACATGACGCCAGCTATAGTATCTCCTATCTCATCTTCCTCTACTTCGTCTTCCATTTCTCGAATACTGTCTTCAAATTTATTGCCTTTATACAGGGCCTCTATATATTCCTTCCACCTTTCAGCTTCCTCTTCTTTGCTTAGTACTGGTTTCTCCTCAGAGTTCTTGATATTTACAACGCTGCTTTTCTTGGCTCCAAATATCTCTTTTATTTTCCTCTTTTCTTTTCTCTGTTATACATTCTTCCACGGTCTTGCATTTCTTCTCAATCCACTCCTGCTTAATCAGTCTGCACTTCCTGTCAACCTCATTTTTCAGACGTATATACTTCCTTTTGTCTGCTTTACTTGATGTATTTTTATATTTTCTCCATTCCTGTGTTATCCAAGAATTTCTATTAGGCCTTGTCCTTCTGCCTATACGATCCTCTATCTCTCAACCATTCTTCTCCCACTGTCTTACTTCCCCCCTTTTCAGATGTAACTGTAAGTAAAATTAAATTATTCTTATGCTGAGTCTCTCCCTCCCTCCCTCTCTCTTCCATCCCCTCCACCCCCCCACCCACTTCTCTCTCTCTAACTCTCTCTCTCTCTCTCTCTCTCTCTCTCTCTCTCTCTCTCTCTCTCTCTCTCTCTCTCTCTCTTCTCTGCTCTCTGAAAGGGGGGGGGGAGGGAGAGGACAGCGCGTGCCCAAAGAGCTTGAATTTCGTAGAGTGGCGATAGGTCCGCCATGTTTGAGGCAAACTGAACTGGCGTCCGCCATGTTATGTCGGGTGCCGGCTGTTAGCTAGTATGTCACTACAGAATTTTACCTATTTACAGTTCCACGTTTTAAATAAAATTGACTACTGAATACAGATGTGCATCAAGTTCTATCAGACTTAATCGAAGCCGCGAATTAACGTGACTGGTAATATATTTCCTAAAAACGCGGTAGTAAAATATCACGAAACTGTCAGTAATACAGTTCCAGTTCGAAGTATAATAGGTAGATGGGGTTTGCAATACCCCTCATGAATTTGCAATTGACAGATAACCAACTAAAATTCGTGAATGAAGTATAAAAGAACACCTCATAAATAGTCAGTTGAAGCAGTTAAGGCCTCTAAATACCAAAGACACCTGGCGACGGCACTTACGCTGAATGAATATATGAAATATTACAGCGTTTCGTTCAATTGTTTGCAAATCTATCGGACTCAGCTGCGTGGTTATTAGACAGTAGCTTACAAACTACTTAAACTAAGGTAAACTAACCTAAGAACAACACAAACATCCATGCCCGAGGGGGGACTCGAAGCCCCGACGGCGAAGACATTGTATTGGACCAACCTTTTACAATTATGTAAATCTACGACATCTGTAACACTATGGGCCCAAGATATAACAAGTTGTTGACAAATTTTTGACTTCCCTATTGAATTTATTTCACGACTCAACAACGGTTGATATGTTTCAATATTTCTAATTCTTCTCTCATGATTTCGAATACTGCAACGTCTGTAACTTCAAAATCTGTGTTCTACCAATTTGATCGATATGACGCAAAAAATTAAGGAAGAATATGGTAGAAGAAATGACAAATGGACAGCATAATTTAAAGAATGAATTTACAGATAAGAACATTCTTGGAAGAGATTGTTACCAAGGGTCATATTTCACAGATTTATTTTCAACTTCATTACTAGTTTAGCTATATCTAAGTGATCATTTTCGGACCAAATCATGCTCTTGTGACGATGATTAAGATTAATAAAAATTATAAGTATATAGGGGAGAGTTGCCGAAAATGGACCGTTGCCTAAGTTGGACCACCTACGTATTTCACTGTGTGTTGGTAACTTAAAGTTCTAAGTTCGCTCAACTGGTGAGGATCATTGTCTAAGTCACGTGGCTCAGTCGCCAGTCGACAATAGTCATTGGAGTGAGAACAGTTTCCGTTATTGCGTTTTCTTCGATGTCGCTGTAAGTTTTCTGCTACATATCATAAGCTCTCCTCTGCTCTAAAAGTAACTAAAAATAATATTAGCACTATAGTTCAAAGTGCTATTCATTAGCTAATAATTTAATATCGTAAAGCAAGAGTTTAGCGTTTTTTTGTTCTTTCAATGTTATCTATACTTATATGGCGTCGAGTTGCCGAAGTTGGACCAAAAGCTGTTTCCTAATTTGGACCGGTCCAATTTAGGGATCAATCGTAACAAATAATACTTAATGTCATTTAACAATAGGTAATATGTAGATTTTACGTTTTTAGGTTTATTTTCCTAGGCTGCAAAACAATTTAAAAAATAAGGAGTAAGTATGGTAACCTTTTTAGATTTGGAAGATTCAATAAGGGGAATGTATGGGAAATGGACAGTGTGCTCGTATATACCGAGTACCAAAAGCTTCAATTAAAGAGATACGCTGATGGTAAAAGCATGTTCTGAAATGAAGTTCAGTTATTCGGAAGACAATCAACCTTTACAATTGAGATGGAAAAAATTGTCAGCAATCACCTTCTTTTACTTGAAGAGAGGGTTTTTTATTTTTTTTATTATTTTTTTTTTTTAATTTTTTATTTTTTTTTTTGTGTTCACAATCAAAGATGTTCATAAACTTGCATTCGACATAGCACAGAAATATGAACTGCCTCGTTCTTTCAACATAGAAAAGAAAATGGCTGGTAAAAGGTGGTTTTCTTCATTTATGAGACGAAATACACAGCTTTCCCTCCGTCAGCAAGAAGGAAAATCAATGGCGAGATGTTGTTTCCTTTTTCGTCATTGTTTTACCATGTGGTTCAGTTTAAGCAACTGAAGGTCCAAATTAGGCAACCGGTTTCCTAACTTGGTCCGTTTATACATTTTTAAATTTTAAATAATATCTATTTATGCTTTGTTTTTATTCACAGTATAAAACTAGGAGATGAAAGTGTACAACATATAGCTTCTTTTAAAGTATATTTTGTTTCGATTAGATAGATAATGTAGACTTTGGATCCCAAAATAAAAAAGTGGTCCAATATCGGCAACCTTCCCCTAAACTAAGTTGAAAATTGCGATCTTGACAAATAACCTGTTACAACATGGTTCTCATAATTAACTGAATACAGATGGCCTTCCAGCTGTGGCCGTGTCAGATAATTTTAACGATAAACTTATGCATTACCTTTTGTGTTTCGTTCGTACAGAGCTCCCTGCTGTACCTGCTGCTAAACGAGCTGTCACCAACGTCTGGAAACCTCAAGACGGGCGGGAAGGTATCGTACGCGAGCCAGGAGCCATGGGTATTCGTGGGCACGGTGCGGCAGAACATCCTGTTCGGACAGCCGTACGACAGGAGGAAGTACCAGAGCGTGGTGGAGGCGTGCGCCCTGTCCAAGGACTTTGAGCTGCTGCCCTACGGAGACAAGACGCTGGTGGGCGAGAAGGGCATCACCCTCAGCGGAGGCCAGAGGGCCAGGGTCAACCTCGCTAGGTGGGTCAACGGCTGCCTACGTGCCACTGCATGTAGATGACAATATGAGTCTGTTACGTTCTCACTACTAAACCAATGGACCTTGATGAAATGTGTTATTGGGTTTGATTAAAACTTGAGAAAGAATATGGGATACTTGAAAAACAATTTGTAACACAAGACACTTACTGACTTGAAGAATATTACGCCAAATAAGGGAAATTTTCAATTTTTGGAATTGTTGGATCTTCATAATGTCGTGCCAATGAAATGCAGCGTTTGGTTCTCCTCCCCAAAGATATTTTCAAGGTCTTCTTAGAAATTAAAGTTGTTTTCAGTTGTAAATCCTAGGTATTTAGTTAGATTAGATTAGATTAATACTTGTTCCATAGGTCATGAATACGACAATGCGTAATGATGTGGAACGTGTCAGTGAAATGAAATGTGTCTATATGTGATATTACATGACACTCAATACTTGAATGTTTAATTTTATTTTAATTTTTTAATTTTTTTTATTTTTTTTCCCCTAAAGTACTAACTTTTATCAAGAAATTCATGTAATGTGTAGAAGGAATTGCCATTAAGAAATTCTCTTAATTTATTTTTAAATGCTAATTGGCTATCTGTCAGAATTTTGATACTACTTGGTAAGTGACCAAAGACTTTTGTGGCAGAATAATTAACCCCTTTCTGTGACAGAGCTAAATTTAACCTTGAATAGTGTAGGTCACCCTTGCTCCTAGTGTTGTAGCTATGCACACTGCTATTACATTTGAATTCAGTTGGATTGTTAATAACAAATTTCATAAGTGAATATATATATATGGTGAAGCTACTGTGAAGATTCCTAGATCCTTAAATAAATGTTTGCAGGATGATCTTTGGTGGGCTCCAGCAATTATTCTGTTGACCCGCTTTCGGGCAATGAACACTTTCTTACAAAATCATGAATTACCCCAGAATATGATGCCATAAGAAAGCAGAGAATGAAAATAGGCATAGTATGCTAGTTTACTGAGTTGTACATCACCAAAGTTTGCAATCACCCTAATAGCATTAGCAGCTGAGCTCAAACGTTTCAGCAGATCTTCAATGTGTTTCTTCCAATTCAATCCCTCATCAATGCATAAACCTAAAAATTTTGAATATTCTACCTTAGCTGTAGATTTCTGGTGAAGTCAATATTAATTAATGGTGTGATGCCATTTATTGTGTGAAACTGAATATACTGGTTTTTTTTTTTTTTTTTTTTTTTTTTTTTTTTTTTTTTTTTTCAAAATTTAAAGAGAGTCCATTTACAGAGAACCACCTAATAATTCTCTGAAATTGAATTTACAACCTTTATATTTGACTAGTTTATCGTATAAATGAAGTTTCACATATTCCTTCTAGAGCGCATGTGGATAACTTCACAATTTTCATTATTTAAGGTTTTCGCGCCATGCTGGTATCTTGAGTAAATCGTTTTACAGTTGGTTTTGGTCTTCTGGTGACTTTGAAACACGTCCACTGAATGTGTGGTCGTGTACCATTTTGATTAATTCGTTAACCTAAAGTGTTTCTGCATCATTAATGTTATCTGTTTGTGTGTTAATTATTTTATTCTTTTTATTATTGATCAATGCCCCATGTTTATATATGTTTCCATATGAATGTGGAAGGTTGATCTCAATATTGACTGACTGCCGCGCAATGGCTTACAGTCGCCGCCTCGCTCTCTAGGCCTCGTTTTGCTGTAGTTAAGAACGCATGGCTTCGTTTGTCATCTGCGCTGGCGTCTGCTGGCTGGCCAGAGACAAGCTTGCTCGGCAAGATGGCGATGTGGCCGTGTTCTTAGTGTCGTACCAACCTAATCTTGGACGAAAGAAGTGACAGAAGACCTCTCTGGGAGCGAAAGTAGAGGGAATTGTCTTCGCCAAGTAGCAAGGGTTGGTAGACAGGAGGCTCTGAATGCACTCTGCGTCGTTTGTAGCGCGCTCTACATCCGGTATGTGACGGGGGAAGATTTTTCCCGTGGCCTGAGAGCGACACTCTTGCTGCGACTGTGGAAGTAAGTACTTCATGCTGAGGGGAAGGCATGCTGTTAGAACTTTACTTTCTATGTGATCAGGCATTCTTGGTTTTTAAGTGATAGTTTTCTTGAGTAATTCTTTCGCTATGTGAGGCGAAGTGTTTCTTAATTTACTGAACTGGAATAATACAGTGTGAATTTAGTATTTGCATTTTCATTCTGGTGATAATTTTTTGTTCAGAGTTAAGTTAGAATACTCGTGTGTGGCCTACAGCCTTTGTGTAAATGTAGTATGTTTGAATTTCCTTGCTGTTATTAACTAACGTTTACACATCTATCTGTACCCACCAGTATGCTAAATATATTCTCACATTTTCTAGTTTGATTCCATCTTTCCTGTCTTGTATGACCGACTGCACCACATGCTTTTATTAATACTAGCTTTCTTCTATATGAGTTCTCACGTGTGCTTTACTTCCTTATTCTAAATTAAATTCTGTTTGTAAATGCTATGAAATTCAGTGTGGTCACATATCACAAGGTACTTAAGAATAGTGAGCCGCTCCCTTACTGAACATGAGTACGTTTGGTGTATAGTGTTCTTAAACTTGTGATCAAGACACGCACTATCTCATCAAAATGCCACAGACGCTTCCTTTTGCTGCTGCTCTCAAGTGTTGCCATATTGTAATGTACCACAAGCATTATGCGCATGTCTGTGAATGAATGAATGTGTTTTCAGCTACCCATTGTATATTTGCAAATTTCCTCCCATGCTACCTCCATATTCATAAAGGGCAAAAGCCATTTTTATTATGGGAAGTAATTTTATTATTTAATTCAATTTTGTACAATGTGTGTGCTTAATTTCACCCCCCCCCCACATTTATTTGTTTGTTTCTTTTACTGAATAGATTGTGATTTTAAAGTATCAAACCTCTGCTTTAAGATTTCATGCTCCCCATCCCATGTTTAATCATCTATTCATTCATTTGATAACATTAATTTTGCGTTCGTTAAAACGTTGGTTGCTCCATTAAGAAGTGGGCAGTCCATTGTGTAAGTACTGCGACCACTCGTAATGTAGTTTAGAGCAGCAGGGAGCGTTTTAACTTACATTTGCAGATCTCAACTTCCCGAGATCTCGCTTAGAAAACATAACAGGCTGCTTTCAACGTTACTAATCAGTAAACGACAACATCCGAGAAGAGTCTAATAGAACTGCTCACATGCTCTACTATATCGTCTATATAAACGAGGAACAGTTAGAGCCCCTCTAACAGTTCCCTGGGGAACGCCAGGTATCACTTATTCCAGTGAGTGATGAACACGGACAGCAATGCTTGCTTCGTAACCTGCTCCCATTCCGAATACAAGTTTGGCAAAGTGATCTTATAATGAGACGATCTCTACCTCCTCCAGCGCAGATGACAGTTTCTCGATGCCCGTTGCTGCAATCGGATGTACTGCACCGTATCTCCCCGAAGTGTGTCACATGTGCTCCTTGGGATATAAGATAGGGCAACAAGCAGGGAAGTCCATGCACCATATATCTACTCGTACTAGACGCTCCGCCACTTATGTATTGTGAAATATATTAGCAGGCGAAGGTAGCTGCTCTATAGCACGTGGAACTTAAATCCTAAGTTCACAAGCCTCATCACAGTTACTGCAGTGTTGACCAAAGTAGCCTACCGCAGACGTTAAAATATACACAAATAGCTAATATGTTCCTGTTTAAAATACTCCGACAGAAAAGCGGTAAAGTAATATTTTTTAGTGTTTACATAGAGAAAGCTGTTTTTTATGATCTTGTTCCTAAATTATTTCGATATATGGTATGTGAAGTTACTACCCTATCCAGTAAATGAACTAATATTGCACTGAATTTACCTAAAAATTAAACTTTGGTAAACATTTAGATGAGAAACGTTTTTAAGATTACAAATATAAATTATTATATGATTCTACGAGTATACCACAAGAATAATGTTGTTGCTATTCAGTGGCTACATAATGGATCGGGAGTACAAAGAAATAATAAAACTCTTTGTTCTGATAATATCTACTTCACATGAAGTTAATTATTTAAAGTAAAGATTTTAATTTTTATTGCCTGACTGTAAATGCCCGTAAAAATTTTAGTAGCAGGAACGGAAAACCAGAGCTGTAAAAATATTCTGAGTCGACTTGGCTGTTGGGCGATATCGATTATTGTTAATATTACTCAGATTGAAGACCAAGAAATTCGTAAAATATTTTATTTAGAGGCATCGGATTAATGTTGTGGAAAACAGATGATGCAGGTACTCAACAAAAACATAAAGGAAATGAAATGCATTGTATTTATCGGTGAAGCCGATAAATTCTGCAATCAGCCACATCGGTACTCAGCATGTACATAACAATCACAGAAAATTATTAAATTTGGTCTCGTCGTGATTTTCGAAATGTTTGCTCTAAATAATTGACACTTCGTTATCCGTTTATTGAAATAAAATGAAACAACTTACATTATTACATGAGATTTCGATTATAATTAGTTCATAAGTGAAACAAAAAAAGGCTGATAATTCAATATATATTTCAGTTCTCATTCGTTTATTTTTTATGATAACAATGCCCTCGTCATTTATGTCGTGTCGTCACCACCTAATCTATACAGTTGTGTTTACATATACAAGTCCGTCTTGACATAGGTCAATGCAACTACTTATACAGAAAAGTGTTCAAATTTCGTAATATACTTATAATAAAAGTTTTTTAATTAATTCGTCAGGTGGGGTATCATACAGCTTCCTTGAAATGAAAAAAAAAGTATCTTCCTTACTTTTTGAAATTCACATTTCACCAGTTTGTTACTGTACAAAAGTATACTCTGATATAGTTCCGTTAGCAAATAGTTTGTTCTAAACAGTGTTCCACATAATGTCTCTTTTAGACGAGACTACATTAGTTGTACTTAATTTTAGTCTGTTTACAACGGGTAATACATTAAAAAAATTATATTTGCATAGCAACAGAAAATCCTCAATATACACTGTATTTGCGCAGCGTTTTCTTTTTATAGGAGAAAAGCTTCGGGCTTTAGAATTTGTTCCTAATTCTCTCTTGTAGGTAAGGAGACCATATTTATTTAAAAGGGCTTTCTCAAAGTGGGTAAATATCGGACACTTTTCGGCTTCATCCGCCGCCCAGAGTGCCACTTCACCATGCATGTATGTTGATGTAAACTCAATCTTTTCTTGCTCCGTCCACGCTTACGGTAATACTTTCTTAAAACTTCTGATAAATACAACCGCGTGGGGATGTTTCTTATCGGGCGAGGAAGTTTTAAATGGTTTGTTTTGCACCAAATTATCAGACTTAGATCTTACATGGTACCAACGGCATATTGTTTACTCCATTCGGGTGTTCAGAGCCGTCACTTATTTCATCCCCGTCTAAGTATCTTTTGTTGTGTAATTCATTGGAATTCCTTGTATGTTGTCTGCCTGATACAGACGGTATGATTTATGTATTTGGTTTTTTAGAATTGTGTACATGTGTTCACTTTGTTGCGTTACTTGCTGCAGTTTGCTTCTCAAAGCTTCTACAGATTCTGTTTTCTCTGAAAGTATCTGCTGTATATAAGTAGGCACTTAGAATGCTAACTTTTCTGTTATTTGTATGTCCTTTTCCTTTACCCATTGGTGAAATATGCCCAGTACAACCTGTTCATGTTCCTGCTCTATGCTCAGTTTTTATGTTATTATGCGCAGATTGTTGGTTTTTTATGTTTCCAGGCAAGTAAGCGTCTGTGGGATGCTATTGTATGCTTCTTGCATATGTGAAATGGCTATTTGGTTTCTAACTTGTTCTGACTGTACTTGGCGAAACGTTCTAAATGTTGTATCTGTGTGTCCAATTTTTGTTACAACGCACTATTTCTTTGAATTATTCCTGAAGTTGTGACTGCTGTTGTTCGAGCTTACTTTGTAACTGACTTTGCTGGCGTTCCTACTTACCCTGTAAGTGAGTTTGCTGTTGTTCTATCTGCTCTAGCTTTTCTGTATCAGGGTTTGCTGTTGATCTCTCGCAGCTTGTACTTTAGCCGGCTGTTCTAACGTGACAATAATAGTATCTAATTCTATATGAGGTGTTGTGGGTGCAACATTAGTTTGCGTTTCGGTTTCCCCTGTTTTTCCCTTCATCTTGGGTGAAATGTTTTTTACTTTCTGCTGTGGAATGGTGACTAATCACTCGGATGGGCCGGGGTATACGGGGTGCAGCCAAGACTGGAGGGCGTCATTTCTCTAGGGAAACTGGCCTCAGTATTCCAGGCCGAAATCACTGCCATCTGGGCGTGTGTGGAGGAGAATTTGCGTAGGTGCTACAAAGATCGTAGCATCTATATCTATTCAGGCAGCCAGGCAGCCCTGAAATCACTGGCAGCTCCTGCAACAAGGTCTAAAATTGTTGCAGAATGTCACAGGGTTCTGGTGGAGCTAGGGGAAAGCAATAGAGTAAACCTATTGTGGGTCTCTGGCCACTCGGGGATCAGTGGCAACGAACATGCCGACAGATTAGCCAGGATGGGGACAGAGACTCTATTTGTTGGACCGGAACCTGTCCTGACAATCACCAAGGCAATGATCAAATTGGAGCTAAGTAACTGGCTCAGAAGACAGCACGTAGAATATTGGACCAAAGTCCATCAACAAAAACATGATAAGGTAATAATGCCAAAGCCATGTTTTAAAAGAAGCTCTGCAATCCTGGGCCTGAACAGGAGAGAGATTAGACTCATAGTTGGATTGCTGACAGGCCATGGGAATTTCAAAAAACACCTACATACAATGGGAATAACAGAAGATGACCCTAAATGTAGGATCTGTGATGACAGTGTTTATGAAACTGCATCACATCTAATCTTCGAATGCATTGCATTGGAGAGTAAAAGACACAGAACATTTGGGACAACCAGACCCGAAGAAATTGTGTCTAATAAAGAACTGGTAAAGGGACTCCTTGCACTGTTCAAGGGCATTGGTTGGCTTTACTAGGTATACAGGGAGCGATACCACACCATAAACTTAGTTTCGGTGCGGACAGTGGCTGGTTGGACGAAGATTGTTTTGGCTTCCCTGAAAAAAATCAAATCAAATCGATCACTCGCATGGCTTGTACTCTCCTCACTTCGTGATTCTAATGAGGTACGCCTACGTATTTTTCCAATATCAGCATAAAGTCACACGCACAAGAGCTTAAACTTATAAAACACTTTACCTTAATCACACATATCGCACTACAGGCTACAATAAAAATTATGCAGATCGTGGTAAGCTATGCATGTCTTTGCTTCAAAACTATTAACTCGGAAAAAATATTATAAAGTAACCATTGAGTGAATGGAAATAGGATCGTTTAGAATATTCACACCTATCTGAAGCCAAGTAACTCGCTACACAGTTCTGCCAGTCCGTGATTTCCCTCTGTATTCTGTATTTCCATTGGTTGATGTACACAGGTCAAAATTTTATTACTACATCACAGTTCTGGTTGGTCAGGTACGAAATTACAATAAGAATGGGTCTTGGAAAAAAAAATGCGGTACAAAAAAAGCAAATTTATGCATTATTAGTACACTCATTGTTAAATTAGTCCAGTCACGGTCGCCATTAAGATTTTTTATGTTTAGATTGAGACCGCTGTTTTTAAATGATCTTGTTGCTAACTTAATTCGAAGTTTGTTTGTGAAGTTACTACTCTACCGTCCAGTAAATTAAATACGGTTCCACTGAAATTAACCATAAATTGAAGGGTTTTGTGCAAGAAGGAGGCAGCTCTACTTTGTCCAGTTTGTGGCAAATTGAAAATCACGTTTTAAAAATTCAGTTTTCACCAAAACGAAAAAATTGTCAGCTTTATTTTACGCTATTTGGTATCTAATACTACTGACGAGAATACACACAAATGCATGCACTCAGGTACGTGCAATACAGTTTTGAATTTTGGAGCTGCCTCCGTTTTGCTCCAAAGTGAATGATAAACTGTTTGTAGGACCATTTACTTCGCAGTTAACCATATCTCAGTTTAAAAAAACATTTATTAACAAAGAAAGTACAACATTATTGGAATAATACATTAATTCCACAGTTCTTCTTCAGTCTTCTAGCTCCCCTTCAGTGTTCTCAGGATCGTTTGAAGCATCTGTCGTCAACTTGTCGTAAAACCACAGTTCATTTTTCCCAACATATGTTCTGGCCAGATCTTTGACATCTTTAAACTTTTGACCTTTAAGCGGGAGGATACAATCTTAAGCTTGATGAAGGTGGTTCATTGTTAATAGACTCGCAGGACCTTGGTTGCAAATTCGCGCATTATCGAAGTCATCCCCACGGTCGCTCTGCATTGAATAATCCCTTTACCGGTGTATGACTGTTCATAGAGGATTATTTTGTACTTTGTGATTAAATAAATAAAAAAAATTCTTCAATGTGTCAACAAAGTTGAAAATAAATATCTGGTCCACTTCAGTGACATGAACTTTGGGACTGGTTCTTCTGATAATGCGAGCATAGTCCACTGGAAAAAAAAACTCTTTCCATCTACCTCAAACACTTTCCTATATTACCGGACGCTCTGTTGCATGGCATAAAGTTGTGCCCCGGTTCTGGGAATCGATGAACGATCTGTTGGATTCCTCTAAAACTAGTGGTTGGAGCTGCCTTTCTTGCACCAAACGAAGGATTTTTTTTTTTTTTTTTTTTTTTTTTTTTTTTTTTTTTTTTTTTTTTTTTTTTTGTATGTGATAGAATGTTGAACTCAATAAAGACAAAAAGTGAAGCTGCCTCCTTCTTGAGCCAAGCCCCTCAATTGAACTATGGTACACCTTTAGGTGAGAAAAGTTTTTAGAATTACAAATATAAATTATTTTATGACTGTATACCAACCGAACAATGTAGTTGCAATTCAAAATATACACAATGGTTCGAAAATACAAAGAAATATAATTAATCTTTGGTGTGATAATATCTACTGCACAAGAAATTAATTATTTAAAGAAAGAATTTTAATTATTACTGACTTACCGTAAATAACTAAAATATTTTAGTAGCAGGAATAGGAAACCAGAGCTGTAAAAATGTTTTGAGTCCCGCGATATTGATTATTGTTAATATTACACATGTTGAAAGTCGTGAGATTCGTAAAATAATTTATTTAGAGGCATCGGATTAATATTGTGGTAAAAAAGAATGTAGGTTCTTAACAATGAGCGTAGAAGAAATGAAATGCATTGTGTTTGTCGGTGAAGCCAATAAATGTGCAATCAGTCACGTAAGCACAGAGCATGTACATAAAAGACACAGAAAATCATTAAAATTGTTAATGTCGGGACTTAAGGAGGTTGCTGTAAATAAGTACACATCGTTATCATTGGTTGGTAATTATTGAAATCAAAGAACTCAACATAATTACTCGAGAATTTGTACAGGACTGAAACGAAAGTGAAACAATACAAAAAAGGCAGACAATTCAATATATAGCTCAGTTCTCATTTTTTATGATAACAATGGCCTCTTTATTTGGGTCGTGTCAGCACCACACGTCATTTCGTTTTGCAGGGATTCTGAAAAATAATAACGGTGTTTAATTATACTTTTAGGCGTGGAAGAAAATTTTTAACAATTGATTAAATTCGAAAATGAGGGTCTTAATGAGAATCGGAAAAGGTTAACCACTTTTTCATAATATTACTGCTATATAAAAGTATTGTTTGCACGTTCCAATTGCAGTTACTCACCCATCTCAGTAGAGCCAGCTTTGTTTCATATTTGAATTTTACAAAAATTATAAGCGTATGTATCAATATAATTTGCAGTTACCTACAAGTTTGAAACTTCCTGGCAGATTAAAATTGTGTGCCGGAACCGGGACTCGAATCCGGGACCTTTGCCTTTCGGGAGCAAGCGCTCTACCGAATGAGCTATCTCTTCTTTTTTTTTTTTTTTTTTTTTTTTCTTTTTTTTTATGTGCCTCCAAACCTCCTCTTCTAGCTCAGCCTTTCGCTCTCCATGATCGCCTTCATTGGCGAGGCTTCATTGCCTGTAACTGAAATCCATCTCCTTGGATATAAAGTAAATAAATGTTTCCCATTCCGACAAAAGGATTTGTTGCAGTTTCGTCTCCATTGCATTTATTTATTTCCACAACAGATGGCCGTATACTTGTGAAGAAAATAATTGGGCTCCTTCCCGATAAGAAAATCAAAAGAAATGTTGGAGTTCTCCATAAATAAATAAATAAAACGTAAGATAAACCAAAGAGAAAAATTTAATTGAATAAAATAAAAATGCTTCTCCCACGGTAGTTTCGTCTGCACAGTGCTTCAAAGCTCGTCTTCTCGATAAGGGGGGTTAATATTCCGTGTCTTCAATACGTAACTGTTAGAACAGCATATCTGTGTTGCTGTGTGTGCAGTTTGTTTGTCATCTCTTAACTTTGATGCCTCCGTGCTCCAACATTTCCGCGGTCATGAGTAATACAGTTCACATTTCTTTTTTGTTCTCTCTGTTTCTATTGTGCTATTTTTTTCGTTTTACTGACTTGAACCATCGTCACATTTGTACCATAATTTTCAGCATGTTACCATATGTGTCCTTATAGTCCCTGAGTCCTTGTATGGCGCTGTGTTCGTATTCGAGGTATGCTCGGTAATCGTAATTCGTATTCGAGGTATGCTCGGTAATCGTCAAGGGTGGCGTGACGATTGTCAAGAGCGTATACAGCCGTGTGACCTAACATCCAAATCGCAGCGTTGTTTTTCCTTCGTGGATACCGTAACTTGTCGGGTCTGAGTAATTCATTGATGTCGATGGTGTGTGGGACCGTACGGTCGATTATCGCCAGGCGTTGTCGCATTACTGTAATAAACTGTCCCGTTGTTGCACAGGTGACCCTGTGGGGTAAAGTGTCAACGAGACCACATGTGGCGCAAGCCGGCGAATGACACATCTTGATGTTGAGGCGCTTTTCGGCCGTGGGAACTTTATCGTTGATGATCATGTACCACGCAGATCTAATGAGTGATTGTAGCACAGAGCTATGGACATTCTTCCAGATGATGTTCCGTTTGACGTTTGGGTACTTCTGGATTACTCTGTTGTCACGTATTCCTCTGGTGAGAGCTATCTCAACACGACTCACGATGCCGCCTCACAACTTTACTTCCGCCAGTACCTCGCCTCCTACTTTCAAAAACTTTACAGAAGCTCTCCTGCGAACCATGCCAGACTAGCACTCTTGGAAGAAAGGATGTGGTGGAGACGTGGCTTAGCCACAGCCTAAGGGATGTTTTCAGAATGACCTACAAGTTTGATAAAGTGACCACGTAGCTATAAATAAACAATGTGTCCGTGTATAAACTGTTGAGCAGCCGTCAATATTAGCACGTCACATTCTTGAAGATATACGTGGTGTGTCTAAACATTTCGGTGAATAGTGTCATACCTGAATGGCACCTTGGCGCATGCCTGTGTGCATCCTCATGGGTCTTCCGAGAGTTGAGAAGAAAGGATACGCAGCATGCACTGCATGTGAATGGCTGTGTAAACAGACTGCGACCAGTTGAACGTAGCCAGTGTGAGAGAAAGTGTCACAGCGCAGTGGAACAACGTGTAAACATCACGGTCCACTGCAAAGTGGTGAAGATTCGAACACAGACACATGAAACGTTCGTGCATGTGTACGTGAGGGACGCCATGTGCTCTGTACAACAAAGTTCTCAGATTACTCGTCGTCGAAGGATGGCGGCATCTATTCGCACGTAAATACAAATCCGTGTGCGTCGGCTTCCGATAAGCTTCATGTCCCAGAGAGCCGTCATCTTTGCGCCGAACAGAAAAAAAATTATATATATCTCAAAGAATGGAAGGCACCCCTTCTTAATTACTCTGAGGATGGCTGAACGTGTACAGCCGAAGTATTAGACGCAGAAGGAGGATTGTTGCGGCGGTATACTCGAAATTTGATAGCACAGTCTTCGTGCCGCCAAAACGTGAAACGTGAAGATACTTTTCAAACTCTTTCTCTGCCGTTCTATTCTCTTACAGCACAGGGAAAAAGGATCACCTAAAACTCATGTTCCAGATCTGGTTTCTGTTATTTCATTATTATGATCATTCCTCCCTATGTGGGCTGTGGGGGGAGGCACAACATATTATAGCATTCAGAGAAAAAAGCTGATCATTGAAGCTTCGTAAACAGATCTTGCCGCAACACTCCTGTCTCACTATCAGTGCCACCCCAAAATTCTTCTTTCTCCTACTGCGCGATAATTCAAAACGGTGCAAATAATAAAAGTTGATTGGTCTGGGTGCAAAATATTATAGTAGTTGTTACATGTATCGATTTATCATCTTCTGGCAAGCGATCTAAATTTAAGATCATGCTAACAGTTAGCATCTAAAATATGCGTGAGGACACAACTCTTTTTTTACCCATAAACATAGTTTGGTACCGTTTCCTACTAGAGCGGTAGGCCTTTCTTGCGACAAATACAGATTACGTGCAGAATTTCAGTAGCTGCAATTACTGAATATGATACTTGTTAACTGAAATCTCTTCATATTTCCGTGGCACTGGTACAGTAACCGTATGGAGGTTTGGTCTAAAACAGTCTTGATTGCACAAATACGATTTTATCTATCTTCACACGTGACACGTTTCGCCTGTTCTAGGCTTCATCAGACACTCTAGAAATTATTATAGAGTTGTTTAAATGAATGGAATTGGCGTAAAAGGGAAGCTATAAGCTGGTTATGCTACAGCTAACAGGACCATATTTTTGTTTCAGATACTGGTGTGCCCAATAACATTGAACTCATAAAAATTTGTGGCCTTGTGTGATTGCTTCACCAGCTGAAAGCTTTCATGTAGCAATAATGTCTAAAACCTGTACATTTTAATATACTTTTATGTCAACTGTTCGTAATTTCCACAGACTGATGTTACCTGAAAAAGGCGAAACGTGTCACATATAACATAAATAAAATCATTGTTGTACAAGCAAGACTGTTTCTCGCTAAAAATCATTAATATTATGATGGACGTAGAAGTGAAATAGGTTCAAAATCAGTTAGAGTGTAAACAGACATTATGGATTACAAAATAAGCAGTGAATGTGATAAAAATTACAAAATAGACGTAGTAAAAAAAATCGTTGTTTTATCTTTTTTTTAATCAAGCCGTTCGTTTTCTATATATATATATATATCGATGCTACTGTTGATCATAATACATCAAAATTGTTCTGATCCATTTTACGTTTTATTTCTTTTCTTTATAGCACAGTTATGTGGCATTTCACAGTTGATTTCTTTTGTCTTTTTACCTTGGCCATGTGCTGCTGCTGATGAAAATAAACTGAATTGCGACCGAAACATTCAAATAAAGCGTTTATAAACTATAACGTTGTTACCCAACTATAATTAACAAGATGCTACTTAGTTAAAGTAACGTTAGAAGTGATAAAAGTTTAGACAAAAAATTCTCTGCAGTCGACTGATGAAAATTTTGAACAATAAAATTTCAATTAAATTACAATAAAACAAACTGTACCATTTCATTCCTACAGAGCTGTCTACAGAGACGCAGACATCTACCTCCTGGACGACCCCTTGTCTGCTGTTGACACCCACGTCGGCAAACATCTCTTCGACGAATGCATTAACTCCTATCTGCATGGGAAGACGAGAATTTTGGTCACTCATCAACTCCAGTACCTCCAGGGTGCTGACAAAATTCTAATACTAAACAAGGCAAGTTCATATCTCCTGACATTCGAATATATCACAGTATTCGTGTATTATATTAACTGTGAACTTGTGCTGCTCAGGGGAGCGTTGAATCTCAGGGAACATACGAGGAGATCATCCACAGCGGCGTCAGCTTCTCCAAACTGATGTCTAGTGCAGAAGAAGAGGCCGACAATGAAGAATTCGCCATCAGGCGATCAATGAGCAGGAGAAAATCAATGCAGGCAAGCCTTTCCACACTTCTACTTAAACTACAGATGGCAGATTAGAGTCTTGTACACGACCCCATCTAATATTTAACTGTATTCACAGGACGAACACAGTAGGTTGAGGCGTTCGATACGGGTCGGATCCCAAAGGGCCAATGTGAGTGTTCTCCAGAGGCAGATATCTACCCTGTCGGAAGTGGTGAGTTGTACCTTAACCTCGAGTCGCACACTTTAACAGCAATGCACACTCCAATGTAACGTTTATTGTTATGATGAAGACTATCTGTATCATTGTCTTTGGAACTAATTCCTTTCAACCGGTGGCGTAACTACGGGGGGGGGGGGGGAGGATGAGGGGGATAGAACCCCCCCAGAAACCCCCCCCCCCATAAAAAAAGAAAGAAAGAAATTGTATAACAGCAATCTGGTAAAGGTAAAGATTGGAAACTCGGCTTTCATTGGATGGGAGTGAATTAATCATCAACGGGAGTGGTAGATGGTAGTCTGTCTGGAAACTGACTGAAATTTATCTCGTTAAGCAGATCTATCCCCCCCCCCCCCCACACCCAAAGCCAAGTCCTAGTTACGCCACTTCAACAGTTTGCATTTTTGTTTGCTAAGGCGAATTTCGTATACCGTTAATGAGCTGATTAATTTGAAATAACTGCAATATAAAGCATATTTCCAAAGTTATTGCCTGTTAATTTCTCTAGGAAATCAGTGTAAAAGTAATTTTTCCTAGCTCTTATTGGTGGGTAGGAATAAGGTAGGGTATCGGCCAATAGTTTTATCGAAGAAAGCAGCCACAAAGTTGTTGACGTGATATAGGAAAACTGTGGAGAATCAAAATGAGGGTTGTCAAATAGGTATCTGTGACTTTCTACAAAATTATAACCACCACAGTTCAGTCACTGTGGTGTGCATCTCATTTGGGATTACTATCTCTATATTGCTACCATTGTGTCCAAAAAGCGAGACGCTTTGAAATATGTTCATTTGTTTACCCTAACGAGTCCATAGGCCGCGGTGGAGTGGCCGAGTGCTCTAAGACGCCTTGCTGCGGAGCGCCCGGTTCCTCGCTGTCGGACAGCAAAAATAAAAAAAAAGATATATTTAAAAAATCCTATGTCGGAATCTCGTACATAACAGTACGAGGTGGACCTTGCCCTCGTACCTCGTACAGTAGACCACAAATCTCGTATTTGTACGAGGAACCTCGTACGCATGTCAACCCTGGCTGGTAGACACCAGCTCCTGGCTACTCGAGCTCTGGCGGAAACACACGAATGATCCCGAAGCAAGACAATGGAGGTATTGCGCACCTCGCCTTGCGCATACTCTAATCGTCCATGAAGGCAGCATTTTTTTTTTTTGTTTTTTTTTTTTTTGCGCATTTAAGATTCATCAAAACCATGTCATACGTGGTAAAACATCTTATAGCTACAAATTAAAGACGCATCAACTGTAAAAGCCTTCAGAAGATCCGATCATGAATAATAATGAAGTCACTACTCTCCACCTAGCAAGAATAGACGTGTGGTTAATTGCATTACGCTGCGCTGTCGAAGGTTGTGGTTTTTTTAAACCCAGTCTTCTTTTTACCTGATACTGGAACTACAATGACTTTTGTATTGTTACTTGCCACATATCTTTGGACGTTTTAGCAAATGTGTCACGATTTCGAGGGTGAATGGTATTTATACTCTTCGTTGTAACAAATATTTAACTTTGGGAGAGAGCAGCCATTGCGCATGTGTAAGGTTAGCAAGGGGAGGGGGGGCTGCTTACAATGTCACGTGCCCAGAATATTAATATTCAAATGTTTATTAAGCTTAAGGGACTTATCTGCGGCGGACTTCAGTCCCTAAACTTACAAACTACTTATACTAAAGACTACTTATACTAAAGAAAGACAAACATCCGTGCCCGAGGGAAGATTCGAATCCCCGACGGGGAGCTGGCTGGCGCAACGGAGCATAGCGCCTCAACGCGCTTGACCAGAAGACTGCTTGTCTCTTCATCGTAATAGCTTCATTTTGTTAAATCACTTAACAGAGTAATCAATAACTTACTGTTTTTTTTTTTTTAGAGTTCGTGTGCATATTCATATGCTCTTGGTGTTTATTATCAAAGAAAAATTAACAAGGTTCAGTATCTGTGGAACAAAAGCTGACGCGTCGAACTCAGCTAATGGTATCATTTTTAAGAGCGCCACTAGGATATCATTTTAAGATTAATTTGATTCAATGATGTAATAGCTCTTATAGTAAGTACCTTTCTCTCTCTCATTTTGCCTAGCCGGCCGCGGTGGCCGAGGGGACTGAGGCGCTCCAGTCACGGTCTGCACGGCCACTACGGTCGGGGGTTCCAATCCCCCCTCGGGCATGGATATTTGTGCCGTCCTTAGTGTTAGCTAGTTCGTAAGTAGTTTGTAAGTTTAGGGACTGATAACCCCGTAGTAAAGTCCCATAAGCTATACAAACATATCATTTTGCCTATTTTTTTTCTTTTTTTCCGTTAGGCATCACTTCGAAAGGTAAAATCTCTCATCACAGAAGATGAGGCCATTTTTAACTACTTCGGGCCTAGACGATTTATTCATCTACACCTAAATAAATACTCTGCAAGTTACAATGAAGTGCATGGTAGAGGGCTTCCCGAACCGCTTTTATGATATTTCTCTATAGTTCCGTTCTCTAATAGCTCGCGGGAGAATGGAACACCTAAATCTTTCTGATTTCGATCTGATTTTTCTGATTTTATTGTGACGCTCATGTCTCCATGTGTATGTGGGTCTAATAGAGTAATTATGTTCACATTCGGAAGATAAAGTTTGTGAAAGAAATTTGGCTAATAGATCTCGTCACAACAATAACGACTTTCTTTTAACGATTTCTACCTCAGCTCGATCATCATTTCTGTGCTACTCTCTCCCCTATATCGTGATAATACAAAACGAGCTGCCCTTCCCTGATCTTGCTCTAAGCCGTCAGTTCGACCTGGTGTGAATGCCATAATGCGCAGCAAAATAGGATGCACAATTACAGTGTAGGCAGTTTCCTTAGTAAAACTGTTGCATCTTCTAAGTGTACTGCCAACGGGTCAATTGCCAATTTTTTCATCATGCAGGTATCTAAATCATGTTGTAGTTGCTTCTGAGCTTCTGGTGACTTTACTAACCGATAAACGACAGCATGATAAAAAAGGATTGCGCAAACTAAAACCGTTGAAAGTATATCGCATATTTCTAAAAACTAACTGTTGTTGTTGTTATAGTCTTCAGTCCGAAGACTTGGTTTGATGCAGCTCTCCACCCTACTCTATCCTGAGCAAGACTTTTCATCTCCTCATAAGAACGGCAACCCACATCCACTTGAATCTGCTTACTATACGCGTCTCTTGGTCTCCCTCTGCGATTTTTACCCCACACACTTCCCTCCAATGCTAAATTTATGATTCCTCGATGTCTAAGAATGTGTCCTACCAAGCGATCCCTTCTTTTAGTCAGGGTATGCCAAAAATTCTTTTTCTCACCAATATCTCTTGACAGTATTGCTCATGTGAAAAATACCGAGTAGCACCGTGGTTCGGAAACAACGTTAAACTGTAGGTCTCCCTATAACTGGCTGGGTAAGTCAGTTCGAAGGTCGGAGGAAGGCAACGGCATACTACCTCCAAATAGGACCATGCCTAGTAAAGCACTGTGGTGTTCAAACCAATCTTCGGATTGTTGACTGCTTTACCTTTTTACCTCTTCATTAGTTATGCGATCTACCCACCTAATCTTCAGCATTCTTATGTATCACCACATTTCAATAGCCTCTATTCTCTCCCTGTCCGCACTGCTTATCGTCCATGTTTCACTCCCGTACAATGCAACACAAATGCCTTCAGAAAAGACGTTCTTACAGTTAAATTAATATTCGATGTTAGCAAATTTCGCTTTTTCAAAAATGCTTTCCTTCCCATTGCCATTCTGCATTTTATATCCTCTGTACTGCGACAATCGCATGTTATTTTACTACCCAAGTAACAAAACTCATCTATCACATTCATTGTTTCGTTACCTAATCTAATTCCTTCAGCATCGCCTGATTTTCTAAGACCGCATTCTATTATTTTTGTTTTCCTCTTGTTAATGTTCATTTTATACGCTCTCTTCAACACACTGTCCTTTCCATTCAACTGCTCTTCCAAGTCCTTTGCTGTCTCTGACAGAATTACAATGTCATCAGCAAAACGCAATGTTTTTATTTCTTCCCCCTGAACTTTAATCCCTATTCCAAATTTTTCCTTGCTTTCCTTCACCGCCTGCTCGATGTACAAATTGAATAACATCGGAGAAAGGCTACAACCCTGTCTTACTCCCTTCCCAACTGATGCTTCCCTTCCATGCCCTTCGAGTCTAATAACTGCCGTCTGGCTTTTGTATAAGTTGTAAATAACTCTCCTTTCCCTGTATTTTACCCCTGCTGTCTTCAGAATTTGAAAGAGTGTATTCCAGTCAACATTGTCAAACGCTTTCTCCAAATCTACAAAAGCTAAAAATGTAGGTTTGCCTTTCCTTCTAAGATAAGACGTAAAGTGAGTATTGCCTCCTGGGTTCCTACGTTCCTCCTGAATCCAAACTGATCTTCCCCGAGGTCAGCTTCTACTAGCTGTTCCATTCTCCTCTACATAGCCCAAACTGATTACTGCTATCAGCAGAACTACATTGCTGGATATAAAAATTGGTACACCTTCTTACAGTTTTCCAATTTACTCAAAATTTATTGTAGATACAGTGCATATTGAGTAAATAAAATTATTTCATTTACAGAGCAGTAGCTCAAGCGGTACTGAGGGACCACTTGTCAAAAATGTTCAAATGTTCAAATGTTTGTTAAGCTTATGGGACTTAACTACGGGTCATCAGTCCCTAAACTTACAAACTACTTATCAACTACCTTATACTAAGGACGGCACAAATATCCATGCCCGAGGGGGGATTCGAACCCCCGACCGTAGTGGCCGTGCAGACCGTGACTGGAGCGCCTTAATCTCCTCGGCCACCGCGGCCGGCGGACCACTTGTCGATCCACGCTGAAACAGTCATATTAGTAGTGGTGCAGACTGCATGTGAGGCAATGTGTGTGCTGATGCTCCCATCCACTCCACATTACAGATGGCGAATACTGTCTTGGAACAGATTATTCCGCACCTGCTCAACGAACGTATTCGCATACTGCTAGATTGCAGACAAGTCCAGAGATCGTGTTCGCCAGGGAAGTTACTATACGCCATGCAGAGCACGTAGAGTTTTTGTAAGGTGTGGTGGTGAAAAAATGAAATGGATTGTACTGAAACTTGTTTCCTGCAAGTGGCATAAAATATAATTAATAATTTGTCCCCACCAAAAATCTAACGAACTAACTGGGATCTGACTACTAAAAATGTTGAAAAAACATCTTTCAAATCCAACAATATTTATTGCACCTTTTTTAAGCTAAAATCTTAAACAACAAGAATACATTTATAACCAAATAAGAAAGAACAATCTAATGCATATGAAGTTACTCAAATTGTTACGAAACTAGAAATTAGTAACGACTGGCAAGTCTGAAACCCCTATCGTGAAATAATATAATGTTTTTAGCGGGATAATCGAGTCGGATACCAGTGCAGGGCTGACTTTCCTAACTACACAATCCCCACTATAAGGCAGAACCTGATGTATCGACTATATGTTGCTGGTGAGCGCTTTGCCATACATTACCAAACTGACGACTTGCGTGTGAAGGTGCTGCACGGCAGTGGCGTGGGGGCAGTACGACTGTGAGCTGAAAATTTGCGCAACCACGAAAAAAGAAACTCGCTCAGAAGCTGTACTTCCTGCTATCAGCCTCTGTGCGCTCGGCAGTACACAGTGCCTACGATCTCAAACAATTCTGCCAAGTCAGGACCACTTCAGTGAGCGTAGATAAGTATGCACGAGTACTGAAGGTCTAAATGACTCCAGAAGTTGAGTATATCGCAACTAGTGGTTCGGTGCACTAGTATTGGCTGTCTGACCTTATTCAAACCGAAAACAAGAACAATCACCTCAAGTATAAATCTCAGAGTGTACCCTGAAACTTATACAAGTTCACTCGTCCAAGTATCGGCTCAATAAGCAAAATCTCCAAGTTCGCACACTGGAAAGACAGGACGCTACCAGACGCGTCCGTACTCCAGCGCTATGAAACACGAAGTCCCCTTCTATCACCGCATCTCTGCGCAAGACCCCCGAGAAACGCCGTTTTTACGTAAAGCCAATCAGCCTCGAGTTCTCGAACTCCAGCCAGTAAACTCTCACAAGACAACCGCTGATTTCTTAAAGCTGGCGCTTTGAACATCAGCCAAAGACGGCATCCCTTTCACACACACTTTTGGCGCGATTCTTACCAAACGGCTCTAACCGTCGCCTGTGGGAGCGGCTGCCTAGCCTTCAGCAAACATTCCGTCGCTTTCCCTTTTGGACCCTCGGGACCCGTGGGCACAGAGTAACATGTATAGAGGAGCAGCCCCCTCTAAACCACTGTCCTACGCTCCCCTCATAGTTCCGTAAGATGCTAGCAGGTGTCAGGCCGTTCTCTGGCTTAGGGTGCCTCTCGCACGTCAGAGGGTAGCGTGGAGGGGAGGGTGAGGGGAGAGCCCATGCCGCCTGCCATGAAGCCACGGCTGTGTCCGGCTTGCTGGCGTTTGAGGGGAGGTGGTGGTGGGGGCAGCCGCTACCTGCCGCCTGCTCTGGCCAGTTTAAAGGGCTGCTTCTGACCTCAGCGCCATCATGGGACATCTTATGGAACTGCTGGAAACCCTCCCTCCCCGCAACCCTGAGCGTAGGACCGGGCCCTTACGGAGGTTTCCCGTCTGTATATATTTGTCTGTGCCGTGGGCACTGTTATCTTCTTCTAAAAAGCGCAGATGATGCCTCTCCTTCACAGTTTGGGACACAAGGCTACATTTTTACGACCTGCCCTGCCAGTGTGCCACCCAATGCCAGTGCGCCCGGCCTCCTTCGGCGCCGCAGGGCGCAGGTAGGAAGGAATTTCACTCGCCCCCTCAGGGCCAAGTCAGCTCTGCATCTCACCTCAGCAAAAATCTTCCCTGCATTGTATTCACGAAAGCAATAGAAAATAGTATGTACAGGACTCATTACGACAATACGTCAACAATATACATCGATAATAAAGATGAGAGATGAGCTGCCATCTCTCATTTTCACATGCAGTGTGTCAGTGAATACTATCCTTTTGAAAGAAGTCATCACCTTCCTGTTGCAAGAATGCCAAAGGCTCGGGGTCTTACAACACCGTGTACATGCCGAGCGCTGGTCGGCGTTTCCTCCACAAAACAAACACCGAAGGGGAAGGAGAGTTGTATCTTATCGCGCCCAGACTGTAAGGCACTCGCTAGGTCTAACAAGGGGAACACCAAGTATGGTACAAACGAGTTTTGATGAGTCGCAGGTACGTTGTCTGGGAACTCCTCCAGACCACCGAGCTAAAAGGGTTTGTTCCAATGCACCTTAGATTCCACGAAAATCGAGATCAAAGCCCAACGTGTAACAGCTACACCGGAACTTACTTTACAGCAGTACGAGAGTCAGCATGCTGTAATTAGCAAGGCGCTCGACCGCCACACGGTCGACCCGGGTTCAAATCCTGCTAGCATCTACTTTGTTACACTTGTCCGATGGCTGATTGTGCATGATTAAATGCTTTCATAGCCGCTCGTGTGTTAATGCTTGAGTAATTGGTCATAATAATAACTTACGTTAATTGCTCAATATGTTATATATTGCGCGACGATTATTTTATTTTATTCATTATTTCGAAGCACACTTTTACGGCGATTGTTCAAAATGTTCAAATGTTTGTAAATCTATCCGGACTCAACTTCTAGTTTATTAGCCCGTAGCTTACAAACTACTTAAACTAAGGTAAACTAACCTAAGGACAACCCAAAGACCATGCTCGAGTGGGGGGGGGGGGATTCGAAGCCCCGAAGGCGAACGGCCGCACAAACTGCTGCACGGCGCCCCAGTACGCACGGCCATTCCGCTGCGGCTACGGCGATTCAAAGATCAGTACACCGTTTGTAGTTATCACCTATAACATTTGTGTTGTTTTACTCTGTCAAATGCAGTTTGTGTCCACTTGCCGAGTCCCAGCAGCTTATTATGCTGCGGCCAGGCGGCTACTCATTCGTAGCATATCGTTCACATGTGACTGTAAATACCTAATATAACTTTATCTTTGCAATAAGAATTGATAGTGGGAAAACGGAATATAATTATACACAATCAATCGTCGGACAAGTGTACAAGAAATTCTGAGCAGGATTTTGACTCGGATCAGTTGTGTGATAGTCCAACGCCTTGCTAATTACGCCACGCTGACTCGCGTACCAAAGATGACTTATAGTTGGCGTCACCTATGAAAGCGGCCGAGTTTTCTGCCGTTCTATGCATCCCCCTCCATTACCGCAATGACAGCCAATAACGTTCATTCTGTAGGCGCGTGGCTGGCCGCACGTTACGCAATTTTTCCGCGGCAGGCGCAACAGTTGGCGCTCGGCCGTAGCTCCTCCCCTCCACGCTCTACTTATCGCTCCGCCTCTATGCGCGGAAGCGTCTTCTTACATGACGCCAGCTATAGTTAAGGTAGAGCTTTTACGCGCTGGAAATTTATCTCGATTTTCTAGGAAACCAAGGCGCATTGGAACAAATCCTTTTAGCTTGGTGGTCTGGAGGACTTTCCGCACAACATACCTGTGACCCATTAGAATTTGTTTGTACCGCACTTGGTGTTCCTCTTGTAGTGTCGTATGTGTAAACAGCCATCACTTGCGTGCAGGCAGACCCTGCTTTCATTGCTGAAGACCACGGCCAAGTTATCCTCCGACGCCACCCATGCAGCTGTACAGAGGACTGCCTGGCCGTAGGACTAGTCTCTCTGCTACTAGTAACCAGTTGGCAAGCGGTCGCATTGACACTTTTGGACGTAGATGCACTCTTAATGGTTTTTTTTTTTTAGGTTTGATTCCATTTCCAGGATGGTGCTCAACGCCCACACAATGATCAACACACCAGATGTATTGAGCAGCGTTGGCCGTTAATGTTTTATTTAAAACAACAGATCGATTTCAATCACATAGTGACCATCTTCAGTGTCCTTCAAACAAGCATTCTGAATGCCCTGAATGTAATTGCCACGGCAAACATAAAATTGCCGTGTCAAAGTTTGAAATACATACTTTTATTTTTATTTTTTGTACACTTGTAGTAGCGGCTAGTCATTTCTAGCGTATCGTTCACTGTAATTACCTGATATAACTTTTATCTTTGCAATAACAATTGATAAATTGGGAAAAAGGAATATAATTATAAACAATCAATCGTCGGCCAAGTGTTAAAACAACAACAACACCATTCCGAGCAGGATTTGTACTCTAGTCATCTGACAGTCGAGCGCCTAGCTGATTACACCAAGCTGACGCACGTCCGAAGGTGACTTAGTGCAGCTATAGCTCTTACGCGCTGGACTTTGATCTCGACTTTCGTGAAACCAAGGCGCTTTGAAACAAATCCTATTAACTTGGTGGTGTGAAGGAGTTCCCGTACAACGTACCTGCGACCCAACAAAATTCGTTTGTACCATACTTGGTGTACCCCTTGTGAGCCTTATGGCTGTAGACATTCTCTCTTACAGCGCTCTGCAACTACGCCATCACACGACGTTAAAGCCGCGGGTAAGTGGCCGAGGGCATTGAGGCGCTATGCTCCGATGCGAGAGGCCATTCCCCGTCGGCGGTTCGAATCCTCCTTCGGGCATGGATGTTTGTGTTGTCTTTAGTATGCCGGACGCGGTGGCCGACGGGACTGAGGGGCTCCAGTCACGGTCTGCACGTCCACTACGGTCGGGGTTTCGAATCCCCCCTCGGGCATGGATATTTGTGCCGTCCTTAGTGTTAGTGGTTTGTAAGTTTAGGGACTAATGACCCCATAGTCCAGTCCCATAAGCTATACAAACATTTGAACATTTTGTTTTTAGTATAAGGTAGTTTCTAAGTAGTTTTTAAGCTTAGGGACTGATGACCTCGCATTTAAGTCCCATAAGCTTAACAAACATTTCATCGACGTTAAAATTATTATCTGCTATGTCCCAAGTCATCGTATCAAAATGAATGTCGTCTTTCGACTTGTACATATTATTATTATTTCCCTAATGTGTATTACATCGAATGAAAGGTTGCAAGGATGGAATGTATGTTACGTTAATAAAGCATCTCCAAACTGGTTTAGATATCCTGTTGCCTCTTCAACAACCGCACGCACTATTACATGCCTCCGACAGTTAAAACTAAGCACAAAAACCAGACAGCGGTTGTCAGAGTTGAGTGGCATGACAGGGATGCAGTGGTTGAAAAGGGAGTAAGACAGGGTTGCAGTCTTTCTCCATTGTTATTCAATTTGTACATTGAGCAAGCTATAAAGGAAAGCAAGGAGAAATTTGGAGAAGGAATTAAAGTTCAGGGTGAAGAATTAAAAACATTGCGTTTTGCCGATGACATAGTAATTCTGTCAGATACAGCAAGGGACCTGGAAGAGCAATTGAACGGAATGGACAGTGTGCTGATAGGTGCATAAAAGAGCAAAACTAGGGTAATGGAGTGCAGTGCAAGAAAATCAGGTGATGTTGAAGGAATTAGATTGGGTAATGAAACAATAAAGGAGGTAGATGAGTTTTGTTACTTGGGCAGTAAAATAACAAATGTTGGCCGCAGTACAGAGGGTATAAAATGCAGAATGGCAATGGGTAGAAAAGCGTTCTTGAAAAAGAGATATTTGTTAACATCGAATATTGATTTAAGCCTAAGGAAGTCCTTTCTGAAGGCATTTGTATGGAGTGTTGCCTTGTATGGGAGTGAGACATGGACGATATACAGTGCGGACAGGAAGAGGATTGAGGCTTTTGAAATATGGTGCTACAGAAGAATGCTGAAGATTAGGTGGGTGGATCGCATAACTAATGAGGAGGTACTGAAAAGAATTGGGGAGAAAAGAAATTTCTGGCATACCTTGACTAAAAGAAGGGATAGATTGGTAGGACACATTCTTAGACATCAAGGAATTGTGAATTTAGCGTTGGAGGGAAGTGTGTGGGGTGACCAAGAGATGGATACAGTAAGCAGATTCAGACAGATGTAGGCTGCCGTTCTTATGTGGAGATGAAGAGGCTTGCTCAGGATAGGGTATTGTGGAGAGTGCATCAAACCAGTCTCCGGACTGAAGACCGCAACAACAACAGTATCGTTATATGGTTTATGCTGTAGACTGAATATCCTAGTAACAATTACTCATTTCCGATGTTGCAGAGCTTGATTTTGGATGGTATGGGAAAAATCCACAAAGATCCAGCAGAGCAAGACAACAGCGAGAAAATGATGGACGAGAACTTCCGTTGGCAGACTGTGTGGCGTTACTTCCGGGCGGCCGGTGGCATCTACCTGTTGTTTTCTGTGGCCGCCATGATAGTAATCGCGCAGGTTATTACCAGCGGCTCCGACTACGTGGTGACGTACTGGTGAGTAAGCGTAAACAGTTACACAATATTTTACAAATTTTTATCTCTAAACTGCTGTAAAAGCAAAGCAGTCAATAGTCCGAAGATTGATTTGAGCACCACAAAGTTTTGCTAGGCATGGTCCTGTTTGGAGTTGGTATGTCCATGCCTCCGACCTTCGAACTGACTTACACAGCTATAGACGGATCTACAGTTTAACGTGGATTTCAAACCACGGTGTTAGTCGGCAGTGTTCACATGAGCAACATTTGCAGAGGGGAAGGAAATGGAAAATTACAGATAAAAAGCCTAGAACCTAGTAGGGATCGAATCCGAGACCTTGGATTCATAGCCTGTCACTCTGCCACTGATAAACCAAGCCACGCTCTCTGATTACGATCCTGTTCCTCTCACTAGAAAAAGTGAAAAGCTACTAAATGTACTTCATTTTTTACTAAAGTTTCGTAACATTCTTGTGTAATAATGGAGGATTCCACAGGATGTGTACATTTACATAATCAAGAAAATAATATATCACCTAAACAGACAATAAAAACGAGTATTAGTAAAAGTATTCGGCGATCCTGGGTAGATATTTCTGTCATCAGGTATAAAAAAAATCATTGAAACTGATGAACATTTTGACTAACAATTATGATTCATAGTGAGTATGTATAGAAACTTCCAGCCTTCAGAGTGCGAAACTCAATTCCTAAACACCCTCTAGGCCACAGTCTTACATGATATGTTAGTCTGTGCCCTAGTCCACAGTGTAGTATACACAGTCACGACACTCATTGCTGTGAAGGTTGTTACAAACTGAAATTTACGACACTAGCGCTCCTAGTGGTGGGCAGGGAGCCGTTCAATGTTTTCGACGGGTTTATACAAAACTCCAATACTGGAAGCATCAGGCATATTATGCGTAGACATAGATTTAATAAGATCTGGTGACGGCAAAAATATAATAAATATATAAGACGCGCAATATTGATGTCTGTTTTGTACTTGAATATAATGCTACTGATTCTCGATGCTTTTTTTCTTTCTAAAACACAGTAAGTAGTCTTGACAGCTGAAAATGATGGAAATAAAGAGGTTAAAATCAAAATTTTAAAATGTTTGTAAATCTCTGAGATTTAACTTCTTTGGTTATTAGTCCCTAGGCTTACAAACTACATAAACTTAAGAACAACACACACACCCATGGCCGAGGAAGGACTCGAACGTCCGACCGAGCGAGATGGCGCAGTGGTAACACACGGGACTCACATTCGGAAGGACGCTGGTTCAAATCCACCTCCGCACATCCAGATTTAGGTTTTCCGTGATTTACCTAAATCACTCTAGGCAAATGCCGGGATAGTTCCTTTGAAAGGGCACGGCCGATTTCCATCCACATCCTTATCCAAACACTCCGAACGTAAGCTCCGTCTCTAGTGACCACGCTGTCGACGGGGCGTTAAACTCCGAGCTTCCTTCCTTCATTTCGAACGTCCGACGGCGAGTAACAGCGCGCTCCGCAGCAAAGCGCCTTAGAACGCTCGGGCACTTCACCGCGACTATCTTGCGGATAACATAAGCAAGAGTGTAAGGCTGTTTGCAGATGTTGCTGTTATTTACAGTCTACTAAAATCATGAGAAGATCAATACCAATTGTAAAAAAATTACACGAATTCTATATGGTGTCAAATCCCTTTCTCAGGCAGTGGACATTGTTTCGAAATGAACGTGCTTCATAAGCGTACTGCCTGCGTCTCGTGACGATTCCAAGATCCAACGATTCAGGATTCGAAAGCAAGTGGCGAATCGTGCCGAATGATTACGAAAGCCAAAAAGCGTGTAAACAAAGGAAGCACAGAATGAAGATCGTGAGCCGTTAATTATTAGCCTATTCACGAATTACAGATGACAGAAGCAAAACGCAACGAAATACACAGCTGCCAATACATAAGACTATACGTCTTTAAGACAGTTTACATATTATGTATTTAAACGAGCAATTCTTACACATTTATATTTCGCGTATCCCGAAAATAGCTGTAACGATTTGGATTATATTTTGTGTTTAAAGAGGTTTAAGCTTTTTGAATTCATTTACATATTTGTAATTTTTGTAAAAACGCAGTTTTACAAAAATATTCTTTTTTATAAAAACGCTTTTTTTAATTTTTTTAAAGCCATCTGAAATTTTTTTTTACCATTTTGGTTTTTTATGTTCAGCTTTCTTGAAAGAAACCGATTTTACAAAAAAGAAACATTTTAACATATGCAAATTTCTTGTATCACGAAAGAAATGTGATATTTAGAAACGGATTTTTATTTTTAATGTTTATTTATATAGACGCGTTTCCTTAAACTAATTGATTTTGTATTTCCTTTGCGGTGAGATATGGTTAATTACCATAGATTTAATGAAATTTGTATTTAAATGGCGGAAGTATTCAAACAGAATGAAAGAATTTTATAAGGTTACAGCAGCATTCGAGTTAAGTGACCTACGTTCACTAAACCTACTACGCTGCTAAATGAGCTATGATAGCAGAAATAGTTGGTAGTGTAATCCGCTTGCAAAACTGCTTGCAATATCCGCTTGCAAAACTTCAAAGACTATTTTCTCGATAATTTTTGAGAGCTGAATCGAATGACTTTGCCTCAATATTATTTTAATTCTGAACTTTATGCACCATAAATATTAAAAAATCCGATACCCATATTGTTTCCTTTTTGGCATTCTGTAAGATTCGTGCCGTCGCAGACTAGAAAGAATCGTGAACGAATCATAGGAACAGATTCACAAGGTTAGAATGACACAGACTTGTATTGCCATCTATGAGCGAGATGTAGAAGTAAGAATCGTGCCAATGGAGACAAAAATCGAGAAAAAATCGTGAACGATTCGTAGATATCGATTCACATTGTGGGATTGAATCGCAAGAATCGATTCATAAAAAAGAATCGTGTTGCCCAACTCTACAAGCTACCTTCGGATCACGTTAAACTGTAAGCAGCACCCCCTCCTAACCTTACGCATGCGCAATGGCTGCTCTCTTCCCACATCTTTTCAAACAGTCAAATATTTGTAACAACGAAGAGTATAAATCACAACACATTTGCTAAGACGTCCAGAGGTATGTGGCAAGTAACAATTCAAAAGACATTGTTGTTACCGTATTTGTTAACAAAATATTGGATTCAAAAAAACTGCTTGCAATCGAAGCAACTACTTCGACAGCGCAACGCAATGTCGTTAAGCACACGACTATTCTTGTTAGGTGGAGAGTACTGAGTTCATCCTTATTGATTATGGGATCTTCTGAAGGGTTTTACAGTCGATGCGTCTTTAATTGTTAGTTATAAGATATTTTACCAAATATGACGTGTTTTTAATGAATCTACAAAGCGCCAAAAGCAAATATGAATTGCGAAAGTTGCCTTCACGGAGGGTTCCGAATCTGATTCGTATATCAACGCTGAGGACGAAGCTTTTCTTGCGTCACTAAGAAATAAAAAGTTAAAATCTCCGAACAAATATATTTTGAGTGAAAGGAAATGGTGTGGTCATTTTGAAATTACCAAGAACGTCTAACAAAATTGTCAAACCAAACAACTTGTCCAAACGATTGAATAACCAAAAATAAATACCAGAAACCCACGGAAGATGGCACAATAAGTGCCGAAACTACTTTGGGTATTAAAACAAAAAATGTCTTGCATAATTCGGAATAAGCCACAAATCGAAGAATATAAATATTACAAAATTTCATAAACTGACAACTACAGCATGTGGTATTCCCGTCGGCATAGCCTTAGCAAATCAGTGAGATTTACAGAATCTGTAGATGTGAACAAATGTTCCGATTCTCCAAACGAGGGATGAAGACGAGAAAGATAATTTACAAAAGTTTACGGTGTCAACGAAGAGGTGTATGGGAACTGTACTTGGTTAGAAAAGTATCAAACGACTAAGAAAACAGTGGTTTCATCTCTGTGAAAAAATAAGCATTGCGTTTCGAAGACATCCATTTTGTTTTAGTTGGTTTCCTATTTAGTAAATGCAATAACGGACGGAAATTGGGTGGCAGTATACTTCGATGAAACTTGGGCCTCGAAAAGCCGTTCGAGTAAATTAATTTTCAAGGAAAATAATAGCATGCAAGCAACTACAGTTACTTTCGTCTAGCGTATATCGGCGTTTCGGACGGGTGGTGCGGCGAGAATGGATCTGTAGCACCGTAAAGTAAAAAAATTCTGTGAGTGGGTCATATTCTCGGTCCTATTAATGCGAATTTCCGGGCGGCGGCTTGCAAGAAGACGCGAGCTACTGCGCACGAAGTATCTCGGAAATAAATTGCATTCATAGGCGGCGCGATACAATAATGATGCATGAGACACAACAAAATTAATTTCATAGTTTTAATTGAAACCTCTTTTCTGGAAGTTACCTCGAGGTTCAACAGAGCGCAAACTGATCAGTGACGACATTCTTCGTTAGACAACCGGATAATAATAATTTCTTGTGGCTCATTGGTCTGGTGCAAGTCTTTCAATTGAACGCCACTTCGGCGAGTTGCATGTCCCTAGCCCACCCCAGTTATCAACCCGGAAAAGGGACCCTAGAGCTTAACGTGTCGTTTGTGGCGACTCCTCACATCGTTGAGAGGTGAAGGGTAGGTTAAAACGCAGACTGAAAAAAAAAATGCGAGGTTCATAATTTATTTTTTATGTCAGAATATTTTTATGTCTGCACGATAAAACATGCATCGTATACATCTACAAACTTTGTTCATATTTTTTTCAGTCCAAATACGTCAGTGTTTCTGTTTCTACCAAATGGTGTCGTAAAAATTATGTTTCTTCAAAAGTTCCTGATATATATGTTATTTGACATGTTGTAAGGGAGGCGGTCTAAATATTTTTGATTAAGTAGATAATGTCTGTATTCTTGACCGCAAATTTATTAACAGTGATGACCGGATTCAACTCGTTTCCCAGGTATCCTCGGATCAGTTTTCGTTTTTGTCAATAGTTTTATCTGCCATCAGACAGTATAACCTTCCAATCACAAATTACAACTTATAAAAGCCAAAAAAAATGCGGTACAACATTTTAAGAAAATCAGATTGGTTGTTGCACATGTATGACACATGTTGGTTAAAATATTTTTAACCAGCAGTGCCTCATATTAGTTACTGTTCTTCAAAAATATTGTAACCGACATGTGTCATATATGTGTAACAACCAATCTGATTTTCTTCAAATGCTGTACCGCATTTTTTGGTTTTTTATAAGTTGTAGTTTGATGATTGGAAGATTATACTGTCTGTTGGCAGATAAAACTATTGACAACAAGAAAACTGATCAGAGGGTGACTCAGAAATGAGTTGAAATCGGTCATCACTGATAATAAATTTGCGGTCAAGACTATAGATATTGTCTACTTAAACAAATGGCAGCTCGGAATCATCTTCTTTCGGGAAGTATTTCATTATCTTATGGACTAAAAATAGCAATGTTGCATATTTTAAAAGTTTTTTGTAACATGTGAAATACTAATTACTAACATACAATTACTGTAAGACGGCGAGATTACATACGAGGAGGTAATTCCCCCCCCCCCTCCCCTCACAGAAAAAAGCCGTAATAAAATTGCTGTATGAGGAGCTTCGGTAGTACTCATTTCTGTCGCTAGGCGTGTATAGCGCACCACACTGCTGGTTCAGTGTCGCCATATCGTCAACCTGGCTTATTCTGTTCATCAGCAGCGTTTGTTTTGTGCAAGTGAATAACGTACAGCTGGCGTCGTATAAGAAGGCGCTTCCGCGCATATAGGCGGAGCGATGGGGTAAGTGTGGAGCGGAGGAGCTACGGCCGAGTGCCAACAATTGCGCCTGTGGGAGAAACATTGCGTAACTCGCGGCCAGCCACGCACCTACAGAGTGAACATTACTGGCTGTCATTGCGGTAATGGAGGACGATGCGCAGAACGGCTGAAACTGGGCCTTCATAAACAGTAAAAATGTTGCTGAAACTGTCGTAATATTGAAAACAGCTTACAAAGGTGACGCTGAGGGAAAACTAAATTGCTAGAGTGGTTTTGTCGATTTAAAAATGGTGACACGTCGATTGACGACTAACTTCGCTCTGGACTCTACATCATCTGACCGTATCGACGAAAATATGGAAATCAGGTCACTAGCTTGTGCTCACAGGCGGTCGACACACAACCAATCAACAGGCAAGAGGTCGGTGTGCAACCGTGTTCAACAAAAGCGACCAGATTTGTAGCAGGCAGGAGACTGGTACTTCACCACAACAAAGCACCTGCACACAGCCGTCTTTGTTTGGCAGTTTTTCGATAAAAATAGCATGGTTCCGCTTCCCCATGCACCTTACTCCATGACAGCTCGGGGCCGAGGGGACTGAGGCGCTCCAGTCACGGTCTGCACGGCCACTACGGTCGGGGGTTCGAATCCCCCCCCTCGGGCATGGATATTTGTGCCGTCCTTAGTATTAGCTAGTTCGTAAGTAGTTTGTAAGTTTACGGAGTGATGACCAGTAGTTAAGTCCCATAGACTCTACAAACATTTGAACATTTTTTTCCATGACAGCTCCGTGCGACTGGGTCTTCCTCTGCGGTTTTTACCCCACACACTTCCCTCCGAGACTAAATTCACAATTCCTTGATGTCTAAGAATGTGACCTACCAATCCCTTCTTTTAGTCAAGGTATGCCAGAAATTCCTTTTCTCCCCAATTCTGTTCAGTACCTCCTCATTAGTTACTTGATCCACCCACCTAATCGTCAGCATTCTTCTGTAGCACCACATTTCAAAAGCCTCAATCCTCTACCTGTCCGCACTGTTTATCGTCCATGTTTCACTCCCATACAAGGTAACACTCCATACAAATGCCTTCAGAAAGGACGTCCTTAGGCTTAAATCAATATTCGATGTTAACAAATTTCTCTTTTTTAAGAACGCTTTTCTACCCATTGCCAATATGTATTTTATATCCTCTGTACTGCGACCATCATTTGTTATTTTACTGTCCAAGTAACAAACCTTCTTTATGGCTTCGTTACCTAATCTAATTCCTTCAGCATCACCTGATTTTCTTACACTGCACTCCATTACCCTAGTTTTGCTCTTGTTAATGTTCATCTTATATGCACCTTTCAGCACACTGTCCATTCCGTTCAATTGCACTTCCAGGTCCTTTGCTGTATGTGACAGAATTACTATGTTGTCGGCAAACCGCAATGTTTTTAATTCTTCACCCTGAACTTTAATTCCTTCACCAAATTTCTCCTTCCTTTCCTTTATAGCTTGCTCAATGTACAAATTGAACAACACTGGAGAAAGGCTACAACCCTGTCTTACTCCCTATCCAACCACTGCATCCCTTTCATGTCCTTCGACTCTGACAACCGCTGTCTGGTTTTTGTACAAGTTGTAAATAACCTTGCTTCAGAACTTGAAAGAGTTTATTCCAATCAACATTGTCAAAAGCCTTCTCCAAATCTACAAAAGCTAGAAACGTAGGTTTGCCTTTTTTTAATCTATCTTCTAGGATAAGCCGTAAAGTGAGTATTGCCTCCCGAGTTCCTACATTTCTCCTGAACCTAAAGTGATCTTCCCCGAGGTCGGCTTCTACCAGCTTTTCCATCCTTCTGTAAATAATTCGTGTTAATATTTTGCAACCATGGCTTATTAAACTGACGGTTCTGTAGTTTTCACACCTGACTGCACCTGCTTACTTTGTAATTATAACAATTTTCTTAAAGTCTGAGGGTACTTCACCTGTCTCATACATCTTACTCACTAGGTGAAACAATTTTGTCATGGCTAGTTCTCCCAGAGACTTCAGTAGCTCTGAAGGAATATCATCTACTCCAGGGCCTTGTTTCGACTTAGGTCTTTCAGTGCTCTATCAAATTCATCTCTCAGTATAGTATCTCCTATTTCATCCTCATCTACTTCTCCCCTTTCTACAATATTGCCGCCAAGTTCATTTCCTTCATTGGATTCTTCTTTGATTGCTTTTTCCGTTTTCTTGCCCCAGGTCTTCGAGGTTTTTCCTTCAGCTACAGCTGTGGTGGCTGCTTTGGTACGTTAAACACTGTAGTCATTGCATTCTATATGCGTTTCCTCCGTTCCACTCTCGCCGATTTTACTGGAATTGTACTGAAGAAACCTTAACGTTCCTGAGTAGAGAAGCGACGACTTTTTGCAAAGGCAGGCCTTCGGTGTTCCTTAGCCATTTCTTATTTTTAATAGAAAGTGATATTATTCGGCAAAAGCCTGTAGGTTACAAGATAATTGTAAATAAATTGTCCTGCAATGTACCGTTTCGTTCCTTGTCAGGGATCTCAATAAACCTAATAAAGGCAAAGGTGGAGCTAATTTTAAACTATTACCTTTCTTATGGCACTACATAGTTCCCTAGTATAGAAAGTCTGTAAAAATCAATATAAACTATACTATTCGCATTCATCCAAAATCGTTTTCAGAAATGTAGCTTGCTGGCTGCTTAGAGTGCTGCAATCGTAGTGTATAAAAAAAATCGCACTGACGTGTTTTACGCTCCCCTTTAGATTTGTAGTTTTACAAGTTTTTGCAAACATTTTGGACAAAAATAATAATCTAAATAATAAAAAATTAATTAATAAGAGGGTCTGAAATCGTTTTAGGAAAAAAGTTTAGGTTGTGGTGGGTTTCGAACCGCTGACCTTCAGCATCGCAGTCCAACACATTACCTACTACACTCCAGATAACAGTTAGAAGTTGCGTTCTTTAATTTCGTTCTATTCATGGCCGTTATTAACTGATGCTAATATGGCATTTGTAGACACTAGATTGTTATTTATCGTACGAAGAACGACGTGTTTTTGTTAATTCTTCAGTGCGCCATTGCTTTGAAATGGCAACGTGTAAGCTACAATAAGAAAATCATCAAATACGCAACGCAGAGAGAGTTCTGGGCGAGGAATGTCACGTGACTTCTGCGAATGGCTGGTTTTCGTTAGTTCAATGGAGGATGTCAAAACTCTGTTTTTTTTTTTTTTTTTTTTTTTTTTTGTTTTTTTTTGTTTCCTTTTTTTCCCTAATATCTCTCAAGCGATACGAAATATGAAAAAAAAAAAAAAAAAAAAACTACATAAGGGAACAAAGTTGTAGAGAATTTTCTCCTATACAAATTCGTTTATTCAATTTTCGCGTCATATGAACGGTTTATTTGCAATTAAAATTACATTACTAACTGCTTTTTTGGTATTACAAACGTATTTCTTGTCCGAAATATTTCAAAAAGCGAGGTCCTGGTCTCTGGTAGCCAACAATTATGTCTGTAAAATTTGGTGCCGATCAGTTGAACGGTTCGACCTAAAAAGTGGGAACACGTTACAGACAGACAGACATCGTCAAATAGCCGTTATTTTTTCAAATATCTCTGCAACGATGCAAGATATGAAAAAAAAAAAAAAAAAAAAAACTAATAGGGCGAACGTGTAGAGAATTTTCCCCTCTACCAATTAGGTTATTCAATTTTCGTGTCAGATGAACGGTTCGTTTGCAATTACAATTATATTACAAACGGCTTTTTTAGGAATTTCTATCGTATTTTTTTCCGAAAAATTTGAAAAAGCGAGGTTCTGGTCTCTGACGGCCTAAAATTATGTCTGTAAAATTTGGTGCTGATCGGTTGAACGGTTCGTCTTAAAAACAGGGAACATGTTACAGACAGATATACATCCCAAAATCGCCGTTATTTTTGCAAATATCTCTGAAACGATACGAGATACGGAAAAAAAAGGAAAGAGAGAGAGAGATAGCAAAAAGATGTAGAGAATTATCTCCTCTACATATTGGGTTATTCAATTTTCATGTCAGATGAATGGTTAAGCCGTTATTTTCATTTAAGTGTCGAGCTGTCAAAAGACGATCGCAAAGGCCCACTTTTAGTGTTACTACCGTAACCTAAAGTAGGCCAAAAAATCTTGGGGAGTGTCGTGACTGTATATATTAAACTGTGCCAATACCTTTCGCGGCGGATCGTTGTGTAATACGACCTTTAGTTACAGTTACTGTAGCTGAAACTTATCAAGTCCGTGTAGCCAAGAGTCTATCTGTCACAAATAAGTTATTTGATGCCCCACGCTGGTCTAGAATGCCTCGCGACTTGGGCGGCTGTTGGTTCTGAAGTGACTGTACCAGAGGGTAACTGTATGATTGTGTGTAACTGTACGATACCGGGCTCGCCTGGGCGCATGTGGTGTGGCTCTCTGGTATCGTCTACAAGGAAGTGACAAAGGGGGGGGGGGGGGGAGTGAGGAGGATGCTGTGTGTGTGTGTGTGTGTGTGTGTGTGTGTGTGCGCGCGTGTGCGACGGCGGTGGAGGGGGGCAGGAGGCGGCGGCGGTGGAGGGGGGCAGCGTTTTGTGCCACGCCGTACACACCGCTCTCACTTTGCCTCCTGTGCTTAGCCAGCGCAGTGGCTCCTGTAGGACAACAGCGAGGTTACCAGACAAAGTCACTCGTGAGAATTACACTCTGGGTACACGGACTTGCAATTCGCCTACGTATTGCTTTTCATTGCTTTGAGTACACTGCAGACTCGGCTAGATTACTAGGCATTATTTCCTGTAGCAGCTATCAGTACGTCGAGTCGCCGTCAGCGCCGTTGAGAAAGCGACGTAGGACAATCGCGCGGTGTAAGAGGAATACGTCGATGATCTTTGACATTTTGGACAGACACAGGCTCACCGTCTCTGAATGCAGAGCAGTTTCTTATTTTTCCTCTCGGGCGACACGGTTCCGCGCTGGAGGCGAGTGGTCGACTCGAAGGAGACAAGATGATGGGAGCAGCAGCTGATATCAGCCCGAGCGGCAGCAAGAAGGCGCCAATTGGAAGTGACGGAACGTCAGGTTCTACACCAGGTAAGTGGGGCAGCCAAGCGAACGCGCCATGGAAGGCAAATGGTGACTGTGCCTGTAATGGGCACCTGTCGTTACCCATCCGACACACGAGCATTTTCAGCGACGACCATTAGATTAATTTCAGCCGAAACAAAATGTAACAAGTTGTTTAGTATCTGTAATATCTAGCGTAGGTTTACAGAATTGAAAGAGAAATTCAAGGGAAAATATTCAAAATGCCTCCATTTTTTACTAGTTGTCGAAAGAAAAATAATGATTTTTATTTTTAAAAGAAAGTGCTTACGAAAAAGACTTACACTGGCAGTTAAATAATTTACATTCAGTTTCTACCTCGCCACTTGTCTTTGCGGTTAAATTGTAGGACGCTTCTCGCCGTGCTCCAGTGGTTATGTAGGCACCAATGGTAATGACGACAACTCAGATGACCAATAAATGTTTTTCCATGACAACTTCAATTAAAGGGGAAATTTTTTTTTTCTGAACGGACAAGGGTACATACAAGAACCTGTCAACCATACAGCAGGCACAACCGGCCGCGGTGGCCGAGGGGACTGAGGCGCTCCAGTCACGGTCTGCATGGCCACTGTCGGTGGTTCGAATCCCCCCTCGGGTATGGATATTTGTGCCGTCCTAGCTCGTAAGTAGTTCATAAGTGGTTTGTTAAGTTTAGGGACTGATGACCCCGTAGTTAAGTCCCATAGACTATACAAACATTTGAACATTTTTTAGAGCAGGCACAGTATTAATTTTGCTGCGAGTGAAACAAACAGCCATAACACTTACTCTGTAGCTCGTGAAAAATATTAACTCAATTCTACACTTCATTGTTCACCTGTTGCCAACATAAGCAGTGGAGCCCGGCGAGAAGCGTCGTAAAATTTTACCGTATTTGCTACTGCATTTCGCAGTCCCCCCCCCCCCCCCGCCCCACACACACACATCCATTTGGTTGGTACAGAGGAATTTTAATATTTAATTTGCATACAAGTTAAGCGTAATGAACTCTACAAGTATCAAACCAAAAGTAAGCCCGCTAAAAAAATTAAAAAAATAAAAAAATAAATAAAAAAAAATAAAAAAAAATCTTGTTTGGCCTATACATAACCTTACATTGACTTAGTGATCTGTAGGTTAGGTATAAGTTAAAGAAGAAGTTTGTTTTTTAGTACGTGAGGGCGCGTAGCTCTATAACCTCCGGCTCAGAATCACTATATCAAACATTCGATATATATCGATGGCAGTGCCGTTTCCTTCGATGTACACGGATTCTACCAAATTACCGGTGGTTCTTTTTTGTGGATACACCATATCTCCCTTATTACTTATCCAAAATTAATGATTGAGATATCATTACACAGATAGTTGAAAGTTATTGTTTTCACAAAAAAACTTTATTTTGAAAAAACCATAGTTACACGATTACCCTGATGGTCTCACGTTAAAATTCATAATTTTCCTCAGAACATGATACCGTTTTCGTCCAAGGGTTACTTAAATTTCGTAACGGTGATTTAGAAATTAAAACAGACTTCTTCAATGAAGCGATCAAATTTCCTAAAAATTGTTGTAATTGCGATAGTTTTATTACGACCGTATTCAGTGCAACAGAAATGAATGAACAGAATGTTTGGCAATTCTATTCAATGGCCATTCTCCGTCCAACAAATGACGAATGTACTGCAATTAATGAATCTGTCGTTTCCAATTTGTTACCTAGGGAGGCAAAGCCTTACTTCAGTTTTGATTCTGTCCAACTTGAAGTAACAAACATAGTTCAGTTGTACCCAGTAAAATTCTTGAACTTTTTAAATTCGTCGTGTTTACCACTTCATCAATTGCTATTAGAGATAAGTGCTATAATCATGTTAATTAGAAATCTTAGCGCTAATCAATGATTAATTAATGATGAGTCACTTAGGCGAGTACATCAGCTCTACTAAAGTCAGTAACCCCGATAAAACAGTGCTAAAATTCCGCATTAACCTCAGACCTTCTGATCCAACCGTGACTTTCCAAAATACTGCGGGGTCATCAGTCCCTAAACTTACAAACTACTTATGAACTAACTTATACTAAAGACAGCACAAACATCCATGCCCGAGGGGGGATTGATTGATTGATTTTCTCAGGGAAGCCAAAACAGTCTTGGTCCAACCCGTCACTGTCCGCACCGAAACTAAGTTTATTGTGCGGTATTGGTCCCTGTATATCTAGTAAAGCCAACCAATGCCCTTGTACAGTGCAATGAGTCCCTTTACCAGTTCTTTATTAGACACAATTGCTTAGGGTATGGTTGTCCAAAATGTTCTGTGCCTTTTACTCTCCAATGCAATGCATTCAACGATTAGATGTGATGCAGTTTCATCACCGTCATCACAGATCCTACATCTAGGGTCCTCTTCTGTTATTCCCATTGTATGTAGGCGTTTTTTGAATTTCCCATAGCCTGTCAGCAATCCAACCATGAGTATAATCTCTCTCCTGTTCAGGCCCAGGATTGCAGAGCTTCTTTTAAAACATGGCTTTGGCATCATTACCTTGCCATGTTTTTGTTGATAGACTTTGGTCCAATATTCTACGTCCTGTCTTCTGAGCCAGTTACGTAGCTCCAATCTGATCATTGCCTTGGTGATTGTCAGGACGGGTTCCGGTCCAATAAATGGAGTCTCTGGCCCCATCCTGGCTAATCTGTCGGCATGTCCGTTGCCACTGATCCCCGAGTGGCCAGGGATCCACAATAGGTTTTCTCTATTGCTTTCCCCTAGCTCCACCAGAACTCTGTGATATTCTGCAACAATTTTAGACCTTGTTGCAGGAGCTGCCAGTGATCTCAGGGCTGCCTGGCTGTCTGAATAGATATAGATGCTACGGTCTTTGGAGCACCTACGCAAATTCTCCTCCACACACGCCCTGATGTCAGTGATTTCCGCCTGGTATACTGAGGCCATTTTCCCTTAAGAGATGTTGTCGCGTCCCAAACTTGGTTATTGCAAGGGATTGAGCAACACGGTTCGTTACAAGGGATTTTAGCCGTTGACCGAATTGAGAGGGAGACTTTGTCTGGCTAAGATGTTATTATCCCTGGGATTGACTATAAAGGATTTTAATACTGAAATAAACCTCCTGTTTAAGTTTAACAATTTCTAGATTATTAAGGTAACTTTACAAGCAAACTGTCTGGGTGAGGTATCTTCCACTAAGTGGCCAAGTCTTATACAGAGACGATGTCTGTCTAACACCGTTCCGTTTGCCTTAACAAGAACCCGTCAGTATTACCCACACGACTAAAGAACAGAGTCCCCTGACTACTTCCCAAAGTCCATCAGGTCCCGCAGCTACCGCTGCCTACCTCTCCCGGCTGCCTGCCTACAGCTCCTACCTTCTGCTTCCAAGTGACTATGCCCAACAACTGACTGAGGAGCGGCTTGCTCCTAAGTTTTGTACACGTTTTTCCCTTCGACCCAAAAAAATGTTCAAATGTTTGTTAAGCTTATGGGACTTAACTACGGGGTCATCAGTCCCTAAACTTACAAACTACTTACGAACTAAGACGGCACAAATATCCATGCCCGAGGGGGGATTCGAACCCCCGACCGTAGTGGCCGTGCAGACCGTGACTGGAGAGCCTCAGTCTCCTCGGCCACCGCGGCCGGCCCCCTTCGACCCCTCACGCGCCTTGCGGGAGCGGCGTCGAAGACTACTCGCCTTCTCATTGGCTGTGATAGTGCACTAGCATTCAGTCGTTCTCCAGAGGCTGGGTGGAAGGGCAGAGGCGCCTCTCCTAATATGGTCACACACTGCGTCCTGAGCCTCTCATTGGCTCCTCAGGACGGAGTGCTGCCCCCGGCAGAAGCCCTCTCTCTTTCCTCTTCTCATCCCACGCTCTCTGTCTCTCCAGAAATACTTACTATCGTAATTGCTGACTTTGCTTGACCCTTTTATCCATGGCACAGAGAGTCGCCTTTGTGCGAGCTACCTCGTAGCGTCTCCTGCCACGCTACAGAACATTCTGCTTCTCAATACTTCGTTTTCCCATTTTTATTAATTAATTAATCAATTAAAACTTGGCTTTTGGCGTGAATATGACACCTCCCTCACCAGGGAAATTGGCGTTACTCTTTAAGAGTAGCGTCAATTGGTCTTTCGTTAAAATTTCATTAATTTTGGCCCACTTTAGGTTACGGTAGTAACACTAAAAGTGGGCCTTTGCGATCGTCTTTTGACAGCTCAAAATTTAAATGAAAATAAAGGCTTAACTATTCATCGACATGAAAATTCAATAACCTAATTTGTAGAGGAGAAAATTCTCGACAACTTTGCTCTCTTATGGTTTTTTTCCATATTTCGTATCGTTTGAGACATATTTGCAAAAATAACGAAGATTTGAAACCCTCCGCTGAATTAACGAAAACCAGCTGTTAGGAGATGTCACGTAACATTGTTGTTGTTGTTGGTTGTTGGTTGTTTTAAAGGGACTAAACAGCTAGGTTATCAGTCCCCTGCATGTAATATTCCTCGCGCAGAACTCTCTGTGGCATACGCCATCTTTCGCGTATTTGATGATTTTCTTATTGTAACTTACATGTTGTCATTTCAAAGCAATGGCGCACTGAAGAATTAACAAAAAGCACATCGTTCTTCGTACGATAAATGATAATCTAGTGTCTACAAATGCCATATTAGCTTCAGTTAACAACGGCCATCAATACTATGAGATTATAGGACGGCTATTGTGATTGATAGCCGTAGTGTGGTGGGCAATGCATTAGACTATGATGTCAAAGGTCGGTAGTTCAGAACCGGCCACTACCTAATTTTTTTCCTAAAATGGTTTCAGACACTCTTATTAAAAAAAGGGTTTCAGACACTCTTATTAATTAATTTTTTATTATTTAGATTATTATTTTGGTCCAAAATGTTTGCAAAAACTTATAAAACTACAAATCTAAAGTGGATCGTAAAACACGTCAGTGCGATTTTTTTCTTTTTCTTTTCATTTACAGAATACATGGAATACATTTTCATACATTTTGTCATTCATGGTATACAATTGCTTACAATGATTTTTGTTACATACATTTGGTTATACACTTCATTCATGTGATTATATACATTTTATTATTCATTTTATCGGATAAAAGGAAAGAACACTGTTCTTTTTAACGCCTATTTCTAAATGATACTGACTCGTCTTGGTCAGTTACAGTTCTTTCAAATATAACTGGCTCTTGATTTAAAGACCTTCTTGCTAAACTGTTTTCTGGACAGTCATTTACAATTTTGGTTCTAACACATATTTTACTACAACAGTCAGTGTCATCAAAGTACCTAAACACGCTTCTACAAAATTCTCTACAACATTTACATTTACGACATCAACATGTTATTATAACTATTGCCATTAATGTTATGCTAACAAGGGTGGTCACAGAGAATTGTTTTAGAAATCTCGAATGTCTTAATTCCTCTTCTTGTATATCCACCATTCTCTGGACATCGTCCAGCCTTTTACCTGCTATTTTTAAGTCATCTAACTGAGTAACGAGATGCTCTAATGGTAAATCTAATTTTAACACTGACAAGTTTTTCTTTTGTTCATTTATTACACAACAAGTAAATTCTAAATCTATTTGTGGTATCACATCTTTTTTAGTTGTGTTACAATGGATTACTTTGTCCGTTTGTATGAACACTCTGGTTCCATAACCTTTACACTTATTATAAAAACTTATTTTTCCTACACCTTGTATTAGCATGTCTTTAGGTGTCTCTTTTCCACAAAGAATTGTTAATCCTTCTTCCTTTGGGGCTACATATAGCCATTCATTGCTGTTTAAATGAGTCCAAATGCTATGATTTAGCGCTACTACTCTTTTTACACAGCCATCTGGAATTTGTTGCACCTGCGGCAACAACTTTGCTTCGCATTCTTCATGGTCAAAAGTTGACAATAATGCGAAGGAATGTCTACACAGTCGTTTAGTTTTACTTACATCTTTACAATTCAACTGTTCTGTTGAAAGTTTAGCGTACTGCCTTTTGGACTCATCTATCAGCGGTAATTCTTTCTCTGGCTGAATAAAAATATATTTACTTTTCATGTTAGGGATCTCTCTGGGTAGTGGTATCATTCTGTACAGGTTAAAAACATTATTATCCCCAATGGAATGTTAATTACATACCCTAATATGTTACTTACTATAAAGACATCTAAATCAATCATCCTTAAAAGTAAGTAACCTGATGATTCGGCTAGAGGAACAGGAAACTTGACATCTTTTAGTTCGTCTCTTATTAGATTCAAAAATGTACGATCTGAACTGGATTTATTATATGAGGCTGCAATATTCCCTTTTGTGCATTGACTACAGCATTTATCATTTGCTCATATTCCTCCTCGATTTGTCCGAATACTGCTGGCAGCTGTAACACCTGTTCTATGACTGTTACAAATGTCGGTACCCTTTTGAACCCGGTATCTGTTTCCTTCACGTATGTTTGTAAAAATCGTTCAAGTCTTTCCATCCCTGTTTTTAGAACATGTTCATTTGCCTCTAATGTGTAAACTGTTCGATTTACTCCTGTTTAATGTGGCTCTTACCACTGCTACCTGTTCTTTTGTTAACCTCAGTAATCCTTCAGCATTTCTCTCCATATTATCACTGTGTTGCTTATGATACTCTGCGTCAGCTTCATTTAGTGTGCCAAAAGTATTTTACTTACCTGTCCTACAAAATTGAAAACTCCTCTCTCTGTCTTCTGATCTCGTGTTTTGTCAGCTGCTGTACCAGATGTTGAAGACCTGTAATTTTTTCTACGTGGTGTGCCACCTGTTGGTCTAATACTCTATACTCAATTAATCCTACCTTGAGTTGTTGCAGTGTGTCTCTGCACCTTTGCACTGCTGCCTTACCGTACCTTTCTGCTTTCTGGAATTTTTCGGTTATAGTATCTAAATTAATGTACGTCACTATTCTCCACGTAGTGCTATACAATTCTACTTGTCCCATATTATCATAATAAAGTGCAGAGGATGTTGCAAACTTCTTAACTTCATAGTCTCTCGATGCAAATGCTGATGTTGTGTGTATGTATGTTGCTACCACTGTGAGAAGTAGGAATATTCTCCACATGTGTGCCATACCTGAAATTTAAAAGAACTGTTTCAGCCTGTTGGCATGTACTTTTGTCTCCTTATTCCTTTTAATTCTTATTACTACATTAGGACTTTCAACTTTTAATACTTCGAATGGACCTCTCCATTGTGAATCTAACTTTTTGGACTTCCACGTCTCACTGATTCATCGTAAAGCAATACTCTGTCGCCTACTTTGAACTCTTTTGGATTCTGCTTCTTATCATATTGTTCTTTACTGTTCTTTTTACTTTGTATAATTTCTTCTCTCGCTATTCTATGAGCTTCCTGCATTCTTGACTTTAACTTATTTACATACGATTCATAATCATAACTTACCTGCAATGCCTCTTGTTGCAGTATACTTGGTATATTTACTTTTCTGCCATACATTAGTGCAAATAGTGTGTACCCTGTGCTGCTGAGTGGTGCAGTATTAAATACAAAGATAGCATAAAGCACCCACTTGTCCCAAGAACTCTGGTCTGCTGTCACAAAGTGTCTAGAGATATTCTACAAATGTTCTGTGGCTCCTCTCTAAAGCTCCATTAGATTCTGGGTGATATGCTGTCATCTGTATGCGTTTAATTCTCAATAGTTTACACACTCTTCCGAACACCTCGCTCATAAAATTTGACCGTTGGTCTGTTAGAAGTACTGACGGAATTCTGTATCTTAAAATTATGTTCCACAAATGCTTCAGCTACTGTGTCCGCGTCTTGTCTCTCTATGGGTACTGCTAAAGTAAATTTACTTAGATCATCCTGAAATGTTAGAATTTATCTGTTTCCTTCAGTAGACACATATAGTGGACCTACTATATCCTTTGCACATTTTTCGAACACTGTGACAGCATTGTCAGTAATTTCTAACGGCATCTTTGTTTTTGCTTGAGTATACTTATTCTTTTGACATGACGGACACTTCCGTATGTAGTCCTCAATATCTCGCTTCATTCCTCGCCATTGTTTGTATGCCCTTATTCTTTCTAACGTTCTATGCATTCCTTGGTGCCCTCCGAACGGGTTATCATGCATTTCTTTCATTATGTTCTCCTTCTCTTGGAGACTAATTTCCTCTTCGCTATCTGCTTCCGTTTGTAACTGCGGTTGTATTTGCGCCTGCCTTATATTTGCAAGATTCTCGTCCGTACTTGTTTCCGCTATAGAGCTTTCCTCTGTCTGCACATTCGGCATCATACTTTCGTTTTCCGGTTCTCTGGGCCTTATTCTGCTCAGAGCAACCGCATTACTGTTTAATCTTTCTGGTTTATACACTACTACGTAGTCGTACTCTTCGAGTTTCAGTCTCCACTTCAGGAGTCTTGAACTCGGATCCTTTACACTGAAAATCCATGTTAACGGTTTATGATCTGTTGCTACCGTAAACCTTCTTCCATATACGTAAGGTCTGAATTGTTTCACCGCATAAACTATGGCCAACAATTCCTTCTCTGTTGTGCTATAATTTAATTCCGCTTTATTAAGAGCTCTGGAGGCGTACGAAATAGGCAGATCTTCATGAATTTTCTTACCTTGCGACAACACGGCTTCCAACGCTGCATTGCTCGCATCCGTTATTACAAGAAACGGTTTGGCGAAGTATGGGTACTGAAGTAGTGGAGGGTTTATCAATTTTTCTTTTAGTTCTTCGAACGCATTGTTTTTTCGTTCACGCCAACTCTACTCTACCCTTTTCTTTAATAACTCGTGCAGTGGCTTCGCTATTTTACTAAAACATTTTATGAAACGTCGATAATATCCGATTATCCCGAGGACTTCACTTTTTCCACCTTTGCCATATCTGGTGAAATTCCTTGGTCCGTTATGCAATGACCCAGGAAAATGACTTCTTTCCTCAAGAACTCACATTTGTCTGGTTGCAGCTTTAAGTTATGTTCTCGCAACGTATCGAATATTTGACATAGCTTTTCATTGTGCTCGTTCAAATTTCGTCCGTAACATAAAATGTCGTCTAAATAGACAAAACGTTTTATCCCTTGCAGACCTGCCAAGACTGTATTCATGAGCCGTTGGAAACATCCTGGGGCTCCTTTCAGTCCCATTGGCATTCTATTGTATTCGTAAGGCTGAAAATTTGAACTGAACGCAGTTTTCTCTCTATCATCGTCGTCCGTCAATATTTGATGGTATCCGCTCGCCAGATCGATCGTCGAGAAGTATTTTGCTTGCCCTAATTGGTCTAAGATATCGGAGATGTTCGGTAGTGGAAATGCATCACATACAGTAATATCATTTAATTGCCTGTAGTCTACCACGATTCTCCATTTCTGTTTTCCACTAGCATCCATTTTCTTTGGTATTAATAATAATTGTGCGTTCCAAGCACTCTTGCTTTCGACAATTATGTCATCTTTCGGCATTTTCTATATCTGTTCCTTAAGAACTTCTTTCTGCGCTTCTGGGATCCGGTATGGTCTGGCATTCACCACCTTCCCTGCATGTTCCGGTGCTATCGGTATTCTGCGCTGTACTGCAGATGTGTACGACAATTTGTCACCTGGTAAATGGAACACATCTCTATATTCAGTACAGACCTCCACTAATGCACTCTTTTCTTCCACATTTAAATGATCGACTCTTAGTTGTTTCCTTAACGAACTAACCCGATTTTCAGCTTCTTCTTTGGCTGCATTGCTGCCTTTAATTTCGCGTACTTTAACTAGGTGCCCTACCTCCTCCGTCTTCAACCTAACATTTGTCAATTTCACGTTGTCTTCCGACACGTTTAATGCACTTACTATGCATCGTCCGTTACGTACTTTCACTAACGATTCAGGTACATGCACTCCCTGTGCAATCTCCTGTTTCGGAATAACCATTTCCTTGTCTCTTTTCCGTGGTACCTTACCTTTCACTCGTAACAACATCTTTTCCTCTCTAGGTCCTACATCATTGCCAGATTCTTGATCTACTTGGAACTCACATCCTTTCGGTTCCTCTTCTACTGTCAAAGGTATATCTCGCCCATGGAGTCTTGAAACTTTTCCCGCATAATCCAACTGTATCTTATGCTCTGTTTGGAAATCTCTACCGATTAACTCATCGTATGGAACATCCAAACCTGTTCCATATACGTGGAATTTGTGTCCGACTTTTCCAACACCTTCCACACTTAACTGTATCTGCACTGTACCTATTGTGCTCACTGCTTCGCTTGTTACACATTTCAACCGAAGCCTTTCACCTTCATTAATACTAAGGGGACAATTATCTGGGATACTTGCTCTCTTTAACAGACACAGCTGAGCCCCTGTGTCTATTAACAATTTCATTCTTAATTCTATACAATACACTATTAAAACATCATTTTCGGTGGCACAGTCTATAACCCTTACATTTGGTTTGTTTAATGCGACAATACCCGACTGTACGGCTTTGTCGCCCGTTAGTTTCCCTTCGGAACCTTTCCGGTGTTACTATCCACCGATACTCTACATTTTCTCTACGCATGCCACGGCCCTTCGTGACTGTCTGCGGAGTAATGCCCATGTCTTTTGCACTTAAAGCAATGCACGTTCTTAACTCTTCTACACGGAACGCCACAATTACCCGGCAGATTGCATTCTGGACATCTCCACTCGTGGGATGCCAATTGCAACTTGCCTGGCTCCCTACAATTTCCCTTAAACTCTTATCAATAGCAGTCGTTTGTCTCCAGCATTCCCGATCGGTGTGACCCGGCTTATCACAATGGTAACAGAAGTTTGTGAACTCTTTTGCTGTTACCGTTCTAACCTTGCCTTCTGGCTTACCTCTCCTACAATTGCTCGCAATATGCCCTCGCAATCCACAAGTGAAGCACTTTAAATCTTTGATATCTCTTGTTCGTTTTACCGCCTCTGTCACTGTACTAAACTTTACCCTGGAGTTCATTCCCCTTTCTTTCATTGATAATATCGCACTCTATTCCTGCAGTGCTAACTCCACTGCTAAGGATAATTCTGTTTCATCTCCGCGGCACCTCACTGTCGTTTGGATCCTATCATTACTTAGACCTTGAATAAAACAAGCTCTCCCCAGAGCGTCTACCAATTCTATTGCACTTTTTCTGCCCTCTCTACTCGTAACCCTGTTTACGGCTTCCCTAAAATCGCGTTGCATTTCATCAATTCTGCTAGCACACAATGTAAATGGTTTGGCCTTGCCTAGCCTGAAATATTTTACAAGCATAATAGTCTATCGTACTTTTACTCGCATAATTCTCTTGCAGAACCCGCTTAACGTCGTTCCACGTCGCAGTTCTTTCACTCACCTGTAATCTGGACCTTGCCTCTCCAGTTACTTTAGCCTCAACAAATTTAAGTAGAATTTCACGTTCCTCTGGACTTACCAGATCAAACGCGGCATCTACGTTTTCTATGAATTCTCTGAGATCTCTCTCATTACCGTCGAACACTTTAGGAATAATACACATTGCTTCCTTCACTGAAAGTTTACCAGTACTACCAGATGACGCTGATTTATTTGTTGAAGCTATTTTCGCAACTTACACTTTTTCAATCTAGCTTACAGTAACAATAATTGAAGACTACACGGAAAGAAGGGATTAAGTCCTTTTTACAGACTTTTCAGGAAAGTAATTTTCATTGGTTATTGACATACGCTTCTGTAATTTATACAGTACATTCTACAACCTTTTTTTAGTATTCCCTGATAGTATAAAACAATATTTAAAAAACTGGGCAGCCGCGATGGAGTAGCCGAGCGGTCTAAAGCTTCTCGCTGCAGAGCGCGCGGTTGCTCGCCGTGGAGGTTCGAGTCCTCCCTGGGGCATGGGTGTGTGTTTGTTGACCTTAGATTAGTTTACCTAGGTTTAAGTAGTTTGTAAGCTACGGACTGATGACCACGCAGTTTGGTCCGATAGATTTACAAACATTTGAACATTTTTTGAACAAAAAACTGGGCACTTTACGTCTTATCTGTAAATCTATTTTTTAATTTCTTAGTGTAACGCACAAATAATATTGTCAAAGTCAGATTGTTATGTGATATTGGGATTATATTTCACTATATAACTTCCCTGCAATTTCCCTGACAAAAATCTATTTATATTTGAGTGTAGGGTTATTATCGTACAGGGTGTTTATGACTAATTAGGTTTTAGTGACAACACTTTTTATCAATATCCTGTTTTTATTTTGTCTCAACTATTGTATCTTCGGATATTAATGTAGATTTCTCTGTATCAGTTAGCAAATCAGTACAATTCTTCTTGCAGTTACAACGCTCCCCTATTTCATGTGACATTGCTCTTAGCTTTTTAAATGCTTCAGACTGTCTACCAAAGCTCTGTCGTTTTCTAGACTTACCACTGCAGCTTGAATCTGATCTTCCATCGCCAGCTGAAACAGCGTCCTCAGTTGAATATCACACGAAATTCAATCTACTACACCACAAAGAATTCAAGTGAATGTCAAGGCTACTCTGTGTTAGCACAAATCACGACACGATATTCGGTTCTGCCACAGCATAAAGCAAAGAAGCTAATGTGAAATCTGCTCCGTGTTTGCTTCGACAATACATATGAAAATCAACAATGACATTGCATTTAACGATGTCAACAATGATACTTCCGTAACAGCAGGGAAAAAAAATACAGCTGCCTGCTGAGAAATTGGCACCGGCTGGACTTCACCCTTTCTTTCCGTGTTTCGGAAGGACTTGACCCACTTTCTCAGTGTATACCATATTTTGATCTCGCTATAACTCAGTGACTAAACCCATTACATTAATTTAAGTTCACCCAACTGAAAGTACATCTGATGAACTTCATAAGGATACCAGTAAATCATTTTCGTGAAATTTGGACTTAACCCTTCTTTCCGTGTAGCCTTTAATTGTTAACTACTAGTACAGGTATGTGCAGCTTGTTTGTGGTGCGTCGCGCTCCTCTGCGTTGCCTGTGTGCGCGCCGTGCGATAGGGACGAGTGGGCCGCTGACCCCGTCAGCTGTGCCGGCCTTATCGCTCGCCCCGGCTGCTGCTGCTGCCTACGCTGCCGCAGCTACGGTCGTCGCTCCCGCCGCTACTGAGCCCGGACCCTCGGTCTCGAACCCTCGGACTGCTGGCTGCTTAGGCACCCATGTGCCTCGTGGACCTGCGTCGTTCTGCCGTCGCTCTGCGTCGTTCTACCGTTGCTCTGCGCCGTTCTACCGTTGTCTAGGATCTCTTTCGGGACTCTGCTGTCGTGGGGGCCTAAACTTCGCAAGTTGCGAGTCGCCACAACTTCCTGCTAAGTGCCACAGTCGCTGTAGCAAACTTACTGATTTCCTTAAGTGATTATCACCTCCCACTTACCTACGGCCTTTCTTCTCAACCTTCTATTAACCATTCTAATCTACCTTCTAATCAGCCCCACACCTGGCATCACTGTTGGCTCCCTTTAGGTTACGTAGTAACACTAAAACTGAGCCTTTGCGATCGTTTTTTGACAGCTCGAAATTTAAATGAAAATAACGGTTTAACCATACATCTGAGACGAAAATTGAATAACGGAATTAGTAGAGGAGAAAATTCTCTACAACTTTACTCTGTTATGTTTCTTTGATATCTCCTATCGTTTCAGAGATATTTGCAAAAATAACGGCGATTTTGGGATATTTGTCTTTCTGTCCGTAACGTGTTCCCCACTTTTTAAGACGAACCGTTCAACCGATCAGCACCAAAGTTTTCAGACATAATTGTAGTCCGCCAGAGACCACAACCTCCCTTTTTCAAATTTTTCGGACAAAAAATACGGCAGTAATATCAAAATAATCTGTTTGTAATATATTTGCAATTTCAAGCGAACTGTTCATCTGACTCGAAAATTGAATAGCCAAATTGGTAGAGGGGAAAATTCTCTACAACTTCGCTCTATTATGTTTTATTCATAGCTTTCATCGTTGCAGAGATATTTGCAAAAATAACGGAGATTTGACACCCTCAATCGATTTAACGAAAACCAGCTGTTCGCAGATGTCACGTGACATTTCACGCCCAGAACTCTCTCTGGCATACGCCATTTTGCGTTGCGTATTTGATGATTTTCTTATTATAACTTACACGTTGTTATTTCAAAGCAACGGAGCACTGAAGAATTAACAAAAACATGTCCTTCTTCGTACGAAAAAGGATAATCTAGTGTCTAAAAATGCCACATTAGCATCAGTTAACAACTGCCATCAATAGTACGAAAGTTAAGGGCGAATTTCGTAACTGTTCGCCGTAGTGTAGTAGACAGCGGGTTGGATTGTGATGCACATGGTCTGTGGTTCGGGACACGCCACTACCAATAAATTTTTTTTCTCCTTTTGTCATAAAAGGGTTATGTCTTGGGTGCACAGATATTATCACAACAGTAGAGTCGTAATGATATCACTATAATTTTTTATTATTTACATTATTATTTTTGTCCGAAATGTATGCAAAAAATTATAGAATTACAAATTTAAAGTGGGCCGCAAACACGTCAGTGCGATTTTTTAAATTTTTATGTCACGTATAAAACTTGGTTATTGCAAGGGATTGAGCAACATGGTTTGTTAATAGGGATTTTAGCCATTGACCGATTTAAGAGGGAGACTTTGTCTGGCTAAGATGTTATTATCCCTCATATTGCCTATAAAGGAGTTAAGATACTACTGAAATAAACCTCCTTTTAAAGTTTAACAATGTCTAGTTTATTCAGATAAGAAATTAACAAGTAAACTGTCTGGATGAGGTATCTTCCACTATGTGGCCAAGCCTTATACAGAGACGTCTGTCTAACACCGTTCCGTCTGCCTTAACAAGAACCCGCCAGTATTACCCACACGACTAAAGAACAGAGTCCCCTGACTACTTCCCAAAGTCCAGCTGCTCCCGGCTGCCTGCCAAATGACTCCTCCAACAACTGAACGAGGAGCGCCTTGCTCCTACGTTTTGGACACGTTTTCCCCTTCGAGAAAGCACACGAAGAAACACTGAAGTAGTTAAGTGAATTTTATTTAATGGACAACATATCGTATTATATACTAGGTTGACCAATTCTTGAAAGCCTTTTCGACGACTTCTATAAGCTCTTTCTGAGTTCTCAAGAGGTGGTCCGATGTACTTCGCGACTTCTGTACAATCGTTTTTACTGCCTGTCCCAATTGACCCGTTGGATCGTTCGGGTTTCATAATAGCTTGATGTCTCGAATTCGAGACTTCCATTGTTTTCTTCGTGCAGTGTTTCATTTTTTCCACATCGTGCAAGTGCAATGTGAAATGATATGGCTTCGTTACATCATCTTCCCATATATATTGTATGTTGCGCTTCTGGATTGTTAGCGAGATACTTGAAGAGATTGGATTTTTTGGTCGTCTCTCCTGCTTTGGCGACAGCGACATATCGTGGCTTTCCCAATTTAACCACGAATTCTCTTACGTATATGCAGCGGCAGTTGCCGTATGGTCTTTTGCAAATGTGGAAGATGTGGACGTGTGATCTACTTGCTTCCTCCTGTATCTTCGAGGTTTGTTGTGGAAAAGAAGTCGCGCAAATCGTACAAAATCTTTTCTATGTCTTTGGAAGGTGTCTTGGTCGAAAATATGATGCGTAATATATTGGTCTGAGTTTGTAACTCAGCAGTAGTTAATTGTATTTCCGAATTGGTCATCAAGGTTTGATAAATGCCCCAAAATGTGGACTTCAAGGTTTTTGGTATGTTACGAATGAATTGAACAAGAGTGTCAGACTAAGAGTTTCTATCAATACCTACACTATTGCCATCAAAATAGCTATAATAAATGACTGAAATTCGTCAGTCCATTTTTCACGTTCCGGTATGCGTACCTTTTTAGGGGGTGGTTATGCAGATGAGATTTTTCCAAGTTTAATTTCGTCTGCAACTGCTGGTAATTATGATGTTCTAACGCGCGTAACTTTGCTGTGGTGTATCTTGTACAAACTTCCAACTGATTTTGTTGCACTATCTATCTGACTGTGTACCCGTGGCACCTGCGTGAAGAACCTAACAGCAAGTCGCGTAGAAGTCAGAGAGATGTCCTTCGCCGGATTAAGATATGTTTCTGCAAAATTACTCAGCCCAACACAGATACATCACCTGTAATCTGTATCTAAACATTGCTAGTAAGGACAAAGGGGGTACAAATTTGGCGTTACTAGCTACTGAAAGTAAACACGATTTCTGTGTAACTACTTAATTTATTTAACAAAAAAATTGGGTATTAAAAGAATTTAAATTTTAAAACAACTCCAGATTTTTAGTTTTTGGATAGAAAGCAAGTGGTTTTGGAAGAATAAACAGAATTTTTAACTGAACTTTAAGGTAAAGAAAACTGCACTCGGCAAAAATGGCTGAAACAACGCCCCTAACTTTATTTTAGATGAACAAACAGAAGAAACACGTCTTCTATTCCTTGTTCTCAAACACAATGGCTTATCAGAAACAAAATATGAAGTACCAAATGACTTGTTAGGTACCTCTGCAATACTCCAAGTACGAAAACATATAATGTCCCTCTCGGTGAAAGATTCCAGTCCACCTTTCTTAGCATCATTTGTTCGTACCAAAGCAACCGTAAGCCAACCAGAGCCACCAAAAACTTCAGTACTTTTAATACTAAAATCAAATCTAGCTCCAACAAATGTAATAGGACCATGTAACACTTCTTCTTGTGCAGTAGTAGTCACTCCATCAGATCCAGGTGTAAAGTCCACAGTATCCACTGCTTTATAAACAGGTAACATGCTACGACGTCTCCTGTAATAACGGCATGGCATCGTGATTCAATGCTGTTGCTCGTGCGGCTGCCTCAAACCAAATGAGCCACGATGCCTGGCACAGCCAACGCCCTTCCGCCTGGCGCGCATGATAACTAGAACGCCACATCCGGTCTGTTTGATTTTTTAGCGTCCGCGCTCTCGTTAAAACTAGGAGGCGCGGACGCTTCGGCAGATATTCCACTCGACCCAAAGATATTCCACTCGACCAAGACAGTGGCGCGCCAGGCGGAGAAAGTCAGAACTAACTTCACAAAGTACATGCAGTGGCATTACAAACACCACATAATGACACGAAGTGCCCGATCAATGTTTTCAATTATTTAAAAAATAATGTCGCACTAAGTGTGTGATCTAAGCATAAGCAATGCTCACAGTACCGTTTGTTGAACTGGCTGCAAGCTGGTGCGCCGTCGCTGGAAACAAACCTAACTTGTCTGGTTGGATCAACTTCTGTTGATCGAAATATTTCCTACATCTCAGTGATGTTGAGAACCCTAACAATTCCTAGTCTCGCTACTGGTGTGGTACGCTGACTGCATTAATCAACCCACTGCGATGCCACTGCAATTCGCTCACAGGCATTAACTATTTCACTCTGTGTGTATTCGCATCAGACAAGAAGTGGCTGCCAACACAGCGAATATCGCAAAATCTGGTTACTCTTAATAAGAGGTAATTTCAATTTTGCTTCCCATAGACCTGCTCTTTTCAGTAAAGCACTGAAAAAGAGTCTTCTCTCTCTCACTTGGTTCACACTCGTAAATGCGCAAATAGTGCCCACAGAGTGCTCGCTCGCATCCGACACAACCTGTCGCCGCCAGGGGCCCTATTCTGTATCTTTCGTACCGTTCGGTTCGGCGTGTTTTTCTCGGTGGTGACGTCAATTTCGGTTCGGTAGCGAAAATGGTTATTCTGTACGTTTCTGCGGCCTGCTACCGCCCGAAACGGCCACCGAAATTTCGAGCGCTGCACTGAAAGCCGCTGAGGTTTCGGTGAGGCCGTTTGGTTCGTTTCGGTGGGCTTGGATTGCGAAGATAAATTATTATTTTAGCAATGCTGTGTCGTTTTAAATTCTGATAATGATACATCTGTTGTTTTTTTAAGTAATAAGTAACTTTAAAACGTTAATTTTCAAGGTTGTCTACAGATATTATCAGAATATTACGTTAAAATTGCTAGCGTTCTAGAGTTTAATATAACGACATAGCACTTTTGTAAACTCTATTGCAATAACCTTTATCTTAAAATACGCGTCTCGGTAATGTCTTTAATGCGCCGTTTCATTTATCCTGCAAACTCTCATATTACGGAAGTGTAAATACGAAATCCATCAAATACGGCGTCACCTTCGTTTTCGACGTTCGCAAAGCTGTCGCGTCGTATTTGGCAAATTTTCGTATTTGTACGTGAGAATTACTCAAATATGCACTCCAGATACTCCACCGCATTGAAAATCTTCATAAAATGAGCCATTTTCACCGCAATCTTAATACCTGTTGTGCCAACAAGCACGTTACCGACGTAACCCCAGGTCCAAGCACCAGGGTGTTCACTGCCACTGTCGCTCGCCGCAACAAACGTTCCCTCCCATTCTCGCCACGTCAGCGAACTTTCGCCTACCGGGGATACGCTTTTATCTGGGCCTTAGGCGCTCCCACGAACAGGCCAATAACGCACACGTTAATGCAGAGATGCGCGCTCGTGCATAACGAAGTATTGCACCATAATTTGTAAGCATCTGAAATTGTTGCCAAGTACTGTCTGCAATGCTGTTTTAACTGATAAATTGGAACCAACAATATTACCTCAGTGTATATGTATGAACTGTTACTTGCTTCAGCCTCTATAAAAGGTAGTTATCGTAATCGCGATTTAATTCTATACTGTCATGTCCTACATAGGAAAGAGGGAAGAGGTAGCAAGGTCAGTCTGCATATCCCGAGCGGAAAGGAGTGATTGCAGAGATGCAGTACAGGCATCTACTAGAGATGCGGATTTCGGGACTCGAGAGGATACTTGTTAGGAAACTTTATGGAACTCCTAGGTACCTTGCATGGAATTTATTGCATCCCATGCTAAGTCTAGTACACTGGGGTTAGTTATTTTAAAAAACAAGAAGTAGAAATCGTTTGCCACAACAGAAGCCAGTAATTACGTTCCCTAGCAGCGTCCCCTAGACAGACGCACTCCCCGTGAGAAACAGACTGTCATGGAGCACCCCGAGGCCGACGGCGATAGTCACGGGCTGGCGCCCGTCTCGTCTGTCTGAGGACTCCCCTCTTGATCCAAAAACCGGGGGTTTTAACGGCCGGTGTGGGCGCACCTCTTTTCCCCACTTTCCGACAGTTAACAATCTCCTATTGGCCGCTGCTTGGTTCAACCAATGTAAATTGTGGTTTGCCCTCTCTCTGAGTCCTCTAGCGAACCACGTTTCAGCCCTGTCATTTCTGCCATTCCCCGGGTGGGGAGGTGGCTTGTTTGTGCACTAACAAAATCCATACTTGGTAGCAACATTGTTCAGCTGAAAGTAAAACGTCACGACGCTACCCAATATGGGCAACAACAACAATATTTTACGTCAGTTGGCCACACCTTAGGCTCCGCCTCAGGCCACGCCTCAGGGGAGCTGACGTTGCTGTTCCTAAGTGACTGGTATCAACTTTGCTACGTACATTAAAACGTGCCTGTTGGCCACCAAGTACTAATGTAACGTCTTACAACAGCGTTTAGACGCTATATGAAGTTACGCCCATCTTCTCCGAAAGGTAACCTCCACCCTGGGACGGCGGCCGAGGGCATCAGCAGTTCGCTAGGAGATTTCTTTAGTGCCTACATCTCGTAAGATATACGTGTCTGGTTTAGCCTGTTATCTGCAATGGTCTCTATTTCTCAGCCTGGAGTGCGTCTCTGTGCCTCACACAGCCCCTCAACAATTCCAACAGTAAAATCAATATATGACAATACTTCGAATAATAATTTCTTTCCAAGCAATAAACAAAGTAATTAACATATCAGATATCACTTGTAAGCAACAAATACTGTGTTACAGGTCCGAATATGTAGGACAATGCGTCTAAATGACTTGACTCCTTACAATGTAGTATGCTTCAGTTTCTTCGAAGCGTTTGGAGGCACGGCTTCTGGACTGCCGTCAACCGCGTTCTCTTCATCACTTACGAAGAGTAACGGTTCATCATTTGTTATAGATGAGGAAGCCATCTATAACAACAACAAAAAAGTACTTAGAATTACTTACATATACTTTTTAGTACCTTGTGAGATACGTCTGGTCATAACAGTTGTAAAAATAGTTTCAAATTTCCATGAGAACATTGGTTTTAAACAAATATTACAGCACATTAAATCTTTGTAGTTGTACAATGTTTGAAAAAATTGTACTTTTGAAAATGTTTTATATTCATGAAAAAATTTTTTGTTGTAACATTGAAGGTAAGTAAGGATTAGCACCGTGACTGAATAAATTTGTATGACAATGAGATGAAATCATAATGCTAGTACAGTCTTCATCACAGATTTCGCATAAATAACAATTTTGACATACTGCTGAAATTTGTTTTGGTTTTAGGTAACGTCCACTGTGACAATTGCAACTTGTAATAACACTATTGAAGTACACATTTTTATAACCTGTATTAATTATAGTTGATCGCCACAAGTCTTGTCTGTCGTAGTAGCACCACGAAATTGTCATTGTCGCCATCAGTAATATATTTCTTAAATACGGTACATCAAATTGTCTGAAGTGTTTGAAATCAAAATTAAAGTCATTTATTAAACCCCTTTGTACTGATTAGCTGTTACGTAAGGATAATTGAGGTGATTGTAATAATACTCTTGGATAACGCATTTCGTAACAGTAGTCACCTCTATCTGATGTAACCATATCGTCTTCTGAAATATCTTCTTCTTGTTGACTAGTATTAAGTTGTTTTTGTACCCAGTCCATAGCCTGGCTTAAAAGCACACAAAGCACGTGGTTCATTTACAAATGACAGGTCTCTGATTCCTATTCTGTCGTTTTCGTGAATAGGAATACCTTTTCCACTGAACAAGTATGTAATATCTATGAAATACTCCAGATTGGTGGCGGAAATGATTCGCACCAGATAGCAGCCTAATTAGCAAAATTGTGACCATGTGCGCTAAGGACAAGGGCTATCGGTAATGCTGTTATGTTGGGAGTACTTTCAGTCGTTTTTTAAATATGCTGCAAGTCACTAGATAAAATAAAGGGGTGATGGCTGGTCAATAACAGTTAACACTGCGTTATGCACTGTAATTAACAGTTATATTATGAAAAATATAGGTACAAAAAATTGAGGCAGTCACGGCCTTCACCGTACACACTAATAACGTGTCGCCAGTATTGCTCTTCACACGCAATACAAAGTTTGTTATTTTACTCTTCACTGTACTCCACGTATTGTTGACGTTGGCGCGGCATGGTTGTCCCGATTCGCGGCGCGGAATTCTTCTTGTTACATTCAGCGAACGAAATAATTGGTGAGCAGTCTACCCACGACGCTGGGGACAAACTCACCCCCAACTTGCGCAAATAAACTTTCACAATAATGGTATTTTAGACACTTTTACCGGGCGTGCTTCCCGCCGTACTTCACTTGAACTATGCAACACATAGAGTGAGTTCCACAATAATAACAATACTTTTAATGCTTTTTACCGGGTGTGCTCCCGCCGTACTTCACTCACAATACATAAACTGAACTTCATCTACATCTACATCTACATCTACATCGATACTCTGCAAATCACATTTAAGTGCCTGGCAGAGGGTTTATTAACCACCTTCATAACTTTTCTCTACCGTTCCATTCTCTAATAGCGCGCGGGAAGAAAGAACACCTAAATCGTTCCGTTTTCGATCTGATTTCTCTTATTTTATTGGGATGGTCATGTCTCCCTAAGTAGGTGGGTGCTAGCAAAATATTTTCACATTCAGAACTAAAAGTCGGTGATTGAAACTTCGCAAACAGATCGCGCCGCAATGAATAACGTCTTTCTTTTAATGATTTCCACCCCAATTCGTGCAACATTTCCGTGACGCTTTCCCCCCCGCAATAATTCTTTCGCAATAATTCTTTTTGGTGCTTTTTACCGGGTGTGCTCCCGCCATGCTACACTTGAGCCCAATGAACAAGACTTACTAAACTCGCTCGCTGCACTCGCAGCGTCAACAATCGGTATAAACACGCCTAGGTCGACCCAGTGTTAGACAAGTATTGTATAAAATATATCAGTGAGGGGCGTAGACTCCTTACATCTATCGTTTGAGTTAACTACACTAAACCAGTTGCTATTAGGTTGCAAGTAAGACGTATAAAGTGCGTGTCCTAAGATAGTTTGTAGAAATTCAGTATCAGAACTGTCACCCAAAATTTCTAAGTCACTGCCGGTCACTTCACTTGGAGAATCACTGTCAATCATACCTTTTCCGTCATCAATGAAAATTACAGCCGATGTGGACGTGGACCTCTCCGACGTGCTCCAGAGTGACGGCAAGACTAAGTTACTCAGGTCTTCCAGTTAAATAATCAATCTGGCCGAAAAAAAACTTCTGTCATTTTAAAGTCGACGACATGGCGGGTGTCTTCTGACCTGACTAAGCCTTTCTAAGCTAGGGAGTGGATGTAGAAATGAAACTATCAGTAAAGGTTAAGAATGGAAGTTTATTCCAGAAAAGATGTGAAACTCTCTACTTCTTCTATCTAGGAGGCTGCCACTAAATGCCAAGTCTGCTACAGGAGACGTTGACCAAGTAGCACCATTCCATCTAACTAACAAAGGTTAACTAACACGACTATACCAACAGGCATTTACAGTGTCGCACAGCTGCCGCTAACAGCCCATCTGCCTCTGTGTCCCCAGGGACTGACTAGGTCCACCACCGCCTCTCGTGGCTCCTAGTAATGCTACCTACACACCTCGCAGAGCGCTCTGCTATCTTCTTCTATTTCCCCTTCGACTCGCCACCTTATTGGCTGTAATGTGCAGTTTGTTCAGTAGTTCTTCAGAAGTTGTGTGGAGGGGCAGAGACGCTTCTCCCAATATGGTGACACACTGTATCCTACGCTCTTCGTTGGCTTCTCCTGAAGCAGTGCTGTCGCCACCAGAAGCTCTCCTTCTCCCTCTCGTCCCACGGTCTCTCTCTAACCTCACACGTGGCTTCCATCCCGGAAGGTTCCTATCTCTAGTACACAAACGAGGGCCCCCCTATGTTCGTTTATCTACTGTGTTTTCTTGCTGATCCAGCTCACTCAGCTTCCCATCAGCCCGGCACCTGATCGGCCTGGCTTCATCACTGAACTTTACAACTCTCCTTCACATTTGTACAAATGTTATTTTTATCCATCTATCTCCTGCTCTCAGATTTGGCTTTCTGTGCGGCCGTAACACCTCCCCCATCATTACATGTACAAACCTGCTTGTGGTGTTTTAAAAACTCAAGTGGATTATTCCCATCCACCTATGCCTGAAGGTGGTACTTGGCTTAGAGTACATACTAATCTTTTAAATAGTTTTGAAGTGGTACTGGTGGACCTATGATGCAAGTCAACAATACTTTGGTTCCTTTTATTCCGATATATCAACAAGAACATAAGGAATACCACCAGTGTACTGAAAAAATGGAATTCTTTCAAAAATGAGTAATACTGTTATGCCTACAGAACCTGAAAATTTTTCTCTCGGTATTAATCCTGTTCCAAATAATGTTGAAAAATCTGAAAATAGTTTTGTAAAGGCTAAAATTATATTTTTATTGGTGATGAGAATTAAAATTGCTTTTAATTATGAAACTTGGAATGCTCAAATTCAAAGTGTTGGTCACAACAAATTATTTTTCATGAATTAGACATTACCTGGTGGTGGTTTTAATTATAATCAAGCTGGTGGTATACATGGTGGAAATGTTGTTGTTGCTTCTTATTCATATGGTGGAACTGAGGAATCTGTTTAAAAAAAGTTTAGAGGTGCTAATAAACAAGAGTGAAAAGTAAAAGAGAGTGAAAGATCATCTTCAAAAATTGTAAGTAATTCAACTCCTAATGTTGCTACTACAAATGTTTCTGCTGAAGATGCTGATTCTCGTTTATGAGATATTGTAAAAACTAATAGAAGGCATACTAAAGTGTCACCACCACCACCACCACCACCACCACCACCACCACCAACAACAACAACAACAGTTCTATCAAGTACCTGACTAACTGTAATTTACAAAAAGTGATGTAAATGTTAAAAAAAGAGATGTTGAAATTTTAGAGGATCATGAAGAGGATTGTTATGATGAGGATATGGATGAAACGATTGAGGTTTTTAAGGAAATGATTTTGTACACCATTTTTTATAAAAATGTTTTTATTTTTTTATTTTGTAATTAAATCCAAGTCAATGAACATATCATATAGTCATTGGGTGTAATTCTTTTTCAAATCTTTTATCCCAATATTTCCATGAATATTTTACAATTCTTTCATCCCATACATCACCTTGAAACATTACATTATTTGCACATAATAATACAGGAGTTTTTGTTAATACAAAATCAGATTTATATTTAACTTAAATATTTCTATTATTACCAGAAAAGACACATTTCAGAGTTTCATAACTACCAACATCAAAATTTGGATCGTCCATAATGATTAATGTCCTGTAAGCACATTCTTGAAGTCCAAAATTTACAAATTTGTTATTTTTATTACACCATCCACAATTTATTAACGCACTATAACACATTCTCACAAACGTTGATTTAAAACTTTTGAGGTCCATAAAGTGCAACACAATTCTAATTTCCATTATTTCTATTAAGCACATTGTTCACAGTAGTAATAAATTCAGCAATTTATCATAGTCATTACTGAATTGATATTCTAACAGTTCATAAGCTAATGAATAAGAGTCTTTGTGTGAAAAGTAAAAATTATCAAACTTTGTACTATGAGCTTCAAAATATACATGATCAGCATTATACATAAATTTATACACTTCTGGAACAGACATTTTCATTAAACATTCTTCTTTGGAATGCATAACTTGTCACTATCTCTTCTGTATTCCAACCAGCTGTTAACAATAGCAAAGTCAACTGCATGGAAGATCAGATGGAAAGTCCACTTCCTTCAACGAATGTAAATCCAGTAAAGCCAATCAGTTGATCTAGGAGGTCTACACCAACCATAGCATGAATATATAATTTTACTATTTCTGGCCGGCAAACCACCAAATTGAAATTGTAATAAATCTTTTACAATTTTTAAAGGCATTTCAATACTCTAATAATAATCTTTAACGGGAATATGAAAAGCTTCAAAGTATACATTTTGAGCCATTTTAATACATGAATACAATTCAGAAATGCTATAAGTACTAGTAATGATTTGAACATGTCCTAAACAATTTTAGAATATTCTTTCTGACAATGTACAAAAATATGTTTCATTACGCCAAGGTTGTATTACTTTAACTTTGTTAACTGGAACAGTTACATGATTTTGAATGAAATATATTAATTCTTGAAAAGAGAATCTTTTGTTGTAATATTTTCCCCTTGTTCCTTCAAAGTGTCCAGGTAGTTTTTGGAGTTTATTATGAATTGACGAATCGGTTCCACTATGTTCTGATTCGTCATTGTGTTGTCCAGATCTAAGTACATGTGTATTTCCTGCATCTTGGCTTTGTACCATTGGTTGCGAGCCAAGTACGGGAGTCTCTTTGAGTTCCAAATTGTAAGCAATATGTAATGACGTTGGGTTACTTCCTCGAAATAAGAGGTTGTATCCACGAATTTGTTTTTGACCAAAATATTTGAGGAGATTTTGCTGGGCTGTTGAGTACTCTGGTAAATTGAGCCCTCCCAACTCGACTACGGATTTGCTCGTTGAAGGAGCATCGACATGTTCCGTGTGCTTTTGCTTGTGTGGATGACATGCAAGTGTTCTCTTTCGGTTTTACAGTTTTCGAGGAACCAGAGGAAGATATTGGCATATTTGTTTTGTCCACTGGTGAAGTTTCGAACATAGTGAGTAAAGCCTTTTCTATTATTTTTATATTGCTTTTTGCTGAACACACCATGCGTCCAATCTCCTCTGTTTTCGAAAGAATTAATGTGGGTAACCAATTCTCTGTAGGATTTTCCAATAGGATCGCATCTGCTAATAATAATTGGTAAATTTTCATCAGAAATGGTTGAGCACTTTTCTTTACATTTCCCACAGAGGAAATTAAGGTATTTAAGCATGGTTGAGAATTAGAATACAAGTTAGCAAGTTTAATAAGAATAGTAACAAAATTATAGATGTTGCCTTGTACAATACCGTCTGTAGTGTCTTTATTCTGTTTTCTTTTCTTAGATGTTATTGGTGATTTTTCTTTTGGAGGTTCTTCAGTTTTTCTCTTGCCCAAAGTCGATGTGTTTTTGGTATTAATTTCTTTATCTGTATCAGACATATGATGTGTTCCTGGAGTTATTGGACGTGCTAGTGTTTCATTTTCCAATTTATTTGCACCAGGTTCTTCTAGTTCAGAATCACTTGACGATGAGCAGTCACTTTCTGATATAATGTCTTTATTAGACATGAAGAATTTATGATCTTTTGTGAAGGTTTGGAATAATATATGATTTTTTCACACCACCCCCAGTGGTACTTAGTAATCTGTAAAGATAAATACTTTACACTTCATAGACATCTTTAGTTTTAGTATTATAATATGAATCGGAGATCGGACCAACGATCCATTCACCAAACATGCTTTAAGAAAATAGTTACAGAAAAGTTGGTTAGCCATTGAATCAATAATACAAAAATATTCATCATCAGAACCACATTTAATCATTTCAGACCGAAATGCATAGTGATCTTGATTAGGCATGTTAGTTCTATATTTCCATTGATAGACTTTGTGTTCACTTTTGTGTATTAAGTGAACAGCTTCCATACGAGCATTTGCAGCATTATCATAACTAAAAATGAATTTATAAAAAGAGTCTGCACAGCAACATATGGATGGGTCTCCTTGCTCCAGCATTTTACAGTGTCCTCTTCACCAGAGCCAACAAAATTTGAAGCAAGACACACAATGCGATTGTCCATCCACTTCAAAAGAACAATTCCGTCAGTACTAACGTCTTCATCATAGGATCCACGGTTTCTCTTCTTTAGCTCCTTATCTGATAGAACGGGAAGATTAGAAAATCTGTACCTCCAGCATATATTCCTTTACTCTTGAGAACCTGTAGAAGCTGGTATGAAGATAGATAGTTATCATAGAATAATTTATGTCCCTCTTTATCTATTCTTTCTCCTAGTTTCAAACCTACAGCTGCACTGACCCCAAATGTTTTTTGTAGTCCTTTATCTCTGTAAAAGATAAATGACAAAATCGTAGGCTTGTCCGGATTGGCCACAAAGAACGAATATTTTTATGCCCCATAGTGTTGGCTTTTCTTTGATGTACTGCTTTATTGAAAGATGTCCTCTGAATAGTATGATCTGTTCATCAATACACAAATTTTCTTCAAGTCTCAACTGGAGGCACCGATCTCGTACCTTGTACAGCCTGTCACTGCTGTACTGTTTTCTGGTATTTCTAAATTATTTACAATGTGGAGATTACGGCGAAGTTCGAAAAATCTGTCTCTTGACATTTCGTTCTGGAACATCTGAATGCCCAAAGTTCTCTCACAAAACAATCGAACTCCTGGAAATCCTAGTGTTCCAGTGGCAATATGCAAAGAAAAAAGAGACTGAATTTCTGCAAACTGTAGGTTTGAAATTTGTATCACCATCCTGAAGAGCATATATATTGGTACATTCAGCCCTTTTATCAAATTCAGAGTCTTTTATATATCGTTTCAAATATGATAGAGGGCTTAATAGCTCATCATTATCATCCATCACTACATTTTCATGAAATGTTGTGTCTGACTTGATAAACACACCTTTCTTCCATTCCACTTTTTGCTTTGTAGTGATTTCATCACCTTCTTCACCCACAGAAAGACTTCACCCACTCACACGAGGGTCATAACTACAATTTTCAATGACTTGAGGATCAATATCTTCTATAACATCTGCCACATCAGGCCCAATTTCGTCAGCTCCTGCTCGTTTGTTGTTTCGTGGACAGGAATCCGATGGACGTAAATTTTCTTCACTCAGATCTATATCAGAACCACAACCAGATTTTAATAATTGAAGCACAGCCTGAATATTCTCTTCCTTTCTCAGATTATGTGTAACTGACATTATAATCTCTGTCAAATATTTGAATTTTGAATTAAATATCAGAACAGAAAATACCACAAAATAATTCGTAGATTCGTGCTAGGAACAGAAATAATGAGGCATACCTTTAACAGTTGCATTCTTTCCCGCCATGCTTGCACTGAAATGCAGTTAGTTCCTTACTGTGATCACAGATGGCGCTGAAAGCATCCACAATCGTTTCCTGGAAGTCAAAGATAGTATGTGCATGTACTTTTAATGCATAGCATCGTGTTTCCTGCTTGCAGAGATAATTTATAGTAGTTGTGCATAATTATGCACAGAGGGTCTGAAGGGGTCAATAAAATCTGTACATGTTGAAAATCATCACATAAAACATGTTCTGATAAAGAACATAATGTACGTTCTTGTAACCAATTATTAGTTAATTGAATTTTAGTAATAGGACCACAAACACTTTTACAAACTTGTTGGACCAATTCCTGAAATTTTTCTACTATTTCGATATTCTCCTTTTGTGTTTCCAACAAATGGGATACTGTCGTTTGAGATGTTTGAACTATTACTTTCACTGCCTGGCCTAACTTGTCTGCTGGGTCGTTGGGATTGGAGAACAATTTGATGTTCCTGATCCGCAATTTCCATTGAGTTTGTTTCGACGAGTTTTTCATTTTCTTTGTGTTGTGTAATTGCAAAGTGAAGTGATACGGTTTCATTGCATCCTCTTTACGTATATACTGCGTGTTCTGCTTATTGCTTGTAACTGAGATACATGAGGATATTTGATTTCTTGGTTGTATCTCCGGCTATGGCAACTGTGACGTATTGTGGTTTTCCCATTTTAGCCACAAATATTCGTCCGTAGACACACAGGCCACATTCTGCTCCTCTTATACCTTCGTTTATGCTTGGAATTAATCCAGTTCCTAATAATGCTTCTGGTTCTAATAATAATTATGTTAATTGTAAAATGATTGTTCAGTTGACTACTCATATTACAATTGGAACAAATTATGAGACATATAATAATCAAATTCGTACTTTGTCTCATGCAGATGAAATGTTTGTTAGAGGTAGTGTTACAAAATTTTAAAGATGATTTCTTTCTTACTGGTATTAGTTTTGATTCTAATGAAGTTCTTAGGACAATTTTAACTGCTGAAAGTAGTAAAGCTGCTGCTAGTAAAGCTTATACTGAACCAGGAGATCTATTGCGTGAAGATGCTAATAAACAGCAAAAAGAAAATAAAAAGAAACGAAATAAGGACCGTGAAAGGAGTAGGAGTCCTAATCCAAAGAGAGATGTAGAGGTTATTGATTTAAATAAATGAAACACATGTTGTATTTTATAATGTAAGGAAATTATATTCTGCAAAATAAATGGTACAAACATAATGGATTGAGTAGTTTTTCTAAAATTACATGCCATCTTTTCCATTTATATCTTTCCATTCTTACATCCCAGACATGTCACTATTTGCACATAATGTAATTGAAGTTTTGTAAATTGTAAAATCTTGTTATGTTTGATTTGAATATTAGTTGGATCACCACTAAATATAGTTTTTAATCGTTCAAGTGTTCCAATATCAAAGTTAGGATCGTCCATTACAATGAGACGTTCGTTAATAAATTCTTAAAGTCCATATTGAGATAGTTTATTATTTTTGTTACACCAACCAGTATTTATCATTGCTGAAGCAATCATTCTAGTAAATGTGCTTTTAAAGGAGTTTGATCACCAATAATTTTAATACAATTTCATTTTCCATTAGTACGATTTAATAAATTGAATAAAATTTCTATAAATTCTTGGATGGCGTTCCAATGACCACCAAATTGATATTCTAACAAGTCTTTTACAATTTGAAGAGACATATCAATTTAATAATAATCGTTATATGGTATATGAAATGCTTCAAAATATACATGATCAGCTAGTTTAATAAAGTTGTAAAATTCAGATACAGGATATGTAGATGCAATAATTTGTACATGTTCAATGGCATTTTCAAAAATTCGTTCTGATAATGTACGTAAATATACTTGTGATTTCCAGGTTTTAATTACTTTAACTCTATTGAGAGGTACAGTGATGTGATTATGCATAAATGTTAGGAGCTGCGGAAAGGTGAATCTTTTTGTGTTACTTTTACTCCCTGTTGTTTCAAATACTCCAGGTAGTGATGGGTGTTGGAAATTACAAATACACATCTAGTGGCTACGTGGGGTTTGCAATATAAATGGTTTAATGATGTGAAATATGATATTACTAGTTCAGTTACAAAAATTTTGGGACGTCGTATAGTGACGAGTGCTGGTCAATTTTATCATGATTCTATACCATTTTTTATGAGTAGAGGTCAATTTGAAGCATTACCTAGGTATTGTTATTGTGTTGATACTAGTGTTACAGTTGTTCCTGTAGGATTGGAAGCATCTTTTGGTACTGCATCTACATTGTCAAGTAATGGTAGTATTACTCATGTACCTTTTGTAATTCATAATATTGGTGGTAATTTTGCATATGCGCATGAAAGTGTTAAAGTTGCTATAAATCAAGGGAAAATGGAGATTGCTAGTATTACGCCTCCTAAACAGATGACTAGTGAGGAATTGTCAAATCTGTTATGGGGTGATCCACCTGTTACAACTACGTATCCTAGTTGTCTTACAGTTTTAAGAAATTGGCCTTATTATGATAGTTGGATAGTTCCAAATTCTGGTACTGTAGCAGAAACTGGAAATTTTAATGCATGTACCACTGATATTGGTGCTCCTCTTTTACATAGAATATATTCTCAGGGTGTTGCTCAGCCAATTGTAGATAGTAGAAAACCATTTCATTATAGATACAAACCTCAGGTGGCTCCTTTAAAGACACAAGTACAATATGCAGCTCCTTATATGGTAGAAGACGGAAAAGTTTTTATGAATCATAATACTGTGATGAATGTATATAATGTAGAAGCTGGAGACATGTCTTGTGAAAATTTAGATTCATTTAATCCCTTGTTTAACAGACAGATGCGTCATAATGATTATGAACAGTGTATTGAAAAAGGTGGTGTTTGTACAACTTTGAATCAACAAGGGCATCCTATATTCCATAAAAATTTCAGTGTTGGAATTAATCCTGTTCCAAATAATGCACCTGATTCAGAGAACAGTTTTGTAAATGCCAAAATAATTTTTCTTTTGGTTACTAATATTAAAATTGGTTTTGATTATGAAACATATAATGCGCAAATGCAGACTTTATCTCAAGACAAGATGTTCTTTGTTAGTTCACAAGCTAAAGCTGGTTTTAAATTTGATGACCGTGCTCCTGCTATTATGGGAGGTGCTGTTGTTTCTACTGTAGCTTATAATGACAAACCAACTGCTGAGTCAAAGGCTAAAGCTCTTAATGCACAACAAAAGAAACAAGAGATAAACGAAATTCATACTAGTGTGCCTGATAATGAGTCTGCTGGTGATCGTTTATGTGAAATTGTTAAAAAACAAACTAGTGGTGGTAGTACATCACGTGAAGTACCGTTAACTACTCCTGTTGGTGAACGTAAAGGTTCTGAAGGTGCAAGAACAGAAAGTAAAACTCGAAAGAGACAACAGAACAGAACACCACAGTCTCAAAATATTAAAAAACGTGATGTTGAAACTATTGAAAATGTTTCTGATTTTTTGTTAAGTGATGAAGAGGATTTGTAAATAACAGAACACATGTTTTTTGAAATTACATTTATTTTACTTTTGTATTAGTTCTAAATCAATAAACATTTGATACAATATCATTGGGTGCAATTCTTTTGTAAACCTTTTGTCCCATTTCTTCCACTCGTAATAACATATTCTCTCATACCAAACAGGATTACTTGGTTTGAACATTTGAGAATTTGCACACAAAATGACAGGTGTCTTAGTTAATACAAAGTCTTGTTTATATTTTACAGGAATGTTAGTATTATTACCACTGAAAACACATTTCAAAGTCTCAATTGTACCATCGTCAAAATTAGGATCATCCATTATAATCAGTCTCCTTAGAGCACATTCTTGTAGTCCAAATGCGGCATACTTGTTATTTTTAGCACACCAACCTACATTTATTAGTGCTGAACTACACATTCTTACAAAAGTACTTTTAAAACTGTTTGGAGGTCCTGTGATTGATAGACAATTGCGTTTACCATTAGATTTGTTAAGTATGTTGAATAAAGTAGTTATAAATTCTGCTATTCTATTTATTTATTTATTTATTTATTTATTCTGTTCCATAGGACCCACTTCAGGAGTTCTATTATAATCATCATCAAATTGGTACTCTAATAATTCATATAGAAGTCTATAAGAGGTATTAAAATCATAATAATAGTCATTAAAATCTACGGCAAAAGCTTCAAAATACACTTTGTCAGCAGAATTAATAAAATTATAAAGTTCTTGAATAGTTAACTTCATTATTCTAATTTGTACATTTTCAAAAACTGTCCATAATAGTTTTTCACTAAGAGTACATAAAGATACATCATTCAACCACATTTCTGTATGTGTTATTTTGTTCAGTGGACAACAAATATTTTTGGATACTATAGAGATCAGTTCCCGAAAGTTTTTACGGTTTCTTCCACTTGGTCGGGATCTGTCTTCTTCAGGTATTCCAAGTGATTTTGTGCCAGCGTTATTAGTCCCTTCACATATTTGCCTAGTACACAGTCCGGATCTTTTGGATTGCAAAACATCTTGATTTGCTTCATTTTGGCAGTCCATTCCCTCGGCTTGGAAAGGTTCCTCATCTTGACACTGTCGTAGAGATCCAATGTAAAAAAGAATGGTTTGTCCGACTCCTCGTTCCATGTAAACGTGGTGCTCTGGTTCTCTTTTACTACATAAATACTGGACGGTATTTTTCTTTGCTTGGACGTCACACGACTTACTGACTTTGCAGTACTCGGCGGTTCCCACGTGAGCCATGAAATATCTTCCATAACAGCAGCGGCAGGTACCCCAAGGTCTTCTGCAGGCGTGTAAGACGTGGACGTGCCTTCTTGTATGGTTGACTTCATAACAGCAGTACCACCATCTACATTTTCTTTGTTTTCTTCCACTTTCGTAAAGTACTTTTGTAAACTGGACAAAATTCTTTTTATACTGGAAGAAGGTATCCCACTCGAAAATATGGTGTGTAATATCAAGTTCTTCTGATTGGATAGCGTTGTGGATAATTTCTCCTTGGTATTCTTCGTCAAAATTTGATATAGCTTGTAGAACACTGAACGGTAGTTTTTTGGCAGTGTCTGTATCCATTTCTGAAAGTTGTTGCACCATTCTTGTTTTTTGTAACCTACCATCAATTCCATTAGAATTGTTATAATTAATTCTTGAACTTGAGTCGGATACACGTATCCTTGCATCATTAGTTTCTTTATTGGTACGTGAGGTGTCCCGAGCTTGTCTTCTTCAATATCATCAGCAATTCTTGAAAAATTACGTTTGATTGCTTGGTGTTGCTTCTTTTGAGTAGTCAGTGGAGATAATTGTTTGCTATTACTCGGAGTAGGTTCATCACCAGTTTCTGAAAAGATCTCTTCTATGTCTTCCATAAGTTCATCAATTGCTTCTTGAGGTATATCATCTTTGGTAGACGATTCCACTGTAACACACAAATTAAACACATCTTTTAGTTTTTGATTGTTTTATAGTTGGTGTCATAATATTTTCAGTCAATTTTGATTCAAATCTGTATCCAAAATTAGGTTTCATACAATTACAACAGAACATGTGATCAGAATTTTTTAGGATTGTTTCAAAAAATGATCTCTTATTTTTACAGAAAAATTCAGTGTGGTATAATTCATATCTATGTTGATCAGGTAATGTCAACCAAGGATTGTATCCGTGAGTCAATCGGTTTGTGTGAGAATGAGTTATTACATTCAGTGCTATATTGTCCTTTTGAGTTATCAATTGATCCAAGTAACATCTGTGGCATAATGCTGTTAAGTAACTTTGGCGTCGATAATTTCTGTGATGACCCAGACATACTTTTAAAACACTTTCATAATGAACAAATTCATAATCACTTGCGATTATTATTATTGAAGTGTTGAAACAGTCTTGACGATCTAAGTCAGTCCACGGAATACTATCTAAGTCCATTTTCACTTCAGTGTAATATTTCATTAACATATCGAATGTTCTAAACTCTGAAAGTGACCAGTCAAATTTTTCTTGAAATTTTTCCTCTGTATATTTGTTGCATGTTGTATAGTACCGTGTATATGGTGTCCATAAACATGCAGGATACGTGAGAGGCTTCCTTCGAAGTTTATACTCGTCTGCTGTTGACATTTTTAATTCTCTCACGTACACTTTCGAAAATACACAGTTTTTTGTCTTTTCAAAGAACCACTCGCGAAATCTTGAGTTAGTATTAAACTGGTATTTCACTACGTTTATACCAGTGTGACGCCAATGATTAGAGTCGTCAGACGGGTGAACACAAAAGTCTTTTTCGGAAAACACTGCTTTTGCAATATTCTCTAATGTAATATTCTTCTCATTTATCCACGATGTTGATAGCACAACTTGCTTGTAGAGAAGATCGTTGCAGTCGTGTGATTGTATCGCAATCCAAGTTAGTTCTTCGTCACTCGAATCACTGTATGATTGGTCCAAGTAAAATGACATACTCACTTTCACAAAAACACTGAAAAAACCACTTCCTGGAACGATCCGACAGCGTGACGTGCGTAACACAGTCTAGGAGCAACTAAATGTGCCTTCCAGTCACGCAAAGCTATATACTTGAGTCGCCGGAAAAACTACTGATAACTTGCTACTGCAGCAGTCAAGCGCAGTAGTCACTCCCTATCGCGGCACGCCCGACGCGCGCTTCGCGCGCATATGTCGGGCATATGTCGAATCGGTTCCACTAGTTGAACATTCTGAGTTGTGTCGTCTATATTCAGATACATGTTTATTTCCCTCAATTTGGCTTTGAACCATTGGTTCCTTGCTAAATGAGGTAATTGTTTTCCATTCCAGACGATTAGCGTAATGTGGTGTGGTTGAGGAGTTTCGTCGAAGTAAGATGTGATATAGCCTGCCTTGTTTTCGACCAAAATACTTGAGGAGATTGCTTTTTCCTGTTGTATCGTTTGAGTTGAAGACCCTGGTAAATTTAGCCCGCCCAATTCGAGAACGGATTGTTTCACTGAAACTGCATCGACACGATCCGTGGTGTCTTCGTCATGTGTGGATGTTGTGGGTATGTTCTCTTTCTGTTTTTGGGTGTTCGAGAAACATGATGAAGATGATGGCGTAATTGTTTTTTCCTGTAAGAAAGTTTGCGATATAGTATGTAAAGCATTTTCGATCTGTTTTATATTGGTTTTTGCAGAACACAGAATGTGTCCAATCTCCTTGGTTTTGGAAAGTATCAGTGAAGGCAATGATTTCGTTTGAGTTATTTGCAAGTGGGTCATTTCCGTTTAAATTAGCTGAAAAATTTGTAGTATAAATGGCTGTACATTTCGTTTGCAATTTGTGGTCAATGAAATTAAAGTATTTAAATGTTCTGAAGAATCAGTAAAATGACTAATGAGCTTACACAAGATATAATAATAAGTAATAAAATTAAAAACGTTCCCGTGTGTAATACCATCCATGGTGTCTGATGAATCGGTTTTTTTTTCTTTTTAGGAAGAGTCTTCTGTAGCTCTTGAGACTTGCGTTTCTTGTTTTGTGGCAATGACACCTCTTCATCAGAGACCGAAAATGGATGTGTTCCTGGAGTTATGGGACGTTCTGGTTCCAATTCTAATTTGTTGGCTCCTGGTTGTTCTATTTCAGAATCTGAAGAGGAATCAGAACAGTCCGATTCTGAAACGTGTGTTTTCTCAGACAAGCCAAAAAACTTATTAATGTCTTGTTGATTTGGTTTGATATAATATGTTGGTATATCACCTTCTAGTAACCTGTAAAGATCAACAAGGTTTTAAGTGTTTGTTTGAAAAATATCTATCGGTGATTGGACCAGTGATCCTTTCCCGAACAAAGCACGTAAACAAAAATTACAAAATAGTAATTGAGCCATTGCATGTGTAGTAGACCAATATTCGTCATCATCACCACATTTAATTTAATTACTAGTAAATTTATAGTGTTCTTGTTGTGGCATGTCGCACTTGCATTCACGGATTCTATTTTCATCTATTTTAAGTCCATGAACAGTTTTCATCCGTGCAATACATTTGTTGTCTTGTGGAAGTATAAATCTGTAGTAACATGAATCGCAACAAGCAGACACTAATTGTGGGGGTTGTAATTTTTGTCTGTGTTTATTACAATACATTTGTTTAGGATTTAATGTTACCATTCCATAATTATAACAAAATATAAAAAGTCCACTTAATATGTGACTGTTTAGTTTCATTCTTATAATAAGTATCCATATGAGATTGAAATAAAGTAAATGGTATTTCATTTGGAGATCATAATCTAAGTACACGCATAAAATGATCAAATCTTCTAAAGCTAGGTTTAGTCCAATCAAAGAAGTCTAGAAAGTCTTTATTGCTTGGAAATAAGTTTTCGCTGAGAATCACTTCAGCTAGGTCTGTCACATTACTATTCAAATGCAAAGTATCGTAATTTAATTCTCTTGGAAAGAGTAACCACCCTCTAGTACGACGACGTTCAGATTGAAATAATGGTTTCAAGTCTTTTATGCATTCTTCAACTTGAAGTACCACTTCTCTACACGTGAGATCAATTGCATCCTCTTCGTCAGAATGAGGAGCATGCATCATATGTTCCAATTGTATAGCTCTTTGAACATTTCGTGCAGTATAAACAACTCTTTCGATATTTGGATGCAACGGCGTTTCACTACCACTTGGAGTCGGCGAAGTTTCAGGCATACGGTCCATTTCAAAAGAGTTTTTATCTATAAAAAAATAAAACAAAAAACATACCTTTTAGACATAGAGTTCCTTTACATATAATATGTTATATAACAGTTAGTAAAACACTCGCGGTATAGCTCGATCACTTTGCGAGTCTGAGTGCTACTGACTGCCATATTGAATTCTGCCCAATATATACCCATTCTTATATACCCATTCCTTATCATGTTTTGACACAGAAAAATTATACTGATAGCTTGCTAATGCCACCTACGACCCACAAGCTGTGTGCGAAGCACAGACTACGTCTACAGCTTGGGGGTCGGGGGTGGCATTTGCAAGTTACCGAAAACACCTGAATGCGCCGGCCTGAACACAGCTCTTGAAAAATCAGTTAAATCCTTTAACTTTGTATAGGACTAAAACATGCACAATAGCTCATCTATCTCCAAAGAAATCATGATACAATAAACTACTTTTATTTACTTTTAACGTAAATTACTGACAAAAAAGAGCAAGAAGCAATTAAATGGAAGAATAACAAAAAAAGTCAATTACCTTATGTTGATTACAGGGATTTTTTTATACTCACATGTTGCCTGTAAGTAAAAGTTAATTATTCTAATGCTGAGATTCTTTCCCTCCCTCCCTCTCCCCCCCCCCCCTTTCTCTCTCTCATTTTTCGTCGGCCATCTGGGGGGGGGGGGAGGGCGGGGCACATGCCCCTGTGCCCCCCCCCTTTCCCCGAATCCGCCCTTGTGCCCATCCATTGTTTTTTGTGTTGTTCAGTAAGAATTTTGAGTACCAGTTTTTCAGTAACAATTTCATGAATTAGTGATCGTGAGATTTGCGGGACGTCCATGCACAAACTGTAAACTTAAGGTTGTGCTTTATCTCTTCAATTGTGTGAACCAGTTCATCAGTAACCACATATGGGCGTCTACTTCGTTCTTCATCGTGCACTTGATCACGTCCTTCATTGAACAGTCTGTCCCATCTTCTAACCATTGAATCACCCACAGCATTTTGTCCGTAAGCCTCGCAGATTTCACCACCATGATCAGTTTGAAGACTGATAAGGACGACGATAAGTTCCAATCTGCAAAAATGTGCAACATCCTTCCCCATTTTTGTTTTCAAATGGACATATCTCTCTGGCAAAGATCGACAACAGATGGCGGTGGCACGAGATCAGTATTAAATACCGGAACTTCGCCGTGGCGGAATAGCCGTGTGTACTGGAGCGCCGTGATGTGATGTGCGCGGCCGTTCGCTGTCGGGGGTTCGTGTTGCCCCTCGGGCATGGGTGTTTGCGTTGTCCTTAGGTTAGTTTACCTAGGTTTAAGTAGTTTGTAAGCTACGGACTGATGACCACGCAGTTTGGTCCGATAGATTTACAAACATTTGAACATTTTTTTGAATTTAGAGGAATGAACAAGTTGTATAAAGGTATGCAGAATGGTGTAGCTGCCATTGAGAAACACAGATATGGAGCCGCGGCGGAGCGCATTGAAGCGCTATGCTAAGATGCGCGAGGCCGTTACCCGTCGGGGCTTCGAATCTCCCCTCGGGCATAGACGTTTGTGCCGTCTTTAGTATAAGGTAGTTCATAAGTAGTTTGAGAGTTTAGGGACTGATGACCCCGTAGTTAAGCCCCATAAGCTCTACAAACATTTGAACAGATATGGGTTCAAAAGAACGAAGCACGAAACAGGTTGTAGTCGCGGACGCAATAAAAAGGACAGTAACTAGGTCTGGCGAGGTGTTACGTATTGCAACGCTTGTTTTCTTTGAGTAGACGGTACTCTAATAGCTTCCAAAAGTGGATATGTTTCGTTATTATCTGCTTATTGAGCATTATTTGTGGTGACAAAATATTTCCAATTACTGTAAGGAGGTCTATAAATTTGACTGAGAATTCCAGTCCCGCAAGATCGCAAGAGAGACTGATACAACGTGCTGAAATTATGGATCCTTCACAGGATGCTGCCATCTGTAGCTAGTTTTATGTTATTTTTTAATGCCATGCTGTTATTCCGTTCCTCTTTGCCCGGGCTCGGGAACAGTAATAGTGTAGTGGATTTATACAGTATGATTATTGTCGTAAATTCTTTGTAGGGTTGTAGCCCAGACGATCACTCACTTTCCACATAAAGAAAACGCAACTGGCCAACTCCCAACGCACGAATTCTACTAAATTTATGACACAGAGATCGCGAGAAGCGAAAATCGGAATACTGTAGTCGGTCCGAAATACGATGATTCCTGGCTCCGCCTACGGGGCGGGAGACCGCCCCGGGTGCGGAAACTGAATGCAACCGTGTTGACAAATAATTAGTTAGCTACTGGACAGTATAGCTACTGGTCGCTGTTGTCTGGCAGAACTGGCAACAGTGTTCAGCGCATCCAAACACGCGCATGCGCAGGGAAGAGCTTGCGTTTGACGTATTCCAATGGTCTGTTGCCTCAGCCGGCGCTCAAAACCGATTGGTGCAACCACCAGGGATCATCTTATTTCGGCCCGACTATAATGGGCAGTACCTAGAAAGTAGGGGATACCGGGGCACGTATTCCACCATTTTACATTTTTATTTTTGTACTTCTTATTTTTATCGATTTTGCTGTAAACAGCGGATAGTTATATTTCCTACACCTTTATTTACAGTCTTGTACAGATATTTTTGAAAATAATAAATATCATTCTTGGTAGCAAATGGTTTTGTCTGACCATGTTCAAATGTTCAAATGCCTGTAAATCTATCGGACCAAACTGCGTGGTCATCAGTCCGTAGCTTACAAACTACTTACACCTAGGTAAACTAACCTATGGACAAGCACACACACCCATGCCCCAGGGAGGACTCGAACCTCCACGGCGAGCAGCCGCGTGCTCCGCAGCGAGGTGCTTTAGACCGCTCGGCTACTCCACCGCGGCTGACCATGTTCCGTTGGAAAATTTGCCCCATAGGCCTATGCCGGGTAAGTTTTCCAGCTTACTTAAAATGTACAGGGGCAAATATTCCAATTATACTTTCAATGTTAAAACAGAGGTAATTATCTTGATTTCACTGAATACGTATTTTTATCACGAATTTACAATACATTTACAAAAGAGGATAGTAAAAATAGCCACATTAAATAAAAACAAATGCTATTTAATGGTTTTACAAAATATGTGACTTAAATATTTTACAGACATTTTTAACAATACTTATACTGATTGTCTGAATCACAACGTAAGCAAACAAAAAATGCAACATTCCCTTTCGTACAGTCTCCATGCGTTCATTTCTTGCATTTCGTGCACTGTACCCACGTTTCATTTGCTTTAGACTTGGCGTAAGACTCAGAGCAATATGGAATATGTGCCCCATATGCTCTGGGAAAACGTGCCCCGTCGCCATATTCAGAACTATAATACTACGTCCATGAGTGACAGTGTAAGCTATTTACAAAACAAATGCACAGTTACGTGAAGAAAGAAACCCACTTTTAGTGTGTGCAATGTCAAAATAATACGTTTAACGCTAGAATTTTTTTTTTTTAAGTTTCAATAAAAATGCGAAAGTTTACTTACATTTGCAAAAATGACGAAAACACCCCTGCCGACGTTGTGACTGCTGGCACAACACTGAAACTTTCGTAAATGAAGCGTGCTTTGTTGCTACTTCCTACTGTATCGCCGGTGGTAACATCTAGCGGTTTGTTTTGAAAATAAACGGATTTGGAAAACTTGCCCCTATGGAAAATGTGCCGCGGTCTCCCCTACCTATACCCGGGCCGCTGAAACTTTGCACTTGACGTTTACAAATAACAAGTGAAGAGCAAGAAGCGCGAGGCGCTACTCGCTATGCACGATTCAATCACATCACGATAAACACTTCCAGTGGTCACGTGCCGTGACGTCAACATTCCCGCGTTGCCGGCTTTGTTCAGTTCTATCGTAAACAAAGTTGTGTATCGTGTTTATCGCGTGTTTATGTTGTGTGTGCTTTTTTTCGCTGCAATTTGTTTTACTGTGAGTGGTTTAACTTGACTTTCCGAGTTCATGTAATTGGATAACGTCACCGAAAAGACGTTTGTTGACGTTTTCTGAGTAAGCTCTCAATTTCGTATGAATAAAAACTTTGAAGCTTATGCTCTGAGCAGGATGTTCATTCTCGCTTCGAACGACCGGACAGAAGTTATGGTGCAGTGGTTACAAGAAAGAAATATTGCTGCAGATATGTAAATTTCAAAACTTCTTTTATAATCGCTCGTGAAACAAAATAAGCCTATTACACCCTCACATGCAGTAGACGAAATCGCAAAGGAGCAGCGTCACAATGTAATAAATCTGCCCCCATTTCACTGCCGTTTTACCCCTATAAAATTGGTATGGAGTAACGTGAAGAATTAAGGAACAATAAGTGTTTCACAATAACACAGATGGAAAAGCTGTTGCCAATGTGGATGCTACATCTTGGTGGGGGGGGGGAGGGGGGGAAGGGTCGAGCACGTTGAAAAACTGATTCGGGCAGCGCAAACAATGGAAGGGATCATCAGTAATCATGAACGGTTAATGATATGTCTTGGTGATGACAATTTTGGCAGTGACGACAACAGTGAAGATGGGGAGCTGGATGTAATCGTACCATTGTTGTCGTAAATTGGTGAGTGAAAAGCATTCTGATTATAATACGTAAAGAGAGAAGTTACTATCTTGATTATTGTTTATTTCGTATCTGTCGTGATTCAATGCTTATTTTCTATATGGCTTTGCTCCGTTATTGAAAGCGTGTGCATTGTTTCTTCATTAATATGCCGTTAATTAATTGCTGCTCAAGAACGAATTATTATATGCACTTTTATTGCTCAATAGCTTACATTTACGAGATGCAACTCAAAACCGTTTCGTCTGCTGTGCGTATAGAGGCTAGTGTTGCAACGTGGCTAAAGCAGTGTAGCCAACTTAACTCGCCGTAACGCGAAACGTCAAGTGCAATGTTTCAGCGGCCCGGGTATACATTTCACATTATAGGAGACTTCTACTGCTGACGCAATCTCTAATATCATCACAATTGCATTGTAATTCATTAAGCTGAGTTAATTACACCAAAAGGTGGAAGACTTGAGTTAAGGGATCTTGAAAAGCTCAATTGTCGGATGGGTAACGGTAACCGCACGCCACTACTCCAGTTCCGTGTCCTGGTGTGTTCGCTATGCTGTTCCGCTTACCGGAAGGAAAACGCGATGTCATTGCTTGGCGCCTGCTGCTGCTGCAAAGCTGATGTTTCATGTCTGAACCAAAGCTCTGAACACTCCGTAACTTCGGTTTGGGGGGTGTGATTACTGAAATCCAGGGTCATCGCTACTACAGCACGTAAAGTGTTGGGCATGAGGGGTCGCGGTTAAACAGTATATTCTTACTTTCTTATGACTTTCCTGCAATCACTGATTCACCTAAAATAATAATAATAATAATCAGCTTACTAAATTGCATATCGCTATCAAATTGTTTAGACTGATCTGTGAACAATGTTGAAAACGCTTCCTGGACGTGACTGCATTCTTGTTCTACCAATGGTGAATGTCAGGTACCATAAATATTGCCTTGTACTACATTGACTGGAAAAGAAAAGAAAAAAAAAATGGAAAACTTTGTCAAGTGGCATACCATGTCAACTAAGACGTGAATGAAAAGAGATATTTCATAGCAACTTCTGAAAAAATTTCACTAAGCATCAATGTAAAGGAGGACAATTTAAGTTTTCATCTTTGACTTTCTTTGCACCTATGTTAACGAAAGAAGGCAGGAGAAAGATTTCTATCCTTCATTCTTTCTGATCGCCAAATTCACCAATCAAAGTCTGGGTCTTCGTTAAAAGAAAAAAAAGTGCCGACGACTACTCTAATGCTCCTCTCTGAACTTTGAATGAGAAGAGGCAAATAAACGAAATCTGACATTAAAATTTCCTTGAGTCATTGACCATGTTGTTTATGGGAAACGTCCTGAGAAAGGAGACCAGGTGTAGGTACGTGTGAATAATGTGAGTAAAATACAGTTTGGATTATGTTTTCAATGACTTGACTTATTAACTACTGCAGGTCCAACACGGAGGTGCTGAGGACGTCTCTGCAGGCGCAACTGAAGACGACCGATGGCGACAACCGGACGGTGGTGGAGCAGCTGTCGTCTCTGCCTGCCAGTGAGTTCTTCCTGGAGCTGTACGGCGGCCTCGTGGTCGGCTGCATCCTCCTCACACAGCTCCGCTCCGTCGCGTTCTTCAACATGTGCATGCGGGCGTCCAGAAATCTGCACAACAAGATGTTCAGCTGCATTCTCAGGGCGCCTATGAGCTTCTTCGACACGAACCCGTCTGGACGAATTCTCAACAGATTCTCGAAGGACATTGGATCTACCGACGAACTGCTACCGCAGTTTACAATCATGATGATACAGGTGACTATTTCTTGTTTGGATATGTCCCAGACGCATATTCTTCTATGTGACTACTAGTAAAACTTTTGATACTAATGTAATCGTCACTACTAGGCAAAGTGCCCACTGGATTGAGAAATGGGATACCTCCTAAAATAGTATTATTCTCGGCAAACTGCAGAACAACTAGAGTCATCTTTTGCCCTCCTCCTAAAATTTCATCGCTGTTGGGTTCTGTCAAAGACGATCTGGAGCTGCGTAAAGCAGGTGTTTACAGGATTCCGTGCGAGTGCAGCAAATCATATAAAGGGCAGACGAAGCGCACTGTGCAGGAGCGCATTGTGGAACACCAGCGTCATACTCTGCTACTCCAACCCACCAAATCCGCAATCGGCGAACATTGTATTTCCACAGGTCATTCGATGAACTACAACGAAACTAAAATTGTGGCCCACACAACAAACTTTTGGAGCTCAATTATTAATGAAGCTGTGGAAATAAGACTGTCTGACAGTGAGACTGTTATCAATCGAGACAGCGGTTTCCAAATAAATGCTGCATGGAATCCTGTAATTGAAAAACTTCGTAGTCGGCCTAGTTTCCTGCAACTGAATGACAATGATAATCGAACTGCTATCGAAGCGGCAAGCCTCCACCACGGAGGGCATTCTGAGCAGCGTACGTAGTTGCAGTGAACGCGCACGCTAAGTACGCGCATGCGCATTGTCGACTGAATTGGGCATAAGTAGCACAGCTCAGTGCGTCTTCGCTTTAAATCTCCGTTTTATGTCTGTGTTATCTCCAAATTTTATCTCCTATGTGTTTTTATGTTCTCCGCTGTCAAATTTTATTTCTGTAGGCTGAACAGCGCCAGTGAGCGCTGCCGGCCCGCCCCTTTTTTTAGGGGAATTGAAACCACAATAAAGAAAAAAAATGCGTCTTCGCCAGTACTTCGGCGGTACTCACATGAAGATGACCAGAAGACTCTGCGCCGAAATATCGTGGCAGGAAGTTAATGACATCCGGCAGTTCGCCCGAGATTTTATTGAAAAAACTAAACTCCACTCTACTGAACAATTTACACGTATTGCTGGGCACGAGCTGTTGTTTACGTAAAACTGTTATAATACTGCCAAGACAGCTTATTCAAAATTTACATCCGTTTCAAATGGTTTCGGCGGTTCTTGACTTCATTATCAGAACTAAAAACTCAAAGAAGAGTACCGATAAATGCACCCTCATCGCTAATGTCAGCAAACAGAATAGCGACAACCAGTGGCGTAGCTACGTTACCAAGGGCCCTGGGGCAAAAATGACATTTGGGCCCTCTTTAAACTAAAATTATACAGATGCAAAACTACTACATCATCAGCTCCGTACTGCCCCCTGGAACACACACTAAAGGAAACCTAAATACTACTAAGTAAATTATTGTGTGTTACGCAACAGATAATATTTAATCGTACTCTGTAATATAATTATAACTGAGAAAGTTTGTTTTACTTTCACGCAAAAATTACTGGGTGGATTTGGATGAAGTTTTGCAGAGGGATAGAGTTGGACTTGGGTAGAACATTAAGATAAAATGACGCCATGGGATAGTTTCTGAAGTTGCTTCATACTAGGTGAATGAAGTCGCAAGCAGAAGCTATTAAAAAATAAACAGTGAAGAAATATTACTCAACCACGAAAACATGGCCCCTGTTGCGAAGCAATCCGGCAACATTCAAGTCAGGACTCGTGCGTGCGTGGTGACAGCAGGCAGACTGCTGTCATTACCAACAACCCACTCTCGCTAAACACTGTGCTGTCAGGTCAGCGCTCCGTACGATAAGCCTAAATTCGCTGATAGCCCAGTCAATGAAGGAAAATAGGGGAATATTAGTGTAGGATGGTTTTGGCAAAAGGAAGTTGCCGGAGTTTGTTTGATAAACGCTTTGGATTAGGCCGTGTCCCTACCAGGATTCAGGAAGTATGTGTTAGTGTCTGGCCAGGAATAAGTAAAATAACTAAGTCGACATCTTCGCTTATTATAGTGACAGTGGGATAGAGGGCAGCGTCTTGAATGCACAGTTCACTATTGTGACAAAGTAACCATATTTTCTCTTGATCAAAATATCCACGGGTGTACTGCCGGTCAATAGTGTCCAACGGGCACAATATTTCGGCGATCATACATGTCGCCATCATCAGGTGAACTGACGGACTGAGCTCCTGGAAACGCGCCGGCACGGAGATCCGCACGCTACGGCTGCTCGAAGGGAACTGGGTTCTAGCCCGGTAGCGGGCCATTTAAATACCCTCGGCCCGCGGAGCGACCCCTCCGCGGTCCGCGCCCCGCGCCGCGGCCGCGCAGTGGAACCGATTGCGCCGGCGTCTGAGAAGACGTCGGTGTGAGGGCTCTGTCCGCCGTGGTCGTCACTTCGTTACGTTTGCTAGATTTACTCTTAATTAACCCAATCGCTGGTTCCCAAGCTTTGCTAAGATTATAGCCAGAGTCACGGTTTATGAGGTCGTCACTTGTGCGAATTTCAATGGCCTCTCTAACGACGCAGTCCCAGTATCTCGACGTCTGTACCAGAATCCTAGTGTGTTCATACTCCATGGTGTGATTCTCCGACAAACAATGTTCAGCGACCGCCGACTTGCTCGGATACATCAATCGTGTGTGCCTCTGGTGTTCAACGCATCGATCCTCGACGGTACGCATAGTCTGTCCAATATATGACTTTCCACACTGACACGGAATCTGGTACACTCCCGCCTTCCTCAAACCGAGATCATCTTTAGCGCTCCCCACCAGTGCACGAATTTTATTCGGCGGACAAAAAACAGTTCCAACCTGGTGTTTTCTCAAAATGCGGGCGATCTTCCCTGAGAGTGCGCCGGTATATGGAACGAACGCAGTGCCTACATCCTCCCTTGCGTTTTCATCCGTTTCCACAGGTTGTGTTGTAGTGGTTGGGCGGAGAGCCCGCTGAATCTGCCACTCTGAGTACCCATTTTTTCGAAATACAGTTCTCAGGTGTTCCAATTCTTGGGGTAGACTCTCTGCGTCGGAGATAGTGCGCGCCCTATGTACTAGAGTTTTAAGTACCCCATTCCTCTGTGAAGGGTGGTGACAGCTGTCTGCGTCTAAATACAGATCAGTGTGCGTTGTCTTCCGATATACACTATGAACCAGGGTGCCGTCAGCTCTTCTCTTGACCAAGACGTCAAGGAACGGCAATTTACCCTCCGTTTCAGTCTCCATAGTGAATTTGATGTTGGGGTGTATGGAGTTCAGATGTGTAAGGAAGTCAAGGAGTTTATCCATACCATGCGTCCAGATGACGAAAGTGTCGTCCACGTAACGGAAAAAGCAAGTAGGTTTCCATTGAGATGATGCCAGGGCTTCCTCCTCGAAATTCTCCATGTACAAATTAGCGACCACAGGGGAGAGTGGGCTACCCATGGCGACTCCCTCCGTTTGTTCGTAGTATTCGCCATTGAAAAGAAAATACGCGGAGGTCAAGACATGCCTAAAAAGTTCGGTGGTCTTCTCGTCAAATTTCTGACCAATCAAATCTAGTGACTCTCGAAGGGGCACCCTCGTAAACAACGAAACGACGTCAAAACTTACCATGATATCTGACTCATCCAACCTGAAGTTGTTAAGGCGTTTCACAAAATCCACGGAATTACGGATGTGATGAGGGCATTTACCCACATAAGGACTTAATATTCCCGTCAAGTATTTGGCCAACAAATATGTAGGTGCTCTGATGTTACTGACAATGGGACGTAACGGCACCCCATCTTTGTGAACCTTAGGGAGTCCATAAAGTCTTGGCGGTACCGGGCCTTGAGGTAAAAGTTTCTTGGCGACACCCTCCGGTAAATCCGCATCCTTGAGAAGCGCCCTCGTCTTGTTTTCCACCTTCTTTGTGGGGTCAACGCTGATCTTCCGGTAGGAATCGTCATTTAGCAGGCTCTGCATCTTTTCAGTGTAGTCCTTATGGAAGACAACAACCGTAGCATTGCCTTTGTCAGCCGGTAAGACAACAATATCAGGGCGCTCCCTCAGGTCACGAATGGCCGCCCTCTCTTTACTAGTGATGTTTGACTTCGTGGGCTTGGATTTCGTCAATGCACGACAAGTTTCACGACGTATTTCCTCAGACGTCGTGAAACTTGTCGTGCATTGACGAAATCCAAGCTCACGAAGTCAAACATCACTAGTAAAGAAAGGGCGGCCATTCGTGACCTGAGGGAGCGGCCTGATATTGTTGTCTTACCGGCTGACAAAGGCAATGCTACGGTTGTTGTCTCCCATAAGGACTACACTGAAAAGATGCAGAGCCTGCTAAATGACGATTCCTACCGGAAGATCAGCGTTGACCCCACAAAGAAGGTGGAAAACAAGACGAGGGCGCTTCTCAAGGATGCGGATTTACCGGAGGGTGTCGCCAAGAAACTTTTACCTCAAGGCCCGGTACCGCCAAGACTTTATGGACTCCCTAAGGTTCACAAAGATGGGGTGCCGTTACGTCCCATTGTCAGTAACATCAGAGCACCTACATATTTGTTGGCCAAATACTTGACGGGAATATTAAGTCCTTATGTGGGTAAATGCCCTCATCACATCCGTAATTCCGTGGATTTTGTGAAACGCCTTAACAACTTCAGGCTGGATGAGTCAGATATCATGGTAAGTTTTGACGTCGTTTCGTTGTTTACGAGGGTGCCCCTTCGAGAGTCACTAGATTTGATTGGTCAGAAATTTGACGAGAAGACCACCGAACTTTTTAGGCATGTCTTGACCTCCACGTATTTTCTTTTCAATGGCGAATACTACGAACAAACGGAGGGAGTCGCCATGGGTAGCCCACTCTCCCCTGTGGTCGCTAATTTGTACATGGAGAATTTCGAGGAGGAAGCCCTGGCATCATCTCAATGGAAACCTACTTGCTTTTTCCGTTACGTGGACGACACTTTCGTCATCTGGACGCATGGTATGGATAAACTCCTTGACTTCCTTACACATCTGAACTCCATACACCCCAACATCAAATTCACTATGGAGACTGAAACGGAGGGTAAATTGCCGTTCCTTGACGTCTTGGTCAAGAGAAGAGCTGACGGCACCCTGGTTCATAGTGTATATCGGAAGACAACGCACACTGATCTGTATTTAGACGCAGACAGCTGTCACCACCCTTCACAGAGGAATGGGGTACTTAAAACTCTAGTACATAGGGCGCGCACTATCTCCGACGCAGAGAGTCTACCCCAAGAATTGGAACACCTGAGAACTGTATTTCGAAAAAATGGGTACTCAGAGTGGCAGATTCAGCGGGCTCTCCGCCCAACCACTACAACACAACCTGTGGAAACGGATGAAAACGCAAGGGAGGATGTAGGCACTGCGTTCGTTCCATATACCGGCGCACTCTCAGGGAAGATCGCCCGCATTTTGAGAAAACACCAGGTTGGAACTGTTTTTTGTCCGCCGAATAAAATTCGTGCACTGGTGGGGAGCGCTAAAGATGATCTCGGTTTGAGGAAGGCGGGAGTGTACCAGATTCCGTGTCAGTGTGGAAAGTCATATATTGGACAGACTATGCGTACCGTCGAGGATCGATGCGTTGAACACCAGAGGCACACACGATTGATGTATCCGAGCAAGTCGGCGGTCGCTGAACATTGTTTGTCGGAGAATCACGCCATGGAGTATGAACACACTAGGATTCTGGTACAGACGTCGAGATACTGGGACTGCGTCGTTAGAGAGGCCATTGATATTCGCACAAGTGACGACCTCATAAACCGTGACTCTGGCTATAATCTTAGCAAAGCTTGGGAACCAGCGATTGGGTTAATTAAGAGTAAATCTAGCAAACGTAACGAAGTGACGACCACGGCGGACAGAGCCCTCACACCGACGTCTTCTCAGACGCCGGCGCAATCGGTTCCACTGCGCGGCCGCGGCGCGGGGCGCGGACCGCGGAGGGGTCGCTCCGCGGGCCGAGGGTATTTAAATGGCCCGCTGCCGGGCTAGAACCCAGTTCCCTTCGAGCAGCCGTAGCGTGCGGATCTCCGTGCCGGCGCGTTTCCAGGAGCTCAGTCCGTCAGTTCACCTGATGATGGCAACATGTATGATCGCCGAAATATTGTGCCCGTTGGACACTATTGACCGGCAGTACACCCGTGGATATTTTGATCATCAAATACGCCGGGAGAAACTGAAGAATCACATATTTTCTCTTCTTCTGGCACATGTTCAATTGGTTACAGCACCTAATTGGGATGTATGATTAAGGGGCACTCCATTGGGGTAATTCACTACATAAACAATTGAGTTACAGTAATAATACCGTCCTGTAGTAAAACATTATAGGGACTTCATACTCAAACGTTGTCAAACACACTGCTACTAATTCGGCACCATTCACTGATTGGCAGCCATGGCAACTCCAACTTCAACCGACCAGGCACTAACGATGGCAGAGTGCTCGCCTTAGCGGACAAGCAATGGACCTTGTTATGTTTATATTTTGAGGTGGAAATAATTTTTAGATTTCACTTCATGCGTTTGAAGTTTTTTCGTCAGGGTTCAAAAGGTTAAAAGACGAAAATCCTTCATTCAACTAAAATATTATATACAGTAGAACGATAATTACCCGAAGTGATTTGGGAACGTAGATGTTTGAAAAACCGATTATTCGAATAATCGACTCGTGCACTTCTATTTGCCAAAAGAATTACCGTACACTAAATGTCTTTATACAGTATTTGGAGGCGCTCGATCCTTCACACTGCGGCACGCTGCAACACTTGCTCTGAGCAGCTTCGATGCTGCCGCTACTTCTGCTGCTGCGGCGACTGAAGTGTGCCGATTGTCGTACACAGCGACTGGCGGCTTGGCTGGTCAGCAGCGCATCGATTGGAGTCTTTTGATGGGCCTATTAGAATCATGTTCCGCCACTCGGTGGCCTAGTGCGGCAACTGTGGGAAACTTGGTTTGAGAGGAGGGGCAGATGATGGACGGTAGGATGGGAGAGAGAAAAAAAGGAAAAAAGATTCGATGATCTACTGTAACTTTTTTCCAACGTCGCTCACGGAGGCCCAGGAGCCCCTAGAGCTCGAGGGCCCCGGGGCACTGCCCCGCCTAGCCCTATGATAGCTACGCCACTGGCGACAACAAAAGTAGGCACAATTTACCTGTAAGTCGTTTTGTTCCGCAGTATTGATGTAGAACTGCAACCCGCGGGCTCTGTGGCGAATATATAGAATATATTTTCGGGAGGGGGCAAGATTAATGTAATGATAAATCAAGTAATTTTAAGTAGACACCCTATGATATTTTGTATCAGTTTTGCTGCTCATATTCAGAGGATAATTCACGCTGAAGCCCCTTTAACTTCACTGAGATCAAGTTTTTTTTTTTTTGACATTAAAACATGAAAAATATATTGAATATAATGATAGGCGTTGAATTAAAATTTATGTTGTTGCCTGGATTCGAACCTGGCAGCTCTTGCTTACACTGGCAGTTAAAACCACTCAGTTAACACATTATTGTTGATAATGCGACTACATGGACTATCTCCACATACTTTAATACTACCTCAGTGTTACATATTTAAAACGTATCAAATTGCCAAGGCTCCCTTATATTGGATTAGCATCACAGCAAAGAATGTGATTGAGAACAATCCCGCCTTCCTCAAGCTGAGGTGATATAAATATCAACAGTAATTCAGTTCCTTTTAATTCAATGCCTCTCCTTATATTCAATATTTTTGATATCACCACAATGTTTGCCTCAAGTAACTGAATTATTTAATATTCATAGAATATATGACATCAATTGCGCTCGAGCAAAGTTGAAAATGTGTACCCAGCCGGGATTCGAACCCGTGTCTCCTGCTTTCTAGGCAGTTGCGCTGACCCCTACACCACTGGGGACACAGTGAGCACCGCACCTGCAAGGACTACCTATGCATGCCTCCCGTCAGATACAAATTCCCAGCTTCGCCCTGCCCACAGTACTCAAACTCGTAGTTATGAAACTAATTCCCGTAAGAGTAAGGGCTTCAAACTTGCCCACCCCTCCCCACTATATATATATAACTGAATTATTGTTGATATTTATATCACCTGTGCCTGAGAAACAAGTCGAGATTATTCACATTCACAGACTTCACTGCGGTGCGATTCCAATATAGGATAGCCTTAGCAATTTGATACTTATTTCACAGGAAACATGGAGACAGGAATAAATATTTGATGTGGAGGGAGACGTGCTAGAAGACAGTCCGTGTTGTTGCAAAACCCATAACGCTGTGTTAGTGGACTGGTTTAACTGTAATGCATCTTCCTAGAAAGCAGGAGGTCTTAGGTTCAAATCCCGGTCACATGACAAATTCTAATTCAACGCCTCTACTTTCGTGTAATGAGACAGTTTGTCTCCAGGAGGCAGGAACTGAGTAACTGTTGAAATAAAAATGTAAAATCTTTCATTATTCATTAAAATAATTGACATCCTGCACTTATTTTCTTCTTTGTATTGATTATTTCGGGGGAAGGGCAGCCCCTCTGTGACCCCAAGACAAGCCACAAAGCAGGCTACATATTTCAATTGCTAATTTTTCCTGTGGAACATACTAATGTAGATTACCTGTGACCATGAACTGCAACGTGTTGTCTGTAGAGGTATTAACTACTGTAAGTAATGTACTGGAAAACGGTTTGGTGTATTTCATAAGGTTAGAGAGTGAATCAGGTTTGGAGGTGGGGCAGTTTTTTTATTTTTATGGACATGCAAATAACTCATAATAAAAATAAGACGGCAAAGTGTGTAATGCAGTGCCCTCTCGTTACAGATTTACCTAGTGCTTTGTGGTATTTTGGCTATGGTTCTGGTTGTGAACTACATTCTCATTGTTCCAATGGTCATTGTTGGAGCCTTATTCGTTTATGTGGCAAGACTTTTTATGACTACTGGGAGAAGTATTAAGAAACTGGAAGGCATCCGTAAGTACAGTATTTCGGTTTTCACGCCACAAACAGTAATCAGTCTCTGTTATTCTTAGTTAGCTGACATGAAGTGCTTTCTTTCACATTAAGACCATTGAAAGTTTCTTGTAAATAAATGAAAGATAATTTGTATAGACATTTTGTGACCTCCCAGTGACAATTTTGTGAACGACGGGGTTAATTTGTACAACACTTCCCGCCGGTCTCCAGTGGTTATGTTGGCATCAATGGTTAATGGCGGCAACTCTGATGACCAATAAATGATTTGTCTTGACAATTTCAATTAAAATGAATTTTTTTTCTGAACAGACAAGGGTACATAAAAGAACCTGTCAACCATAGAACAGGTACACTATTAATTTTGATGTAAGTGAAACGAGCAGCAATAACACTTACTCTGTAAATCATGAAAAATATTAATGCAATTCTACCCTTCATTGTTCATCTGTTGCCAACATAAGCACTTGGGTCTGGCAAGAAGCCTCGAAGTTTTACTGAACAACAAAAATCACAATATTTACGTTATTATAAGTTAGGTTTTGTTTCAGGACGAAGTCCCATGTTCTCCCATCTTTCCGACACCCTCAATGGGTTGTCAACAATAAGAGCTTCAGGTATCCAGGATATTGTCAGGAAGGAATTTGACAATCATCAGGTATGTAACTGATATGGAATCAAATTATGTGGAATTTATTCATTAGTAAAGTTTTGATATAAAACTGTGAATAAAACCCCTAAACACTTGTGTCTGCAAGAAGGCAAAGGAAGATTTCAGCATAATGAATTGCATGAGATGTGGGAAACTTGCAAAACTGCAGAATGGCGATGTAAGTCTGGATTTAGTAGAGATAGCGTATACAATGGAACAGTGTTTGATTAATGCTCAAATGTTATTTCTGACAGCTGCATGGGTATGGCTGGCCACTCCCATCGGAGAGTAGAGTCCTACCTCGGACATGTATTGTCCTTAAAAATTCAAATGTTTGTAAAGCTTATGGGACTTAACTGTATTGTCCTTAGCATAAGCTAGTTTAAGTAGATTGTAAGTCTAGGAACCAATGACATCAGAACTTTGATTCCTTAGACTAGCAAACATTTGATTTGATTTATTTCCAGCCATTTTATCAGTGCACACAAATGATTTCTTTGTATATAGGTTCGCAATTTCCCTCTAGGTGTCTTCATACCATATGTAACAAGCCTTTCGGCGTAGGAATAATTTTCTGTAATGTCATCCATCAGTAGAAAGTTGTGCCAAAAGGAAGAATATTTAAAGTTAATGCTGAGGTATGCATACAACAGGAAAAATAAATTAAATAAACTGAAAAATTATTATTATTATTATTATTATTTAGCAGCAATTAATTATCTAAATGAAATGCTTTCTTAACTAAATTACAATTTTAAAATTTAGCCTTGTTTTTATGTTCAATATCTGTAGGTGTATAGCACCACGGAATCTTAAAGATGGTCTTCTGAAAATAATGTTCTTCACCACACTCGGGGCCGGCGCAAGGCACGTGCGAAACGTGCGGCCGCACGGGGCAGCACTTTCCGAGGGGCGGCAAATCTGCCACCAAGTTTTTTTTTTTTTTTTTTTTTTTTTTTTTTTTTTTTTTTTTAAGGACAAACTCAACGTTCATGCCCAAGAGGGGATTCGACGAAATGTAATTTGGAAATTCAAATGCAATGTTTGATACTGTGGTTACACGTTAACTCTGAAGCAATTTTGCTAAGCCCTTCAATGACAGTTTCCGAGTGTTTCATTCTTCCTGCATTGTGTAAAAAAATCGCACTGACTTGTTTTACGGCCCACTTTAGATTTGTAGTTTTATAAGTTTTTGCAAACATTTTGGACCAAAATAATAATCTAAATAATAAGAAAATAATTAATAAGACTGTCTGAAACCCTTTTAGGAAAACAATTCTAGGTAGTGGCGGGTTCCGAACAAATAACCTTCAGCCTCACAGTCCAACGCATTGCCCACTACGCTATGGCTAACAGGAGTTGCGTTCTTTAATCTCGTACTATTGACGGCCGTTGTTAATTGATGCTAATATGGCATTTGTAGACACTTGTTATCATTTATCGTACGAAGAACGACGTGTTTGTGTTAATTCTTCAGTGCGCAATTGCTTTGAAATGACAACGTGTAAGTTACAATAAGAAAATCATCAACTACGCAACGGAAGATGGCGTATACCAGAGAGAGTTCTGGGCGAGGAATGTCACTTGACATCTGCAAACGGCTGGTTTTCGTTAATTCAATGGAGGGTGTCAAAACTCCGTTATTTTTGCAAATATCTCTCAGACGATACGAGATATGAAAAAAAAAAAAAAAAACATACGTAGCAAAGTTGTAAAGAATGTTCTCCTCTACAAATTCGGTTATTCAATTTTCGTGTCAGATGAATGGTTATGCCGTTATTTTCATTTAAATTTCGAGATGTCAAAAAACGATCGCAAAGGCCTTCTTTTACTGTTACTACCGTAACCTAAACTGGGCCAAAATGGTTGAACATTCCAGAGTCAAACATATCGAACACCTACAATGTCTACAAGTATTTCGCATGGGTAAATACGCTGCGAGTAATTACACGGAATAAAGTAGTAACAAGCCCGGCATAAGTTGGGTTTCGACGTATTTTTGAACATTTTTGCTATCCGTTTCTGAGTGATAGTCGGACGTATTGGTTTTTCAGCCATGAAACACCTGCATGAACAACAAACTCTGACCGCAACTTTTATTTCACAATACTACTCGCACACTATCACTTTACCAACATTTATTTACTGTATAATGCGTGTGAATCCACGTTTCATCTAAGTAAACTGCTAGTCGCTTTGGTTCTGATGAAAACCTGAGACGCGGTGGCCGAGGGGACTGAGGCGCTCCAGTCGCGGTCTACACGGCCACTACGGTCGGGGGTTCGAATCCCCTTCAGGCAAAGATATTTATGCCGTCCTTAGTCTTAGCTAGTTCATAAGTAGTTTGTAAGTTTAGGGACTGATGGCCCCGTAGTTAAGTCCCATAAGCTATACAAAAATTTGAACATTTGAAAACCTGAGAAAGTATAGTCTTTTAGCAACAATGCCCTCTCGTCCGCACAAAACAAAACATTGATTTAACTCCTTGTAAAGCGAAAATTCATAGACAGAACATTGCTTCTAAGAGTTTCCTTGCTAGCTTTGAAGCTCATTTCTGTTTTACAAAATGTGTGCTGTTTCACAAAGTTTGAATTTCTTTCTATTGTTCGTAACACCATAGAAATTGCTGCCTGATAATACATTTATCCATATCATCAGTCACATACTCATCGTGAGCTTCTTCTTCTTCTTCTTGGGCGCTAGTTTAAACGTAGCCTTGCTGTACCTCTTCACGTGACCTAGTTCCTGACACAGCGGCGTCACCACTTCGCCTTTCGAGGCAATAGGTATTGTTGCGTACTCTACAACGAAAAATACAGAATTCGTTTAGGAAGATGGCCGAGGGAGTCAAGATTGGTCAGAGGCATTTTAATTGCTTTTCTTAAGAACAGAAGAATTGGTGCATCCGAATTTCTTATAACTTGGGATGTAATAGGTAAGTGCTTTTCTTATAACGTACAATTAGTATTGCGCATGTTACTCATAAGTTAGAATTTTTTTTTCCTTCCAGATTGCAGAATACGAACATTTATTTTTCTTATGATCTGATACTTCAAAAATTGGCAAGTCGGCAAATAAGCACGCGTCGTCTCAATAGCTAGAATGAAAATAAAGAGAAGAAAATTGAACTGATACCATGATGACTAATTTGTTACCCTTATTCCATAATCAGACACGACAGAACTGACACATGGAAATTACGATAAATGTCGAGTGTCAGTTGTTTGCAATGAACAATCGCAGTGCAGTGCAGTGAGTTAATATATTTCGTCTACCATTGATGCCCGGGTGTGTATTTATTGCATTATTATGTTTCTCCATCCCCCTGTTCTTCCTCTCTCCATTGTCTTCCGCCCCACTCTTTGACAGTTTCACCTGCGTCTCTAATGAAAGTCGGTCTGAGCAGTGTATCCTACAGTACTAAAAGATTTCACACACATTTGAACATTTTTGTAAATTCACAAGGCTTATTAAAATTAGGTAGATTTCTTCAATCACGTTTGACTCCATTTTTGAGCTGGTGCCCAGCGACTGTCACCAATCAGTCATAATTTTTGTTTTTGTTTTCCAGATCTACAGAGATTTCGGGCACAGTGTGGCTCTTCTCAATGCTTTGAGTTATGTTTACATCTATACCGTCATGCTGAACGTAACTGTAAACATGACGGTTAGATGGAAGCAAATATTACAAACTTTGAGACTGGTCGTCGACACCTAGGTAGATCGGAAAAGTAAAAAGAAAAATTGTGATTGATTGCTGGTACTTCCTACAGACTTGTTTAAATAAAATTCCAATAACGTTTTGAGAAAAAAAAATCGGTGGATGGCGGGCGACAAATTAGCAGCTCGCACGGGGCGGCATTTGGGCTTGCGCCGGCCCTGATCATACTTTCAATGTGACCAACACTGAAAAATGTAGAGATAGAGTTTTGAAATCTGAGCTTGCAGCATGTAAAGTATCCTGAAACTTGAGTATATATGCAGCCACCTTATGGAATAGACACTTGCCATATACTTTGGCTAGAGCATACCGAAATATTTCCAAGGCAATTTCAGAGAGGAAGTACTGAGCATGGCTCTTTGAAACCTCGGTTTTCAATGAAAGTAGGAAAGATAGCATGCAACGAACATGCAAGAACAAAAGATGATGAATTTCAGAAGTATTGATAGAAAATATCAGTGATCAATAGACGAGGCAACATTAAATCTGTCCCTCTGTGTTTTGACGAGAGAGAGAGAGGAGAGAGAGAGGAGGTGGGGGGGGGGGGGGAGGAGGGAGAGCAGAAGCAAGATTCCATGCAGAATTAGGTAGGATTGGAGATTTTTCTTTAAATTCTGTATCTACATCTACATAGGCCTACATACTTCACAATCCACTCAAAGGTGCATGGTGGGGTTACTCAGCACCACTACTAGGTTCTTGCTGTTCTACTCCGATATTCAGCATGGAATCCTCATCTCTCTCTCTCTCTCTCTCTCTCTCTCTCTCTCTCTCTCTCTCTTGAAAAAAGGACAGATTTTATGTTGCCTCACCTGTAGATCGCTAATATTTCGTATTGATACTTCTGATATTTACCATCTTTGGTGGTATGATGGTGTTGCTGCTTGTTTGCTTGTTGTGTGCCATCTTTCCTACTTTCATTGAAAATCAAAGTGTTTCCTATCTCAAGTTTCTTTGAAAATGGCTAGGTGTGCACTAGCCAAAATATTGGCAATCGTTGATTTCATCACCCATCTTTATAACCAAAATTTTTTCGACAGATTGAGTTAATCATAACATTAAATTTAAAAAAATTAGAATAACCAATAGTATCAATTGGACTGCAAAAGAAATGCTTGGGAGTCTGCCACTGTGATGTGTATTTTGGTATTCCTAATTCTTTTCATTTTCTGACTTACATCACTATAGTCACTAGATTCTGTAGTTCTTATAGTATTTTCAACATTTGCTTTACATGCACAGTAAATAAGCTCTTTTCTATAGTAGGAATTGTCCATGGTGTGTTTTGTTGCAAAACTTCAGTATCCAAAAGATTTTTTTATTGATCCATAGTCAACAAGGATTCAGAAAATATCATTCTTGTGAACACATCTAGCTCTTTATTCACATGAAGTGATGAGTGCTATAGACAAGGTATCTCAAATCAATCACACATTTCTAGATTTCCAGAAGGCATAAGACACCATACCTCACAAGCAGGTTCTAATCTAATTGCATTCTTATGGAATAATGCCACAGTTGTACGATTGGATTTGTGATTTCATGTCAGAAAGGACACAGTAATATGTAACTAAAATAGTCATTGGGTAGAACAGAAGTGATATCTGGCATTACCCAGAGAATGTTATAGGACCTCTACTCGTTAATATCTTTATAAATGATTTAGGAGACAATGAGAGCAGCTCTCAGATGAGAGGTTGATACTGTCATTTATTGCTTAATAGAATCAGAAGAAGATCAAAAACAACTGTAAAATGATTTAGATAAGGTATCTGCATGGTAAAAAAATTGTCAATTGACTCTAAATAATGATAAATCTGATGTCATCAATATTAACCCACTGAAAGATATCTGTTATACTCAATTTACACTATAAATCAGTCAAATCTAAAAGCCATGGATTCAAATAAATACCTAGTAATAACGATTACAAATAACTTTAACTGGAGAGAACACATGGAAAATATTGCAGGGAATGCAAAGCAATGGCTACGTTTCATTTGCAGAACACTTTAGAAGATGCAAGTGATCTACTAAAGAAACTGCCTGCACTACACTTGTGTGTCCTGTTTTGGAGTACTGCTGCACATTATGGGATCCCCATCAAGTGAGACTAATGGAGGGTATAGAGAAAGTTCAGAGAACATCAGCTCGTTTTGTGTTAGTGTGATATGATGAAGAGAGTGTCAAGTATGATGCACAAGTTAGGGTGGGAAGCATTAAAAGAAAGGCGTTATTTGTAGTGTAAGATTTATCTGCGAACATATATTTTTAGCACCTACCTACATAATGATACATGATCATCATAAGAAAAATCACATTGAAAAAGGGAATATTTAGGTTTACCTTTTTCCTGCACGCTATTATAAGAGTGGAATGTTAGAGAACTATCATAAAAACGGGTCAGTGAACTCTCCGCCATGCACTTGCGATTTGCAGAATATTTATGTAGATGTAGAAACCATGTTGTTGTTGCTTACTAATAACATTACATCATAATCCAAATATGTCTACAGATTTTAAACACCACATTTGTTATCTTACTAAAAAAAAAAAAAATGTTGAAATAGTATATACCTGTAAACAAATGTTTTTGAGTTTTGAGATCATCTTCATTTCTTAATGAGTTAATTAGTAAGATTATCTGACAATTTTCTTTGTGTATCTCAGAGGGGAAAAAAAAACCTTCTCCTCTTGTTTAGGATCGCCATACTTCGGCATGGTTCCTCTACATCACAAATGGATCAGCACTCGGCATATGGCTCGACATCCTGAGCAGTATTTTTGTAGCCATCGTCACCTATAGTTTCCTTGTCCTGTCTGAAGGTGAGAATTTTTCGCAAATTATTACTGCATTTCCCAATTAATTTTCTGGTGCAAAGTGGATTCAATATGCCTAGTGGAACTAATTTGTATTGCAACTAATCTTTTTTTATGTACAAGGTTGGGTTAACCTGCTATTAACTGATGAAACTAATTTTTTTCACAATGTGTAATTTATCTAATCTTTGTATAAATACTGAATGGAAACTGTGCGCCTTTAAATGCTTCTGAGTTTAAAATCTGTATGACAAAACAAGGAATTTTTCTTATTAGAATTATGACAAAACCTCTTATTCAAAAATGTTTCTTATTGTAAAGCCAATATACTGTAGCAAAAATTTGAACTTATTCTAATGGGCTTCACTAGTTTTATAATTTATTCCAGAATACAATATAATGGTTCCAACTACAATTAAAAACCTCACCTCTTAACTGTTTTTTATAAAGTAAATTGTTGTGTAAGCTGTTTCATGCAAGACTACATTATGTCAAGGTTTTAACAGCAGTGCAGGACCAAATGTGAGAATTATGATTGTAATGCTGCTAGTGAAATAAGCAGGTTCACTTTTTTCAACTTCGTAAATTTTCATTTTGTGTGTGTGATTCATTAAATAAATATATCAATCTGTAACTGAAATTGAATCTAAAATGTCAACCAATAATACATGCAATGGCTTCCTCATTAAACAGTTACATCAATGGCTATCTCATAACTATTGAATCTGTGCAACAATTTAATTATGTAAAAAAAAATACAAATTAACTACCACAAACACAGTTTGTTTTGGTTCTATGGCTGTTCTTGCAAGCCCAGATGGAAAATGTTTTGTTCAGCTTTTCTGTATAAAAGAAAATGTTGCACTTCATGTACCTGAAAAAATATCACTCTGTGGCTGTCTCCCTTATAATTGTGGGTTTAAGGGCGTTCATTTCATAGCAACAGTGTAACATAGCAATAGTATTAGAAAAAGCCTCCTGGGTTACGGTGCTTTCAGCTTTACTTTCAAACAGTGTGGGGAATGGTAAAAGAACTAAGGGCAAGTAACAAATGTTAGTTTCTAAACAAGACTATTTTTGAGATTTTCATTGCTTTCAGTTTGAATGAAATTAGATGAAAGTATAGTCTTGTTTTGGAAGTGTTGAAAATACTAATTGCGGGCCTTCTAAAACTTAAAAGAAACACTTAAGATACATGAAATGAATGTGTTTTGCATTTCCTTTGAAGTACACTTAACTAAATAAGAGACAGGAGGTGAAAAATGTTTTTTGTGCACTCAGCACAATGATAAAATTTACTATCATGTGAAATGGAATTAAGTAATTGCACTATAAGAACCTGCAGATAGTACATTTGAAATGTGGTAGTAATTACTTTCAGTGCATGAAAATACCTTGGAATCCATCGATTTTGCAAAGTCTTTCAATGAAGTATGGCCATGAGCTCCTGCCTGACCTACCACACAACAGAGACACAGATTGGAATGAAAAATTGATTTCATCTGTCTATAACACAAACTCATCTTCACAGTAATTCAAAGCTGTTTACATTGGCAAATAATCCAACAAAATTGCTGGGGTTATAGACCATTGTTAATAATGTTTTAAACTTCCTGAAATTTGACCTTTACAGAACATTCAGAATTTGACAAGGTCTTGATGTGGGGTTGTTCTTAGTGCCTCTGTGATTTCAGATGGCAACTTAACGAAAATCAGAAAACTTATAGAAAACCAAAACATGTATTTCTCCTAGTTCGTAACTGGCATTGCAGTCATGTGCTCCATACAGACACTGTGACACAGTATATGTCAAAGTGAATGGATAACTTATTGTACTGTGTGATAACTATTAGAAGGCTGGGATATTGCTAGTCCTGATAATTCTTAGAACTCTGTAAACGTTGGAAGGCTTCAGCTGACAGTCATTTGTATTTTGGCTACAGCTAATATTACTACCTGACCGTACTGCATGGGGCAGCCGTTGTAGTATGAATTGTTATTGTTTTCCATACTACTGTTCTGATTGTTTTGCATTATCCAATACGTTATTAAAATCAGCAATGGAGTAGTTGCAAGCCCATTCAGATGTTGCCTGCAACACCTTCCTGTAGGCCTAGCTTTTCTGTTTCTTATAAGAACAACAGTTACAGTAATGTTGCTTTGGCAGTTTTTGGTGGCAGTACTACAGGGAGCAGGCGTGGCTTGTGTGCCTCCCCCACCCCCACCCCTGCTATCATTCATCTCTCTTTGCAGCAGCTGAAGCTGAAGAGTAGGATCAGGCTTGCTTCCACTGTTATAAATAGGTACTATCTGCACAAAGAAGAGAAATGCAAGGACTTTAAGCACGGATATTGACAAGTCCCTTATTTAGTATCATTGCCAGCTGTGGGGTGAAAATACACTGCTGTGTCACACATCCATCCATTGATTGCCAGTGTTTATAATTTAGCATTTTTGTTAAATTCTTGTACAAATAACATTATTTGACAAGTTTGCGTAATTCATTCATGTTACATCATTTCCTTTTACCCTCAAAGTGTATATGTATAAATGTCAAATTCTGTAGTATTACCTTTTTTTCTTCAAAGAACAAACAAACTTCAAAAGCAATAACAATATGAAAAGCTAAAAACATTGGCGACAACTTGCAAACTGACATTATTATTTTATTATGTGTGTATTTTACAGGCTCATTTGGTGGTTCTGGAGTAGGGCTGGCTATTTCACAGTCACTCATTCTGACTGGTATGCTTCAGTATGGGATTATGCAAATGACAGAAGTTGTCAGCCAAATGACGTCAGTGGAGAGAGTCCTTGAATACACTAAAATCCCATCTGAATCTGCTCCAGGTAATTATGAAACTCAGATTTTAGTAATGACTTGATAATTATCATTCATGTTTGGTTTCATTTATTAAATTTTTAATTTGGGTATGTTAAAAATAACATCTACACTTACTGAAAAGATTTCAGAATTGTCTTTCATTACACCATGTTTAGGAACTTATACTCCAGTAAGGCTATATTTTATAAAAAATTGTGCTTGTATAAACTATTCAAATTACCTCATACAGAAATTAATCAAGTAAATAAAATAGGCCTCAGAAAAAGTTTATTTTTCCTCCCAAAACATCCTCATAGGATATAAAAAATGGATTAAATCATCATGACATACTCAGCAAGGAAGACCAGTAAAAATATAGAAGTAATGCACATAACAAATTAGTTAACAACAGGAAGGTAAGGATTGTTAATAACACAGTCTGTGTTGGGCAGCCAGATATGGCTGACATGTGTGGATGAGTTTGCCTCAGTGATTGTGTGAATGAATGTTCTCTTTTTGAGGAAGCACGGCCGAAAATTTGTATGTGTTTTATTTGTGTCTGTCGGCAGCTCCATGTTCATCTTTACAGTGAGTTGTTCCCTATCTACAAATTGGTTATTCAGTTGACAATCAACCAAAATAATTGTTGTAAGTTTATTCGCTATCTCATCTGCCAGAGAGTTTGCTCATATATCCTGTATTATCCTTCCCATATATACAAGGTGCATTAAGGCTATGGTACTTCCAATTTCTTTTACTCACAAACTAATCACAGCTAACCGTGAAAGTTCTGTCACTTCTCGATGTAATCTCCCAGCAGCTGTAAATGTTTTGGCTTATTCAGGAGTCTACTTTGACCAATGGAAAATTGCTAATGCAGTTGCACCATGGTTAGTGAATGTGTGGTCACATGAGGATCTTTCATTATAGGAAAAAGCCAGAAGTCACAAGGAGCCATGTCAGATGAGTAGGGGGAATGAGAGATCACACTACTAAAAAAAACTGCAATGTTGTGTTCGCCCTATTTGCTCATGTGTTTTCTCATTGAAAGAGCACATGTACAGCTACTTCCAATCATTTCCCATTCAATGTGTCCTTTGAAACACAGTGAGTAAAGATTATGCCATCGTTGTCCCACAACATGGTCATCGTCAATTTTTCCAGTTCTGGTGCTTACAACCCCACCCCTTTTTTTATTTTTTTATAGTGGCTTGTAGTCTGTGTGCTCCATTTACCTGACTGGCACCCTTTGTTTTGGTGTTGAAAATGGAAATGTTCGAGAGAATTTTGTCACTCATCCAAAATAACGTCTCCACTCAATCAATCATGTCGTCAAACTGCCTAGTGTAAGTCCAAGATTATCTTGGTGTGTAGCCACATGACATTGTGCCTACTCTGAACTGCTATAGCCATGAATACATGTTGGATACATCCATGACTCAATCACCACATGTCTCACTCAACTGGTGATCAATTTCACTCAGCAGCATAATACACAAATGGAGAGAAAGAATGATTACACACTGTTCTTGTACTGAGAATATCCAAATTTTAAGTTTCAATGATTCAATGATAGTTCTAACTTACATCATTGCCACTACAACTCTATATGTTGTACAATGTTGCCATCTCTATCATGCATTCACACTAAGTGCATGAGTGTTTTGAAACATGTTTCTTTCAGTCCCAACCCCCCCCCCCCCCCTTTTTTTTTTTTTTTTTTTTTTTTTTTTTTTTTTTTTTTACGGTGTGGGGGTGTGTGTGGAGATGAATAAAAAAAAGGATTGTTGTCTTATAACTTCAATGCACCTTCTTGCCACACCGCCAGCAAGGTGGTGTAATACACTGTTAATCAATTCTTCTCGTAGCCTTCAGAGGTTATCATTATTTTTCAGAGAGCCTACAAAGAAAAAGAGTGGCCAATCGGCCAGTTAAAATATTTGTAAACCTGTTGGGCCAAACGCTATGGTCATCAGTCCCTAGACTTACAAAACTACTAAAACTATCTTACACTAAGGACTCGTACCTCCGGCAAGAAAGGCTGCCCAGTCTGTAACATGATGCCTTAGACCACATGGCCATTCTGCATGGCAATCGGCCAGTGTCTGCCACGTTTTTACGAAATTGTGTTCGGGACATAAATGTAAATAGTGACCCAATGAACTTAGTATGCACCTCCTACACTAGAAGACCTTTCTTGCATAGGAAGGGGGGGGGGCTTGGGCGGCAGGACATTCTTACTTACACAGGAGGAAATAATTTGTTGGTTGCCATAAGTTGTCTTTACGGTTTCTGCCTTCTCGGTTACCTTTTGCCATCCATTGATTCTAACATTCTTCATTCCTTGGGAATACAAGTATCATAACGCCATCTTCACTTCAGGTTTTACAGTCAACAGTGGAACAACAAGGCTTTTCTCTTCACCGTCCTTAATACTTAAATCATGCACAATATTAGTAACATTCAGTAAATCAGTGCAAATCAACAATTAATCATAAAAACTGGTGTGAATTGGTAAAATTGTCATCACAGACTGGCCTACAGCATATTTATTGATTTAAGTTAAATTACAAAAATAGAACTGAGAGAAGACATGCAAAATGCAGCAGTAGCTGCCGTATTACAACCTGTGAATAACTTTACAGTTGCTTTCAGAAGCATTTAGGACACTACCGTACAGAAACGCAAACATTAGCTATTCACACATACACAAAATCCATCAAGTTTGTTCAAAACATGGTGTCCTGAGCTCTCAGCCAGTCAGCAGTAGTTTCAGTCTTGGCTATGGCCTTCTATTATTTTTTACACACCCCCAATTTGTTTCACATAGAGACATCATTAACCTTCGTATGCTGAGAGAAGAGGATGTCCTCAATGCCTGGCAAAGCAGCGATCTATACAAATTTTCTGAAAACTTGGAAAGCACTGAAGAGAACTCTTTGTGTCACTTACCTCATATACTTGAATGTCAGGAGAATTGCATAAATCAGAGCAAAGATGCTGGAGGAAGGAAATTAGCCTCTAATGTGATTAGAGATGGAGTACATGCTTGAATAGTTTTTGTTAAGGCTGGGGATTGAAACTGTGTCCTTTGAAGGAAGTATCCCACCATTTGACTGGAATGATTTAGGGAAATCATAGGAGACCTTAATTAGAAGTGCCAAAGGCAGGCTTGAACCAAAGTCCTCCAAAATATGAGTATACTGTGTTAGTACAGTAAGTCGAAGATGCTGAAACCCACTGGTATTTTATCTCCATCAATTACAACAAGACATACAATGTAAGTAGATCAAGTAGCTCTATTTTTTTTTTCTTTTGCTTGTCAGAGCAAACAATTATATTCCCTGATGGTTTCTTTTGAAATTCACTGGAATATGTACCATCTTGCCGTGAACTGTGGTTCTTGCTGCTTGTAAATCAAATACAGTGAAGTGTCTATAGCATAAAAAAATAATGTTCACATTTTTAAAGGAAAAGGAAATCAAAGACTTAAGTGGTATTAGACCTATAAAATGTCATAGGTTAATTGAGATAAATATATAGTGAGTAGAAGTGGTGTATAATGTTAAAATGTCTGGTCTTAGAATAGAAAGCATCCATGATGAATCGAATTCCCTTGTATAAAACTGCTTCAAAGGTGTGGTTACATTACTAATCAGTTAATATCCTATATATAACTTACACATTTTGTTGGGGTGATCTGGTATGTGTATATAGGTGTGTTTACATGTGGATGTGTGTGTGTGTGTGTGTGTGTGTGTGTGTGTGGATTACTGAGACTGCTTATATTGAAACTATTTTTTATAAAACTGGATGTCTTGTTGGCATTGAGATAAGAATGTACTCAACTTATAAAATATATTACCGAACTGGTAAATCACAATAATTATAAAACCTAAAATAAAAATTTTGAATACATGACAGTTAAAAACACGAATATTAATGGTCCAATTCTTGAACATATGCTCTCAACTACTATTAGAGAAGGTTGATGCTTTATAACTGAAAATAATAATAATAATTAAAAAAAAATAGTGTTTGAAATTGTCCTATCAAAACCCTGAATGAATGTAGGGTAATGTGTGCTCCATTCAAGACAAAAGCTAATTTTGCATGCACCTCAATGTTTATGAAGTCATATCTCTGAACTATCTGTTGTTCTGTACCATGACAAAATACTACAGATAGTTTCAGCGGCACACGTGGACAATGCATCCTAAATACAAAGAAATTAACAAATGAAAAGTCTTGCTTGATGCTGAAGTTTTATTGCACCCCAATACAAGGATGTGTTAAAGAAAAGAAAAGGTCATGGCTGATGATGAAGTTTGACAGCATGAAAACTATAACTGTAGTAAGCGATAACCGTTTTTCCTTTCACCATTTTGTGAGAGGTAAGAGATCATCAAGAAAAAGTTTCATGAAATATTAAAATTATATGTGAAGTTTGTCAGAAACAGTTGAGTATTGAGTGAAAAAAGGTTGGTAGAACAAAATTTCAGTTTCAAGACAAACACACAGTTTGTAACTGTAATACTTGTTCTATTATGTTAAGCTTTATATAAAATATTATACATAGTAATCAGTATCACAGTATTTCAAATTTTTAAGATCGGTCATGCTGAGCAACTTCATGCATGTGGTTTTCTTTCAGATAAGAAACCACCAGCTTCGTGGCCACAGCAAGGACAAATTACCTTCCAGAAGATGTACCTCATGTACAACACAGAAGATCCTCCAGTCCTCAGGAACCTCAGTTTTACAATACAGGCAATGCACAAGGTTGTATTCTGCATTAATCCTTCTTATTAAGTGTTCAAGAATTATTTGTGTGTCCCATTTCTTTCTAAAATCAAAATCTTTGCTACGTACCCAGGTTGGTGTCGTTGGTCGTACAGGCGCAGGGAAGTCATCCCTTATCTCAGCCCTGTTCCGCCTGGCCCCCATAGAGGGAGCCATTCTGATCGATGATGTGGACACCAGCACCCTGGGGCTGCAAGACCTGCGGAGGAACATCTCCATCATACCGCAGGAACCTGTCCTCTTCTCGGAGACTCTCCGCTTCAATCTCGACCCGTTTTCAGAGTTTGATGATGAGAAACTCTGGGATGTTCTTGAAGAGGTAAGACTACTAAATTTATTCCCTCAATAACCATTTTTGATGCTTATAGATACTGAAGCCGATTATATTTGAGACATCAAAGGTTGAAATTGAAACTGAAATTGCTCACAACAAATCACTTTGGAAAGGTATTTCCACCTTGATAACCATTAGATAATGTCATAAATTAAACACATTGGGATCCGTGGTTGCGATCTTGATTTATGTAGAATAGCATACTTGCTGTTTCACCTAATAAATTTTCAACAACACTGTGGTGAGATGATACCATCTACCAAAAACTAATTTCATTTTGCTGTCTGGCAATTGTAAATTAAAGGAAAAAAAATCTCTGAAAAACATATGCTATGTATTTCATGTGATTCACTGAAATAACACACAAATATTTGCAACATACAAATGTTGTTGAGTAGTAGAGAGTCTTTTAAATCAAACAACTGGAGTGTGAATTTGTTTTTTGTATGGAGTCTCTTTGTTCTCAAACTGGATACGGACTGAAATTAAGGGCCATGTTCTGCTTTTATCGGCTTGAAAATGATCCACTTCTTTTCAGTGGTTAAGTTGTCAGCCACAACTGAACTCTCAACACAATCATCAACATCTCTGCTAGCACATACAGAGTAACAGCTACTTGATGAATGAATTGAATAGTTTAATCCAATAAAGAAAAGCCATGACCCATTTTCTTCCAGGGAATAAATTTCTATTTAAGAAACTTAGACCATAAAGATTTCATGCTGTATATGGTAAGGAATCAAATTATTCTTATTGGAATTGTTAATATACACAGTTATTTACTGACATCTCATATTTCTCAATGTTCTTTAGTGCTAAAACATTGATTATACATGAAATTAAATGGAACTTTATTGCATTTCACCATAGAAATAAAAATTTTCTTAAAGAGCGCGTGATTCGAAAGAGAGAAAACTAAGAATTACCCTATATTTCTGCAGATAAGATGCTAGATGAATCATAAAAAAAAGCCCCAAAATCTGAAGTCGACTTATACGACGGCACAAAAAAAAGTAGATTGAAATTTAGTCTGGAATTGGTAATTTTGCAGATGTGCTGCATACCGCGGCTTCAACATCCAAACGAAATATAAAACAATTCCTTGAGCCAAGATCGCTAAAAATTTATTTTTGTCACTTAAGCAGTTTCGGTGAGCTCAGTCACTATCTTCAGAAGGTCTAGTACAAACACTTAGTCATGTGTAAAAAGAGACAAAACCATTTAACGCAAGTAAACATCTTGTTAAAATTTTCCATCACAGGGTGGGTTGTCATAATGAATAAAATGTGGTCTTGGCCTGAGCAAACAGGAGAGTCTCCTGTTTTCCTCTTGACTCGAGCCTGTGGTTTGCTGGTTGATATATAAGTTTGGTAGCAAGGTTTAGTGATTTAGTTGTTTTCACTGTGGATGTGCACTCACAACAGATATCTGGAGGTGTGATACCTGCCAAACAGTAAATTTTGTAAAGTGGTGTGGATCTCAAACATCCTGTAATGAGTCTGCAGGTCTCATTTCAGGTGACATCCAATAATTTGGCATGACTAGTTCTGTACCAGACAATAAATGTACAAAATTTGTCATATCCAGGCTAAAGCATCATGTGGAAGTATGTATAAGTTTTCAATTAATGTTCAGTCTTCTTTCTTCTTTGTCACAGAATCAACTCATTTAAATTTCTTCTTTTATCATCCTTCTACTTTTTTTACCTTAGTTCAGCTTTTTCATGTGGTCTTTGTCTTCGCTTAGGTCGACCACAAAACCTTTACTTATTTATAATTTTTTTTATTTATTTATTTTTATTTTTCTTTTACTTTCGCAGCAACATCTTTAAATGACTGTGTTTTCACAATCAGTCCTTACCATCCTTTTTCCTTACCTCCCAACTCCTCCTGCCGAGCTACGTTGCATGGCACATGCTGGTATAGGGTTGACTGAATGATTCCCGTTTTTCTCTTCCGTGTTGATTATAAATGTAAATATAACCATAACTGACTAGTAATTTATGCAACCATTATTATATTTCTTTAGGTGGAGCTGAAATCCAGCATACAGACGCTAGACTTCCAGGTGACAGAAGGCGGAAGCAATTTCAGCGTAGGTCAGAGACAACTTGTGTGTCTGGCAAGAGCCATTCTCAGAAACAATAGGATCCTGGTACTCGATGAAGCCACTGCCAACGTCGATCCAGAGTGAGTACTTCTATCACCATATTGAGGAACTTACATGGAGACAATTATTGAACTACAGGTATAAGAAACAAAATTGTCATGACGCCTGAACGGTTTCCGTTAGGACATTTAAACTACACTTTTTCCCACGGAGAATGGTGGTAATTCGGATACTCATATGCATGTGAATATGGTGTGATATATTGATGAAACCCATTTTGATTTGGATGTTTTTGTTAATAACCGAATCTGGCACATTTGAGGAACAGAGGTTCTGCATTTCATGTTCTGTAAGTCTCTTCACTAAGTCCCTTCACCCTAAAAGGGTTACTGTGTGTTTTTCAATGACCAGACATGGATTAATGTGTGCAATACTCCTTGACAACACAGTGACTACTGAACAATATGTGAAAGTGTTATCAACCCCATTATCCTAAGTTACTATGATTTTGACAAGGCAGAGCTTGACCTCATTGAAGTAGGAGAATGATGCTCTGGAGGATCACTTTGGAAAATGGCTCTTGCATATCCAGAGGCTAGTGGCATGGACCTCGATTGGCCGCCATATTCTCAAGATCTGAACATTTGTGATTCATATCTGTGAGGCTATATTAAAGACAAAGTGTATGTGTTCAGCAATTACCCCAAAATCATTGCTGGGCTGAAAACATTTGAGAGGTCATAGACATCATCAATGTTCCAATGTGGGTCTTGCATAATTTCATTATTTGTCTGCACCACATCATCGCCATGGAAAGTCTAATAACATAAATATGAATATTGGTAGTAGTGTTTATATGTTGAATAAAGTGTGTGATGTCATAATTTGTAACTAATTTACATTTTTTTCATATAGTTCAATAATTGTCATACTATACCAGGGTGGCCACCAAATCTTCATATTCAAATTCAAGGTTTTTTCCAGGTTTTCACGAAACTTAATTTTGCTCAAAGGGGTTAGCAAACAACTATACCGTAAGGAAACTAGTTAACATATTTTTAAAAAACATATCATCCAAGTTGAACCATGTCATGTAATATACACCAAGCAGTAGCGAATCCAGGATTTGTGTTGGCGGGGGAGGGGGGGGCAGAAGAGCTTATAAAAATTGTGGCATTGTACCTCAAACTGATCTAAAAAGAACCAGCTCATATAATGAGGTTTTCCTCATGGTTTTGGGGGATCTGCAACCCCGTAGACCCCCATCCCCCCATCCCAGATTCGACACTGACACAATGTATAGTACAGGGTGTACATTTAAGTTGACAAACCAGAATAACTAGGAAAAAATATGATCTGTACGAAACAGTGATTATCTTAAGTGAAAGTTAGGTATAGATTAAACGAGAGAAGTTTTATTTTCAGTATGTGAGGGCGCATAGTGCCCGAATCTCCAGTTCAGAAATACTCTGTCAATTTACAGTTGTATGCTCGAGATATTTATATCTCATTTCAGTCCGAGCTATCTCGATTGCAAGCATTATTTGAAATTACCGCAATTACTTTTACTGACCGGACAAGGGTACATATAAGAACCTGTCAACCACAGAGCAGGTATAGTATGTTTTATTTATTTTATGATATGTTTGAAACAGTGATCAAGTAGCATCCATACTGATAGCAACTGTAACTTGTTGATCATCAAAAACTTTTGCATACACCACTTCGATTTGTTTACATTGGACAATTGTAACGCTGTTTCTTATAGGCCATGACATCGTGACTCCTGATTGGCTTCTCTGCCATTTCTAACCAAGTGAGCGCAACAGCTAGCTGCTGCCTCTTCAAATCTGCAATAAAAAATCGGGGTTTCCATTTAAAATTTTACACTCAACACTCCCCACAAAAGGTTCAGGTTGAGTATTATTTCCTCTGCCATCCACACATGCTGGTGAAAACCATTTTTTAATATCTACTGTTTTTCAGAGTTATTCCCGTTTGTCAACTTAAAATTTACACCCTGTATAATGGACCAAGTTGAGTTCAAGTAATTGGAGGGTACTGTACGTTTTAATGTGAATTGCATTCGTTTATGCAGCGTAGCCCGTTCATTTATACTAGACTTCCTGATTCATTAAAATACAGTCACATCTCATGAAGTAGTGATCGAGAACTCAATACATGTAGGCCTATTATGATTTACTTTACCTTCAGGATATGAAAAACATTTTCAACTCATTCAAGTTTTCATTTAGATTGTTCCCAATGATGGTTTTCAGTTTCCAGAGGAGTCCTGAAACATCACCTTCATGACCTATGTCATGAATTACCTTTCCCTTCTGTTCCCAGCCTTTCTTCTTCCCTTCTCTCCCACCTGATGAAGGAACTGTGTTCCGAAAGCTTGTCCTTTTTCGTCCCCTTTTTTTCTGTTTCTTCCTTTGTGTAACTATCGGCAGTACAGCACAAAGATAAGTACTGGCCAGCCAATCTATCTCGTTTGAACAATAATTTATCATCTCTGAGGAGAATTTTCATCATTAATCGATTACTTTATATTTATCCATTTTAATGATTTTCACACACAAGACATTAACCCTTTTAACCCCAAATTTTATTGATTTATGAACAAAAATATTTCTTTGCATATATCTATAAATAATGATTGGGTTAATGTATATTTGGTAGAATTTTTGATTATTTTTAGATTCTGATGGAGATTTGGGATGACTACAAATGGTAGTGTGTAGGATGTGTCTTTAATCATAACTAATAACATTTTCAAACTGTTGACTACTAATTTAGACATTGGACAATTATTTAGCAATGAAGTTTTTAAATTATTTTGTTTCCTTAACCTTGATACAATTATTTGAAAGTATTGTTGCATTTACTCTAACTCAGACATCAAGCAACGATATATTCATTGACAATACATTGTAGCCTAATGCTTTTTGTTTCCTCTGGGTAACGGTAAAAAATCTAGTCACAATGAATTATTGGAAGCCCTGCAATGTTATTTACAATATTTTCTAACTGGTTGTGGCTAGACAGACAGATAAAGATGAGGGGAGGGAAGGGGTTAAGACTTAATTCCATGCACAGGTGAAACAGATCAAAAAAGAGCAGAAGCTAAGGTCCGACTACTACTTTCAATTGTTGAAGCCTGAAAACGAAATTCAGAAAATAAATATTACTAGCTGTTGCATTTGGAGAATTTTGTAGAGCTGCCAATTAAGACACAAACACCTTCACAAGTTGTTATGAGGACTGTGCGTTTACAGAATGTTTTAGCTAGAAGGGGTAGGGCAGTCTTTGCAGCAAGTATGTCGGCTCACTGGTAACGTATGTGGTTGTCAAAAGGTTACCTCAAAAGATACCGGGAATTAAATTTGAAGTGTAACAATTTCAATGTATTGTACCAAACCCATTTCATTTGTAGTTATTTAATACAATTAAAGGTTGCCACCTTATATTTACAATATTGACTTAACAAGTGGAATTCCATCAACATTCGGACTATTTAGAAAACAGTCACTTCACTCACTTGTGAACGTGGGTTTTAATGCCTATGAATTACATTACCAGTTTAAAATAATCTAGTTAGAGTGGTGTCTCACAAAAGTCAACTGGCCATCAATGGGCTGAGAGAGTCGATTTTAATTATGGTTAAGAAATTTAACAAAGAAAAAATGATACCTGATACCAAAATTTTCAGTGGCATACCCATTCAAATTTTGGGGTATGCTTGAGCAACCAAGCTTACCCGCCGTAGTGGGCGCCTATACTAACAAAGCATCACAATACCAACTTTTACGGAGTTTATAGTTAAAATCAACAAAATGCTTCCGTGAAGAGATTTTTCAACACAGAATCAGACAAACGAGATCTGTGTTGATGAGTATCACGGGTGGGGGTGGGGGGTCAATTATGAAAATTGCTACAACGTAGTACAAATAAATATCGCCTTTCATTCTAGCTGCAATTTCGTAGTCGTGCCTTATGATAACATTGCGTCTCTTCGACATACGGTACATCGTGAGAAATTGAGTCACGTGGTTGAACAACACTTTGAGATAAATATAGAAATAGATAACGGAATATGTAACCTATAATTATAAAACTTTTTAAACCACCCAGAAATATATCTGAAAATGTTTTTGTACTCAAAAATGAAGAGATGAATATTATTTAATCCGCGGGCACTAGCGATCTGAGCATTTAGGTCCGTAATTTAAAAATGACTGGCATTTTGTTACTTTTAAATATTAAACTTTGAGTTTTTTCTTGCTAAAACTACAGGAATTACTTGTTTACACTTATTAAGTACATTTCGAACTGATCGTGTAATCTGAGCAATAGGCTATACACGCGAATGATCATTTAACTCTTAAAGCCGCAAGATCTCATGGGTTAAAAATCCCGGTTTCTGGCTGAAATTCAAGGTTTTTCCTGGTTTTGCCCAGTTTTTTTCACATTCAAGGCTTTTTCCCAGTTTTAAGGTTCGGTGGCCACCCTGTATACATCATGTATTTCGTAGTAAGATCAAGCAGTGTGTTTATGATAACTTAAGATGAAAACAGTTGCTCCAAGTTGGGACTGCTTTGCGTTACCTATTGCTACAAACAGTCACTATCTTGAGATATGACAATGTTGTTGTTATGGTCTTCAGTCCGGAGACTGGTTTGATGCAGCTCTCCACCCTACTCTATCCTGAGCAAGCCTTTTCATCTCCTCATAAGAACGACAACCCACATCCACTTGAATCTGCTTACTATACGCGTCTCTTGGTCTCCCTCTGCGATTTTTACCCCACACACTTCCCTCCAACGCTAAATTCACAATTCCTTGATGTCTAAGAATGTGTCCTACCAATCTATCCCTTCTTTTAGTCAAGGTATGCCAGAAATTTCTTTTCTCCCCAATTCGGTTCAGTACCTCCTCATTAGTTACGCGATCCACCCACCTAATCTTCAGCATTCTTCTGTAGCACCACATTTCAAAAGCCTCTATCCTCTTTCTGTCCACACTGCTTATCATCCATGTTTCACTCCCATACAAGGCAACACTCCATACAAATGCCTTCAGAAAGGACTTCCTTAGGCTTAAATCAATATTCGATGTTAACAAATTTCTCTTTTTCAAAAACGCCTTTCTACCCATTGCCATTCTGCATTTTATATCATCTGTACTGCGACCATCATTTGTTATTTTACTGCCCAAGTAACAAAACTCATCTACCTCCTTTATTGTTTCGTTACCTAATCTAATTCCTTCAGCATCACCTGATTTTCTTACACTGCACTCCATTACCCTAGTTTTACTCTTGTTAATGTTCATCTTATATGCACCTTTCAGCACACTGTCCATTCTGTTCAATTGCTCTTCCAGGTCCTCTGCTGTATCTGACAGAATCACTATGTCGTCGGCAAAACGCAATGTTTTTAATTCTTCTCCCTGAACTTTAATTCCTTCTCCAAATTTCTCCTTGCTTTCCTTTATAGCTTGCTCAATGTACAAATTGAACAACATTGGGGAAAGGCTACAACCCTGTCTTACTCCCTTTCCAACCACTGCATCCCTTTCATGCCCTTCAACTCTGACAACCGCTGTCTGGTTTTTGTACAAGTTGTAAATAACCTTACGCTCCCTATATTTTACTCCTGCTTGCTTCAGAACTTGAAAGAGTTTATTCCAATCAACATTGTCAAAAGCCTTCTCCAAATCTACAAAAGCTAGAAATGTAGGTTTGCCTTTTCTTAATCTATCTTCTAGGATAAGCCGTAAAGTGAGTATTGCCTCCCGTGTTCCTACATTTCTCCTGAACCCAAACTGATCTTCCCCGAGGTCGGCTTCTACCAGCTTTTCCATCCTTCTGTATATAATTCGTGTTAATATTTTGCAACCATGACTTATCAAACTGATGGTTCTGTAGTTTTCACACCTGTCTGCACCCGCTTTCTTTGGAATGGGGATTATAACATTTTTCTTAAAGTCTGAGGGTACTTCACCTGTCTCATACATCTTACACACATTGTGAAACAATTTTGTCATGGCTGGTTCTCCCAGAGACTTCAGTAGCTCTGACGGGATATCATCTACCCCAGGGGCCTTGTTTCGACTTAGGTCTTTCAAATATCTGCTATAAACAAATCATCTTTATTGAAAGCATGAAGTCAATTAAATTATTTTATTTTACATAATATTAGGTAAGGACAAAATGTTATATGAACATGGATCGGAAATGCTTTCTTTCCATTTTACATATCACTGTCTCTAAACTAGTAATCAGGCTCAATGGACAGAGTTATCTTGATTTCTTAGTGAATGTTTTACTTGTTCTGATAGAATATGTTCCTTTACCTATGTTACAAAACAACATTCATGATGGAGCACCACCTCATTTTAGTGTTGATGTCCGTTGGCTTTTCAATAACACACCCGGTGATGGATGGATAGGTACACTCAGCGGACCAAAGCCCATTGCACTTTTATTTGTAGGTTAATTTGATAGCACACATGCATCAAACAACAGTAAAAAGTATTCTGAATCTCTGTGCCTATATTATGTAAGGCTGTGAAACCATATGTATTACTACAGGGACACACTATCGCATCCAAGTGTCACTGTGACGGCAGGCTGATGCGTCTATCAGTGCTTACAGAGGGCATATGCAGCATCCATGTGAGAAAGAGACAGGGTCGGTGCAAGGCATGTGCGAAACGTGTGGCCGCACGGGACGGCACTTTCCGAGGGGCCGCAAATGTGACGCCCTCCCCTTTTTTTTTTCTTTATTTCCTTGACAAACTCAAAATTCATGCCCAAGAGGGGATTCGGAGGGAACGACTGGAACCGTCACATGGCAGCATGATGCCACGACTACATGTCGTTCACCCCTGTTGAACAAGGGGAGCAGGGTTGCCAACGTCAGTGGTTTCCCACCGAATCTGGTGGTTTTTTAAAGCCGATGGTGGGAAAAAATCTGAGTCAGTGGGAGGCGGGAAAGTTGGCGGATTTTAATAAAATCGTATGAAAAAAAAAATAGGTTGCAGAAGTAATATAATCCCAATTTGAAATTATTGACGAATATGGACAGATAAATGACTAGGAAATGTATCACATTATTGGATAAAATATGAAATTCTTAAGATATTAACAATGGTATGACTCATTGCTCATTGTTGTAGGCTGTTAGTTCTGTGTTGACTTCTCCAATCTTCATGGAGAGGAAGTGTTGTACTTGCATCACACACTGACATTGTGTTAATGATGTGTATTTGTTGCTACAGCACTTTATCAGATTTTTCTTGTTGTGAAAATGACTGAACATTGCAGACACTTAATATGTGACTGTACTTTCATTGTTAACTTTCTTTTTCTGAGATGTGATTACATTGGAATATAGCTGAAATCTAGATCTTCTAACATAAAATAAAGACAATAGAATGACTGACGCTGATCTCCTTTCCACACTGGATTACTTCCTGTTTTCAAATTCAAATATTTCACAATTTGCTGTCTGTACAGTACCCGACAAGCATTGCAATGGCTCAAAGTAATTATTGTTTGTTTTTATATGTAACATGTTTACTGAAGTGCTTTTGAATAAACAATATTTTTTTGTATTTCCGTCTAGCGTGTATACAGATAAGTCAGGTACATAAAAACTACTCCTTTAAAATCCATAGTTGCGTCCAAATTTCAAATCAATCGGTCAAGAACAAATGAATAGACAGTGGTTTTTTTGCATGGAAACTTCGGAAAGTTCGGTGGTTTTTGGTGGGATTTTACGGTCACTTCTGTGGTTTTTATCATGACCTCATTGGCAACCCTGAAGGCAAGGCAGGAGCACTCATTTATTGCTCGCCACTATAGCAGCATCGTCACATATGCCGGAGGAACAGAGAGGGATAAGCAGTCTGGCATAGACGCCAGTATTCTTATGAGTGGAGCGCTGCCAGCCTGTTACGCGCCGTGCGTTTACTCACAACTGATTCTGCAGAAGACGAAATGTAATTTGGAAATTCGAATGCAATGTTCGATACTGCGGTTACATGTTAAGCCTGAAGCAATTTTGCTAAGCCCTTCAATGGCAGTTGAGTGTTTTATTCTTCCTGTGCTATGGAAAAAAAATTGTTGAACATTATTACAGTCAAACATGTCCAACACCTACAATGGCTAGAAGTATTCCGAATCAGTAAAGACTCTCGGAGTAATTACAAGGGATGAAGACATTGGTAGTAAGAATGGTGTATGTTACGTCTCGACGTATTTTTGGAAATTTTTGCTATCCGTTTCTGAGTGGTAGTCGGATGTTTTGGTGTTTGAGCCATGAAACACCTGTCTCCGCCAGCATGAACAACAATTAAACTCTCACCGGCAGTTTTGTTTGACAATACTACTAGCACGCTATCACTTGGCAACATTTATTTACTGTATAATGCGTGTGAATCCATGTTTCATCTAAGTAAACTACTGGTCGCTTTGATTCTGATGAAAACCTTAGAAAGTATGGTCTTTTAGCAACAATGCCCTCTCGTCCGCACCAAACAAACCGTTAATTTTGACACCTTCTAAAACGTAATCCATAGATAGAACATTTGAACATTTATGTAAATTCCCAAGGCTTATTAAAATTAGCTAGATTTCGTCTATCAGATTTGACTCCATTTTTGAGCTGGTGCCCAGCGACTGTTTTGTACAAATCTGTAGGGAATGTCAGCAATCAGTCGCAATTTTTGTTCTTATTTTCTGGATCTACATAGATTTCGGACACAGTGTGCCTATTCTCAATGCTTTGAGTTAGGATTACATGTATACCGTCATGCTCAGGGTTGCCAAAGAGGTCATGATACAAACCACCGAAGTGACCATAATATCCCACCAAAAACCGCTGAACTTTCCGAAGTTCCCATGCAAAAAAACCACTGTCTATTCGTTTGTTCTTGACCGATTGATTTGAAATTTGGACGCAACTATGCATTTTAAAGGAGTAGTTTTTATGTACCTGACTTATCTACATACACACTAGACGGAAATACAAAAAAAAATATTGTTCATTCAAAAGCACTTCAGTAAACATGTTATATATAAAAACAAACAATAATTACTTTGAGCCATTGAAATGCTTGTCGGGTACAGACAGTAAATTGTGAAATATTTGAACTTGAAAACAGAAAGTAATCCAGTCTGGAAAGAAAGTCAGCGTCAGTCATACTGTTGTCTTTATTTTATGGCAGGAGATCTAGATTTCATCTATATTCCAATGTAATCACATCTGAGAAAAAGAAAGTTAACAATGAAAGTACAGTCACATATTAAGTGTCTGCAATGTTCAGTCATTTTCACAACAAGAAAAATCTGATAAAGTGCTGTAGCAACAAATAAATACCATTAACACAATGTCAGTGTGTGATACAAGTACAACACTTCCACTCCATGGAGATTGGAGAAGTCAACACAGAACTAACAGCCTACAACAATGAGCCATAACATTTATCTGTCCACATTCGTTAATAATTTCAAATTAGGATTATATTATTTCTACACATTTTTTTCTTTTTTTTTACAAAACGATTTCATTAAAATCTACCAACTTTCCCACCGTCGGCTTTAAAAAAACCACCAGATTCGGTGGGAAACCACTGACGTTGGCAACCGTGGTCATGCTTTGAGATTGGACACTCAGTGGCCAAGACCGGTAGATCTGAACCAAAAATAGCGATTGATTGTTGACACTTCCTACAGATTTTTTTAAATAAAATTCCACTATTTTTCGCGTTAAAACGGGGGAGGGGGCGGCAACTTAGCAGCTCGCACGGGGCGGCACTTGGGCTAGCGCCGGCCCTGGAAAGAGATGCATGTACAATGCTGTTGTTTTCTGTTGTTGTGTGTTTCCCATGATTATTGCATTGAGGGCAATTCTCTGAGGGATTTCCAAACTCTATGATGATTCCTGACCATTTGTATACACCTGTGCTCTGAAGACTGAGCAAAGAGGGTATTAATGTGTAAATTATTTGCTATAACATGTGAGTGAAGAAAAAAAGATTCCTAGAGATTCTTCATTCAGCAGTTTGCAATTGGAAACACTAGCCTTTAAAGGCTTGACTTGGACCTGGTGACAGTTAAAAACTAACCTACTTTTTTATTGAAAATGTAATGAATTACACAAAGAAAAAAATAAATGGACATGCAATACAGCAATGTCACAGAATCTTGAAAAAGTCCTACAGAGGATTATCAAACCTTATATATGGAAAGGGGAAAGTGGAGGGAGGAGGGTCAGGAGACATTCTAGGATCTCGGAATACTATAGAGGATGGTATCTTATTTGGTCTAAGCTTTGATCATTTGTCTTCCTTACCATTTATTACATGTGATATAAATGAAAGCATAATTGTCAACAGGATTTCATTAATTCTACATAATTGCTTCAATATATCACAGCATAGATATATCTGATTTCAAGTATGTGTTACTCATACGCTTTAAGCTGCATTAAGTGAATGAAAGTAAGATATCCCTGTACACAATAGAACGTGTCATATGGAAAGGATGATAATTAGGTATCAGAGAGGCTCTGGAAAATATAATGTAAAATTTGATCTGATATTCTGTTCTGTTGCCTTTCAACAATTTTTGCAACAAACAGGGGTAATAAACAGAACTGTTTACCAAACTATTTCATTCATTTTTCTTTGTACCTAAATAATGTATTGTGGACCTGATAGAGCATGTGATTCAACTTATGCTGATCAGTTCCAAAAACCCATTCTTACTGTTTTTCATCAGCTTTTTTATAAAAAGTGTGATGTAGGTGTAACCTGTAAGAGGTAGTACATTGGAATAATTGATTTATGTATGCTCACTCTTTTAATCAAGTTCCACATAGATGTATCATCAGAGTGAAAGTAAAATATGATTTCATTACAGGACAGATGCTCTCATTCAAGGCACAATTCGTAGAAAATTCAAACACTGCACTGTCCTGACCATAGCCCACAGGCTTCATACTATTATGGATTCAGATAAAGTGCTTGTAATGGATGCTGGAATGATGGTGGTGAGTTTCATTATATGAATTTATAAAATTTCGCTGACTTTTTATATATAGTATTTATTTTTAAACTGTCAAAAATTTCTGCCTTATTGGGTATGCTGTTTTCAAATATAATACATTTGTGGGTAAAGAAACTGGCCATTGTTTTATTGATTGAGGTACTTTTATTCCCTGCTGTATTTGTGGGCATTTCTGGTAGGTTATAAACCAGAGACATTATTTACTTTGCAAAGAAACTATGATCTTACTACATATAGAAAGCTTTTTGTTATAGTGCACAATTGGTGGAACAAGTTTATCAAGACAAGAAGAATTTGAAGCCCACATTCTTGAATATGGGATTTTTAGAGAGCCAGTATTTCCTTCAGTCGCTTAGTCCTTGCCTGAAGAGTTTCCTTAACAATTCAGTAACCACTTCAAACTTTAACTCGACTTGTTATTCATCTGTAACATTTCCACCAATGAATTTGCACAATTTCATTTGTTAAAGCTGGTGAGACAAAGAACAAAGAACTCTTACTGTTTCTTTGGTCAGAGATGGGGTAACAGCAAATTGATCTTCTCTTTCTCGTCTTTTTACTGTGGCGGCTTTATTATAATGACACAGAAAGGGTTCAATTATGCTGCCACAAAAGTCTTTGGTCACTTACCAAGTAGCAACAAAAGTCTGACAGAACCAACTGGTATAAAAAAAATAAATAAAAATAAAAAAAATAAAAAATAAAAAAAGAAAAAAAAGGAATTTCTGGATGGTAACTCCTTCTACACTTTAGATGAATGTTTAGCTAAAACTTGGTAATTTCCCTAAAAATCCTTAAAATATTGAGTGTCATGTATAGACACCATTAATTAAACTGACATGTTCCACATCACTGTAATATGTCATAAATATATGAGTACTAATCTAATCTAAATGTACACACCACTACTTTTCTGTGAGTGCCGATCAAACAATGCACTTTTCATCATCAACCACCTGACATCTGCTCCTAGACTTTTCATATATTTGAGTCTTCGCCGGCCGCGGTGGCCGAGGGTACTGAAGCACTCCAGTCACAGTCTGTACAGTCACTACGGTCGGGGGTTTGAATCCCCCCTCGGGCATGGATATTTGTGCCGTCCTTAGTATTAGTTAGTTCATAAGTAGTTTGTAAGTTTAGGGACTGATGACCCAGTAGTTAAGTCCCATGAGCAGTACAAACATCCGAGTCTTCAGTTGTACACAGTCATGATGTTTCTATACATGTTAGCTGACATCAGTTGCTTGCCTTTCTTTTGGTAATGATCCAAAATGCTTACTTATTTCTTGGAATCCAAAAACAAAGCCCTTCATGCCTGCACCCAATCATCCTGATACATACAAGTTTTCATTACAATTCTTAATATAATGAAGTTAAACAATTAGGTATTAAATGTTTACATCTTAGGCCACAATTCTGTTTATTTGCTTGTATGCCTATTAAGTAAGCACATACACTTCTTCATTGTTGTTATTCAAGAAACTTACAGTAACTGGATCACAGGTCTTAGAAATTTGGATCAACCTCTACCTTTACTTTGCAGGAATATGATCATCCACATATACTTTTGAAAAATCCAACTGGTTTCCTGTCCAGATTAGTACAAGAAACAGGACCTAGCATGGCTGAACAGTTGAGAAATGTCGCAAAGCAGGTAAAGGCATACCAAATGAAATTGTTCGGATAAACAATCAATTGTTCGTAATACACTCAAAACACTGACAACCTATTTTTCTTATTTTCCAGAGCTACAGCGAATTACATGGCTTAAAAGAAAGACTCGTGGGAGAGCAAACTACAAAGATGTGAATCCTCATTGACATCAAGAGTATTTCTCAATGGCAGTGATCCCATTATGAGCTGCGGTTAAACAGTTGATCAATGCTTCTAATTTCAGAGAACACTGGAGATCTACAGCTATTGAGTGTGTTCTATGACTGTATTACTAGTGCTGAGAACAGAGAGTATAAATAAAAAATTTTACAGTAGTCAGTAGCACTAGAATCATTTATGAAATGGATTTCACAATTCGACATTGACATTTGATATTATCTGACAATATGTGTAGTCCTCCTAACAATTGAGGGTGCTAATTGGTTTCTTTTGAATCTTATATTCTGTGATGGAACATCCACTTAGGATGGCAAATAAATCAACATTGAAAGGAAACTGTATTTTTCTGATTACATAATGTTGTATTATATTAACCAAAGACTGTATTTTTATTTATATATGTAAACTTATATCTAGGAAAAAATTTGAATGTAATTATCGAAACATTGACAATAAGTTTGAGAGATGTCGAGCAGATGAAAATTTGTGTAAATGTTATGTCTGACTTAACATTACAAAAGTAAACTGCACAAATTTATGGATCAGTGTAAATAAAGAATATATTTAATTGAATCACATTATATAGAAAATATTTCATTTCTACATCTACATAGATACTCTGCAAATCACATTTAAGTGCCTGGCAGAGGGTTCATTAACCACTTTCATAACTTTTCTCTACCGTTCCAATCTCTAATAGAGCACAGGAAGACAGAATACCTAAATCTTACCATTTTTGATCTGATTTCTGTTATATTATTGGAATGGTCATGTCTCCCTAAGTAGGTGGGTGCTAGCAAAATATTTTCACATTCAGAAGTAAAAGTCAGAGATTGACACTTTGCAAACAGATCACGCCACAATGAATAACTTCTTTCTTTTAATGATTTCCATCCCAATTCGTGCAACATTTCCGTGATGCTTCCCCGGCGAATCACTCATGCAGCGCCACGTAGCGGAATTATGCAGAGTTCACAGTCACCAATATAAAGCACCTAAAGTCTGGTTTACAATGTAGTGAATGGAAGCGAACACTAACGAATGAGCATTTGCAGATAATTCACTACCATTCGCTTGTATATGGGTTGAATCGTTTATACTAGAGGGAACGGAAGAGAACACGAGGTAGCAAACATTGCCTGCGAACAGTGTGTTATTGGTTTTTAGATTTTGGAGGTAATATTCGGCATACAGCATACAACTATACCCTGTTAGAGCCACAGTGCGAAACTTTGCTATTCAGTGAGGATTATTGTTTATGGCGAGCGCACTATTTTTGATGGAGTATGCAAAATGGCGAAGGGAAGAAAGAATTTATGTGTCTCAATTTGTATGGACGTGAGGCACACATTGAGATCATGCACTTTACATGGAATTCATCTCCATCTCCCCTTAGCACTGGCCCAAAATTTTCCTTGAATGTCAGCTGCAATTTTTCTCTGGTTTCTCCAGAGCATTGAGCAGATTTTTATAAAGAGAGCACTAATTACCAAAATCGAGCATCATCTAATGATGTGACACGGCTGGCGCTAACACTACGCTTATACGGTCTACTGGTTTAGTGGCAAAGTGCACACTTTGTGAACCAGAGTGCACGGGATAAAATCCCGTTCAGACTACATATTTTTCACTACAATTTTTAACCAAGCATTCACTGTTCAAAGATGGTGGGGTGGCTATGAAAGAAATGTAGTTCAGATTACATGTTAAATTGTAGGTCTCTGTTTTCCAATCAGGTAACTGGGAAAGGTTAGGGACACCCTAGCAGCTGCAGTGGCGTCCAGTTAAAAGACCTGCAAGAGGCCTACTGGGTACACCATATAGAATTTTCTTTTGTTCATCCTTGTTTGTTTGCTCTGGTGAACACCTGGCTTTAACAATACAAACATTTTTTGAATAACTTGATACAGACAGTTCAACTCTTGCACATGAAATTCTGATGAATGTGGTTATCAGAGAAAATAAATTGATGACAGAGTTTGATGTCAGACGACTTCCATCAATGTGGACTTGTAATTTGTTGAAACGAAATGTGCCTAGCAGTACCACATGTTATAACAGTTCCTGTCAGCCATTCCTTAACACTTTTGCTGGTGCTGATGCTTATAAGCATCCGTGCTCAATGTAGGATAGCATCAGCTGCAGCGAAAGTATTAAAACAATCTTTGAAATTTGTGCATTTAGCTATCAATGAAATAGTTCTTTGTTTAGTCCATGTAGTCACCAGAAAAATGCGAAACGAATGACAAAAACAAATATTTTTCTTGCACCAGGCACACCAGACGAAGGAAAAATTGATGCATTCAGGCGCTTCGCAATAACCACCAGTTTTATTTAGACAGAACTGGGATGCAGTCAGAAATGGTCCCAGCCGTTGTTCTGCATATTGTGCTGCATGCCAGGCATACTTTATCAAATTTGTAAAGTGTGGCAAAGAAAACTGGTAATGCACAAATGACTGGAACTTAAGAATACTGTTCCACTGATAAACCTGAAATAAAAGAGAGAGGTATCGGAAATTATGTTGTCTGATGATTTCCTAAAAAATGCTTTCCACTGTCGAAAAAATTCTTTATCGAGAGGTTGAATCGCACTAGTAGTTCCAGGCAGAATCCACATTACATCCACAGCTTTTTGCCATCCTCCACAAAAACAGAGGCGTCATTATGTCCAGACCATGAAACCAACAAAAGTAATGAATTAGTTTTTGCAACTGGTAGGAATAAGTTTCGAACGAATTGTTTAAAATTATTCTTTCCCATTTTTCCAGTTTTTGATACTTAGATTACAAGATTTTTGCAATGAAACAGACAATTTTTTATTTTTGGTCCTAATTTGCCTTCAGGTTCTTTAAGACAGATATACAGCTGTAGAAACAGTAAACCACTCATACTTATCACTGGTATTATCGCATATGAATGTGTCATTGCATTCATTGATTGGGCAATCGACTCCATCTTTTTTTTTTTTTTTTTTTTTTTTTTTTTTTTTTTTTTTTTTTTTTTCCCGAGATGGTAAGTGCAGTGGGCATGCAGTTCTTTCACGAAACATGACTGATCAGCTTTATTAACAGCTGTTGCAGGGATAACCACAAGTTTCATCTTTATGTCACTTATGAACTTCTCTATGGCATTGTCTATCACTGGTAGCTGCTCTACACATTTATGTGATGTAAACTTGGTAATTTTGAGACTTCCTATTCTGTACAATCCTGAAACTTCGTAGCCAGGTCAACGAAGCCTAGAAATTAGTGATGTTCATGTCAGATGCAATTCGGAGGGCCCAGTCTTGTAGATCTCTATCGGTAATGGTGCATTGCCTCTCATGAGCAGTTCTAAATCTTTCGAACAGTTCTTCTTTCAGATATTTTCGAGTTTCTGTTTGGTGCATATTTCTTACTTCATGTAATTCTTTCTTCCATTTATAAAGTTCACACTATGATTTTAGGAAACGAAAACGCCTTTGCACACTGCTTAACTTCAAGCATTTTTTCCCTCCTTTGTTTAACCAATATTTCACTGCCTTTTCTTTGTCACTGAAAGCTGATGTAGTACATGTTTTTTTAGGCTTCTTCAGAACTGTTACTGGCACAACTGACATCGTCCGAGTCACAGTTCCTGGAATTGTCACAGTTATTTCCTATTTCTTCTAAGGTTTCCACAATTTTGAACGAAATTTCAATATCATTCGAATGAATGTCAAACAAATCAATCAACATATGACACATATGTACATTCTCAGAAGAAGTAGGTGATTTTGGCTGGAAACCACGTACTTTGTATTTCATCTTTGTTAAATTGAGAAGTTAATTGGATTCCACATAACTGTGGAACTGGAAGAAGAAAAAAAAAGATACCATAAGCAGGCATGCCTGACGAAAGCACAATAAATATTAATTCAGCTTTATCTTTATTGTCAATACTTACAAATACTGCAAAATGCAACTGATAATAGACTAACAATAACCCGAAACGTCCTTCACAAATTACATCGGGTTGTGTCGTGTTTTTCCTGTTTACAATATACCACCAACATCAACAGAATGTGTGTGTGTGTGTGTGTGTGTGTGTGTGTGTGTGTGTGTGTGTGCACGCCTAGTTTGTGCATGCACTGTTGATACAGCGCCAGTAGGGGTGTACATTTCTACCCCAGAGTCATTCCATGTGAACTCAACACAGTCATTTTACCTCACCATCTTTGATTTCAATGAAATTTGGTATACTGGTACCCCCATATAGAGAAATAAAAATACCAAATAAAAACTCAATATCTCAAATGGTTTCAAAATTAAGCCTTGTTAAAGGTTCCAAAAAACGCTAAAAATCGACCTGTGTCTGAAACTTTAAACTGCTATAGCGACTCTCAGAATCAAGCTAGAAAGATAAGAGAGGTGTCATTTTGCAGCATTTTTCAAGCCCTTTCCAAAAATATATAACACTACAAGGGGAATAATAATATTTTTTTACCAATTTCAAAATAAAAAATGTACTTTTAAATTTCTCATAATGCGCCACTTTTAAAATTTTGAAAAAAATTCTCAAATAGTCCTTGTATAGTGCTTAACTGATGGTATAAATTTCATAATGTGATCATAATGGGTTCTTATAGAATAATGTGTTTTAAAATATGCTTACATTAGCATTTTCACTATAATAATGGCTAATCTGGCGGCTAATCTCTTCACAGTTCCTGCAACAACATCACAGGCACTTTTCCCATGGGTGATGGCTGAAAAATGCCACTCACCATTAATTTTAAAGTCTTCTGAATGAAAGCTTAGATTGGTGAAGTTTTTCCAGTTTTTGTACTGTGTGGCGCACCCATCAGAAAAGTAATATATTTTTGATATACTGTCTCCAAATTTCTGTTTCATGAATTCAATCAGTTTCCTTTGAAAACAGTACACTGCTATAATATTGTGCTATAGAATCTCAGAAATGATAACAAAGCTAACATGTTTGGTTTCTTCCTCTCTTTTATAGTTGATCACAAATGGATGTACTTGTCCACTGTTCCAGTGGTAGCTTCATGCTTCATCTTGAATCACAAAAGTGTTGTTCTCAGAGAAGTCACACATGACAAGATACTCTGAGATTTCAAGATTTTCTTTTATGTTGTTTAAAAAGGAGCTTTGCTGTCTGGCAATAAAGTCATGTCTGATTAATGCAGACAAAAGTTGGACGAACAATTCAATAAAATCCGAAGTTGATTTTTCTATTGTCTCCAGGTTGCATCTATTGACCGATATCCATTGCCAAAAAGTTATTTTCTCAATGCCTTATTCTTCAAATTTTTCTTCCAACAAATTTTTGATGTAATCTGTACCTGGAAAGGTTGAACATTCCCCAAAATAACACTTAATGGAGGCAGGGTTGCACAGTGCTTTAGCAATACAGTGTTTATACGTATGCAGTTCACTATTTGTCATTGAACAAATTTTTGCATTTTCTAATAAGTTTTACATTTTGATGGCTTGTACAGACACATACTGAGTGTGTACCAGTAGAACCTGCCAGGACACAGTTTTTCGGTCTTAGTTCTGCAAGAGTCACATACTTTAGCATCATTAGGTGCTAGAAAATGTAAAACCATCCATTGTGTTACTGTTCTAAGTGTTTTTTTAATTTCTAATTCGATGATTTTTTATTTTTTTATTTTTTATTTTTATTTTATTTTATTTTATTTATTTTTTTTTTTTTGGAAAAATTATTGAAACACTGAAATGTTTTATGTCTTGTGTTTTCCATTACTGCACAAACACTTATTCAACACACAAACACTTCCACTCTACTCACATATAAACATAAACACAATACTTGTCACACCATCAATTACGGGCCAGCACTTGCAGTATTGTAGTAGCACATTGTAATACTACATTGTTTACAGCACATTGTAATACTGCATTGTTTACAGCACATTGTTAACTATGCATATGTCATAATGCATAATGTGACACTAGCTCAATTAGTCGTTATTATAGTGAAAATTCTTGTTTTCGAATGCATTTTTCTGTAAGAACCCATTAGGATCCCATTATGAAACTTATACTATCAATTAACCACTCTACAAGGACTATTTGAAAATTTGTTCAAAACTTTAAAAGTGGCGCATTTTGAAAAATTTAAAATTAACTTTTTAATTTTAAAATTGGTAATAAAAAGTATTATGACCCTTGTAGGGTTACATATTTTTGGAAAGGGCTTGAAAAATACTGCAAAATGACACCTCTCTCATCTTTCTAGCTTGATTCTGAGAGTCGCTATAGCAGTTTAAAGTTTCAGAAAAAGGCTGATTATGAGGTTTTTTTGAAAACTTTAACAAGGTGTAATTTTGAAACCATTCGAGATATCAAGTTGAAATTGGGTATTTTTCTTTCTCTATAAGGGGGTACCAGTACACCAAATTTCATTGAAATCTGAGATGGTGAAGTAAAATTTTAATGTAAACTGTGTTGAGTTGACATGGAATGACTCACCACCTGGCACGCTACGAACTTGGCAATTTTCAGCTATTTTAAAAAAATACTTGCAGTGCTTCTTAGCAGCTAAAATTTTGGCAGTGCATTTCTTTCTTTGTCTTCTGCCTGTGTAAAAAATTTCAGTGTAGGTTTCAACATGACTTTTCCCTTGTAAGTTTTGCATGCTGGCGGGTGTTCTTGGATTGAATTCTGGAGTGTTCACTTCATCTTCTTTGGTGAACGAATTTCAGAAATCTGTGTTTACTAATTCTGCCTCAGCAGTACAGTCATTGGTAGTATTACCATTGCTATCGCGTAGTGAAGGTATTGTTTGTGTTCTGCTGCTAGTGTACTTCACATATGACCAAAATTTCTTTGTATTTTCTGCAAGATTACTAGACAGGATTTCATTGTGGTAACTACTATAGGCTTCTCGCATTGAAGTCTGCGCTATGTTGCGATTTTCAGTAAAAGATTGCGTCTTTTGTATTCTGTATCTTTTTTAATTTTGCGTGCATTTTTCTTTGCTTCTGCAACAGTCATCTGACCTGTTTTGTGTACCATGGGGAGGGGGGGGGGGGGGTCAGCACCCTCTTTTATTAATTTATTTGGTATAAATCTCTAGATTGTTACTGATATTATGTCTTTGAAAGTAAGCCACAACTGATCTAAGCTCGCATTTTTAGGTTTGAAAGACTGGAGCCTATCACTCAGGAAAGCGAATTTTTATCCGCTTTATTGAATAGATATACGTAAAAAATAGATTAAGTACACTTACCAGGCGAAGGGGCACAGGCAGTAATAGCAACAAATAAACACACAGACACACACACACACACACACACACACACACACACACACACAAATGCTAGCTTTCGCAGCCTAGCTGCTTCATCAGGCAGAAGGGAAGGAGAGGGAAAAGGAAATGATGAGGGTTTTAAGGAAGGGGGTAAGGAGCCATTACAATCCCGGGACAGGAAAGACTTACCTTGGGGGAAAAAATGGAAGGTAAATAAATGCACATACACCCACACATTTACACAGACACAAGTACACTTAGGCAGACATACTTGCAAGCAAGACTGGCAGTCTTTACCACTCAAAACCAGAGAGAAACTCTTCTGATCCAAAGTGACACACATCATTGGTCCCGACATGAGCCACCACCTGCAGCTGGCTGCACCCTGTGCTCTTCATGGCATCCGGAAGGACCTGTTCCACATCTGGAATGACTCCCCCCGGGTATGCACACAGAGTGCACATTGGAATTCTTCCCCTCCCTAGCAGCCATTTTCCTTAGGGACTCCATCACCCGCCTAACATTGGAGCTCCCAACTACTAACAAACCCACCCTCTGTAAGTGCCCGGACCTTGCAGGCAGAGGGGCGAGTACAGGGCAAGCGACACCATCTGCATCAGGAACATCCTCTGCCACAGACAGCACCTCGAATCTGTTCGTAAGACTAACAGTGGAGGCCTCCACTACAGTTCCCCCGGGAAGTCTTACGCTGCCTGACACGTGTTGAGGAGACCTCCCAACCCACCACAGGTTGGGGGGCGACCCTCTTGTGGGCAGTGAGAGGAGAGATTTGGATCACTAATTGCCACGAGCAGTCACAACTTATCCCCAAAGGAATGTGTATCGGGACAGCTGAACCAATTCAGGATGGTGAGCTTAACGTCATCATCGAAGACCCATGTTTTGCTGTTTTAGTACAGACAACATGCTGGAGGAAACAAATGTGGAACTGCCAATAGGGCCCAGACTGACCAAGAAACAATGCCAGTGGGTGTTAGCTATACTACGTCAATTTTCGGGTGCATTCACACCTCAGCAGGGGAAAAGTGAGACGAAACGGCCCACGATAAGGCATTGTATCAATACTGGGGATCTTCCACCAATTAGCCAGCATTCGGATAGTGTCGCCAGCTGAAAGACCGATAATTTGGAAGTGGAGAAGATTTTGCATGATGACATTATTCAACCTTCGGAGAGTTCTTGGTCGTCTCCAGTGGTCCTTGTAAAGAAGAAGGATGGCACGTGGTGATTCTGTGTCCACTATCTGAGGCTGAACAAAATCACAAATGAAGATGTCTACCCACTGCCGTGCATTGACGACACCTTTCTTCAAAGGGGCTATATACTTCAACTATGGACATGCAGACAAGTTACTGGCAAATCGAGGTTGATGAAGCTGACAGGGAGAAGATGGATTATTACACCTGACGGCCTCTATGAATTCAAAGTAATGCCATTTGGATTATGTAATGATCCGGCCACATTCGAACGCTTGATGGACAACTTGCTTCGACACCTTAAGTGGATGACGTGTCTTTGTATTTAATGACATTGTCATTTTCTCGAAAACATTTGAAGAACATCTGAGTCGCCTGTCAACTGTGCTGAAGTGTGTTCAAACTGCAGGACTCCGCCTCAATCCAAAGAAGTGCCTCTTTGTCGCCAAAGAGATAAAAATCCTGGGGTACCTAGTCAACGGAGATGGTGTCCATCCTGATCCAGACAAAGTAAGGGCAGTCACAGAATTTCCAACTACTCAGCTCATTCGTGATGTGAGAATGTTTTCTCGGACTGTGCTCATACTACCGATATTTCATAAAAGGATTTTGTAACAAGGCACGTCCATTACAAGAACTTCTGCAGGGAGACACCAAGTTTTATTGGGATGATACACAAGAAAGAGCTTACCGGGCACTTAAGGAGGTTCTAACTTCCACACCACTCTAGCCTTGTATGACGAGAATGCAGAAACGGAACTTCATACAGTTGCCAGTGATTATGGAATTGGTGCAGTGCTTGTACAAGTTCAGGAAGGTGTTGAAAAAGTGATAGCCTGTGCATCAAGAGTACTCTCAAAGTCCGAGATAAACTACTCTACAATTGAAAAAGAAACTGGCAGTTATCTGGGCTATCAACAAGTTCTAGCCGTATTTATTTGGCAAACTATTCACCGTCATGACAGACCACCATTCTTTGTATTGACTGACTAGCTTGAAGGATCCATCAGGTCGACTAGCAAGATGGGCACTAAGACTCCAAGAGTACGATGTCACAGTGGTATTCAAGAATGGGCGCAAACACAAGGATGCTGACTGCCTTTCGAGAAATCCATTAGTGGAACACAAAAGCATGAATGAAATTTTAGCCCTCACTGAATTAGATGCCTTAACAGCTTAACAGAGGTAAGATCCAGCGCTATTAAAAACCGTAAAGTCCTTGGAGAAAGGAGAACTGACCAATGGAGAATTCCAACTTATAAACGGAACATTGTATAAGAGCAACTATGATCCACTGGGCCCCAAATGGTTACTGGTCGTTCCAGCTTGTCTCCAGCCAGCTATTCTCAAATATTTCCATAATGCTCCAATATCCGGTCATCTGGGATTCGTGAAGACCCTATACAGAATCAGACGCAGGTATTACTGGAAATGTCTCTACTGATCTGTCAAGCACTATGTGAGTCACTATAAAGAGTGCCAACGGCAAAAGCATGTGTCGCAATTACCTCCAGGGCATCTCGTACCGATTCTGCCAGCAGCAGCTCCATTCCACCGAGATGGGATTGATTTTTTAGGGAGGTTCCCGAAGTCGACAATCGATGGATAATAGTCTGCACTGACTACCTCACACGCTACGCTGTAACCAAACCTGTGCCGACTGCAGATAGCAAAATTCCTTGTAGAAGACATTATTTTGAAGCATGGAGCACCATGTGTGACATCTGATTGTGGGAAAGTATTCCAGTCAAAAATAGTATCAGACGTAATGTCAAAGGTGCGACATTATCCACATAATGAGAACTGCATACCATCCTCAGACAAATGGTCTTACAGAACGTTTTAACAAGATGTTAGCTGATATGCTGTTGAAGTACGTCAATGTTGAGCAGAAGGATTGGGATACAATTCTGCCAGTCATGAAATTTGCTTACAATACCGCAAGACAAGACACCACAGACTTCATGCCGTTTTTCCTGCTCCATTGCCATGAAGCTGAGAAAACAATGGATATGCTGTTCCTGTTCCAACCGGACGACACTCAGGATGAGTATGTTAAACAGCTCATCGCCAGGGTCGAAGAAGCAAGACAGCTGGCTCACATACGGACACGGGACGCCCATGAAAGGGACTGTCAGCGGTATAACGACAAGCACCGACCTGTTGTGTACAGCCCTGGAAGGTTGGACTGTCAGAAAAGTTATTTAAGCAATACTTTGGTCCGTGTCGTGTTATACGCTGCCTGTCAGACGTCACATACGAAGTTGAGGATTATGAGCCGTCATCGAAACGACAAAAACGAAGAGACATTGTTCATGTCCTGTGCATGAAGCCTTACTACGATTCTGAAGAGCAGGTAGGCGATAATGGCTTCTTGTTCAAGGACTCTAAGGATGGTAATGTTACTGATGAAGCCACGACAGGACTGCCTGTCATCAATAATCATGCAGAAGGGAAGGATTCTCCAGAACTGCCATACAGAGGACCCATGACAAGGTCAAGATCCAGGATATTGCAGCTGGCTCCGCAGGGAACATAACAGCGGGTCGCTGTTTCTCCAGGAGAGGGAGCAATGCCGCGAGACACCACATACACTGACTGCCAGTGTGGCGCAGGGGATAGCTTCAGTGACTGTGATGCTGAAGGTCACCGGTTCAAACCCGTCCATCAGCAAAAATTTATTTCTTTGTAATTAACAACTCCAGAAGTTTCTACATCTTTCTTATGTTCACTTGTAAATTCTATTTCTTTCTTATGTTAACTGTTCTGCCCAGGGGCAGTCAGTACTGCGTGTACGTTTCAGTTTGCGATAAACCTGCTTTCTGTATAAGTGCTGTGTTCAGTTGTTAAGCCTGCTCCTTTTTCAACACGACAATATTAACGGACAACAGCAATCGTCAATGACGAGTTGCATGCGCATATCAAAAACATCTGATAGCACACCTCTGCGCATGCCACTGTAAACAGAGTTTGGCTTCAGTCAGTAGCGAGCCAAGGTGTGCATTGGACATTCAAAAGTGCCATGATGGCCCTTGAAAATGTCCTCTGCAGTTGGGAATGAAATGCTGGGTTTCAATAATAAATCCACAACACCACGGCATAATAGCCTGGAAATTATTAGTAATAAAAATTGTAGTGCCCATTTTACAACCTGCCCACAGATTGTGCTCAGCCCACCACAATACTGCAATAAAATAAGAAATTTCAGCTTTGTGGGTGATATGAAATATTTTTAAATAAAAAAATTCACATATCCAATTCATCAGTGTGGATTGTAAGTCATGACTTATGTACTCTGCATAAAACAATCAATGGCCATATCAATAAAATAATTGACCTTTCAATTGTTCTATGGATTTGATCAATGATTGTTTTATGCAGAATACATGAGTCATCATGACTTATGCACTGATGATGTTCTGTCATAGGAATGAAAACAATATATGAATTTTTGTAAATAAATATTTCACACCGGCCACTAAGTTGAAACAGCTTTGTATTTCTCACTTTCTGTTGAGTCCTACACTGCTTTCGTGAGCTACCTGTGTTACTTGCACTAAACATATTCTTGATATAGTGAATTTACAAGAGAGTTCTGTCAATATAGCCTTGTTTTTTTGTTTAATCCTCATCAGTACTTAGCTTCTCCATTTGTTTAGCAAGTTAAGCATAATTTTACAGAGATATCAAAGGAATACATTTCAGATGGTCTTGTACACATGGCACAATTCAAACCATTAAGTGAATATGACAGTATTCTTGCAAATTACACACCATTTGTCAATTTTATAAAATTGAGAATGAGATATATAGTCCCAAAACATGTCATACTGACAAAACATCTTTTATATAATTGAGAACTGGCACATAATTTGCCTCATTACATTAACAAACAGTTGTGTGATGCTTCATCTATTGGTGCAGTATCTGTACTTTTGGACATGAAGACACCACATCTGCTTTGCAGCCATATTGCATTTGAAAATTATTGATAAAGGAGGTGAAGGAAGAAGGATTAGGAAAGAAAGAAAAGACAGTGACTGCATTATGACATTGAAATGAAGCAATGGCAACAAGTGAAAATGTGAGCCAGGCCGGGAATCAAACCCGGGCCTCCCACTTCATGCCAGCGGTCATCTTAACCAATTGGCTACCTGTGCTCACCTCCTGTCCATCTCAAATTCCCACAAGTGCATGCTATGGCTGTAGCGCCCCTATCATTCATGCCCTCTCACAATCGCCATTATAGATTCCCCTGCAAGGTTTAACAATGTCCAAAAGAACAGACACCACACCAATATAATAAGTATTTACATGCAAAGATGGCGTTGGCTTCAATTACATCATCGCAGATACGGTCATACGTACGACCTCGCATGGGAATCCGTAAGAGTGCATAAACAATAGAGGTGCTACAGCCATAGCATGCAACTTGTGGAAATTTGAGATGGATGGGAGGCAAGCATGGGTAGCCAAGTGGTTAAGGCGACCACTGGCCCGAAGTGGGAGACTCTGGTTCGATTCCTGGCCCAGGTCACATATTTACTTGTTGCCATTGCTTCATTTCAATGCCCTAATGCAGCCACTGTCTTTCTTTCTTTTCTAATCTTTCTTCCTTCCCCTTCTTTATCAATAATTTGCAATTGTATGATGGCCTCAAAACATATTGAATATGATATAATTAAGGGTTATAGAGCTTACATAAGCAGATAGATCTCTGGGTTTCAGTGGCAGAAAGAGTGGATATCAATTGACCAACTGCTAGCTGTGGGCCATGTGTATCAAGAATCTAATTAGCATGCTGCCCACTGTCGTCAGAATTTTACAGTAATATGAATTTAGTTACTCACAGCCTAATTCAGTTATGTTAACTTACATTAACCGATTATTAAAGTCCTATTTTTCTTAGAAACAAATACTTAAACAATATATTGTAAGAGGAACTTAATTTCATTTGCCATTGAGGAATTCTGCCATGAGCTGAGTGATGTATGCATTTTTGCTTAATGGAAGAGAGGTAAATAGTGCAACCACTGTAGCTTGAGGGGATGTTTGAGAAGGAATGTTTTGTAAGTGTAGGCTAGTGTGGCCATTGTCATGGGATTGCAGTGATGTAAATTTCAACATGAAACTAACAGATATATAAACAAATTGACATTACAGAGACCATTTTCTTCAAATGCTCTACATACTGGTAGCAAGAATGTGAAATTAAATTAAGTATGTTGTTACACTGTGTGATTACTACAAGAATAGCCTTCAAATGATTTAGCAAAAATTTTGATGTTGTCACATATTGAATAATGCATTTAAATATCAATTTGAAATGCAGACAACTAAGTGTTCTGAATTGTTCAGACAACCAACACTACACCAGATGTCTGACAGCCATCTTACCTCTCCCTTGCTATGTGGCCCATAAAACTGATTTATTTAGCAATAATGGAGGATAGGTAATAACTCACCGCAAAGAGGCTTGCTCAGCTGCTGATAGACACGAAAATAGATACTCACATTCATACAACTTAAATTTTCAGCCATGGCCATCGTTAGAAAAAGAAACACATACATTCATGCAATCACTCAGACAACTATACACCCACAACACACTCCAGCAACACAAGCTAGACTGTGACTGAGCTGAGAAATGGAGGGGGTACTGCTTGGTAACAGTGGGGACAGAAAATTCCACATTGCATGATGGAATGTAAAGACTCTGATAGACGGGAATTTGAATTGTGGCAATGAATACAGTGAAGGAAAGCAGCAGGAAAGAAAGGATAAAAGGAAGGTTTATAGGAGTGTATAGAGGGAGTGGGGGGGGGGGGGTTGAAATGATAGAATAATATGGAAAAAATAGAAAAAAGCAAAAATAAAAAAATAAAAAGTAAGTAAAATATAAGTAATAAATTAAGGGCATGTTGTAAGCGGTGATACACAGTTGTAAGGAAGACATGGATACAGGATATAGGACAACTACCATCTGCACAGTTCAGAAGAGCTGATGGTGGAGGGGGTATCCATCTGGCTCGGGTGGTGAAGCAACCATTGAAATCCAGAGTGTTGTGCTCACCTGCATGCTGTGCCACAGGGTGGTTTATTTTTGTTTTTTGCCACAGTTTGGCGGCGGTCATTCATTCTGACGGACAGCTGGTTTGTCATCATACCGATATAAAACACGGTCAATGATTGCAGCAAAGAACAAAATAGACCACTCTGTGGTACAGCATGCAGCTGAGCACAACACTCTGGATTTTAATGGTTGCTTCACTACCCGAGCCATCTGGATTCTCCCCTCCACCACCAGTGCTTCTGAACTGTGCAGATGGGAGTTATCCCTTCAATGCACTCTATGGTCCTGCAAGCACCCAGGCCTCAACCTAAGATAATTTCCCATTCCTGCATCCTATGCCTAATATCCCCACCCATTATCCTGTATCCATGTCGTCATTACAACTGTGTATCAACACTTACAATATCTCCTTAATTTATTACTTTTATTATTACCTTTACTTTTTTTATTTTTACCGAACTTCTTTTTTTCCTATTTTTATTTTTCTATATTATTCTTATTTCCAATTCCCCCACTTCCTCTATACCTCCATTTTATCCTTTCCCGCCTCTTCCCTTTACTGTATTCATTGCCACAATTCAACTTCTCGCCTATCAGTGCCTTTAAATTCCACCATGCAATGTGGAACTTTCCATCCCCACCTTCACCCAGCATCCTCACTCACTGTTTGACTGCCTTACAACAATATTTCGATTTTACAATGTGAATTTAATGATAGTGTGGGTGTAGAGTTGTAAGGAAGACATGGGTAACAGGTGGGGAAGGAAGAGGGGTGGGGATATTAGGCATAGGGTGCAGGGATGGGAAATTATCCTAGGTTGAAACCAGGATGCGCCAGTTCAGAAGAGCTGGTGGTGGTGGAGGGGGGGATCCATCTGGCTCGGGTGGTGAAGCAACCATTGAAATCCAGAGTGTTGTGCTCACCTGCACGCTGTGCCACAGGGTGGTCTATTTTGTTTTTTGCCACAGTTTGGATGCGGCCATTCATTCTGACGGACAGCTGGTTTGTCATCATACCGATATAAAACACTGTTCAATGATTTCACCAGAGCAATTGAATGGAATTGACTGTGTTGAAAGTATCATATAAGATGAGCATTAATTATCTAGAGAAAAACTAGGGTATTGGAATGCAGTATAAGAACATCAGGTGATGCTGAATGAATTATATTTGATAAAGAAACACAACACAGCTGTGCACCAGCTGTTCTGATGACATTATCAAGTTTTGTTTTGGAGGGATCAGGACAGGACAGGTATATGTCAGGACGGAGGACGTCATCACGCAGGGGGAGGTGGCGGAAGTTACCCTGGGAAAGGATATGGAGAGTGTGGAGATGAAGGGAGGGGATATAAGGCCATAGAGGCATGGCAGAGGCCCGGGATCGGTGAGGATGGGGTGGACCAGGGGGTTGCGGGAGTCTATTTTGCGGTGGGTGTAGGTCATACAGGATCCGCGTGGGGGAAGGAAGCCGGATGGCCGGAGGGCGTGCTGCTTGAGGACTTGGAGGGTTTTATAACAGGAAAGGGGGGGGGCAGAAATCCAGGAGGGATGGAAACTGCAAAGGACAGAATGCATGAGGGAGCGGTAGGTGTAGAGGATGGTAAATGGGCTGAAGCCCCATGTCCGGCCAGTGAGGAGTTTCAGGAGATTAAGGTGGGAGAGGGCTTTCTGTCAGACGGTGCGGAGGTGTGGGATCCAGGAAAGGTTATGGTCGAGGGTGAGGCCAGGATACTTCAGGGTGGGGGTATGGTGGATGGGACGGTTGTGGAGGGTAAGGTAGAAATCATGGACACAGAAGGAAGGTGTGGTGCGACCCATTATGATTGCCTGGGATTTGTCAGGATTGCTGGAGAGGAGCCACCGGTTACACCATGAGGCGAATTCGGTGAGTTGGACTGGAGAAAAAACTGGGAGCGGGCAAGGGAGGGGGTGGGGGTTAGGAAGGTGGTGTCATCAGCATATTGAAGGAGATAGACAGGAGGCTTGGGTTGGGGCATGTCGGTGGAGTAGATGAGATAAAGGAGAGGAGAGAGGATGGAGCCTTGGGGCATCCCAGCAGAGGGGTAGAACAAATGGGAATTGGAGTTGCATACAGTGACATAGGAGGAGCAGCAGGTGAGGTGGATGTAATTAATAGGAAGGGCGTAGAACTGGAGTTTGAAAATTAGACCGGAATGCCATACATGGTCATAGGCTTTTTGAATATCAAGGGAGACAAAAATTGCGGAGCAACAGGAATTAAGCAGGATGGATAGGAGGTGAATTAGGCAAAGGAGCTGGTCGTCAGCAGAGAAGGAGGGTCGGAAGCCACATTGGGAAAAGGGGAGGAACTGGTGGCGGTGGAGGTGCTGATGGATATGATGGGAGAGGATGGTTTCCAGGACCTTGCTGAACATGGAGGTAAGACTGATGGTACGGTAGTATGAGGTCTGGGATGGGGGCTTGTCAGGTTTGAGGAACATGAGAGTATGGGAGGTCTTCCACAGGTCAGGGTAAAAGCCAGTGAAAAGGATGACATTGTATAGGGAGGCAAGAACTTTATGGAAGAAGGGGAGGGGGGCAGGCTCAGAGGTGGCGGTAGGTCAGCCGGTCGTGACCAGTGGTGACGTTGCATTTAGTGCGAAGAGTGTCGATTATGTCATGGGCGGGGGATGTGGTCCAAGTACTGGAAGCCAGGGGCGAGCAGAGGAGAGGAGGTATTGGTTCCCTCATGGACATCAGAGAAGAGAGAGGTCAAACGTAGATTTGTCAGGAAACGAAAAGACTTCGGAGAGGTAGGAGGCAAAGTGTTCTGCCTTACTGGTGTTGTCAGGAAAAGGATGGTCATCATGGAAAAGCGAGTAGTGGTGGGGGAGGAGTGACTTTTTTTTTTTTTTTTTTTTTTTTTCACTGCTGCCTGCTTTATGGACCCGCTGCCTGTGTAATATAGCGGGTCGGTCTTCCACAACAGTCTCTTAGCCGTCACACTGGTCATCTAGACATATATGGTATAGAGGACCATTGTGCCGTTGCCCATGTCCCACTCCGTGGAGGTGGAACTGGGTCGTGAGAAGTCTGCAGTATTTACTCAGCAGCTGCTATATACTTATTAAATTAATTACAATAATAAAGAAATACATAAGATTACAATTATATACGGAATCATTGAATTTCAATAGCATAGTTAAATATATAAAATTAATTACATACAAAATGTACCTAAGAATATAAGAAGCATAATGTAACATTTACCTACACTAACATAAGAGTCCTCTTCATTATAAGAAAAACAGATACATTACTTTGCTGAAAACATAAAAAGCTACAATTCTGATTTGAATTTTTTTCTATTTTCATGTATCTTTCTTGTAAATAAATAACAAACAAAATATACTTAGTCATGTAAAAAGTATAATTAAATATTTAGCTACACAAACATAAAGGTACTCTTCGTTGTAACAGGAAACAGTTAGATACATTGTTCGCTGGAATCATGGAAAATTACGATTCTGATTTAAAATATATTCCATGTAACTGACTTATATGTAGAGATACAATATAAGACCAGGTTAAATATAATTTCTTACAATGTAGTAAATTAAAATACATAGAAATACAAAATGTGTAAAAATAGTAATATCAATTAAGCTACAATCAACAGTAAGTTTATAAATGTTCAATTTAACTGTTATGAAAATATTTATTTATTTCTTCTAAACAAACTACTAGTAACAGTTAAATATCTTAGTTCCTAAGCACATAAAAGATATAGTAAAGAATTTATTTGTAACAGTAGCATATTTTAACAATTAATTACTGTAGATTAATGTATATTAGTCTGGAAATACAAAGTTCACATGGTTTTAGTCAAAATTGTAATTCATATGTTATGTTTTAGATGTACAGGATGACATTTCTCATGATATTGACTATCAGTAAGGTGGCAGAAGGCATGCCAGTACTTGGAGGAGATGACAGAGAGCACTGAATTTAGGCAGATGCATTTCTGCATCATCCCAGCGTTTTTTTGTGGACAAGAGGTTTCTGATGTGTCTTTGGAGTTGCTAGTGGTGTTGGAGTGTATGCCAGTCATGGGTCCGGAGGAAGGAGTGGTACAGATGGCGGGATTTGTGGAGGAGGACAGCCTTCGGAGGACGGTGAGGATAAATCCCCCGGGTAGGGATGTGGGCATGGACCGTGTCAGCAACGGTCTGCTGGAGAGAGGAGGAGGCATGGTCAGTACCTGTGGGAGTGTGGAGGGGTAGTGGGTTGCTTGTGACCGAGGTGTCAATGGAACGATGGTATGCATCTCAGTCAGCAGGGGAATAGTCGTGGACAAGTTTAGGAGGGGCATAGGACGGGGAGTGCAGGCAGGCCGGGGGCGGTGGTCAAGGGTAAGTAGGACAGGGGCATGGTAACTGGCTATAAGGTCAAGGACATCCGCCGTAATGCACCCAGGGAGGTTGGAGACCCCAGAATGACATCGGGTGTGGATGGGGAAGGATTTCGCCCCAGAGTGAGGTGGTGACGAACTAACGCCACCGCTGGAGTTCAGCGGGCAGACGGGAAGAAAGGTTAAGGTTTGCAACAATCACATAGGTCGTGAAGGTGCGGTCTATATGGGAGAGGAAGGGTTATGAGAGGGGAACAGTGCTATGGATATAAATGGTGGCGAGGGTGACTGTTAGGAAGAGGCTGAGGATCAGGTGTTCGGTAGGATCATTAAGGAGAGGTTGGAGACGGATGGGGTGGCGGCGGAGGTGGCCATCGGTGGGGGGCATCGGTATGGTGGAGGCTGTAGGGAGTGGTGCTGATAGGACGATGGGGATGGAGGAAGGTTTCGTTCAGGAGGAAGGCATCCACACAGTGGTGGGAAAGGGTGTGCATAATGAGGTGTTTATTGACAGGAAGGGAGCGGACATTATGATAGAGGAAGGCATAGGAAGAGCTTGCCATAGGGGTCGAAAGGAAAGGGAGAAAGGAGGGAGAGGGGGCAATGGGAAAAGAGGTTAAGGTGTGGCTAGACTAGGGTAACCTGCAGGGAGAAGGTGAAGTGGGAGTGTGCACAGGAGAAGGTGGCGGAATGGGCAGCAAGGGCGATCTGTTGAAGGGTATGGGGACGCTGGAAGGGATGGATGTTTCGGAGGACGGTTGTGACAAAGCGAATGATGCCCTCTATGGTGGGAGGGGGGCAGTGGGAGTTGTTGGGATGCAGATGGGGATCGACAGGACGAATAGGTACAGTAAGTTCGGAGTTGGTGGGGGCAGGGAGATGGGGGCCGCCACAGCTGTCGCAGCGAGGAGCAGTGGCGAGGTTTGGACAGTTTTTGTGGAGGTGGTTGGACTTGCAATGGGGACAGGTGGGTGGGTTGGGGCAGTGCTGTGTCGGGTGGTCGTTAAAAACGAGACACCTGGCACAACGGTAGGATTGTGGCGCGGAGTGGGAGGGTTCCACCTTGTGACGGCAGTCGTAGATAAGTGCCCCCTCAAGGAGGAGGTGATCGATGGAAGATGCGGATTCAGTGAAACTCTGCATCAGGTAGGTGGGGCTGGTGGCCTTATCGGTCCGCTTGGCGGAGCGAATAGAAATGTCTGGGTCTGCATTAAGTTGGCCCAACACCTCCTCCTCCATGATAACTGGACTTAGTTTGGTTATCACGGCGGTGAGGTTGGGTGGACGGCGGGGAGGGAGGGTTTTATGGGGAGAGGAGGAGGTGTAGTAGGGGGTGAGGGTTGCGTGGGGCCGAGGTGGACGGCAGGGAGGCGCAGGAGCATGTCTGTATGGAACGTTGGGTTGGGAGATTTTATGAGGACCGAGTCCCTACAGGGGATGAATTGGGCGATAGTAGTGACGGGGAAGTACTTTTGGAGTTATAAGGAAAGGGTGCAATTGTCTAGGAAGTGGGGATCGGGACAGGAGAGGAGGTAGGTATACAAATCAGGCTGGGGGGGGGGGGGAGGGGGGTGCAGTGTCTATGACGTCGGCGGGAGGTGGAGGCGATGTAGTCTTCTTAGAGGCTGCCGGTCCAAGGTCCGCGGTTCCGCATTCGATGGGGGTCTTCTTGTGGGTGTCGGAGGAGGAGGAGAAGGACGGAACAGGGTCAATGGGGATGTGGCAGGGAGCGAGACCCTGTTGTGGTGCGAAGGGAAGAGGCGGCGACTGTTGGGTGTCGGCCACGGTGGCTCGGAGATGGGTAAAGCAAGTGGGTGAGACGGGGGGAAGTCTGCAGGTGAGATGAGAGGGAGATAGACTGTAGCTGGGGGAGGAGGAGAGACTTCGGAGGCGGCTGTGGTGGAGAGGAGAATGGAGAGGGGTATTTCTTGCGAGGGGTGGGTGTATGAGGAGCTCCATGTTGTGATGGTGGGGGCGGTGGTGAGGGTGGTATATAAAACGGTGGTCGTGGTGATGTGAATGTTCGCCTTTGTGGCTAATTAAAAAAGGGGGAAAGAAGTCGAAGAAGAAGAAAAGGTGGACAGTCTAAGTGAAAGTAAGCGGTGACCACTGCTGGTGGCCGGCTGGGGCTGGTGGAAGCCTCGGGCCACGGAGGGGCTTACTTGGCAGATTTCCTGTGTGCTACTGTTTTAATAGTTTATTCTCGCGTATTTGGTAGGTAGTGTTGGACGCGTCAGCAGCACTTACAGCAGCACTAGCAGAGTTCTAGCTAAGCAGGAGCGAGCTATTGTGATTTATATCTGGGCTGGTCAGTGTCAATTTCTATAAACTCGCGCTAGTAACAAGATACTTAACTCTCTACTGGCAATTATTGATTTGATAGGATGGATGGGATATGTGACTGCTACGTACATACGTAGGAGGAGCTGGCCGCTGTTCGCGAGCAGCTGAGCGTGTTGTTGGCCGCGGCTGCTGCATTGGAGTGTTGTGGCAGTGGGGGCTCAGGCTACAATGGTAGCAGAGTACGTGTGGAGTACACATGGAGGTTTTTTTAGGTTAGAGAATTCCCTCCCTAGGCGCGACAAGACGCCTCCTGAGTCGCAACAAGGTAGCAGTAGGCAGTACACATTAGGGAATGAAAGGATAAATGTATTAGTAGTTAACTGCAGAAGCGTCTATAGAAATGTCCCAAAACGGTTCTCATTAATAAACGGTCACAATGCGCACATAGTACTAGGGACGGAAAGTTGGCTGAAACCAGATGTAAACAGTAATGAGGTTTTAAACTCAGACAGGAATGTATACCGGATATAGACTGGGAGACCCAAACGTTTATAACGGGTGGCAGGGACAAAGAATCCAGTGAAATTGTTCTTAGTGCATTATCTGAAAATTACCTTGAGCAGTTAAACACAGAACCGACTCGAGGCGTCAACATATTAGAACTTCTGGTGACAAACAGACCCGAACTATTCGAAACAGTTAACGCAAAACAGGAAATCAGCGATCGTAAAGCGGTTACAGCATCGATAATTTCAGACATAAACAGAAATATTAAAAAATGTAGGAAGATTTTTCTGTTCGGAAAAAGTGACAAAAAGCGGATTTCAGAGTACTTGGCGGCTCAACACAGAAGTTTTATCTCAAGTGCAGATAGTGTTGAGGAACAGTGGTCAAAGTTCAAAGCCAACGTACAATATGCATTAGCTGAGTATATATCAAACAAGATCGTAAGAGATGGAAAGGAGCCACCATGATACCGAATTAGCAGACTGCTATGGAAGCAAAGGAAACTTCACTGCAAACATAAACATAGCCAAAGCCTTGTAGACAAACAAAAATTAAACTAAGCGAAATGTAGCGTGAGGAGGGCTATGCGAGAGGCTTTCAACGAATCCGAAAGGAAAGTTCTATGTACTGTCTTGGCTGAAAATCCTAAGAAATTTTGGTCTTATGTCAAAGCGGTAGGTGGATCAAAACAAAATCTCCAGACATTTTGTAACGAAAATGGCATTGGAACAGAGGATGACACTCTAAAGACTGAATTACTAAATGACTTTTTCCAGAGCTGTTTCACAGAGGAAGATTGCACTGTAGTTCCTTCTCTAGATTGCCACAAAGATTACAAAATGGCAGATATCGAAATAATTGACAGAGGTATAGAAAAACAAAATCGTTCAAAAGAGGAAAGGCCGCAGGACCACATGGAATACCAATTCTTTTTTTACACAGAGTACACGAAGGAACTTGCCCCTCTTCTTGCAGTGGTGTATCGTAGGTCTCTAGAAGAGCGTAGCGTTTCGAAAGATTGGAAAATGGCGTAGGTGATCCCCGTTTTTAAGAAGGGACGTCGAACAGATCTGCAGAATTATAGGCCTATCTCTCTAACGTCGGTCAGTTGTAGAATTTTGGAACATATATTATGTTTGAGAGACCAGAAATCTGCTCAGTAAGAATTAGAATTCGTCCACGAGACTCAGAGGGCCATAGATACGGGTTCTCAGGTAGATGCTGTGTTTCTTGACTTCCGCAAGGCGTTTGATACAGTTCTCCACAGACATTTAATGAACAAAGTAAGAGCATATGGTCTATCAGAACAATTGTGTGATTGGATTGAGGAGTTACTAGATACTAGAATGCAGCATGTCATTCTCAATAGAGAGAAGTCTTCCGAAGTAAGAGTGATGTCAGGTGTGCCCCAGGGAAGTGTCCTGGGTCCGTTGCTGATCAAGATATGATCTTACGGATAACATCAGGAATTCACTGAGGCTTTTTGCGGATGATGCTGTAGTATATAGAGAGTTTGTAACAATGGAAAATTGTATTGAAATGCAGGAAGATTTGCATCGAATTGACGCATGGTGCAGGGAATGGCAATTGAATCTCAATGTAGACAAGTGTAATGTGCTGCGAATACATATAAAGAAAGATCATGTAACATTTAGCTACACTATAGCAGGTCAGAAACGGAAGCAGTTAATTCCATAAATTATCTGGGAATAGACATTAGGAGGGATTTAAAATGGAATGACCATATAAAATCAATCGTCGGTAAAGCAGACCCCATATTGGAAGAATCCTAAGCAAATGCAGTGCGAAAACAAAGGAAGTAGGTTACAGTACACTTGTTCGCCCACAGCTTGAATACTGCTCACCGGTGTGGGATCCGTACCAGGTGGGATTGATAGAAGAACTGGAGAAGATCCAACGGAGAGCAGCGCGCATCGTTACAAGATTATTTGGTAATCGTGAAAGCGTTACAGAGATGATCGATAAACTCCAATGGAAGACTCTGCAGGAGAGACGCTCTGTCGCTCGGTACGGTCTTTTGTCTAAGTTTCGAGAACATACCGAGGAGTCTAGCAGTATATTGCTCCCTCCTACGTATATCTCGCGAAGAGATCATGAGGATAACACCAGAAAGATTAGAGCTCACACAAGGGCATACCGACAATATTTCTTTCTGCGAACAATACGTGACTGGAATAGGAGGGAGAACCGATAGTGGTACTCAAGTTACCCTCCGCCACAAACCATCGGGTGGCTTCCAGAGTATGGATATAGATGTAGATGAACATAAACCATTCAATAACATAACCGTGGGTCAGACTGTAGCTTTAATTCTGGCACTACAAACACATTTAATCGTTTCTTGCGTCTCATCTGCGTAATCCTATCCTTGACTCTATCAAAATAAGATTCTTAAAAGTAACAATTCTTTTATCCATGGTGAAATACAGAAACTCTATGAAAAAAAAAATGTCTTCATGGAGACTGCGGAAAAGGAAAAACGAACGCGTACTTCATGCATTCACATATGCCGCGAAAATAAATCGGCAAATCTCATTCGATATCGTATACTGTCATCCGATTGGCCCGATTCGCAAGAATCAACTGCCGTGGCCACGACACGTTGGTTTTAGTAGACGATTTATCCTCTGCAGAGAAACAACTGTGACTACCTGCCACTTAGTAGCAGAGCGCGTGAAGCTACAATTTTAGCATACAGTTTAATTCTGCTGTGGCAGCCCCTGACCGTATAGAGTCCCCGCACAACAGGCAGCCAAGGCGGGCTGCTCGTCTCCCTTTCGTAGGCGCTCAAACGTAATCACATATACATAAACAGCGGCCAACAGCAGAAGAAACGGCACTGTACGGTGGCACTACATTACGGTCCGCCATGTGACAGTGCCCAGCCAATGACAGCGCAGTAACCGGTTGTAACCCTCCGCCGTCGCCGCCTTCATAAGCGCACCGACGGAGTGTGGAGGTCAGTGTATGCTCAGCCACCGGCCTAGCGTCACGTGTGATAGTTTATTGTCTGTTTGTTTGTTCCATTATTATACTTGTTGTTTGTTGTCCCTAAGTGACTATCTGTTTCCTTGACATTGTGTTGTTGTACGCCCAGAAGGCTTTTGGCCCACTTTAGGTTACGGTAGTAACACTAAAAGTGGGCCTTTGCGATCGTCTTTTGACAGCTCGAAATTTAAATGAAAATAACGGCTGACCTATTCATCTGACACGAAAATTGAATAACAGAATTTGTAGAGGAGAAAATTCTCTACAACTTTGCTCTGTTATATTTTTTTCATATCTCGTAGAGATTCAAAGATATTTGCAAAAATAACGGCGATTTTGGGATGTCTTTCTGTCCGTAACGTGTTCCCTGTTTTTAAGACGAACCGTTCAACCGATCAGCACCAAATTTTACAGACATGATTGTAGGCCGCCTGAGAACAGAACCTCTCTTTCTCAAATTTTCCGGACAAAAATACGGTAGTAATACCAAAAAAAGCCGTTTGTAATATAACTGCAATTGCAAACGAACCATTCATCTGACATGAAAATTGAATAACCTAATTGGTAGAGGAGAAAATTCTCTACAACTTAGCTCCCTTATGTTTTATCTCATATCTCGTATCGTTTGAGACATATTTGCAAAAATAACGGAGATTTTACACCCTCCACTGAATTAACGAAAACCAGCCGTTCGGAGATGTCACGTGACATTCCTCCCCCAGAATTCTCCCTGGCACACGCCATCTTGCATTGCGTATTTGATGATTTTCTTATTGTAACTTACACGTTGTAATTTCAAACCAATAGCGCACTGAAGAATTAACAAAAACATGTCGTTCTTCGTACAATAAATGATAATCTAATGTCTAAAAATGCCGTATTAACATCAGTTAACTACGGCTATTAATAGTATGAGATTAAAGGACTCTTTTTTTTTTATTGATAGCTGTAGCGTAGTGTGCAAGGCGTTGGACAATGGCGCTAAAGGTCGGTGGTTCGAAACTCGCCACTACCTAATTTCTTTTCCTAAAAGGGTTTCAGATACTCTTATTAATTAAATTTTTATTATTTAGACTATTATTTTGTTCCAAAATGTTTGCAAAAACTTGTTGTTGTTGTGGCCTTCAGTCCGGAGACTGGTTTGATGCAGCTCTCCACAATGCCCTATCCTGAGCAAGCCTCTTCATCTCCACATAAGAACGGCAACCTACATCTGTCTGAATCTGCTTACTGTATCCATCTCTTGGTCTTCCTCTGCGATTTTTACCCCACACACTTCCCTCTAATGCTAAATTCGCGATTCCTTTATGTCTAAGAATGTGTCCTACCAATCTATCCCTTCTTTTAGTCAAGGTATGCCAGAAATTTCTTTTCTCCCCAATTCTGTTCAATACCTCCTCATTAGTTACGCGATCCACCCACCTAATCTTCAGAATTCTTCTGTAGCACCATATTTCAAAAGCCTTTATCCTCTTCCTCTCCGCACTGTTTATCGTTTATGTTTCACTTCCATACAAGGCAACACTCCACACAAATGCCTTCAGAAAGGACTTCCTTACACTTAAATCAATATTCGATGTTAACAAATTTCTCTTTTTCAAAAACGCTTTTCTACCCATTGCCATTCTGCATTTTATATCCTCTGTACTGCGACCATCATTTGTTATTTTACTGCCCAAGTAACAAAACTCATCTACCTCCTTTATTGCTTCGTTTCCCAATCTAAGTCCTTCGGCATCACCTGATTTTCTTACACTGCACTCCATTACCCTAGTTTTGCTCTTGTTAATGTTCATCTTATATGCAACTTTCAGCACACTGTCCATTCCGTTCAATTGCTCTTCCAGGTCCTTTACTGTATCTGACAGAATTACTATGTCGTCGGCAAAACGCAAGGTTTTCAATTCTTCACCCTGAACTTTAATTCCTTCTCCAAATTTCTCCTTGCTTTCCTTTATAGCTTGCTCATTGTACAAATTGAATAACATTGGAGAAAGGCTACAACCCTGTCTTACCCCCTTTCCAACCACTGCATCCCTTTCATGCCCTTCAACTCTGACAACCGCTGTCTGGTTTTTGTACAAGTTGTAAATAACCTTACGCTCCCTATATTTTACTCCTGCTTGCTTCAGAACTTGAAAGAGTTTATTCCAGTCAACATTGTCAAAAGCCTTCTCCAAATCTACAAAAGCTAGAAATGTGGGTTTGCCTTTTCTTAATCTATCTTCTAGGATAAGCCGTAAAGTGAGTATTGCCTCCCGAGTTCCTACATTTCTCCTGAACCCAAACTGATCTTCCCCGAGGTCGGCTTCTACCAGTTTTTCCATCCTTCTGTATATAATTCGTGTTAATATTTTGCAACCATGACTTATTAAACTGATGGTTCTGTAGTTTTCACACCTGTCTGCACCTGCTTTCTTTGGAATGGGGATTATAACATTTTTCTTAAAGTCTGAGGGTACTTCGCCTGTCTCATACATCTTACACACCAGGTGAAACAGATTTGTCATGGCTGGTTCTCCCAGAGACTTCAGTAGTTCTGAGGGAATATCATCTACTACAGGGGCCTTGTTTCGACTTAGGTCTTTCAGGGCTCTGTCAAATTCTTCTCTCAGTACAATATCTCCTATTTCATCTTCATCTACATCCTCTTCCCTTCCTACAATATTGTCTCGAAGTTCATTTCCTTTGTAGAGCCCCTCTATATAATCTTTCCACCTTTCAGCTTTCCCTTCTTTGCTGAGAACTGGTTTTCCATCAGTGTCCTTGATATTCATAGAGCTGTTTTTCTTATCTCCAAATGTTTCTTTTATTTTCCTGTAGGCTGTATCTATTTTTCCCCTATTTATACATTCTTCTAGATCCTTGCATTTGCCTTCTAGCCACTCCTGCTTAGCCATTTTGCACTTCCTGTCATTCTCATGTCTTAGTCGTCTGTACTCCATTTTGTCTGTTTCATTTACTGCATTTTTAAATTTCCTCCTTTCATCGATTAAATTTAGTATCTCCTGTGATATCCAAGGATTTTTTGTAGGTCTTGCCTTCCTACCTATTTGGTCCTCTGCTACCTGCACTATTTCACCTCACAATTATACCCATTCCTCCTCTACTGTTTTATTTTCCCCTGTTTCTGTCAATTGTTGCCTAAAGCTCCCTCTGAAATTCTTAAGAACCTCAGGTTCCTTCAATTTATCCAGGTCCCTTCTCCTTATTTTCCTACCTTTTTGTAGTTTTAGTTTCAGCCTACAGTTCATAACCAACAAGTTATGGTCAGAGTCTATATCTGCTCCTGGGTATGTCTTACTCTGTAAAACCTGGTTCCGAAATCTATGTCTTACCATTATAAAATCTATCTGGTATCTCCCGGTGTCTCCTGGTCCCTTCCACGTATACAACCTTCTTTTGTGATTCTTGAACCAGGTGTTTGTCATAACTAAATTATGTTCAGTGCAAAATTCTACCAGGCGGCTTCCTCTTTCATTCTTTTTGCCCAGTCCATATTCACCTACTATCTTCCCTTCCCTTCCTTGTCCTACTACCGAATTCCAGTCTCCCATAACAATTAAGTTTTCCTCTCCCTTAATTGTCTGAATAATTTCCTTTAGCTTCTCATATATTTCTTCGATTTCCTCATCATCGGCAGAGCTAGTTGGCATATAAACCTCTACTACTGTTGTCGGTGTTGGCTTCGTATCTATCTTGACAATGATAATGCGATCACTGTGCTGCTCATAGTAGTTTACCCGCATTCCTATTTTCTTATTCATTATCAATCCTACTCCTGTGATACCCCCAATTGATTCTGTATTTGTAATCCTGTACTCACCTGACCAGAAATCCTGTTCATCCTGCCACCGAACTTCACTAATCCCCACTATATCTAACTCGGCAAAACGCAAGGTTTTCAATTCTTCACCCTGAACTTTAATTCCTTCTCCAAATTTCTCCTTGCTTTCCTTTATAGCTTGCTCATTGTACAAATTGAATAACATTGGAGAAAGGCTACAACCCTGTCTTACCCCCTTTCCAACCACTGCATCCCTTTCATGCCCTTCAACTCTGACAACCGCTGTCTGGTTTTTGTACAAGTTGTAAATAACCTTACGCTCCCTATATTTTACTCCTGCTTGCTTCAGAACTTGAAAGAGTTTATTCCAGTCAACATTGTCAAAAGCCTTCTCCAAATCTACAAAAGCTAGAAATGTGGGTTTGCCTTTTCTTAATCTATCTTCTAGGATAAGCCGTAAAGTGAGTATTGCCTCCCGAGTTCCTACATTTCTCCTGAACCCAAACTGATCTTCCCCGAGGTCGGCTTCTACCAGTTTTTCCATCCTTCTGTATATAATTCGTGTTAATATTTTGCAACCATGACTTATTAAACTGATGGTTCTGTAGTTTTCACACCTGTCTGCACCTGCTTTCTTTGGAATGGGGATTATAACATTTTTCTTAAAGTCTGAGGGTACTTCGCCTGTCTCATACATCTTACACACCAGGTGAAACAGATTTGTCATGGCTGGTTCTCCCAGAGACTTCAGTAGTTCTGAGGGAATATCATCTACTACAGGGGCCTTGTTTCGACTTAGGTCTTTCAGGGCTCTGTCAAATTCTTCTCTCAGTACAATATCTCCTATTTCATCTTCATCTACATCCTCTTCCCTTCCTACAATATTGTCTCGAAGTTCATTTCCTTTGTAGAGCCCCTCTATATAATCTTTCCACCTTTCAGCTTTCCCTTCTTTGCTGAGAACTGGTTTTCCATCAGTGTCCTTGATATTCATAGAGCTGTTTTTCTTATCTCCAAATGTTTCTTTTATTTTCCTGTAGGCTGTATCTATTATTCCCCTATTTATACATTCTTCTAGATCCTTGCATTTGCCTTCTAGCCACTCCTGCTTAGCCATTTTGCACTTCCTGTCATTCTCATGTCTTAGTCGTCTGTACTCCATTTTGTCTGTTTCATTTACTGCATTTTTAAATTTCCTCCTTTCATCGATTAAATTTAGTATCTCCTGTGATATCCAAGGATTTTTTGTAGGTCTTGCCTTCCTACCTATTTGGTCCTCTGCTACCTGCACTATTTCACCTCACAATTATACCCATTCCTCCTCTACTGTTTTATTTTCCCCTGTTTCTGTCAATTGTTGCCTAAAGCTCCCTCTGAAATTCTTAAGAACCTCAGGTTCCTTCAATTTATCCAGGTCCCTTCTCCTTATTTTCCTACCTTTTTGTAGTTTTAGTTTCAGCCTACAGTTCATAACCAACAAGTTATGGTCAGAGTCTATATCTGCTCCTGGGTATGTCTTACTCTGTAAAACCTGGTTCCGAAATCTATGTCTTACCATTATAAAATCTATCTGGTATCTCCCGGTGTCTCCTGGTCCCTTCCACGTATACAACCTTCTTTTGTGATTCTTGAACCAGGTGTTTGTCATAACTAAATTATGTTCCGTGCAAAATTCTACCAGGCGGCTTCCTCTTTCATTCTTTTTGCCCAGTCCATATTCACCTACTATCTTCCCTTCCCTTCCTTGTCCTACTACCGAATTCCAGTCTCCCATAACAATTAAGTTTTCCTCTCCCTTAATTGTCTGAATAATTTCCTTTAGCTTCTCATATATTTCTTCGATTTCCTCATCATCGGCAGAGCTAGTTGGCATATAAACCTCTACTACTGTTGTCGGTGTTGGCTTCGTATCTATCTTGACAATGATAATGCGATCACTGTGCTGCTCATAGTAGTTTACCCGCATTCCTATTTTCTTATTCATTATCAATCCTACTCCTGTGATACCCCCAATTGATTCTGTATTTGTAATCCTGTACTCACCTGACCAGAAATCCTGTACATCCTGCCACCGAACTTCACTAATCCCCACTATATCTAACTTCAACCTATCCATTTCCCTTTTTAAATTTTCTAATTTTCCTACTCTATTAAGGGATCTAACATTCCACGCTCCGACCCGTAGAATGCCAATATTGTCTTTCCTGATGATCACATCCTCCTGAGTAGTCCCCGCCCGGAGATCCGAATGGGGGACTATTTTACCTCCGGAATATTTTACCCGAGAGGATGCCATCATCATATGTTCATACAGTAGAGCTGCATGTCCTCGGAAAAGATAACGGCTGTAGTTTCCCCTTGCTTTCAGCCGTTCGCAGTAGCTGTGTGGTAAAGCCACATTAGCTGATGTTACAAGGCCAGCTCAGTCAGTCATCCAGACTGTTGCCCCTGTAACTACTGAAAAGGCTGCTGCCCCTCTTCAGGAACCACACGTTTGTCTGGCCTCTCCACAGATACCCCTCCGCTGTGGTTGCACCTACGGTACGGCTATCTGTATCGTTGAGGCACGCAAGCCACCCCACCTCGGCAATGTCTGTGGTTCATGGGAGTGGTGCAAACACTTATAAAACTACAAATCAAAAGTGCGCCGTAAAACACGTCATTGCGATTTTTTGTTTAATAAAAAAAAGGTAAAGCAGTCAACAATCTGAAGATTAGTTTGAACACCACAGTGCTTTACTAGGCATTATCCTGTTTGGAGGTGGTATGCCGTTGCCTTCCTCCGACCTTCGAACTGACTTACCCAGCCAGTTATAGGGGGACCTACAGTTTAACGTGGGTTCCGAACCACGGTGCTACTCGGTATTTTTCACATGAGCAGTACTGCCAGAGGTGAAAGAAGTGGAAAGTGACAGATAAAAATCCTAGGACCTGGCGGGGATCGAACCCGGGACCTTAGAATTTGTAGTCTGTCACTCTACCACTGTGCAACCGAGGCTTTTTGTTTAATAAACCGTTGGCAATTTGAAGAGTTGTTATCTTTCCTGCAGATCGCAGGACTTAACAGAATTGGCGACGAGGATAAAAACTTTGTATTAAAAATGTTGAAATGTGTGTATAGCTTATTGGACTTGACTACGGGTTCATCAGTCCCTAAACTTACAAACTACTTATGAACTAGCTAACACTAAGGACGGCACAAATATCCATGCCCGGGGGGGGCGGGGTTGGAACCCCCGACCGTAGTGGTCGTGCAGACCGTGACTGGCGCGCCACAGTCCCATCGGCCACCGCGGCCGGCACTTTGTATTAGCAGTAATGCCTCCTTTAGAGGAATTTCTTCACTCCTTGACGGAAACTCTACCCCAGATACCGGCGGCTCTCACAGGGTGGGCGCATCACCCTCACTCCCCAGCGTTGCAAGACGTAACTCAGGGAGTAGATTCCATTGCCGGAAAATTGAGAAATCTGCACATGTCACCGCCGACATTCCCCGCTTTCGATAGAGCTTTGGAACGATGGCCGAATTATGTAGAGCGGCTGAAACATTTCCTGGCTCACGGAGTCTTGGAGGAAAACCGGCATCGGGCATTTTTATAGCAACAGTTGGTCCCCAGGTGTATCGCTTGATTCAGCAATTCAGACGAGTCGCCTATCGTCGCCTCTCGTATGCCCACATAAAACACTGCTCGTCTGAGTACTTTGACGCACAAATACATGTCATATCCGCTCGCCAGGTTTTTTCTTTTCCTGTCGAAAGTCTCCAGATCAGGCATATCCGGAATGGATTACGACGCTGCAGGGTCTATCTCGTGATTGTAAATTTAGGTGCGCCAACGTCGCCTGCAAGCAATCCTATGCCCCTTCATTGATTCACGATACAGTGGTGTTTCACGCTTGTGAGGGGGCTGACATGGAGCCGTTTATTTCGCATATCAATATATTAGATGTTAAAGATGTTTTCTTGGTTGGAGAATTGTGTAACGCAATAGTAGAAAGGGTGAGAGAGAGAGAGACAGTAGATGAGCTTGTATCCCGTGGAAAGCTCCGCCCCTATTGCAAGTTGAGATCTGATTGGCTCCCGCCTATACTAGTTGTCCGCCAAAACTTTAAGCTTCTTTTATTAATATTTAACTTTCCTATATCTATTAAAAATCATCTGTATACTTTCTGAAATGCTTTTGTGTTAAGCTATATTTCGGTTAATTCAAAGATTTAGTTAGTGGTATATTTTGTAATAAGCTGAACAATGTTAGTGTAGAAGTTTCGCTTGGCGCCAAAACGGTGGCTTGTGGCGCGCAGCGAAAGGCGGCAGTCAGTCGAGCGCCGGCCGCAATACCTTGCACATTCATGTTAGTTCAGTGCGGGCCAAGGATAGTTTATATGTTATGCAACGTTTATATTTTTAACATTACTCAGTCTGTATATTTGTGCTTGGATATACAATGGTATTTCTTAAAAAAACAAGCACTGGCATCCTACAAAAGCTAAAGTTATTCGTAGTGCTGTACTTCCTAGCCACATCTCAACACCTCTTTTAGCATCACTTCAAGTACAACGGATGTGCGACCTGTGTGCTTCACCGGAAATGGGACATCAACTACGACAGAAGACACAAGGTTAGTAAAAGAGTGAATTCAGACATGCACTGAAGTTGCATGTCGACACGGCACCTCGCGTACAGTGCTGCCCCGTTTAGAAACCAATGCACTGGCACGATGTGCAATGGTAACATCGCCGAGGAGAGGCATGAAAGAGGGGAGGTGTTTAGGAACTTTGTCAACTATGCACTGACCTTCCCTCCCTCTCTTTTTAAAATAGAAGCCCCGCCGTACGCTACTGACGAGGGTTCAAACTGAGATCTTGAAGTTACAGGACCCGTCACTCGGCACCTGTCCTCTGATCATCCGTGCCTTTGAACTGGCTCACCGGCCACCGTCACCGCGCTTTGATCCAGTCATGTTTGCGGCTCGCCAGTCGTCTGGCGCCGGGCGGCCGCCTCGTCCGACCGTGGACACAGGCCGTGACCAACCGTCTCCCCCACGCAGTCCCTCTTGTCCGGATTGCTTCCGTGTAAACACCAGCGAGCCGACTGCCCCAACCGGCAGTCTAGGTGTACGGTTTGCCGACGAACGGGACCATCGCCGTTGTTTGCCAGGCATCACAGCAACACCGCGTCGACTCCACAATAGGGTATTTGACTGTTTTCTGGAAATCGTTGTAAATTGTTAATTATGTCATATTATGGTCCGAACATGCCTTTTTACCTCGTTAATTACAGTACTTTTTGTTTAAAGAAATGAAATTCAAATAATTTGAAAGCCCGCTAAAATGCTACATTTGAGTCACGTGATGCCTGTGACGTCATACAACACGCTGCTGGTGCTGCTGCTCTCGTAAGATAAACAAATACCTGTATATTGTTTGGGCCGAGGCCTCGTGTTTGGGCGTTAACGTTTGCATAATGGTCTACAAATATTGCTTAGTTCCGCACTGTGCCAATACATCTTTCAAGACTCCAGAAAAATTGTTCTTACAAGTACCAAAAAATGAGAAGATACGCAAAAAGTGGTTGACACTAGCGTGAAGAGGTCCAAATGAAATAGCGGCTACTTCATGTGTGTGTTTCTGTGAGGATTATTTTGATGTAAGCAAATAATATTATTCCACTGGTAAACTAAACTATTTAGTATCATTCTCAATCTACTGCAAAGGTGCAAAGTAGTAGTATCATTCTCTTCTACTGCAAAGGTGGAAAGTCGTATTATGTGAAGGGTAATGATCTGATGTATACATTTGCGAAGTAAAACTTCATAATGTTACACGCCTACGATTTCTGTGTAATTAAAGCCGTTTCCTAATATATTTGGTGAAAGAAAAACATGAATATTGTTGCAGCCCACTATGAAATTATAGCACTGATTATTTACCTCCAGTAAGTGCAATTTTATCACCAATAGTTCTTAGTTAACAACCGTCTCATACATCGACAACGCCCTTCTATCGTAATATACGTATATGGGAGATATCTTTAATGCGCCGATTTATTTAGCTTTCAAACTTTCGTAATATGCAAGTGTAAATGCGATTAAAAGTGTTAGTTACCCAAATATGTGTTTATTGAAGCTTTACTGGGTTAAATTTTACTAACTATCCCGGCGGCTTCCTGTGACTATGTTGGCAACAGATGCTGAATAGTGAGAATCATGAGACGTCGCCATTAGCCAATCGCGTGACAGCGCAAATATTTTGTCGTGAAACCTTTGATTTATGAGGGCAGTTACTTTTACTGACCTGATAAGGGTACATACAAGAATCATAGAGCAGGAACAGCATTATTTATTTACTTCATGGTCTGTACGATACACTAATCTAGTCATTCTATGTGGTCTGATCATCTGGACAAAGATTTTCTTTCGTGTTGTAGGAGATAAAATTTCACCCTTTATTGTATAATATGGTGACTTCAGATTAAGTCTGCTGACATCAACAAATAGGGTACTTTTTTCAGTGGCGTAAAATATCTCTCGAAATAATTAGCTTTCAAATGTAGGTATGCGTTACTTACAATGCAGTTTTCACGTTTCTAATTTCTGGCACGTAAAAATTTGGATTTTTTTAAAAGAATGAAGACACCATAATTGCATCAACTTTAGGGAGGTTTCCGCTGTCAGCCCTTCACATAACCATCTTCCATTGTGGCATAAAAACTCTAACCGCGTTTGGTCACGAAAAAACTGAACTTAAAGCTACGAAATGGAGGAAACGAGTACAATAATACAGCTCCGACTTCTAGTTGCCGCGCTGTAGGTGTTCTATGACGTCACCAGTACTTCAGGCAACAACGGAGCGTTTTCGATCACGTGATCTAATCGTGAAATTTGATGATTTTTAAGCTTTAATTATGTTAAAATAACAGATGTTTTGTCAGAATTATGAGCAAAAATGCTGTCTGGATGTTATAATCACTCAGAATAACAATAATTCCAACCATATTTTTAACACAGGAAAATACCCTATTCCGGAGGATGGACAGGAGGCTGATGCATCATTCGCTCAGGACTCGGGAGACCCGCATTACGATGACGGGCAAGTATTTTCGGTCATTCCTCAGTCTGGAGCTCGGCTCCTCCTCACACTAGAGCTCGACAATACTTCTGTGGTTTTCCAAATCGACACAGCGTCCTCCGTGTCTATCGTGGATGGTGCCACATACGAACGTTTAGGCTCTCCACCGTTGTCACCCTACACTCAAACTTGCACAGTTTCAGCAATCACCATATACAAGTCGACGGCGTTTTCTCGACGCGAGTTGCGTAGAACGACCGCGCTTTCACCGCCCAGTTTCTGGTGGTACGCTCGGCTGGCGCCTCAAATATCTTGGGTTTGGACATCTTTAGTCGTCTGGGTTTGTCAGTACAGGACGAAGTGCGGGCAGTGTCGACACCCTCCTCCGAGGCCCTACTCGTGCCGTTGATAAAAAAAAAAAATAAAAAATAAAAAAAATACGAAACGTAGTTTTCATCTTCCACACCCGGAGTGACAGGATTCAAAGCCCATATTGAGCTGCTTCCCACTGCTGTACCTCGTTTTTTAAGGCTCGCCTGGTCCCGTTTGCTTTACCTGACCGTCTTCAGGAGGAGCTGACACGTCTACAGGCAGAATGCGTCCTTTCGCCCTTTGCACACAGCCGATGGGCGACGCCTATTGTCATAGTCGAGAAGCCGAATGGTTCCTCACCACAGACAAATATATACAGACGGGAAACCCCCGTAAGGGCCCGGTCCTACGCTCCGGGGTGCGGGGAGGGAGGGTTTCCAGCAGTTCCATAAGATGTCCCATGATGGCGCTGCGGTCAGAAGCAGCTCTTTAAACTGGCCAGAGCAGGCGGCAGGTAGCGGCTGTCCCCACCACCACCTCCCCTCAAACGCCGGCACACCGGCCACAGCCGTGGCCTCCTGGCAGGCGGCACCTCTCCCCTCAGTCTCCCCTCCTCGCTACCATCTGACGTGCGAGAGGCACCCTAAGCCAGCGAACCGCTTGACACCTACTAGCATCTTACAGAACTACGAGGGGAGCGTAGAACAGTGGTTTAGGGTGGGCTGCTTCTCTGTATATGTTACTCTGTGGCCTTAAGCATCTGTGGTGAGTTTAAGGTCACGGTCAACTCGCAGGCGGTCATTGATGTGTATCCTGTACCGTCAATTGATGACATCTTAGCAGGTCTCTCAAGCTAAACTGTCTTTGCTAAAATTGATTTGCACGATGCTTATTTGCAACTACTGTTGGACGAGGAATCTCAGCAGATTATGGTAATCAATTACCCCGTGTGACCTTTCTCGGTGCAACCGCTTTCCTTTCGGAATTGCCGGCGCCCACGCCATTTTTCAACTTTACTTGGAGCATCTCACCAACCATGTCCCATGCGCTGCAAACTATCTGGACGATGTCATTGTCGGCGGCTCGTCCGCAGTGGACCTCGCTAACAAACTGGATCACCTTTCTCAGGTGTTCTCCGCAGCTAACTTGTGTTTCCGGAAGGAAAAGTGCCATTCTTTTGCGCGGGAGGATAGCTATCTTGGGTTCGAGATTGATGCTCAAGGGCTTCACACCACCCAGGATTATGTTGAGATGATCAAGAACGCACCTCCCCCCACTAACATGCAAAAATTTCAATCTGTCCTTGAGTACATAGATTATTATCGTCGTTTTATACCAAGTACTGCCGATCTATTGTCACCCCTTACCAGGTTATTGCGAAAAGGTGCGCGTTGGACCTGGGATGTAACTTGTTATCATGCTTTGGCAAGGCTCAAGTCAGCTCTCCTTCAACCCCCATGTCTGGCTGCTTACGACCCTTCTCTGCTCCTTGTCGTCGCTGCCGATGCCTCGGATTATGGGTTGGGTGGAGTCCTTTCTCAAGTGGTGAACGGTGTTGTGAGGCCAGTAGCCTTCGCCTCCAAAAAAATGACGATCAACTGAAATATAGTCAAATTGAAAAGGAAGCTTTGGCACTGGTCTTCGCCTTGACGAAATTTTACGATTACGTTTACGGTCGTGATTTCACGCTACAGACCGACCACAAGCCCCTGGTATCTCTGTTTCACCCTGAAGCTGCGGTGCCCACCCGTACGGAACGCCGTCTCCAATATTGGGCTCTTTTCCTAGCAGCTTTCTACTTCGACATTGTGTATCGCGTTTCTCACAGGCACGCGAACGCAGAGTTCTTTTCCCAGCTTCCAGTTGGAACAGACCGAGCATTTGACATCCATTGCTGTCCACATCAATTGTTGCTTGCTTAAGGTGTTCATGGACGTCACCCCTCCAGTGCTTCCTTGATCTCCCTGTAGATCTCCTTCCTGTAGGAATGAAATACTGAAGCTTCTGAGGCCACCTGCTATCTTCCATCCGGCCCACTGCACATGCTTGACTTTTATGGTTTCTGCTATGCTAGGCTGTTGGTATAATTCTTGAAGCTCTTGGTTGTGCCTGATACTCCATTCCCATGTGTTTGCATCCAAAACCGAACCAAAGATCTTCCAAAGAACTTTTCTCTCAAACATGAAGAGATCATGAAATTCCTGATACTTCGTGTCTCATAGCCATATTGTCACATTGAAAACAGCAGGTGGTCTGGAATTCAAAGGCTGGTCATTTATAGAGCGCAACACTTTACACTTAGAATAGGTTTACTGCTAACACAAGCATAAACTCGGAACAGACTGACTTCAGCTTGAGAGTGCAGTGCTATTTATACATACAAAGAATGTTCTGGAATTTACAAGTAGATCAAACATTAGAAACATTTACAACTACCTAGAAATAGTCATTACAAAGAAATAAATTTATTCTGACAGTGGAGGGATTTGAACCGCGGACTGCCGCCACAGCTGTCTACGCCGCTAACCACTTCCCCCACGCGTTCCGTCGGAAGACTCGCGGCAATATGGGGCAAGAGGCTGGATCAGGTTTTGTACAGTCGGATCTTGAACTGTATGGAGAGACATCCAGATTGAAGCAGTTGCGCTAGCCTGATCGGTTTCCAGCTTGGTTTCTGGCAATATCCTCTGCATCACATGAAGAGTTCTCTGTGAAAAGTGGCCCCAGGTATTCACACACTTTCTTGTAGGACTGGTCTCCCACCTGCAGTTTCTGTAGATGTCCAGTAGCCTGCCAACACGTCATAATAAGGTACTCTGTCTTGGCTTCATTTATGAGTAGTTCAAATTTGCTGGCGGCCTCATTTATTGCTCAGGTCATTTGTTTCAGCTCCTCTTCAGGCTTAGTGAGTAGACATATATTTTCTGCATAGGCCAAGTATGCCAGTCTCTTTCCCTCGCTTTCAGTTCCAATAATTCCTCCACGTTCATGCAGATTCGATCTTGAAGAAGTTCCCAATTTGTGACCAGATTAAATATCCGGAAAATGGTAGAAAGGAGTGACACAATGGATGTGAATTAACCAAAAGGAAATGCTGATACTATTTCTGGGCGGGCTAACGGAATCATTCGCCAATTTGAAATCTGCCATATTAGTTTCAGCTTACATTTATCCAGTAGGAGAGGGGATCAGGTGATACATGATATTTGAAGGAAGCCCCGTTTTACTCAGGGGCATAGATAATTTATTCTTCTGGGTTTCTTTATGAGCAACTTTTAAACCTTTCATTCCCATTGTTCTTCCTTGACAACAACATATTAAAAGCAGATTTGTATTATATTTTGTCTGTCAGTCCTTAAAGTCGCTTTGTTCTTGATTAACAACATCCTTCTAGTACGGCATTTTGCCGTTTGGTACTAGATGTAGCCACTTCTGACAGCATTAATCTGTCTGTCCTGGAGGTTGTGTTATGCTGCCGTCTGTACGTGGCAGTGGGTGTGAGCTTGAGTGTGGTTCACGTTCTTTATTTCGGCATTTAATTGTCTTGTCTTTGGTGCTGTGACGATTGTGCTAGCATTAATGCAAGCCAAAGAGTTACCCATAGGAGTTGCTACAAGTTTTGCAGAGAATTTTAAGTTTCAAACGCAGTATGTTTGCATTATGCAGCGAACCCTCCACAGAAAGGTGAACAAGAATCTACATCTACATCTACATATATACTCCGCAATTCAACACATAGTACCAGCTCGAGGGCCATTGGTACTGCTTTGGGACTAAGTAACATTATTACTGCATTCTTAAAGAATGCCTGAAAACTACACATATCAAAATGTATCCTGTTGTTTGTCGTTACAGGTTTTGCACGGTGTAGTATTGGACGTCTTACACGACGAAGACCTATTTCCGTATCCCTACAGAAGGTTCACAATTTGGTTGAAGAGGACTACCCCTCTCGTTACCAATATACCGTGTGGTATTTAAATAAATGTAACGAAAATCCACATTTCGCAAAGATGGTGTTGTGGACAGACGAGGCATGTTTCACCAGAGAAGGACCATTAAATTCCCGAAACAGACACATTTGGATGGACGCAAATCCGCATGGCACTTACGTTAAATCCTATCAGCATTGGTTTAGCGTCAACATTTGGGCAGGTATGTAGGCGACTTTTTGTTGGGTTCCGTCCTACTCCCTCCCCGTTTAAATGGTACGACGTATTTAGCATTCCATGAAAAAGTCCTTCCGCTATACTTAGAAGTCGTTCATCTGGTGGTCCGTCAGGGAATGTGGTTCCAACACGATGGCGCACCGCCGCACTTTGCTTTTGCGAACGTAAGCAAAGGAGGATTGGCTGAGGCGGTCCATTCCTCTGGCCAGCTCGTTCACCAGATTTGACGCCGTTAGACTTTTATTTGTGGAGCCATGTGAAGCAAATCGTCTATGCGACCCAGTAGACACAACTGAAGAGCTTCTTGCGAGGATAATTTTAGCCTTTGATGAAATCAGGCAATCCTTTAATTTCGGAAAGCTTGTGGAGTCAATGAGGCAGCGTTGCAATGCGTGCCTTCAGGCTGGAGGAGAACACTTTGAGCAGCTACTGTGAATTTAGTGTTACGTTTCGCTCCTGAAAATAGCGTTCTTACGTTAAACAGCTGCCAAAATATCAGTTTATTGTTTTATGTTATACAGTACATTACTTTCCCTGCATTTGTTACATGTATGACCATTGATTGTGTATGAGGTTTATTGTTTTTCCGTATTTATGTCCGAACAGGTACATATTGTTAGACCTTTGTCGGATGCATTTATGAGCAATTATTGATATTATGGATACTGTAGCTTTCGGAATAAATGTGCATACTTGGAGCCAACGCTCATTTCGAAATAAACAAAACGATAACCCTGGTGGGGATGGAAATCAGGACTTTCTATTTCACATGTCCAGCTCTCTACCCCCAGACCACAGTGTCTCACGTTACAACGGCCTTTCATATACAAGTTTATACCCATATGACTACAACATGGAGGATGCGTTTGGCAACGCTGCCTCTTGTGGGCTCTTCGAATCTGCACGCCAAACGACGTGATTGGCTAACTTATAAGCTAATGTATTTCCTAGACTATTCATTTTCACTTGAATACACACACACACACACACATACACACACACACACACACACACACACACACACACACACACACACTTCCAGCGTATTCAACTTCAATCGCCAATACAACAGGAGTTCGGTACAGTGGACGATGCAGAAACGCCTTTAAAGGAGGGCAGTGCCAACGAAAACACAACACTGATGTATTTCATTGTAAGGCAGGGCTAAACACATTTTGATAGGTATGCGTTATTCATGTCTGAAAAGCCCCCAAAAATTCCCTGCAAAGAACACTTCCCCATGAAGTACAAATCTCTCCAAATTCCCCCCAAGACAGCAGAGTCCCCCTAAATTTAGGGGCAAAATCCCAAAGATGTCAACACTGTCTCGAGCCTGTAGCGACTTGCCACTGACTGGACGTCTGTCGGACCATTGTTGCTGTGTCTATCGCTGTGCCTATTATTATAGTGTACATTATTGTGCAGTTTTATCCTTTGTTTGGATTAAACAACGTCATTGTTTGCTTTATTCCGTGTTCCCTACAGTACTTATTACATTCATTGTGTGTACACTTGTCTATTTTTCAACATATCTGGATTCAAACGTAAACACGTAACTCTTTCACTAAATGAAAATTTAGTAGTTCTACAAAGGCTGGACAAAGGAGAATCGCTCTGAAAAATAGCAAAGGAGCTGAATGTAGGTGTAACAACAATCAAGCATTGGAGGAAGAATTGGAAAGACATTGAATCCTTTACAGTTACGATTGATGGTGAAAACACTTTGAAGAATCGCAAAATATTAAAAAAAAGTCTAAACTTGATCTGGTTGATAACGCACTGTAGACGCGGTTTTGTCAAGAAAGAAGAAAAGGAACTCCAATATCCGGACCAATTCTCAAAGAAAAAGTGATAGTTTTGCACAAAAAACTGGAAGCCTAAATTACATTTCTTGCCGGTGAAGGCTGGATTGATCGTGGGAAAACTCGTCATGTTGTCCGATTTGTTTCTACAGCAAGTACAGCACAGTACTGTAATTTGCTTCTCGTTTTCCCTTTTAAAACCAATACATATTATAATGTGTGTAGACGTTTTTTAGTTAATAATTTGTTTAACACTGTTTATTACTGTAGACATTTTTAGTACTTAAATTGTTTAATTTTTTGTACTAAATGTGTTTTTATATTTTTTGCGATAAATATTAGATTGTTTCGGATAATCCGACCTTTTTGTCGTTCCGACCATGGTCCCAGTCCCGAAGGTGACGGGTTAGAGGGGTTATACAGTATGACGGTAATGACCGCCACAAAGATTTCATGTAAGAAAACCTCGATGACTTACTTTGATCTCTGAACCGTAACCTGGATACGCCGCAAGAGAATATTCTATACCAACAACGAAAAGGTCGTTAGGAGAACCTAAGAATTTATATGTGGCTATCACCCAACAAGGACTGGATATCCGAAGTCAAGCTACCAACGGGTGCCTTTAATACCGCATACCGATATGGAAGTATCAGTTACTTTATCTTTTAGTCGAAGTTGTCTTGTTTTCAGAATGTTTATTGCAATACTATTATCAGTTTACACGATCTTAAAAAGTATATCGTTTCACGAGAAGCACATGGGGTCATCTGTCTACTTGCATGTATCGTACACAAAACGCAAAATATGTGCCTTATATCCGCTCTCATCCGTTTGAAAGGTCAAAAGTCAGTTGTTGCGAGCTGAATCAGCCATTATGATGACACCCACTGGCTGGGAACATCGTCTCGGCCGTGACACGGTTTTATCACCTACTAAAGTACCTTACATGGCGCTTTTTGATAAAAGTAATTTACGACAGACCTTGCGCAGGCCTTAAAATCCGTTCGTAGGCGGCACTTGAAGTCGTCTAACCTTTTACAGAAACTGGAGCCTTACTTTCTAGTTAGGATTGTCACTTATATGTTTCATTAAACACGTTTCTCTGCGTAATTTACTTCCATATTAAAAGTGAATGTGCCATTAAATACGACGGCGGGCTTTGCACTTCGGTGAGAGTTCGCTACGTTGTAAGTTATTATCAATCACACAATGAGAAGTAAGTGGAATACAGGACCAATTGTTTTCAAACAATAAATTTGATTTACTGAATCTTTAGTGGCAGCATTCGTGTTTTAGAAAAACTATATTATTAAAGTATCGTTGAACTCTCTATAGCAGTCTATTCTTCATTGTAGAACATTTACTTTTCTAAACACAAAAATGTTTGGAAGGTTATTTTATCGATTAAGGTAAAGCAGTCAACAATCCGAAGATTGGTTTGAACACCACAGTGCTTTACTAGGCATGGTCCTGTTTGTAAGTGGTATACCGTTGCCTTCCTCCGACCTTCGAACAGACTTATGGATTACATTTACATTTAAAACATAAATAAAAACACAACGCTAAAATCTATTTTGTTCACATTTCTTCTTATTAATCCATCAAAAGAATTTCATATACCAGTAGTGTTTCAGTATCAGAACTTTAACAGGAACAGTACGACGAAGCTAAACACCGGAACTTAGGCCTGATTGAGAAGCAAAATCCCCGAACATTCCTCGTAAATAAAAACTTACCTTCTATTTGGTGCTCCCGTTGGGAATTTAGTTAAATCTTATTTTTCTTGTGTTATTTAGCCTACCTAGTTTTTACTTGCTGAAGTAGCGAATCCTGACAAAAATACACTATCGGAATGAAATTTACGACAATGGTTTACAATGAGTATCATTTAGGTTTTCTTTATTCACTGGTTACCAAAGCTGAAGTTCATCTAACGCAATCAATACATACACGTAGAATAAAGAAAAAAGAAAGACGAATTTTACATCCACATAGATCAGTTCACAAATTCCATCCATATTGTATTTTAGAGATGTCAACTTGCGTTTTAACAATGACCTAGCCAGGATATTGTCAAAGGGGGGGGGGGGGTCCGAATGGTTAAAGAGAAATTTACAAAGGCTCTTTTTTCCATTTATTGTAAAAACAAACTTGGGTTAACATATGTTTTATATTTTATGCACCTAGTTTCAGTTTGTAAGACCTTCTTAAAAATACTGCTATATTTTATATACAAAATTGACGAATACATTTCTTAAAAATTGTTTCAATATACGCCAGCAGAACCTTCAGTTGTTACTCGAAACGGTCAGGTTACAATAATGAGAAGTGTTTGTATTTGAACACTGACAACGACATGGTTGCATGTCACCAAGTTCGCTCCCCGTCAGCCACGACTGTAGCTTGGTGTTTCGCTAAATCTGCATTAATTTTTGCATCAGTACAAATACCTTGCATATTGATTTAGAAAACGTAAGTCTATAATTTTATTTCCAAGATTATTGGTTCTTTTACTCTTGTTGGCATTGCAACATATCCATCCTGTAGATGAAATATTATTCTTAAACCTAATTTAAAAAAAGTATTACACGTACTGAGTGAGGTTCCTTATGATATACTGAAATATTGCCACTCCGGATAACGACCCCACTGCTGTAAATGGATAAATACGCTATTATTGTAACAAGTATTTTAACTTACAATAATGCTAGTGGACACAGGAAAGTCGATTTTTCTCTTTTTTTCTTGTTATAAACTTACTCATAATCGGAAACTTATCTCAACAGCACAAAAGAAATAATCGGCAGTGGCGGCATTCCACTACAGTGCTTACCAGAGCAGTAATGGAGCAAGGCCAACAATGGACAACGGCTTAAGGAGGAATGGGCAATAGCCGATACTGTTATCGATGTATTGAAGATTAAAATCTATAGAGATGGCTGTGTTGACTGTCGATAGTGCATATCCCTTTTTCGGCGTATGACTGATAACAATATCATTCAGTTTCACTACATGGTACCTAGGTCGTGTCTTATTTTTTAGTCCCTTAGGAGGTTCGAGTCCACCATCAAGCATGGGTGTTTGTGTTGTTCTTAGCATAAGTTTGAGTAGTATTTTATCGTTTAGGTGGTAGGGGGGTTCGGACCCCCAACCTCCCCTTCGGCTACGTCCTTGATTATAAATGAAAGTTCGTAGGTCAGTTGTTCATTCTTTTGAAGGGCAGTCTCCACTGGGGCAGTGGTGGACTGAAAGAAGGGGGGGGGGGGGAGGGGGACGGATCGTCCCGGGCCTCCAAATCTCGAAAGCTATTATTTATTTATTTTTTACTGTCCCGTGCCTCTCGTCCTGGGGGGGAGGGGTGGTTCCAATCTCAAAAGATACTTTTTTATGGTAATACAAGCATTTATGAGTGGATGGGGGGAGGGGCTCATTTTGTTTTACCGCTGCCCCGTGGTCTCCTACAGCTTTACACCGCCATTTTTTCTCCTTTTTCTTTACGTTGCTTTGAGAGCGTGTGTAATTTCTCTCTTAAGCTAATGTACCGTTGTGCACGTGACGTGTGCACTTTCTGTCCAGAAGCACGAAGAGCTAGAAGCCATTCGCGAATCTAGCGACAACCTTTCATGAGTGGATTGTCGACAATGGCGTCTTGTGATTGGTCAATAGCACGTCACGTGGAATCGGCAGCCATTCCTGCGCCAACCTAGCCATTACGTGTATTGCGGATGTTCTAATGTGAGGTTTATTTCTCTATATGAAGATTCTGTGTCATAAAAGTTCGTTTGGTATAGAATTGGAGCGTACAACGGCACTTACGTATTTCAGTTACCGTGGCGCACTGAGCGGTGTCGTTTGTATTTCTCTGCCTGAGGAAAACATCTTATTATCTCACCTCTACGTGATGTTTAATATAATATCTTTATGCAGTCTTTCTGCATAATAAACTCTTGCCGCGGCGGGTTAGCCGTGCGCACTGGGGTGCGCGGGGTCGTTCGCAGTCGGAGGTTCGAGTCTCCCCTCTGGCATGGGTGTCTGTGTTGTCCTTAGATTAATTTACTATAGTTTAAGTAGTTTGTAAGCTATAAACTAATAACTAAGCAGTTGAGTCCGATGGATTTACAAACATTTGAACATTTGAATTTGAATAACACTCTTACAAAGTCATGGTTACATTACAAAGTTGTTGTGTGCAAATGTCGTACAGTTCCCTGGCTGGTAAAGGGTAATAGGTGCCGTTCTTGCTACTAGAAGAGAAGAAGAGCTGTGGGTGGGTTCCATTCTCGCTGGCTGCTTCCACTTTTTTTTTCTTTTTCGCGTTCATATACGTAACAGAGCAAACAAAAAACACATCACTAACAATGAGTATTTTTATTTAATCAGATGTATTAAAATTGCGTTACACACACTTCTAACAACTACCGCTACGTTGATATAACTTTTTTCTCTCTGTTATTACTCTTCCAGGAATAATGCCCAGTGTCATGCTGTTAATTGTAGCTCAACTCCACAATGTGCATACAAACAATTTAACGTGTACTCAAGGAGAAAGCAATACGGAACATAGCAGGGTTTGTTTGCATACATTTGCTTATGAATCAGCTACACTGCGTGAGCTAAAACACCACACATCTGTAATACTCTTTTTATTACATCGAGGCATGATTTCAAGTTCTGCAATTGAGCTAATGAGTCATATCAGTCAGATGTTTTCTATAAAATTGTGGGTGGGCTTAGTACATACTTTTGAAGAAGCATAATCGGCTTGGACGACAAAAAATTATTACATTTTTAATTAATTTATTAATAAGGTATAATGCAAACGTAAAAATAATAGTAATATGCACCTTTCATTCCGATCTTTCACTGACGTATTTGTTATAAACCTAGTGTTCCGAAAAGTTCTTTATTTCAAGGTAACAACAGATGCTTTAAAAAATGTTTGACAATATTAAAGCAAGACACTGAATATTCATTTGAACAGAAATTTATATTGGTCATTCCTGCTGGGAAGCAAATGAAAGCCTGTGTATACGAACTAGCAGACGAATAATAATAATAATAATTTATAATTTAGTGTGGCTCATTGGCCTGGTGCGTCTATCAATAGGACGCCACCTCGGCGACTTGCGATTCCATAATGTACCCCAGTTATCTAACCGGCGAAAGGGGCCCTACAGCTTAACGTGGAATCCGAACCACGTGTTGTTTCTGTTACCTAAAGACGACTGATTATAAATTCCGTCGTGTTGACTGGTTGTATCTGTGTCTCTAGTATTCATTGACGCAACGCTGTGCTTCTGTATATATTTTTACCACTAGATGACCCGGTGAACTTCGTATCACTTACCTCTGAATATAAACCATATGAAATTAAATCATATGTATTTTAGACCCAGTAGCTGTATAAAAGCGTCATCAGATAGTCTAAGTATCGGCTCGATAGTGGTTGGAAAGAGTGGGCAAATCAAGCACACATGCCCAAGGTAACGTTCATGTCACATTCGTGGAGTTCAGGGAAGGTTTAAACGGTGATAAATATGGAAAAATTACAAGGAAAATTTAGATTTAAAACATGTAAAATAATGACATGAGTGTTGTGTTGGGTGCGTTCAGGCTATCTGATAATGCCTTTATAAAGCTACTGAGTCCAAACTACATATGATTTAAATTAATATGGTTTATATTAAGAGGTAAGTGATACGAAGTTCACCGGCTCATTTTGTCGACCCGTCAATGCTCCGCAATTACTAATAAGTATGTACTCTTGCTTTGAACGTCAAATGTGCAAAATTTTATCGCAATGGTACGAATGATATTGATGTTGTTGTTGTTATGGTCTTCAGACCGGAGACTGGTTTGATGCAGCTCTTCACAATACCCTATCCTGAGCAAGCCTCTTCTTCTTCTTTTTTTTTACTGAAAACTTTTCCAAGGCCATAATGAACAAAACAAAAAATGAATTACCCCTCTCCGTCTTGCGAATAGTCAATTATAGTGCTGAATTCAATGAAAATCGCACTTTGTTTTCTCAAATTTTCCAATTTTCCGGTAGATTTTCCAAAAAAAAACATTATTTCATACTAACTTTGCCCTGTCAAGCCGTACTCAACTGATGCTCTTACAACCTTGTGGTTATAGGTTTTTATTTTTAAAGAAAAAGTCGCTTTCGGTTTTTTCTAAATTTCCTACTTTCCGGGCGACTTTTCCAAATTTTTATTTGATGCGAACCTTCATCTTGCTTTCAACATGAAATGTACAAAATTTTATCGCAATTGGATGAACGGTATTGATAGCTCACTGGAATAAGCTGTAACTGTTTTTCCCGATTTTCCTCTTTTCCGGACAACTTTTTCATATTTTATCACCGTTTAAACCTTTCCTGGACTTACAAGAATATTTTAAGACTAAAATTAGCGAAATCGGTTCAGCCGTTCTCGAGTTTTACCGAGACTAACGAACAGCAATTCATTTTTGTATATACAGATTACGCCATCATGTGCACTTTCACTTCCGTCGTAAAGTGGTCATAAACTCGTTTTAATGCAGGGGCCTTATGGCACGCTATAGGAGCAACCTAGCCGCATGGACCAACAATGGCAGGCGCCTCTGAGTTGGCGCCACTTTCTCTATACAGAGCTTTTCTATTCGCTGAGAGCTGCTGGCTGCGATCCGCCGCCTTCACATGTCGCATCCGAGGTACGGTGCGTACTGGATGGTAAAGTAGGACAATCCAACTGCAAGGATGAATAAGGGTAAACAACCCAAAAGAAAGGATTTGACACCGAGGTATTTTAAATCATGAAACATGTATAATCAAACAAAGGAAAAGAGTGAAACCTTCGAGGTTGCCTCCTTTTGATTCGCTTAAATAAATAAATAAATAAAGCCATAATTTTTGTAAGTACTCGATAGAATTTTGTATCAGCTCAAGCAAATGAAAACAAGGTAAGGATCACAATAAATTTTAAATAGTTCCACAGAAAACAATTTCCAAAAGACATTTTAAATTACATGAATTTTAAATGAATGGTGATCATGAAAGTAAGGGTTAACACTATTTTGTATTACGTAAACCTTAAAGTTTAATGGAAAAGTGTCAAGTTAATTATAAACATGTGAACTGAAAATAATGCAAAGTACTTCGAATAAAAAGGTAAATACAGTCATCAAAACAAACAGTAACACACTTTAAATTATTTGAGCTTAAAGTTCACCAGGAAAGGTAGCCCTAAGTACAGTTTTAAATTACTCCTAAACAAGATTCAACAATGAACGGTTAAATACACTTTTAAGCTGTCTCGAACCAGTCTTCGAGCATATTACTACAGAACGAAATATTTTAGCAAGCTCAATTAATAGGAATGTAAACAGTGTAAAAAACGCGTTTAACGCATTCCAAAATTGATTTCAACGTAAGTCACAACCACACCACAATAATTGTACCATAGCATATAATGGAGTAATATTAAGTATGTAAAGTGTTTCATTTTGTCCAATTCTAAATTAGATGATAAAATGTAAAAAAGGCTATTTATATCATATGTACAACATGTAAAAAACATACTAAAAGGGACGATCTCAACATATGCCACAAGTCCAATAATTTTACCATAGTTCAGAATGATATAATATGAAGTATGTAACGTGGTTCACTGTGTACAGTTCTAAATTAGAAGGTATTTATCACACAGCACAAATAATTTGACAACTTCATCTAATGTCATAAGCAAAGAACTAAAGTTTTGGTGTGTTGTGTCTTTATTTAACATTTTTGCAACATAAGCACTAGCGTTTTTGTCGCCGCCTGTAAAATGTTTACCTGAAGTGGCCTAATAAGCCGAAAACTAGTTCGTAAGTAAACATAACATAGAATGGGAGATAAATAGTATAAAGGTGATTCGATGAACCCTCTGCCAGGCACTTAAATGTGATTTGCAGAGTATCCCATGTAGTTGTAGATAAATTAGTAGAAGATAACCAATTTGTTTATTTTCAACGCTAAATATGGAATTATTAGTCCAAGAAGTGACGGAAGAATCCATTTATAAGTTCAATTAACATGATGAGGAAAAAATAGTTAATATGGCTGAAAATGTGATGCCTTTAAACGAAGGAAACTTAGGGTTTAACGTCTCGTCAACAGACATTAAAGACGGATCTGACGCTCGGATGTTTGGATTAGGATGGGAGAAGGAAATGGCCGTGCTCTTTCGAGGCAATCATCCCGGCATTTTGCCTGGAGTGGCATTGGGAAATCACGGAAAACCTAAATCTGGATGGTCGGAGGTTGATTTCGAGACATTCTCCTTTCGAATGCAGAGTCCAGGGTAGACCATTGCGCCACCCCGCTGAGTGTCCCCTGTAAAGGTAAGCCCAAAAAAGTAAAAGATATGCTTCCAACTACAAACACTTTGAGTGATACACTACATAAACTGGCATGGGCAGGCAAATGCAAGCACAGAGATATGTGTACACAGAAGACGGCTCTACCTATATTACAACGGGTATCTGTCGCAGGTATTGGATGGGTTACTGTTGCAACAATGGCATCTTATCCGATTTAAGGGAGAGAAATGATGCCAAAGATCCCTTTTTTGCAATTCTTTATTATTGCAGAACTAGTTTCAGCAGTCCAGCTGCCATCTTCCGATGACTCTACAAACATGCAAGGAAAAGTATGACATCTGCATACTGTAATGTTTTTATGATTATTAAGTAATTCAAGTTCCTGTCTACCACATCCAAACATACTTCTCCTGCAACACAAACACTCAGTAGACACTGTATATGACGCAATCCCAGCTATGCTCCACCATTTGTAATGTTTTCATGATTATTAAGTAATTACAGTTCCTTTTTACCACTTCCAAATGAGATACTCAGCTTTTCAACATTACGATGTATGGGGGTTCTGCTCGCTGCAACGTTATTCTCCTGGGGCGTAGTGGTAGAAATAAATACTCGTAGGTACAATTTTTCACTTCTTCTTTAATTTGCAATCAAACTGCTTCTCCAGCAAAACGTTACAACTTCAAAACATATACAAAGCATCAGAACTTAGCTAGTAGTACTTCCATTTCAAAACAACAGACTGACATAGCTGCCAGAGCACATTACAAAAGCCAAAACTCGAACTCCCCACGCAAGGCGGTGAGGCAAATAGATAACCTCGACAATAATGACATTACATCATGCATTGTTCATAACAATTGAATATACTAAATTACACTTACCAAACAAAACAGTAAAACATTTCATGTACACAAAAATAATCACAATATACAATGAAAACTATACATACAATAATTTTGGATGGCGCTTATTTTTTTAAGTCGTAATATCAGTTCTTTGTGTATGACAACAAAGTGCGACGTTAAATGTCAATTAATTAGTTAATGAGTACATCATACATGTTCATAACATATATTGAACTATTAAATATCTTGCCAATTCTCAAAATAAGTTCAAAATCTCACGTCAGTCAATATATACAAAGAATAACAATATTCAAATTTCGACTATTACATTAATTAACACAATTAGCTGGTCAATACAACTTGTTTATGAGCCTAACCTATATACAATGCTATTTATTTTCATAACTTTTTGTTTTACATGAGTTTCTACCCTTCGTCTGTCTATTTATTGAAATAATGTACAATGACAAAACTACTGTCTGGAAAGGTCTTATACAGATCTCTTAATTAATGAAATCTATCACTTATTTTAATCACAGTATCACCGAGACACCGTCCTACACTGATTCTTAGGCTGGCTATTTCGTTTTTAACTAACTTCACACGCAACATGTGTCACTATTGAACCACACGATTCCGGGTCCGACGCAGACGGTATCGTACGATAACATTGAGATGAGAGGGCCGACAGTATCATTACAATACACAATTTTACAAAAGGTCTTATTTGCCTAATATTATATACAGGTAGAGGCACCTGTTTTTCGCGAAGCGCGAAATCGCGAAATTTTTGCGATATTTTACAATTTTTGCGGAAAATCGCGAAATCGTGGAATTTTTGAAAAATCACGAAATAATCCACGAAATTTTGGGAAATCTCATGTCATTTAAATGTACTTGCGGAATTTCTAGATATAAATCACAGTCGATTGTACACCGATTCGATATATATATCGTTTCGAGTCCTGCCAACCTCATTTCCTGTGCAGTGAAGAAGTCCGTTTCCGGCGCTTTATTTGATCTGGTGACTGGTAGTAACGCGCGGTCGTCATTGATCACTGGTGTTCGTAATCGTTTCTGATCGCTGGTTCTTTCAGTGATTTGTTTTGGTACAACAGATTATTAAGATGGTTGTACCAGTTTTTGATCGTGAAAGAACATTGGCATCAGATGGATTTAACGTTTATCATAAAACAAAGAAAATACTTCTGAGGGTATTCAATGGCAAAGAAAGGACACTTGCCGAAAACATATAAATAGCAGTTCGTCCCATATGAAGAACAAGAAGAAAGTGCTGTCGAAAGGTGTCAAGAGACAAGTTACGGACATCAGTGCAGCGACAGCGGTAAAACGAGCGAAAGCGTACAAGGAAGAATTCGTATTATAAACAACACGAGGCAAACATCCCCTTGGAAAAAGTCGACCATCCGAAACTCAGAGAATGGATGAACAAACCGTATTTACGCGAATGCAAGTTACGAAAAATGTCGCTATACGCCGCCATAAGTTAGTTTTTTTAAATGGTATACATGCTGGATTCCACCCTTTGTTGCAGTGTTTGCAGACTGCTTTTGAACTTTCGTGCGCGAAGTGCTACCTTGTATCCGATCGTGAAGAAGCATACACTGCGAAGTTTAAGAGAAAAGTAATTTCTTTCGCGGAAACGACATATAATCGCGCCGATGCACGTATTATGTGGGTGAAAACAGACGAAATAGCCCGAGAATAGAAGATAAAGGATTTTAAAGGAAGCTGCAATGGGATTGTTGCGTGTAGCTCCAAAATATTTTGACCCTTTCTCTGCTCCGTACGTAAATATACGCTAATCGTTTCAGTGTTCAAGACGTATATATATGATTTTCTCTCCAAATATTAAAAAGGAAACGTATATTTCACACGAATACTAGATTTTGCGTCTTATTTTTGTCTGAATAATGAGGGTTTGCTGCACTCTTGAGTGTACACACACACCACACACCACACACACACACACACACACACACACACACCACACACACACACACACACACACACACCATGTGATCAGTCTTCATCTGCGGCATTCCCTAATAATTATGTGCACAATCCAGGCGTCGCTGACAGTAAATGTGCAGTAAAAGGGTTAGTAGATACAGTTATTTCTCACGGCTCTCGTTATTTGCGATGTAATAGTACTTTAAGTGTGCAAATCTGAAAGGAAAGGCCGCGCTATTCATTTCGATTATCCATAATATTCGTTGTAAGTGCGGCTTGAAATCGGATTACCTAGATAGTTTTCCTAATGGAATCAATATGAGTTGAACAAAGTGCCAGTTAGATTGTGGGGCTTCTGTGAAGCAATTATATTGGTGTTGTTAGAAACACGACTTTAAGTTTTCATAAAACACACACTTATGTAAATTACTTAGGCTAGTAAAACTTGTACAAGTCCCAGGGTAAGTTTTTCTCAAACTTTTTTTTTCTTTTTACAGATCTCCATCAATGTCAAATCTTCATGTTTTCTGAATAAAATAAAAGGCCTTACATTGCAATGAGACTATAATTGATTTTTGCTTTAGTTTTTATTCGTTAAAAAGTGAACATAAGATTAGCGAAATTATTGACGAAATAAAATAAAAGTAGCGAAAAATATACCGAAATAGGTTTTAAAAAATGACGAAATTGAGCAAAAATTTTCAACACAAACAGGTGCCTCTATATACAGGGTGTCCAGAAAAGGACTCCCTGATTTCAAAATTAAATATCTCGAAAACAAAGATCGATAGAGGAATGCAGTAAACGGTATGTTTATTGTGAAAGCTGTAAGATGTTTATACAACAGTTTGAAATAATAGTTACAAAAGCTGCTAACAGATTGCGCTGTACGTTGTACAGCTCATATCAGCATACATAAGTGAAATAATAGTATGAAAACACTCTTTGCAAACAATCACATCACAATGTTTTAAAAATGTTCACCATTGGCACTACAGAGGAGTGTCTCAACCGAAATGGATTCAGATGCCACTAGATACCAAGCCGTCAGACATTTCTAGCACTGTAGTAAACACTGAAACTCATACATACAGAGATAGATAAAGCACTATAAATAATTGAAAACAATGTAAAAACACACAACCAGTTCTCAGATGACAATACTTAGGAACGCTAATAATACTAAAATTCATTACAGAACAAAACTGCATCAATAATGCTTTTCACGTACTAGAAGATGGATTACCTATGGGATTCCTAATTCCAGGAGCCTTAGCAAATATATTTAGAAACTATATTGAACAGATCATTTTCACAAAAATATTAATAAATACTTCATAACATACTGGTTCAAATTTATTGAGGACATTCTCTAATCAATGGATGAACCACAAATAAAAATTCAGAAACTGTATATAGACATGAAGAATGTACATCAAAATTTAAGCGATCAGGAGACACCGGAAGGTACCAGATAGATTTTATAATGGCAAGACATAGATTTCTGAACTAGGTTGTAAACACTGAAGAGATATCCTAGGGCAGATATATGACCATATATTATTGGTCATGAACTGTAGATTGAAGTTGAAAAACATTCAGAAAGATAGGAAAATATGAAGATGGGACCTGGGTAAAATGAAGGAATCTGAAGTTCTCGAGAATTTCAGAGGGAGTTTTAGGCAGCAATTGACAGAAACAGGGGAAAATAAACAGCAGAAGAGCAATGGGCAACTTTGAAAGATGAAATAGTGAAGGCAGAAGAAGACCAAATAGGCAGAAAGGCAAGACCTACAAATAATCTTTTGATATCACAGCAAATACTAAATTTAATTTATGAAAGGAGTAGAAATGCAGTACATGAAGCAGGCAAAATGGAGTACAGTCGACTAAGAAATAAGATCGACAGAGTGGTTAGAGGCCAAATGCAAGTCTATAGGCGAACGTATAACGTATAATTAGCGAAAAATTGATACCGCCTACAGGAAAATAAGAGACAAGATTGGGAGGAAAAAAAACAGCTGTAGGAATATCAACAACTCAGAATGAAAACGAGTTCTCAGCAAAGAAGGGAAATTTGAAAGGTGGAAAGAGTATATAGAAGGGTCCTACAAAGGAAATGAACTTGAAGACAATATTGAAGGAAGGGAACAGGAAATAGATGCATTTTACATAGGTGATACTATACTGGGAGAAAATTTGACAGAGACGTGAAAGAGGTAAGCCCCTGGAGTAGACGACATTCCCTCAGAGCTACTGAAGTGTCTGGGAGAGCCAACCACGAAAAAAGTATTTCACCTGGTGCATAAGATATATGAGACAGGCGAAATACCCTCAGACGTTAAGAAAAATGTAATGTTGAGTGCAATAAAGTGTGTCAATAATTAGCGAAATAAAATGGAATAATAAATGAAAAGTGAATAATGCATGTAGTAAAAATTAAAACTTAGTCCAGTTCAGAGGCACAGGCGAGTAGAAACCTGTGACAGCATTCCGACAGTGCGTCGAGCTGCTAACGCAGCAGATCCATCAGGCCATTGTCTCAGCGACTATTCAGGTGTGGCTGAACGTGACAAGGAAGCCATCACTCTCCCCGCAAGTGGAAGCCATTGATTCAGCGATCAGGCCATCCACCGACCACCTCACGTGAATCCACAAACTGTCAAACGTGACCTGCTCTTACATCTTGAAGCAACGTGACCAGAGGCCAATAACCTAGTGTACTGACCTCCAGAGTAACGTGACGATAGAGCTTTCTAGAAACTGTACAACGTGACAGAAGACAAAACGACGCTGAAGGCGTTCACCTCCAGCCGCGTCCATCAAATAAATACACAGCCAAGAAGACGCCGCCTGATAGAGAGTTAGTCTCGTTAGTATTGGCAGTAGCAGTGCTGGCAGCAGCAGCAGCAGTAGCTGAAGTTGGAGCCATCATCAGCCACCGGTAGTGACTGAGTTGATTTTTCAATCATGACTTATTAAACTGCTTGATATGTAACTTCCTGGCAGATTAAAATTGTGTGCCGGAACCGGGACTCGAACCTGGGACCTTTGCCTTTCGCGGGCAAGCGCTCTACCAATGAGCTACCCCGACACGACTCACGATGCCGCCTCACAACTTTACTTTCGCCAGTACCTCGCCTCGTACTTTCCAAACTTGTGAGGCGGCATCGTCAGTCGTGTCGGGGTAGCTCATTGGTAGAGCGCTTGCCCGCGAAAGGCAAAGGTCCCAGGTTCGAGTCCCGGTTCCGGCACACAATTTTAATCTGCCAGGAAGTTTCATATCAGCGCACACTCCGCTGCAGAGTGAAAGTTTCATTCTGCTTGATATGTAATTTTCACACCTGTCTGCGCCTGCTTTCTTTGGAATTGGGATTATCACTGAAGTAACCCATGTGAAGATACCTCTTGTGAAGAAGAGTTCTGTTATCGATTTGCTAAAGAATGAAACCTTAAGAACAACTGTAAATGCATTGCCCTATTGTCAGGATGGCAAGCTCTAACTACGCAGCAATATTTAATTGTAAGGATTGCAACGAATCTTATAAACATGCGGGTATGTGCGATCTTTTCCTTGGCTCGGGTATGGTGCCTAAATGAAACAGTATTTACACAAAATAGATTTACTGAGCATATAATTAGGACATTCTTCTTACTCTAATAAAATGCCTGGTGAGTGTCGTTGGCGATGCGCGCGGCGGCGGAGAGCGTTTTGCAGTGTCGGACGTGGATCTCTGATAATGCTGGCGCCATATCTGCTTCTCGCTCGTCAGTAGCAGCGTTCGGGAAGGAGATCAACAATAACAGAGGTGCTCACCCAGGTTGACTGACCAGAACGATTGGATACGGTCTGGACCTGAAAGTCACTTGTGATCTCCGTCAAAGGTTCTTCCATTCCAAGACTTGCTGCCTGGATTCCATTCGTTCGACCCCCAAACAAGGACGCGCCGCCTCCACGCCGCACTGCTACCTTCGGTCGAAGCATAACACGACACTTGACGAAGTAGGAAAAATCACACGGCACCGCTGCAAGGTAGTTCTGCTAGATTGACTGCCTTTAACGCACGTTTGGAAAGAGGACAAGCGTCGACAGCCGACGCCTTTCAACTGACGAGTGAGAAGCAGATATGTCGCCAGCATTATCAGAGATCCACGGCCGACACTGCAAAACGCTCTCCGCCGCCGCGCGCATCGCCAACGACACTCACCAGGCATTTTATTAGAGTAAGAAGAATGTCCTAATTATTTGCTCAGTAAATGTATTTTGTGTAAGTACTGTTTCATTTAGGCACCATACCCGAGCCAAGGAAAAGATCGCACATACCCGCATGTTTATAAGATTCCTTGCAATCTTGACAATTAAATGTTGCTGTGTAGTTAGAGCTTGCCATCCTTACAACAGGGCAATGCATTTACAGTTGTTCTTAAGGTTTCATTCTTTAGCAAATCGATAACAGAACTCTTCTTCACAAGAGGTATCTTCACATGGGTTACTTCAGTGATAATCCCAATTCCAAAGAAAGCAGGCGCAGACAGGTGTGAAAATTACAGATCAATCAGTTTAATGATTGAAAAATTTTAACACCAATTATATACTGAAGAATGGAAAAGCAGGTAGCAGCTGACCTCGGAGAAGATTAATTTAGATTCAGGAGTAATGTAGGAACAGGTGTGGCAATACTCACTTTACGGCTTATAGAAGATAGATTAAGGAAAGGCAAACCTACATTTATATCTTTTGTAGATATGGAGAAAGCTTTTGATAATGTTGGCTGAAATACTCTTTCAAATTCAGAAGGCAGTAGGAGCAAAATATAGGAAACGGGAGTTTAGTGACAACTTGTACAAAACCCAGACAGCAGTTATAAGAGTTAAAAGGTAACAAATGTTCAAATGTTTGTAAATCTATCAGACTTAACTGCGTGGTTATTAGTCCTTAGCTTACAAACTGCTTAAACTGAGTTAAACTAACCTAAGGACAACCACAGATCCATGCCCGAGAGAGGATTCGAACCTCTGGCGCGAGAGACCTCGCGATCCGCAAAATGGGGCTCCAGAGCACTCGGCTACCCCCACGCGGCCATTGTAGAGTATGAAATGGACGCAGTGATTGGGAAGGATATAAGAGAGGGTTTTAGTCTTTCTCAAATGTTATTCCATTTGTACAATGAGTAAGCCGTTAAGAAATGCAAGGAAAAATTTGGAGAAAGATTTAAAGTTCAGGCTGAAGAAGTAGAAACATTGCATTTTGCGATGAAATAGTAATTCTGTCCGAGACAGCAAAGCATCTGCAAGAGCAGTTTAACGGAATAGACAGTGTCTTGAAAGGAGGTTATAAGCAAAACAAGGGTAAGGAAATGTAGTCTAAGAAAATCAGTCGAATTACATTAGGTAATGATATTGCCGCGAGAGACCACGAACACCAACTGCCGGCGTGGCGCAGGGGATAGCGTCACGGACTGCGGAGCAGAAGGTCGCCGGTTCAATCCAGCCCACCGGCAAAAATTTATTTCTTTGTAATTTACAATTCCAGAAGGTTCTACATGTTTCTTATGTTCACTTGTAAATTCTACTTGTTTGTTATGTTAACTGTTCTTCTAATTCCTGGTAAATTCTGTCTGTGTATAAATAGCAGAGCACTCTGCCTGAGAGGCAGTCAGTGCTGCGTGTATGTTGAGTTCGTAATAAACGTGCTTTCAGTATAAGTGCTGCGTTTAGTTGCCTTCGAAGTCAAGCCTACTTCCATTGCAACGTGACAATATAATATAGGTGGTAGATGAATTTTGTTACTTGGGATGTTTAAAAAAAAAGAGATAATTGCAGTACAGAAAATATAATATTCATAAAGGCTATGAGAAGAAAAGAGAAATTTGTTAACATTGAATGTTAGTTTAAGCATAAGGAAGTATTTTTTGAAGTCATTTGTGGGAGTGTTGCCTTGTAGTCTACGCGAGTGAAACATGGACGATAAATAGTTCAGACAGGAAAAGGATAGAGGCTTTTGAAATGTGGTGCTACAAAAGAATGCTGAAATTAGGTGGGTATATAGCGTAACTAATGGGGAGGACTGAACAGAATTGCGGAGAAAAGGAATTATTGACATACCATGACTAAAAAAAAAGGAATCGATTGGTAGGACACATTCTTACACAGTAAGGAGTCGTGGATATAGCATAGGAGGGAAGTTTTTGGGTTAAAAATTAGAGAGAGAGACCAAGAGACGTATACAGTAAGCAGATTCATGTAACTGGTGCTGATGCCGAGCGGTAGGTTCCCAGCTTTATGTCAGAATGTCGTGTGAAACCTGGTGGAGCGCCAGAGGACGATAGTAAAACAGTATTAGTGTTTAAAAATGGAAAGTCCAGGTTGGAATTAACAATATAGTAAGAGGACAGAGTTAGGAATATTCTCGCAATCACACCGGCACACAACACAGTCGCACAACCATCAGCTCCGGCTGCCACACTTCGAAGTGCTGCAGCCGAAGCTGACGCTTGAGTGTCTGTGTTGTATACCTGCGTGATTGTTCCTAATTCTGAAAAAGGCCTTGGCCGATAGCTGAATGTGTTGTATGTGTGTTTTCTTTTCTTTTCTTTTTATTTTATTTATTTATTTATTTTTGTCGCGGCTCATAGTCACGTCTTTGTGGTGAGTTGTAAACGGTCCTATTATTATAGTATTATATTTTACATGTTTATTCTACTGAATACAAGATTCCGTGGTGTAGGCGTTAGCTCGGCAGGAGCTTGATCAGCAGGTGACGTATTCTTCGGCCGCGTTAGTACGCCGTCTCACCGTGTCTTCTATGGCTGTTGTACTGTTCGGACGGAGATGCCTGCGCCACCACGCCTGGATGTTGAAACAAAGACTGTCTGGACAAGTCCTCTGTCGCTCCTCCGGTCTATGCAGCTGCTTGTAGGTCCAGGCTTGGTACTACTGGAGTCGGATGCCGTGTTGACAGATGATGTGTGGGCACTACTGGCAGGATTAGCACCAGAGTGCTAGCGCATCGGCAAGATCATTGTCCTTCAGGAAACCAACCAATGAAGACTGAGCTGGCCTGGCAGGAACGATATTTAGCGTTGTGAAGACGGTAGAGAGCGGTTGACCACCTCCCCAGATGATGATCAGTTCGAAGCGTAGTAGTTTTCTCCCTCTCCTAGCTGCGACTAGTGGGTACTAGTCTGTACTGCTGTATCTGAGACATAAGCTGTATGCATAGATTAGATCATTGGATCGACGACTAATTCCTCGAGCATCTTCGATTCCAAAGACCAAGTGCCTACGCTTCTAAACGCGGTAGTGTATATATACAGAAATCGACTGAAGCTTTGGCGCATGGGACGGTTCGCAATGACCAATGTGTCTACTTGTCAATGCAGCGTTCACTAAATAGCCCTTTAACCGCTGACCTATCCACAGTCTTATTCACTGTGGTGACAGAGTTACATGTAGTTGTATAATGTTTACAAGCTGATGAAACACCCTATTGCCTTCTTTTCCGTCGGTTCGACGTGTGTGTCTCAAGAATTCTTAGCAAAGTCCCAATTCCTAAAAAATCACAAACTTACAAGGCCGCGGCAGAGCCTCCGAGCACATTGAGGCGCTATGTTCCGATGCGCGAGGGCGTTCACCGTCAGGGGTTCGAATCCCCCCTCTGGCATGAATGTTTGTGCTGTCTTTAGTATAAGGTAGTTCATAAGTAGTTTGTAAGTTTAGGGACTGATGACCCCGCAGTTAAGTCCCATAAGCTTTACAAAGAAACTAGCACGCAGTCTGCAATTAAAACTATTACACTGTTGGCCATTAAAATTGAAAAACCAAGAAGAAACGCAAATGATAAACGGGACAAATATATTATATTAGAACTGACATGCGATTACTTTTTCAAGCAGTTTGGGTGCATAGATCCTGAGAAATCAGTACCCAGAACAACAACCTCTGGCGGTAATAACGGCCTTGATACCCCTAGGCATTGAGTCAAACAGGGCTTGGATGGGGTGTACAGGTACAGATGTCCATGCAGCTTCAACAAAACACCACACTTCATGACGAGTAGTGACAGGCGTATTGTGACGAGCCAGTTGCTCGGCCACCATTGACCATACGTTTTCAATTATTGAGAGTTCTGGAGAATTTGCTGGCCAGGGCAGCAGTCGAAAATTTCCCGTATCCAGAAAGGCCCGTACAGGACCTGCAACATGCGGTCGTTCATTATCCTGCTGAAATGTAGGGTTTCGCAAGGATCGAATGAAGGATAGAGCCATGGGACGTAACACATCTAAAATGTAACGGCCACTGTTCAAAGTGCCGTTGATGCGAACAAAAGGTGACCGAGACGTGTAACCAATGGCACCCCATACCGTCACGCTGGGTGATATGCCATTATGGCGATGTTGAATACACGCTTCCAATGTGCGTTCACCGCGATGTCGCCAAACACGGATGCGACCATCATGATGCTGTAAACAGAACCTGGATTCATCCGAAAAAATGATGTTTTGCCACTTGTGCACCCAGGTTCGTCTTTGCGCACAGCATTGCATGCGCTCCTGTCTGTGATGCAGTGTCAAGGGTAACAGCAGCCATGGTCTCCGAGCTGATAGTCCATGCTGCTGCAAACGTCGTCGAACTGTTCATGCAGATGGTTGTTGTCTTGCAAATGTCCCCATCTGTTGACTCACGGATCAAGACGTGGCTGCACAATCCATTACAGCCATGCGGATAAGATGCCGAACTGTTCGTGCAGATGGTTTTTGTCTTGTAAACGTCACCATCTGCTAACTCAGGGATCAAGACGTGGCTGCACGATCCGTTACAGTCATGCGGAAAGTTTCCTGTCATCTCGACTGATAGTGATACGAGGCCGTTGGGATCCAGGACGGCGTTCCGTATTGTCCTCCTGAACCCATCGATTCCATATTCTGATAACAATCATTGGATCGCGATACCATAAACCGCATTCGCGATAGTCTACAATCCGAGCTTTATCAAAAGTCGGAAACGTCATGGTACGCATTTCTCCTCCATACACGAGGCATCTCAACAACGTTTCACCAGGCAACGCCGGTCAATTGTAGTTTGTGTATGAGAAATCGGTTGGAAACTTTCCTCATGTCAGCACGTTGTAGGTGTCGCCACCGGCGCCAACCTTGTGTGAACGCTTTGAAAAGCTAATCATTTGCATATTACAGCATCTTCTTCCTGTCGGTTAAATTTCGCGTCTGTAGCACGCCATCTTCGTGGTGTAGCAATTTTGATGGCTAGGAGTGTAGTTTTCCATATATCGAGAGTGGATTATTAGAAGACTGTCTGCGGACTGTGATGCGTATAGAGTCAGTAGTAAAGGAGTAATAAATTACAGCCTCACGTGTGATGGGTCGGTTTTCCATGGATATCGTTGTTTATGAAGTCATGTCTCCTGCACTGCCTGCAGAACTATGTTACGATTTTGAAGGTAAATTCAGTGGTGTGTAAGCACACTATCTGCAAAATGTCTCGCGAAATAAAGTATGTTGTACAGTAGTAATAAATCCAAATTCATGCCAAATGGCGCAGTTTTGCAGCACGATAATGTTGTCGTAGTGGTCAGCAAGAAAATGGTTTATAACAACGTGGATTTTTTTTTTCAAACTGCAAAGCACTTACCTCATTCTTAGATTGTGAATGACGGAAACATCGTTATCCACATGACGCATACTGCCGTAAGTTTCTGCGACTTATTGCTTACGAGGTCCTTCCTCGTTACTTACTTGCCGTAGCATGTTATTACCAACACTAGTATTTTTGCAGGATAGTAAAGAATACGTGTACAACGTTTGGCTAACATCGGCCATTTAGATTAGGAGGAGACGTGGAATTGTCAGATATTGTGGCAATTTTTTGCGTATTTTCTTGTTTACAACTTCATACTCGAATCTCCTGAATTATCTGTCGTAGGTTGTTCTTATTGGCGCAGCGATTATTACCTGGCAGTAAGGAATAGCTGTATTAAATATGGTTGTAATTAAACCAGTAGTTAAGGAGAAGATGTGAAACATGCCTATATACATCGACCTTATATTTCAAAAATATAGATTTAACAAGCCCTCTACATCTACATGGATACTCTGCAAGTCACATTGGAGTGCATGGCAGAGGGCTCATCTAAACACTTAAACACTTTTATGATATTTCTCTATAGTTCCATTCTGTAATAGCTCACGGGACACGTAAATCTTTCTTTTTCGATCTTATCTCTCTTATTTTATTATGATGATAATGTCTCCCTACATAGATGGATACTAACAACATATGTTGGCATTCTGAAGAGAAAGTTTGAAAGAAATTTCACAAATAGGTCTCGCCGCTACAAATAAAGCCTTTCTTTTAATGATATCCACCTCAACTCGTGCATAATTTCCGTGAAACTCTCTTCATATATCGCTATAATACAAAACGAGCTGCTCTTCTCTGAACTTTCTCGAAACCGTAGTCAGTTCCACCTGATGTGGACCCCAAAATGTGCAGCAATGGTCCAAAATAGGACGCACAAGTGTAGGCAGTTTCTTTATTAGAACTGTTGCACCATCTAACATCAAGTATTCTGCCAATGAAACGTAGTCTCTGGTTCGCCTTTCCTACAATATTTTCTATGTGTTCTTTCCAATTTAATTTGTCTGTAATTGTTATCCGTCGGTATTTAGCTGAATTGACATTCCACAGATCTGACTGATTTATCGAGTAAACGAAGTTCAAGAGATTTCTTTTAGTGGTCATATGGATCACTTCATACTTATCATTATTAAGGTCAATTGCCAATTTTTGCACCATGCAGAAATCTTATCCAAATCATTTTACAGTTTTGATCTACTGGTGACCGTTAAATGACAGTATCATTCGCGAACTGTCTTAAGAGTGCTAGTCAGATTGCCTCGTAAATCGTTTATAATAATAACGAACAGTAGAAGATACATAAGACTTCTTTGTAAAACGCCAGATATCACTTCAGTGATATTCGATGACTTACCGTCAATTACAACGTACAGTGTCCTTTCTGACAGGAAATCACGTATCCATTCGCACAACTGTGGCGATATTCCATAAGCATGCAATTTGATTAGAAGCCACTTGTGAGGTACTATGTCAAAAGCCTTCCTGAGATCTACAAATACGGAATCTATTTGACATCCCTTGTCGATAGCACTCGTCACATCATTTGAGTATATAGCTAGTTGTGTTTCACAAGAAAGATACTTTATGCATCTATGTTGACTGTGGGTCAATAGGCCGTTCTCTTCGAGATAGTTCATAATATTTGAGAGAAGTATATGTTCTAAACGATATAGATCTGTAATTCTGTTTTCATGGGCGGGGCGATTTTTTAATTTTTTTTTTGTTACTAACTAAGTCACCATTCACAACCAGAATCCATACTCTCACACCTACTATATCTGCCAAATCGGCACTTTTCGTGCTAAAAATGTGGTTCAAATTGTTGTTATTCTGTCTGATTATAACCTTCAAATCATTTTAGGTTTTTTTATTAAAACACATTTGCAATTTTTCTGAAATTAAAGATTAACAATCATTAACTTTTAAAACATTAAGTCACGTAGTAGAAAACTCTCTTTCGTTGGCTGAAGGTCCAATCATTTTACATATCTTATATATTAAAAGAATCTACGAAAACTAAAGTTAGTCAGCCAGACCAAACTACCCGGCCGATTTCCTTCATTTTTGTTTTAAACGAAAGGTATTCATTCGCAGATTTGTCATCAAGTATCAGAATTAAGTCTCCCCCCATCCTTTATTTTTATTCAAACGCTGTATCCTTCTGTCCTTGCATTGACTATTTTACTCGGTTTGTTTCACGTTATCTTAGGTTCTAATGAAGGTACGCAGTTCTCTTTGACCTAACAACACTCAGCGGATCAAACTTTTTCATTTGCGCTTTTAAACAGTTGCATTGATTGATTGTGAAGAAAGCTATGCGTGAACATTCAATTTTAATTCCAATTTTTTCCAACTTTTTTTTCATTCCACTTATGGTACGAAGTATTGGCAAGGGTACTCTAGTATTTGTTAATAGAAGTGTTGAGAAAGTGTTTTAGATTTTTCCTCACTTCTATTTGTACGTATTTTTTTTTTCTTTTGTGATCGAAAAAGTATTTACATCTTTTATATAACAACGGAATTCAGTTTTGTGAAGTCTGACAGTGAAAACCTTATGAAAATTGATGCGGTTGTGGTATCTTAGTTTTTTTTTTTTTTTTTTTTTTTTTTTTTTTAAACCCGGATTTTTACGTGTGGGAAATTTTTACTAATGTGAGGGGTAATAGCCGTAATATATTAAAAAAATGCGTATTCACATCATGAATACTTCGATTTTTTGCTAACGTTATCACATCAGCCCATATAGTTGTTAATATTTTTGCTGGATACTGTTTGATTTCATAAAATCTGGTTCACTGTAATGCAGCCTGGCACTGCTTTTATTTTTCATTTCATCAAGACTTAATATCGCGCGACATGTTACGAATATTTTATTGTTTGATATGGATAAAATAGCAAACTATGTATCAACGTAATCAACGTAATCTGGGTGCAACTACTGTGTTATATGATATATTTTATTTTAAAGTGTGTATAATTCACGTTTGTCAGTTTTACTTAACAAACTTTTCTGAAAATGGTTTATAAGCGAAACCGGTAAAGTTATAACAAACAGCTGATGGTTGAAAATATGCACTTAAGAATAATAAAAAATAAACAAGTAAGGCGAAAACAGAGTTTGAAGTAAAATATAGCTACATGTAAACTGATGCTTGTATCATGTTACCTATAGACTTGATATATGAACTATTATTAGCTGTACACCTGAGATTCAGTCTTCGTTTTTCTACTAAATATATTTCACTTTTTCAGTAATTCTGTTGTTAACCTGGACGAAACTCGGATTATTTTTATTTTATTTATTTATTCAGTCTGCGCTTTAAACCAGCCTTCACCTCTCCACGATGGGATGAGGCGCCAGAAACGAGCCGTGGTTCGGATTCCACGGTAAGCTGTAGGTCTCCTTTCCTCGGTTGGATAACTGGGGTAGTTTACGGACACCCAAGTCGCCGAAGTGGCGTCCAATTGAAAGTCTTGCACCAGGCCACTGAGCAACACGAAATTATTAACCAACTGAAAAATGCTCCTGCCGGAGCAAATCTATATGTAGTACGCACACACTAACAGAGATGGTAGCACAAGTTAGAAGTGGGAACACGGATTACCACTGAACTTACAGCGAAAACAAATAATAAGCAATATTTGTAGACCAAGATCCAGTGGTGGACTAAGGTGGGAAGGCGGAGGGGGTGGACCGCCCCGGGCCTCTAGCCTTGAGGGCCTCCAAATACCTCAAAAGCCCATGGTTTTTTATTGCTTATTGATTTTTATTATTTAGTACGAGTGCCGCGTCCTTGGCACCTCAATCTTGGGCCTCCAAATATCGAAAGCTATTTTTTGTATACAGATGCGTGCCTCTCGCTCTCGACCTAGGGGGCCTCTAAAAGTTAATTTTTTGTCGTAATACATGTTAAGTGTACGGGGAGGGGGGCTCATTTTATTTTGCCGCCGCTCCGGGCCTCCGACAGCCTTAGTTCACCACTGCCAAGATCGAAAACGTGTCACAACAATATATTGCTGTTTGTGAATTTTACGGTGGCAGGCGTAGAATCATGAAAGTTGACGTAACAGGCATCAGATGACTGAATGGAGTGCTTTAGAGGGCTCTCGAAATTTATTTTATTACAAAATACTTCAGTTCACGAGAAAATAAGGAATGTTATAACTCTGAAATATCATTGAGTGTTTATAAGATAAGGACGCTGTTTTTTTTTTTTTAAATGTATACGTCACAGGAGGCGAATCGGATATGTTTATTGATGCGTTTCATTATTTTTTATCATCCTCAGAAGACAGACTTGGGATAAAATTTTACGCTACAGTATGAATTTTTATCCCTGGCTTGGATTCTGAGGATTATAAAAAACATCAAAACCCGTCAATAAACAGATAGCCGTTTCGGCTATATGGCATGGAGTAAAACTTCATACTCAAGTAAGAGTTTTACCCTAGGACTAGATTCTGAGGATGATAAAAAAAGTATCGAAAGATGTGCTATAACGGCAATCCAACCTACAAGAGCAACATCTTCGACACCAACCTCAAGGAATAGAACATCTGGCCACTTCGTCGCGGGTCGACGGCCACAAGGCAAGAAGATGGTCTCTGCGATTATCGTCGCCCTTATTTACATTTTCAACGAAATCTTCCTAAAATTTGAGCAAATACATTAGGTCAGTTCATTCTTGACGTCCGACTTGTAAATGTCAAGTGTAATAAAAGTCGGCCGGCCGCGGTGGCCGAGGAGGCTGAGACGCTCCAGTCACGGTCTTCACGGCCACTACGGTCGGGGGTTCGAATCCCCCGTCGGGCATGGATATTTGTGCCGTCTTTAGTATAAGGTAGTTGATAAGTAGTTTGTAAGTTTAGGGACTGATGACCCCGTAGTTAAGTCCCATAAGCTTAACAAACATTTCAACATTTCAATAAAAGTCGTATTTAAACTTTAACTACGTGTTCGCCAACATCATTTATTTATTTTGAAGAGCTCTACCAGAAATATTACATTAACAGGAATTGAGAATTATTTCCTGTTTAAGTTTCTACGGTTTTTTCAGAAGATATTTTATTTGAATATAATTGATGTTGGGCAGTTAAGTCAAAGGAAGACTTTGATAATTTTTCAGTGCTTTCTTAATCGATCGCCTACATCGATCGATTTACTATCAGCAAGATATATAGAATCTCTGTGGTCAACACGACGTATAGTAGTATAAACTTCAGTTTGACAGTTAAAACTTGACAATAATTAAAAAGTATATAGGATTAGCAGCGAGATTCTAAATAAAAGAAATTCTTCTCAATGTGCTTCTTTGAATGCGCATGGACCTAATATAGAAGATTCAGAACTTGGAAAGATTTTTTTTTTCAAACTTAATAATTTTTATGGTGACGAGCGGACGACTCGAGGATTACGGAGTCTGACACGGCCTCATTTAAAGCTACAATACTCATTTGCAAACTATACATCAGAGTCGTTAATGTTAGAATGTTAATGAGAATAAGATGACATAATTAACCATTTACGACGATATCCAGAAACCAGTCAAACACTTTATTAATGATAACCTCGGCCTTCAGTGGTGTGGGGTACCGTGTTTGAAGTCTATAGTTTTCCCATTTTTGCTGCCTTAGCAGTGGAAAACGTCGTGACAGTGTTTCCTTGCAGTCGAGGACTGCCCTTCAATAGGAGCGGTGTGCCCAAGGCAGTCGAAGTGTTATCACTTCCCTCTCTCTGCATGGTCATGGTTTTTGTGTTCGCAGTTGACACGTTTCTCATTTCAGTTATCTTGGTTGCAAACGCTGTGCCGTCAGTATTTACTTACAGCCAAAGGGAGGCACACATAGGATACGGTGAGCACTTGTAACTAGTAAGCTGGTAGCCAGTTGTGAAATAATTCGTTCGTTAAGCGCAATTGCATTTTATTTCCGGCATGTGAAGTTACCTACCACTGATCAGTCACAGCGTTATGTTTTGTTATCCCTTTCTGCGGATCACTATTTCGACTTACCTTAACATGTAACTCTTTAACCGTGCACTACTAACATCTGGTTTTAAACGCTCGTTACTTACATCGTCTTTCAGGGGTTTTGAACTTTTGTTAGTAACACCCGTCAATTCGGCGGGTATGATTCTAAACCAACACTCTACCTGTGTACACTTGTTCATCAATTGATCCTCATAAAGAATTGTAACTGATGACAATAAGTATTGAAAAGATGTTTTATTCGTGTAGCTACAGTTCGGATTCAGATTAATTCCTGTGTATACAGAAATGAATTTTGCACACAGTTCACTTCCCATTTATCATTATCATTTTTCTAGTGATACAATTAGGATTCAGATAATTACGTCTTTCTTTTTCATCAAACAAATTAATATAGTCCTCATGCTTATTATTCTCTTTAATTTAACATAACGTTACTCCTATCATACAGAATTCATTACTAGGATGCTTGCAACGCCAATAACTATTGTGGCGTTTTCTTAGAAGGTAGGGTTGTCAACTGAAGACAGCACTTAAACTGAAAGCAGGTTTATTGCGAACTGACGTGAGCATTTCAAAACAAATCAGAGACCTTTTACTACAGCTAGTTATCAGTCAGTCCAGTGCAGGCTGTTGTCGCTGTCTCATTGCCCAGAGCGCTAAGTATCGTAATTTAATTCGTGAAATTTCGTTACCAGTTCATTTCTTAATTTTCGTCAGTGCTTCTCTTTTTAAGAGGTTTCTTCTCACCTACTTTGCAGATTTCGTTATACTACTGTTTCGCAGATTTCGTTTGTGCTATTGTTTTAAGAGTTTATTGTCGCGTATTTTTATAAATACCGTGTGTATAGTTTTCGTCTAATTTAAGTGTCATAGTGTCACTTCCTTATTTAGTGTTCTGTTTTAAGAGAGCTGATATTCCCGCGCGTTTGATAACAGTGTATTCCATAGATTTTCTTGTTTATTTTGAAAACTGCCGGACTCAGTTTTGTTGTTTTGACAGTGTAGTTAACACTAACCACAGTTCAGTCAGCTGCCAGCCGCCTTTATTAAAGTACTAGGCTAGTTAAAAGTTGTTTATTTAGTTTTCTACTTTCTACAGTTAATTGTATCGATAGGATGGATAGGATGTGTGCCTGCTGTGTGCGGACGCAGGAGGAGTTGGCCGCAGTTCGCGAATAGCTGAGCGTGCTGTTGGCTACGATCAGCCGCCTTCAGGCTGCTGTCTCGGGGTGCAGCGATGGTGGGGAGTCTGGTGCGTTGAGTGGGACACCTCAGGTGCCTCATGCTTCGCTCTCTGTCCCTGCTACCGAGGCACCTTCAGGTATACCGGACGTGGTCGAGCCGCCCTCTCCGCAATGGGAGTGGCGGGTAGTACGCCGTTCGCGTCGCTCAAGGCGGAAGGCCAATGAGGAGGCTGGACGTCCGTCGACGCCCGTGCGTCCTGTGAGTGGAGGCGTGGCCACTCCTTCAGTAGGGTCCGAGCAGGTGCACCGGGGGAGGGGATTATTTAGTCATTGGGAGCTCCAATGTTAGGCGCGTGTTGGAGCCCCTTAGGCAGATAGCGTCGAGATCCGGAAATAATTCCAACATGCACTCGGTGTGTCTGCCGGGGGGTCTCATCCGAGATGTGGAGGCGGCCTTGCCGGCGGCTAACGACGGTGCGGGGTGCGGTCGACTGCGGTACCAATGACGCTTTTCGCTTGGGTTCTGAGGACATCCTCAGTTCCTATGGGCGGCTGGCGGAATTGGTGAAGGTTGCTGCCCTCGCACGCGGGGTGCAAGCAGAGCTGTCGATTTGTAGCATTGTTCCCAAGGTTGATCGGGGTCCCTAGGTTTGGAGCCGAGTGGAGGGTCTGAACCAGAGGCTTCGTCGACTCTGTGACAGTCATGGCTGCAGATTTCTGGATCTGCGTTATCGGGTGGGGAATTGTAGGGTGCCCCTAGGTAGATCAGGGGTGCACTACACTAAGGAAGCGGCTACTCGGGTAGTAGTATACTTGTGGAGTGCACATGGTTCTTTTTAGGCTAGGTGCTAACTCTGATGAGCACTCGCCGGTCGACATTCAAACAGCAAATTCAGGCCACGTTCGGCTCAAAAATTCGAACATCAAAATATTAGCCGTGAACTTACAAAGCATTACAAATAAAGTTCCCGTATTTGCCGCACTGCCTGGAAATTATGGTGCTCAGATAGTTTTTGGCACCGAAAGCTAGCTAAATCATGAAGTGGGAAGTTCAGAAATATTCAGCGAGACGTGGAATGTATATCGGAAAGGTAGATCGAATACAACTGGAGGAGGAGTGTTCATCGCTGTGGACAAAGATATCGTTTCTACTGTGATCGAGGTTGATAGTAACTGTGAAGTTATCTGTGCACGTATGGTTGGGTGTTTTTACCAACCCCCCCCCCCCCCCCCCCCAAGTGCTGCTGTAGCAGTTTTCGTCATTCAAAGAAAGTCTACACCAGGTAATGTGTAGGTATCTGGGCCATGTAATATTAGTTGGGAATGACTTCAACCTTAAGAATATAGATTGGGACCTCTCTAGTTACATTTCAGGTGGCACAGACAAGCCGTCTTGCGAACTACTTTTGGACATATTCTCCGAAAACTGTCTTGAGCAGTTAAACCGGCAACCCACGCGCAATGGAAATATTTTAGACCTTATAGCCACGAACAGTCCTGACCTTATTAACGATGTCTGCGTAGAGATAGGAATTAGTGATCATGATATTGTCATAGCGTCGATGATGAACAAAGTTCATAAACCAATCAAGAAGGGTAGGAGCGTGTTTTTGTTGGGAAGAGCCGATAAGCAAATGTTACGATCGCACTTAGAAAATGAAGGGCGTCGTTTAATTCCGGGACTATGGATGTAGAGGAATTGTGGACTAAATTTAAGTGCATTGTAAATAAAGGGTTAGAGAAATATGTGCCAGTAAAGACGATTAAGGATGGAAAAGATCCACCGTGGTATAATAATAATGTTAGGAAGCTGCTGAGAAAGCAAAAACTGTTGCACTCTCCGTTCAAAAAAGAACACGCAAATGATGACAGGCAAAAGTTAGTAGAGATGCGGGCGTCTATAAAAAGATCGATGCGCGAAGCATACGATAATTACCACCACCATACCTTAGCAAAAGATCTTTCTGAGTACCCGAAAAAATTCTGGTCCTATGTAAAATCGATAAGCGGATCAAAGCCCATTGTCCAGTCACTCGTTGGTCATTCCGGGGCAGTAATAGAAGATAGCAAACGGAAAGCTGAATTTCTAAATTTAACCTTTAAGAAATCTTTCACACAGGAGGACCGCACAAATGTACCATCAGTTGATCAACGTACTAAATCCGAAATGGAGGACATAGTAATAGGTATTTCCGGTGTAGAGCTAAATACGAAAAAGTCGGCTGGTCCATATGGAATACCAGTTCAGTTTTACAAAGAGTATTTTGCGGCATTGGTCCCCAACTTAGCTCGCATTTATCGCGAATCTTTCAAATGTTTGTAAATCTATCGGACCAAACTGCGTGGTCATCAGTCCGTATCTTACAAACTACTTAAAAATGTTCTAATGTTTGTTAAGCTTATGGGACTTAACTACGGGGTCATTAGTCCCTAAACTTACGAACTACTTATGAACTACCTTAAAGACGGCACAAATATCCATGCCCGAGGGGGGGATTCGAACCCCCAACCGTAGAACTCCTTAAACCTAGGTAAACTAACCTAAGGACAACACACACACAACCATGCTCCAGGGAGGACTCGAACCTCCACGGCGAGCAACCGCGCGCTCCGCAACGAGACGCTTTAGAACGCTCGGCTACTCCACTGCGGCCGCGAATCTTTAATTCAGGGCAGAGTTCCTAGTGATTGGAAAAAAGCGCAGGTGACTACCGTTTATAAGAAAGGCAAGAGAACTGACCCACACAATTACAGGCCACTATCGCTGACACCAGTTTCATGTAGAATTTTGGAGCATATTCTCAGTTCGAATATAGTAACTTTCCTTGAAACGGAAAAGCTTCCCTCTGTGAATCAGCATGGGTTTAGGAAACATCGTTCATCTGAAACTCAGCTTGCCCTTTTGTCACATGACATCTTGCGAGCCATGGATGAAGGGCAACAGGCGGATTGTGTTTTTATCGACTTCAAAAAGGCGTTCGACGCGGTGCCACACTGCAGACTGCTAACGAAGATACGAGCATATGGAATAGATTCACAGATTTGTGACTGGCTGGAAGACTTGTTCTCGACGGCGAGTGGTCATCAGAGACGAGTGTATCGTCAGGCGTGCCCCAGGGGAGTGTGATAGGACCGCTATTATTTTCTATCTATATAAATGATCTGATGGAGAGAGTAAGTTGTAATTTGCGGCTGTTTGCTGATGATGGTATGGTTTATGGGAGGGTGTCGTCTATTATCTGACTGTAATAGCATACAGGATGACTTAGACAAAATTTCTAGTTGGTGTGAAGAATGGCAGCTAGCTCTCTATGTAGAAAAATGTAAGGTGATGCGCATGAGTAGGGAAAAACAATCCCATAATGTTCGAATACTAGTAGTGAGCTTTTTAATGTTGTCGCGTCGTTCAAATATCTAAGCGTATCGTTGCAAAGCGATATGAAATGGAACGAACATGTAAGGACAGTTGTGAGTAAGGCGGATAGCCGACTTCAGTTTATTCGGAGAATTTTGGGAAGATATCATTTATATAAATAAGAAACAGCAACGGTCCCAAAACAGACCCCTAGGGCACCCCACACGTGATTGTGTCCCATTGGGATTGTACTTCATAGCCATTTTCTACACTGCGGAGAATGACCTTCTGTTCTCTATTATTAAAGTAAGAGATGAACCAGTTGTGAGCTACTCCTCGTTTTCCAACTCTTGCAATAATATTTTGCGATCAACACAATCAAACTCTTTTGTTCAATCAAAGAAGACACCTAATGTCCGTAGCCTCTTATTTAACCCATCAAGTGCCTCACAGAGAAACGAAAATATAGCATTTTCAGTCGTTAAACCACTTCTAAAACCAAACTACGTTTGACAACAAATTATGTGAACTAAAGTGATCAATTAATCTCGAATATACAGCCTTTTCAATAACTTTAGAAAAACCGATGGTATAGAAATAGGTCTGTGGTTGTCTACATTATCCCTTTCTCCTTTTTATACATTGGTTTCACTACTGAGTACTTTAATCCGTGAGGAAACTGATCATTTTGAAAGGAAAAATTACAAATATGGCTTAGTAGTGGGCTAACATGTGGAGAACAGTACTTTACAATTCTGCTAGATACCCTATCATATCCACAACAGTCCTTAGCCTTTAGTGATTTAATAATTGACTCAATCTCCGCTTTGGAAGTATCATGAAGGACCATTTCAGGTAACAGCCTCGGAACGGCATTTTCTAAAAATGTTATGTGATTACCTGTAGAAACTAGGGTTTTGTTTAGTTCACCTACTATATTCAGAAAGTAATTATTGAATATTGCACATATATCTAACTTGTCAGTAACAGAAACTGACGTTATATCTTCTACCTGCTGCTGCTGACCAGACACTTCCTTCACGACTGACCAGATAGTTTTAATTTTATCTCGAGAGTTTGCTATTCTTTTTGCATACCACATACTTTTTGCATTCTTAATGACATTTTTCAGAACCTTGCAGTACTGTTTGTAATGAGCTACTGCATCTTCATTCTGACTGCTTCTAACATTTAGATACAATTCCCGCTTTGTTCTAAATGATACTCTTATCCCCTTTGTCAGCCAGCCTGACTGTCTGTTACTGGAAGTACCCTGTTTTGAGCGTTCTAGCGGAAAACAACTTTCAAACAGCATAAGAAATTTGTTCAGAAAGCATTATATTTATCATCTGCATTATCAGCACTATAAACATTTTGCCATTCTTGTTACTTAATTAGGCATAAAAAAGTCTCAATTGCAACTGGATTAACTTTTCTTTGTATATGTTATTTATGTTTAACATTTTTTTGAGAACAAATACTTTTTAGAATTAAAATTTGGGCATTGTAGTCTGATAGACCATTTACTATTCTGCTGACAGAGTGCCCCTCTAATAATGAAAAATGAACAAAAATATGGTCAGTGGTAGAACTGCTATTTCCTTGCACTCTCGTTGGAATAAATACTATTTGCATCATGTTATAGGAATTAAATTGATTTAACAGGTGACTTTTTCTTGAACTATCACCTACACAATTAACGCTGAAATCTCCACGCACAATTAAATTTTTATTCTTCCTATACAGTGAACCCAGAACCAATTCCAGCTTAGGCAGAAACATTTTAAAATATGAGTCAGGGGACCTATAAATAACAACACTTACTAGTTTAGTTCCATTAACATTAACAACTCCTGCACAACATTCAAATATCTTTTCTCTGCAGTGTTTAGAAAAATCGATTGACTCCGATGAAAAATCTTTTTTTACATACATGGCGACGCCTCCACACTGCAAGGAACTCCTAGAGTAGAAGGCGGCTAATCTGTATCCTGGCAAAAGAAGTCTCTGAATTATCACTTTAAAAGTGCTCTGAAATACCAATAATGTCAGGATCAACATGAATAAGCAGTTCATTAACTTTATCTCTTAGACCCTGTATATTTTGATGAAAAATAGTATTCCTTTCTTAAGCAGGAATACCTATCAGCTGTCCTCAGTCTAAAAAAGGTGCAGCCCTAACACCAACTACTACAGGAATTTTTCCATGAGTGACACCCCCCACTCCCTACTACACTGTCACCTATGAGCTTTCCCAACCTCACCTTCCTATACCTAAGGAGGCGCCTAGTGAAATCAGACCTTTGGATAGTCTCAACTGGCACCACTGCAATGTGATGCATGCCCTCCGTCATCAGCGTCTCCTCAAGCCTCATGTTAACATGCCTGACAGGTGTATTAAGACAAGGCCTATCATGACGCCGAAACAGCCGCACGAAATGCACATTTGTGCCACCAGTTTGAGTTGCTATCCTTTCCAAATCACCACCTATATCATACTGCCCGTCCCTATTAAGACTATTCCCGGCTCCACCCACTATAACTACCAAATCCTCTTTTGAGAAATTCCTACATAAGTCCCCCATGTTACAAGTAACCTGAGCTAACCCTGCACTAGGCTTCACTATGCTGGTGACCTGGTACTCTCTCCCTAGCACTTCCTGCAACTGTTGGCCAACACACATCTTCTGATTACTGCTGCCAGATGGATGCTTAAAATGATTTTGATTTACTTTGGCCGGTTTCTTTTCATTTTCAACGAGACTATTCTCTATAGCTAGCCTAAATATTGGTAATAGCCTGTGACTTAACTAATCAACGAGACTATTCTCTATAGCTAGCCTAAATATTGGTAATAGCCTGTGACTTGACTAATATTGCACAAGCAGAGAATGCCAGACTGTGCTAACTCAAAAAGTGACTTTTATTTCGAATACTTGATTTTGTTGACTTCTTATAAAATTGGACGCATAAATCACGTAGTAATTCACGAGCGCGATTGATCATATTGTAAACAAAACATAATGGCCATATATATTCGTTGTCCTGCTGCAACTCATTGGTCTGCATATTTGATCCAGGTTATCTACCTTGCCTTTAGTTGCATTGTATGTCATTATTGTATCTGGTTTGTTACATGTTTGTTTGAGTGAGCCTTCTGGGTGCAACCTGTTTATCTTGTTTTGGTTTGTAGGATACAGCTGCGATTTTATCTTGATAAAAGAAAAACGAACTTGCTGTTTTACGATTTTTGTAATTCCCGTTCACAACGTTGTGGGGCAACCTTCGACCATGATGCTGATGGACTGGGCATGGCATCGTTTTCATGGCACCAACATCTCTACAGCTAAGCCATTGCTTTTCCAACAGTCACAGCTTTGCCTAGGATTATACAGAGCTTTTTGTGAATGCTGGCAACATTAAACTTGAAGTGAAACTATTATTAATTTAAAATGATTGGCATTTCTTGTAAACAACGGAGTTTTTTATTGTATCCGGCTAATGTTAGCCAACACTCACGTGGTCCTATGTTTCAACCATGTCATGTGCATAGCTGCTCTGCTGTTTGTCCAGTCTGTTAGTATTTGTGGTCGAAGGGGGCAACTCCCTTTTATTTTTTTTATCGTTCCCACCATAGTTAACTTTTTATCGAGCTGTTTCGTAGGGACAGGACCGCTAATAAACCAATTTTTTTATTATTATTTTATTTATTTATTTATTTATTTATTTATTTATTTATTTATTTTTTTGGCAAAGACGGAACTAAGCCATACACACAGGAAAATATAGTACGTTCTCCGACCAATAAAGCCCAGTTACTACGCTGATCCAGCGAGTAGAGAATAACATAGAGAGGCTATACTGCCTACATCAATGTACGATTTTCTTGCTTTTCTATTTTTCGGTCCGAGAAAAACGCGTCATTTCTGTATAGTATTTACGATTCTTTTCCTTCTCTGTTATAATTTTGTTGTTGCTGTTGATTTTAATGTATATGTCACTCGTTTTCCACGTTTTTTCGTGCTATGCATTACGCCAGTGGTAATATTTGGCGAAAAATAGAAAAGCAAGAAAATCGTAAACTGTTTGTTATGTTTGCAGATGACAAGATTGTACCAAAACAACAAATAAGTATGCTACTTAACGAGTTTTATGTAGCCCAATGTAAAAGGTATGCAATAAATGTGATACTCGTTTATCTAGGCCTAATATTCACTAAACTGAAATATTTATATAGTCAGATAACCAAAGTAAAAATTAAAAACGAATGAACCTAGAAGTAACTGAAAAGACTATTGTACAGTAAACATAATTTCAGGACAAAATAAATCATCCCACTGATGATAGCACAAAATGTGCTGAAACATGTTTGGGAACAATTAAAAAATCAGGTGTCTTGCATACAGCGGAAAATCCAAACCATTTATCCAAGCAAGCACGGAAGAAAGAAGAACAGCATCAAAAGATGATTCTTACAAACTACTTATGACATAACTAACACTAAGGGCAGCACAAATATCATGCCCGAGGGGGGGATTCGAACCCCCGACTGTAGTGGCCGTGCAGACCGTGACTGGAGCGCCTCAGTACCCTCGGCCACCGCGGCCGGCCGTAGTTAAATCCCATAAGCTCTACAAACATTTGAACATGTTTTTAAAAAGTAACGCCTTAAAATATATGAAAACGGAATTAAGAGACAGCGATCTTAACAAACTACTGTGTGCTCGCAGCCGTGGCCGACTGGTGCTCGACCGCCATGTTGGTTGGGTGTCGCGCTCTCATCCGGCTTCATTTCACTGTCATTGTAAGGCTTCTCTATGTTATTCTGTGCTCGCTGCGCTGATCATGTACAGAAAAAGATGGAAAAACTGGAAGAATGTAAACAATATTCACGACGACATGTAAGATTGTGAAGAAACGGTTAAGTGTACTTGTTGCTAACGCCCGACGAAATGACAGGTACAAAATTACGCCAGATAGTAACATTCGCCTATTTGACGGATCGACTGTCACTTAGCGTTCAGCTGCGACACTCGAGGAAGAAACAAGTAACAGCCGGCCGCGGCGGCCGAGGAGACTGAGGCGCTCCAGTCACGGTCTGCAAGGCCACTACGGTCGGGGGTTCGAATCCCCCCTCGGGCATGGATATTTGTGCCGTCCTAGTTCGTAAGTAGTTCATAAGTAGTTTGTAAGTTTAGGGACTGATGACCCCGTAGTTAAGTCCCATAGACTATACAAACATTTGAACATTTTTGAAACAAGTAACGGGCAACACTGCCACACACAGACTGAGTAGGGGAAGGATGGCATAGGTGGGCAGCGCACAATACCTCTCCAAAACGTCACAGCTCACTGGCAATGTGAACGTAGCCGACATTTTGGCGGGTGCTAGAAAGCTAGGGTTAAGCGTAATTTGAAGGCTTAAATACCAGAACTATTGAAGAGACTAAATTTTTTAAATCGGTTCTAATTAAATGGCTGCAATTATTTTTACTTCACGTAGAGTACACATCACAAAATTAACTTGCATCATTCGTTGTGCAACCTGTAGCGTATTTATGTTATTGAGCCATTATTTGTGTTCTGTGAGTATGTTCTGGTGTGAACTGAGTCTCGTGCGATGTCTGGACTAAGCTTACAGTGATCAACTTATCAACTGATGCATTTATACCCGGGCCGCTGAAACTTTGCACTTGACGTTTACAAATAACAAGGGAAGAGCAAGAAGCGCGATGCGCTAGTCGCTGGGAACGATCCAATCACAGCGCGATAAACACTTCCAGTGATCACGTGCCGTGACGTCAAACTTCCCGCGTTGCCGGCTTTGTTCAGTGCTACCGTAAACAATGTTGTGTATCGTCTTTACCGCGTGTTTATGTAGTGTGTGATTTTTCGCTGAGATTTGTTTTCTGAGTAAGTTCTCAATTTCGTTTCAATAAGAACTTCGAAGCTTATGCACTGAGCAGGAAGTTCGCGCTTCAAACGATCGTAAAGAAGTTATGGTGCAGTGGTGACAAGAAAGAAATATTGCTGCAGATATGTCAATGTCAAAACTTCTTTTATAATCGCTCGTGAAACAAAATAAGCCTATTACACCCACATATGCAGTAAACGAAATCGCAAAGGAACAGCGTCACAATGAAATAAACCTGCCCCCATTTCACTGCCGTTTTAACCCTATAAAATTGGTGTGGAGTGACGTGAAGAATTACTTAAGGAACAATAAGTCTTTAACAATAACAGAGGTGGAAAAGTTGTTGCATGAAGGTATTGCCAATGTGGCAGCGCAAACAGTGGAAGGGATAATGAACAAGTTAATGATTTGTCTTGGTGATGACGATTTTGGTAGCGACGACAACAGACAAGATGGGGAATTGGATGTAATTGTACCATTGTCGCCGTAAAATTGGTGAGTGAAAAGCAACCTGATTATAAAACATAGAGAGAGAAGTTACTATCTTGATTATTGTTTATTTCGTATCTGTCGTGATCCAATGCTTATTTTCTATATTGCTTTGCTCCGTTATTGAAAGCGTGCACATTGTTGTGCTCTGGTCTCCATTAATATGCCGTTAATTAATTCCTGCTAAAGAACGAATTATTATATGCACTTTTATTTTCAATAGCTTACAATTACGAGATGCAAATGAAAACCGTTTCGTCTGCTGTGTGTATAGGGGCTAGTCTGTGGGCTAGTGTTGCAACGTCGCTAAAAAAGTGTAGCCAACTTAACTCGCCGTAACGCGAAACGTCAAGTGCAATGTTTCAGAGGCCCTGGTATATTTGAGCTCTTTTAATGTTGTTTTAAATATTTATTAGTTGGAAATTTTACTGGGTACGTAGATCTTATTAATCCTGTTTAAAGGCTCCATTTACTCTTTATGGGTCGCGCGGGAAAGGCGACACGGTATACGCCACCATGTAGTGGATTTCGCAGCCGCTCTCGTCGGAGCTCGGAGTGCTCCCTCGGGCATAGAGTGTGTTATCTTTAGCATAAGTCAGCTTAAGAAGTCTGAAATTCTAGGGACCGATGACCTTAGCAGGTTTCTCCCTTAGGTTTAGAGACACTTTAACTCTTTTATGTGGATTTAACATAGATAAAAAACACAGTTTTCTTTATTTTAAAGGAATAATTTGAAGTGTTTCCATAGTTTATTTGTTCTGCACTCATTCATCAAGCATTATCTTTCTGGGGCTCTTAATTATTAGCTAAGTTGATTTTAATGCCACTGCGGTAAATGGATGTTTACTACTTTAGTCCAGAGTATGCTAAACACATTGCTTCATTCTCCTGACAGATCCTGTGTATTCCCCTCTCGGGCTGTGCTGGAAGAATACGCGTGAAATGGCAGTCAAAAGTTGTTGTGGGAGAGTACATCTTGGGCAATGGCATGTCAAGTTCCCAACTTCTAGCCCCCCTAAATAATAATTAAAAAAACAGTTTGTAAATCTATCGGACTCAACTGCTTGGTTATTATTCCGTAGCTTATAAACTATTTAAACTAGGATGAAATAACCTGACAACGAAAACACCACATGCACGAGGAGGGAATCAAAGCCCCGACGGCGAACGGCCTCGCGCACCGCAGCACGGGTCAAATATAGTCTCCGATACCGCTTTGACCAATGACTTCATGTGTTACGTCATTCCGTCCTGCGCTTGGTTTCAATACCGGTACTCACTGTTTACGTGTCTAGGTGGCGTTGTGTTATTCTATTGTTGTCTTCGTAAAATACTCTCGGTGTTCTTGTCGCGTCAAATATGGGTAGGAGCCCAAGCTTTCGACTATATCCTCCATAGTCGTCGTCAGGGTCAGTTTTACCCATGACGACGACTATGAAGGATATAGTCGAAAGCTTGGGCTCCTACCCATATTTGACGCGGCAAGAACACCGAGAGTATTTCACGCAAGAACTACGTCGCGAAAGACTTCGTACTCACATTGTTGTCTTGTTTGACCTGTACCTAACCTAACTTTCACCTTAACAAAAGTTATCTATAGCGTAGCCCTAAGGAGGTTAGGTACGTGAGGGCGCGTAGTGCCCGAAGCTCTGGTTCAGAAACACTCAATCGATTTACAGTTGTATGTTCGACATAAATATATCATTTCAGACAGTACAACTTCGAGTGCAAGCTTTCTTTAAAATCACCTAATTATTAAATGTATTTTGAAGACGTGGTATCATTAAGTAGATTTGATCTATTTAGACCGATACCGTGTTGTGGTAAACATGTGTTCGTATTATCGATTATGTATGACGCCATATGTGACGTCATTGGTCAAAGCGGTTTATCCCCGCAGCACGGCGCCCCAGTGCGAACGGTTATTCCGCTGCGGCCTAGGCCACTTCAAAAACGGTAATGTTAAAAGAGTAGACAAAGATATTTGTAGATTTGGGCACTAAAAGCTTAGGCAAACTGTTCTGTCATCGTATTCATTACCTTCTTGGAAATGATGACATTTTTGACAGTACTGTCAAACACACGTTGAAATTTCTTTTCGGCTGTCACCACATATTCCAGTCGAGTAATATGTTTCTGTTTGCATTTAAAGGTGGCTATCGGTAAAGGAAAGTATGTTATTTAGTTGTGCCGAGAAATTCTTCACAATACAGTTGGTCTATGTCGTTCGTTTGTTAACGCAGGAACAGACAAGTTTATGGTATCTCACAACAGCTTAGATTAGATTAGTTGTTTCTTCCTTAGATCCGTGTTGAGATCCTCGAGGATGTGGAACATGTCATTTTTAAGCTTATTATATAATAATACTAATCCAAATATATACATTTTACAAGCTGACACTAAACTAATACTAATAGTATGAATAAATATACGTACATCATTTGGTTCTATTTAAGAATTCGTCAGTGGAGTAGGAGTTGGCCATTAGAATGTCTTTTATACTCCTCTTAAACTGATCTTTATTTGTACCTAAATATTTTATGGTTGCTAGTAAATTATTGAAAATATGTTTTCCTGAGTAGTGGACCCCTTTTTGAAGTAAAGTAAGTGCTTTTACATTCTTGTGTAGTTCATTTGTGTTCCCATGTGGTGGAGGCAAGGCTTAGCCACAGCCTAAGGGATATTTCCAGAATGAAACTTTCAAACTACAGCGGAGTGTGAGCTGATATGAAACTTCCGGCAGATTAAAATTCTGTGCCGGAGCCGGGAATCGAACCGGGATTGTCTTTCGTGGGCAAGCGCTCTATCGTCTGAAATATCCCAGCATGCTTCGCGGTCCGTCCTCACAGCTTTACTTCTGCCAGTATCTCGCTTCCTACTTTCCAAACTTCACAGAAGTTTTCTTGCGAACCTTGCAGCACTAGCATTTCTGGAAGATAAGATATGGTGGAGACATGGCTTAGTCACAGACTGAGGGATATTCCAGAATCAATCTTTCACTCTGCAGCGGAGTGTTAGCTGATATGAAACTTCCAGATATATATATTGTGTGCTGCTTCCGGGATTCTAACATGGGATCTTTGCCTTTCGCAGGCATGTGTTCTATCGTCTGAGCTGTGCTGGCACGCTTTAGGTCCGTCCGTAATTCAAGGTTCGCAGGAGAACTTTTGTGCAGTTTGGAAAGTAGGAGGTAAGGTACTGGCAGAAGTTAAGTTGGACAGTGAAGCATGCCGGGATAACTCAGACGGTAGAGTGCTTGCCTGTGAAAAGCAAAGGTCCCAGGTTCGAATCCCCGTTCCAGCACAGCCAGGAAGTTATCATATCAGCGCACACTCCGCCGCAGAGTGAGAGTTTCATTCCAGTGCTGCATAGTTTTCACTGGATTGCCACTATCACACGCCGGGGTATCTTTGCATCCCAATTCATAAAATTGGGCGCCCACAACTTCCATGGCCGATGCGGAATCATTTCAGGGACGTCCATATTTTCCATATTTTTCTGGGAAGACCGTATCAATTCCTGGTTTGTTAGGGTCAGTTATAAGATGAGAGTTAATCGAAGGAAGCTTTTACCAATTTCTTTTTCCATTCTTGCAAACATATATATCTTGCGTTGGACATGTTGGTTTTCTGGTTTTGAATCTTCTGGTTCGTATATTCTGAAATTGACTGTACAGAAGTGAGTTCTGGTGGGCGGAGCTCTTGTGGAACTCTGTTATTGCTTCTGCTTCTCGTCTTATTGATGGAGGTGGAATATTAAACAATACATGTATAGGTGTAAACTTTATAGTGCAGTTTAATGCAGTTTGACGTCGAATTTACATACATTTACACTATGTTTCATACCGGAACACAGTATTTTGCGTTTGTAAAATTCACTTCCAATGTAGCAGTACGAAGAGTATCCCATTTTGACCCAGCCAGTTTTCTGACAATGTAGATTCTGGTGTTCACTATTTTTTTGCTGCGTATTCTAGATGGAATGTAAAGATAAGAATATCTTAAATGACCCCAAGAAGTTTGGATATGGGTTATGTTCCAGGGGGACATTTTTGAGGACCACATTTAATTTACGATTTGCCCCACGTCTAATAAGGTGAGAAACGTTGATCTCTGTTTTAGATGGATTTTGCTTTAGTCTCCAGTTCTTCAAATAGTTGCCCATTGTGTGTAAATCTATGGTCAAGGTTGCCTCACACTCTTCCAGGTGTCTTGCTTGATACGCTGGTGCTAGATCGTCGGCAAATCTTTTTAGCGCTAGTGTTGGACATATCTATGGTATAATGATTAAAAAGGGTTGGTGATACCACTGAGCCCTGCGGTAGTCCATCATTCAGCCTTCGCCATCTGCTCCCTTTGTCTTCAAGGAATATTTGAAATCATCTGTTTCTGAGCATGCTATCCATTACATTAACCTGCTTTTGGCGTGGATTGACTTCTGGAAATTTAAACAGCAGCCGTAGCGCCATACTGTGTTAAATGTAGCCACAGGATCAACGAATGCTACTGCAATGTTTAATTTACGTTGGGACCCTATGAAAGATGTTAATGTCAATACCTGATCACAGGAAAGCGATTATTTTGGAAACCTGTTTGATGCAATGGTTGGATTCTGTTCAAAGACATTCTTTCTAACAGTTTACACTCATTAGTGACATGGCTCTGTAACGTGATGCTTCGCTGCCATCTTTACCAGGTTTTTTGACAGCTATTACCTTTGCTGACCTAAATGTTGCTGGTAATTTTCCAGTGATCAGTTGGGGCACCACTTTGACGTAGCACTGTCCGTGCGGATGGAGAGGCTTGTGTATGCATGTGAAACTGAAGGCTATACCGAAGGTAGGGAACCTACTGCCGGTAAGGCCTCAGCCGATGGATCAGAAGAGATAAATCGTAGCGACCTCAGAGAGGCGGCTACAAACAACGTCTGACTCATACTGAGCGACTGAAATTGGCTGGGCAACCACCTGCCTCTGTGGAAAGGAACGCGATACTATCACATTAATTTTCCCCAAGGAACACATGGTCTGGTTCTCTTTATCAAAGAATTGGAAGGAAAAACTTCATTCGGATCTCCGGGAGGGAAATACATCGAGATCAAATAATGAAGAGATGGAAGTGGATGAAAAAGGAAAGAGGAAACAGAGTAGGAAGAGGGAAGAGAGGTTAAGGATTGGAACATGGAATGCGCTTACACTATTGCACGTGGAAAAGCTGGAAAATGCCGAACAGGAAACGATGAAGAACAGACTGAATGTGCTGGGTTTGTGTGAAGTGAGATGGAGCTAGGGAGAGATGGCTGGTGGAGAATACAAATTATTTTACTCAGGCATGGAGAAGAGTGGTAGCTATGGCGTGACAATTATGATACGAAAAAAGCTGATAAAGAACGTATTGAGAGTGGAGTATGTAGATATAAGGTTGATGATGATGAGATTAAAAGGTGACAAGAAGGACATAGTTTTAATACAAATATACATGCCAACAAGTCAACATACTGATGAGGAAGTAGAGCAATATTACGAAAAGATTGAAGAAATTATGGAAAAGGAATAAAGAAATGCTTGCATCATTGTAATGGGCGATTTGAATGCAGTGGTAGGAGAAGGAAAAGAAGAGGGAATGATTGGAAGATTTGGATTGGGGAATAGGAATGGCAGGGGTGCCAGGCTGGTTAACGTCTGAAGAGAAAATTCTCTTGCGATTGGGAACACCACAAAAGACGAAGATATACATGGGTATCTAGGCTGAATGACGGCAGGTACTAAATTGACTACATCATTCTACAGAATAGGTACAAAAACTGCCTAAAATGCAGACATAGATTCTGATCACAACTTGGCGGTCGCAGACTTGTGCATCAAGTTGAAGAGTGTGAGAGGAGGAAAACCGAGGGAGAGAAATGTGACTTAGAAAGACTAAAGGAAGAGGGTACGATAACAGTTGGAAAACACTTTTTTGTCAAAATGGGTTAGAGGGCCTAAAGAAGAGACTGCAAACGAGATATGGAACAGATTGAGCCAAAAACTCTAGGAATCTGCAGTAGTAGTTTTAGGGACGAGGGAGCTCAAAAGAGAAAGTAAAGAGTGGGTAACTAAGACAATGCTGAGAGCGTTTGAATCATAACTGTGTCTTTAAGAGTTGCGAGGGGAAAGCGCAATAAGATTAAAGTTTAGAGACAGAATGACAAACGAACCAAAACTGCAGCACAACTGCACAATAAAGTCTCGTCTTCGAAAACTGCACATGTTAAATCATAAGCAGAAACTGCTGTACTGTCTGTAATTTAGCCTAGGGGTATGATTGTGCACAGTTCCTGCCATTTTCCCTGCATATACAACAAATAAATAAAATATTCAAAGTTCTGAAAGATGAGGGTGTGTAAATCAAAACATCAACACTATTTCATTTCAAATGATTTAGTTCGGTTTATTTCTAATTCCTTAATCCCTGATGGCTGATGCCTCTGAAACATTTAATGTAACACTGTTCATAGCTCGTGAGCCCCCATAAATAAAATGTTATTTGTCACTGACTGTTTTAGTGCCTTGACGCTATCAAAACCAAAGTACTTCTACTATTCACTTCGTCGCTCCACAGCACTGTTTCAAGACACAAATTCACACGGTAACTTTGCGCTGAACTAATATCTCAGCATGTACTTCACTTCAATACGCTCTTCAGCAAGCTACCTCCAAGTAAACACACGCACTCCTTATTGCAGCTACAAAGAATCTTCCACCTCGATAAACTTACACATGTTGAAATTGTTGCACGGACATGTTGTGGCCTGCCTCGGACACACATACACACACACTGACTCAAGATAAATACTGCCGTCGTAGCGGCGAGTAACAGAGCCTCTGGCCAAGTGCTCGGAACACTGACTCGTCTGCACAAACAAACACAGTTCCAACTCGAGGCACAGACCGATGCAGCCCCCACGCAGGTAAGCTACCCTCCGACTGCCCCGTACAAAGGCCGCGTGCGCCCTTTTATGCGGGCTAACTGGTTTTACCCCTACGTCATCAAATTCCCAGCCTGAACTTCCCAAAGCCTAGCCAAGACGCACAGAGTTCAGCCACATACATTTCTAACATTTGTTTTAAAATTGCAATAGTTATGAAATAATATTTGCTTATACACTTACATGAACATACACATACTTGCATAAATTATTTAAATTGTATACCTGCACATACAATTGGTATTCTATTTAAATGAACATTTAACATAAAAATTACATACTATTTACAGGGGTATCATATGAAATAATTATCGAAATAACTTTATACGCAAAAATTGCCATGGTATCTGTGTAATTGTCTTGGATACAAATATGGTAGCGACTGGAATGTTATTTTTCTCATAATTAAAATGCGTTTTCTGCATCAGATCAACACCTCTCGTAAAATATATTCATATTAGCAGATGCACATAGACAGAATGAATAATGTGAGCCCACGCTCGTCTTTGTATCACAGTTGTATAAATATTAACATGCAAAATCGTTACATATTTATTTAATGTTTGCTGCATGCCTGAGTTCCAGTTCAAATTACCAATTTATCGTACATTAAATTATTTATTAAGCATCATGTTATCAGTGAGGCCCATAGAGGTTCCTCAGTACGCAGTATTGCTACAAATTCAAGTAATGTTTGAATATTTTATATTGCACTCCACGCTGCACCTCGCCCGGTAGCTCCCATTGTCCAGCACTTCCCCTGGTAGGACTTAGCCTGGACTTCCCTTATCCGGGAAAAAGCACTACCTACTGGCCTCTCCTCTGCCTCAAGCCCACAGCGCTCGCCAACATGAGAAAATTCTGTCCATGGCCTAACTATAAATGTTGCTTCCACAATAAATGTTATCTTACTTAATACATATACTGCTACCATTAAATGAAAGATAAAGCATAACATTTTGTGCATTGGCATGGACAATGTCTGCAGTGTATTTAATGCTATTTAGGTCTTATGTTTTATGACCAAGTGGACGGTAATCTCACAGAGTCTAGTGCGGTTTTTGTTCATAGCTGTTATACAGTTCTGCAATAAGTGCGTCGCGACTGCGTTTTATGTGACACTGTGACATCTCTCAGGATTAGAGTTCGCACCGAGTTTCTTCATTAGCTGCCACGCTTTACGACTCGAATGGGGGAAGTCGAGGCTATCTGTAGCTTCTTGCCATTTCCTTCTTCTGTAATCGTTCAAAGCTTGAAGAAGTTCGACTGCTGTTTTATATGAATGTGTAAGTTGACATGTCTCGTACACCTCATCACATGCATTTGACCATCCTGGGATGCATTGTTTCCTGTGTACTCAAGCTATCGTTTTTTGCAACGTCTTTGACAGCTTCAATAAATCAGTCATAATTCTAAATTTGCAGAAGGATAAAGTCAACAATACCATCGAGTTTGTCAGTATATTGTTGCGAGTTCGATTTTTTAAAAGTCCAACGAGCTTTGGCAGTTGAATTTGCTAATTCTTTCTAGATAATATAGTCAGTGAGAAGGAGCCTATGTTGACTATGTGGAAAAATATAATTTTTTGACAGTTCATTTCCATTAGCTTGTCTGGTAGTGATAAAACATAGATTTGGTGATGTGTCTTTCTTCCATGTTACCGATAGAAATGTTCCTTTGTCTTTTGCTCTAAAAACCAGACAAGTGATTCAAGGACAACCAATCATGTAAAATGTTACAATCTATATTATTATCCTTATATCCCCAAGCATGGTGATGGCTATTAAACTTTCCAGAAATAGATGGCAGGGTCAGTAAAAAGTTTGAGTGGGGGCTTGGGCCAGATCAGTAATGGAGGTTTATTGATGTTGACAATAGTAGTTCCACAAATGGTCACTGCAGAGATTAAAAAGCGCTCTATAATCAGCTATGCCTAACATACTTTGCTATTCCGTACACATGTTGTTCGTCGAGAAGATCGTTTAACCTGCTGTGTTCCTCAAAAAATGTATACACATAAACCGTTAAAATTATTATAATTATGAATGTTACAATATTCATAAATTTTACACTATTAAATGCCAACAATATCAACAATGAAGTAAGTTTTCACCCTAAATGATCTGTTGCGCAACAGTTTTACTTGGCGTATAATCACAATCACAACGCAAATTAGAATAGAGTTTTACTTTTCACTATTTGGGCAGAGGTATCTAACATGTGTTTTGCAAACATTTTTGTTACAATTTGAATACTTCATTGGGGTCTTGTCGCAACTCGACAGAATTTGCATCTGGAACGTTTGCAATTTCGCTTGCCACCGATGAAGCTTGGTGTTGATGGATTTCCCGTTTGTATTTTTCTAACAATTGCCACTGACTGTTCATTTCGTGGCTACATTTTTCTAGCTACAATGTAAGGAGAAACTAGGAGTCTTCAGAATTCATCAAGAAATATTCTTCTTCTGTAAAGAACATTTTTTCCACCCTGGATTTATTTCTCTCCATAGCACAAAAGCATTGTAGGCAGAAGTATCAATAATAATATAGAAAATGATCATTGGCCATCGGTTGGTTTTCCACTTGCATGTATATGTGCCAATAAGCTGATCCAATGTATCAACAGCTCCCTTACTTGCATTGTAGTCTAATATCATTTTTGGTTTCTTGTCTTCTCTGTTGCTTATTTCCACTCTGTTGTGCATTGCGCTCATCAAGACAACCTGTTTGTTCTTCCTTGGAACATAAGACACGACAGTGGTGTCCTTAGTGAAAAAGAACTTTCAAGTGTGAACATCTTCTTTGCTTGATATATTATTTGGGAGTTCAGGCTTATTTTTTCTCACTGTGCCCAACATTGTAAGATGTCTTTTGAGAAGTCCTTGGCCTAATGCATATGACATGAAGAAGTTGTCACATGTGACATTTTGTCCTTTTAGCTCATAAGTCAGATCCATGACAACCCTCATACCTTGATTTTTCTCAGGTGATTGTCCAGGTAATTTTCCTGTATAGATTTGTGTCTTCAAAACATAAGAAGTGGCACTATCACACAATGTCCATATCTTTACCCCATATTTTGATGGTTTGCTCGGTATATATTGTTTGAATGGACAACGTTTGGACAAGTATGAAGAAATAATATTTAAATATTAAAAAAGCTATGAAAGAACAAATTCCTTTTCGGGTCATAATGACCCGAAGATAACAGCAGGGTTAATAGTCTATATCCAGATATTTTTCTTCTGCCTTAGCGATCATTGTCGTATTTTCTGTGTATCTCTTGTAATGATGTCCACATTGTTCTCACATTACAAACGTAAAAGGTATTCCCATTTGCGTTCAGAGATCCCTTACATATGCAGATCACAGATCTACAAGGTTGTATCCACAATCAGAATTTTGGGGTCTTGAAAAGAACTGTTTGACTTCAATTTTGTAGTAACCACGTTTGCTATGTTGCAGCGCCACTAGTTGTAAAGATTAGTTAGTGAAACACTGTTAGCCACCCGAGTGTGAAATGATGTACCACATTCTTCCTTCCTTGTCCCCCCCCCCCCCCCCACATCATCATAATCTATTAAAAAAGAACCGGAGCATTAAGCTGTGAAATCGGACGTACAAAATTAATAAATTTATATGAAATAATGTTGTGGCAACAGCACGATAGAACAGAGACATTGTTTATTAAAACAACTTGCATCGGATTTCAACCTAATTATATAGTCAACCTTTATTAAAGCAATACAAAGGATTTGACTGTCTTTTTTTGATTAAAACTGCTGCTGCGGAAGATGGTCACTATAACACTACCTGCCTATTAATGTTGGGGATCGCGTATCATCAACATTTATTTCATAAATAAATAAAATTAATTTGTAATAGGATAAAAATTTGGAAAAAATTCTGAGAAATTCACTGAAATATGCCACATGGAATGAGCGAATGAAAGAAATAATTAAACTGCAAGTAATTCTGACAGATACCATGAAAGTACTTCGGCAGGTAGGTATAAAAGAACGGACGAGCTCACCTTTACCGACGTCTGCAACTGCATTCAGCACATAATAAAACCTTGCTGAAAGAAATTGTCATTGTAATTCAAGGTAATCTCGTCCTAGAGTGAACTTGGGGCAATTAAGGTTGGTATTCCGTGCAGACGACCGTGTACGAATTTTCTAGAACTTTCGTTATATGAATCGTTGCCAAATGCAACAACAGTTCTTTAACTTGTATTCATAACTAAAATGGCTTTCACTCTATTTACAGGACAACTTCTTTAAATTAGTATTCTCTAACTGGATTGTAGTTCGTCAGCTAGATAGTTTTAAAGGGCTAAGTTTCACTCTTAAATTGACCGCGTCATGCGGTGGTTATATTTAAGCGTTCAACAGAGCGTACTTTTCACAGTCAACAATCGCGTCGCTCTACTTGGCATCAACCGACGACCAGTGATACAGTCTGGTTCGCGGCGCGAAGCGTTAGCACCTCGCATACCGTTGAGTCGCTATTTATGAGTTTTATAGTGTCTCTTTCACTTTGCCCATCGTTCAACTTGCTGGGTATGGGAGTGGACGTTCCACGTTCATCACTGGACTACACATCGGTGGCACGAGAAATTGATGATCGGTGAGTACAACCTTTCCATAATTAGGTGTGAACTAGGGCTTGTCCTTCCTAGCTGAAACAGTTCGTAGGCGCAAGCGTACATATCCTACTAGTTCAAACACCATTGGCATTATTCTGTCTCTTTCATTCTTTCACGTTGCAAGGTTAATTTTCTTTAACGAGTTTGCGTTACATGTATTGTTTGTACGTATTGTTTATAAAGTCTGTCGCACTGCAGTTTTATGCACTCGCTATTTAGCGTTCATGCGGTATGAAAGTTTGGTTCAGAATTAAAATACATTTATTATGCTAGTTCACTGTGATTATGATCACGATTGAAAATTTTCACTGATGCACAACCCGTGTTGCGTTGCAGTTAGTCTGAATGTGTAGTGTCATAACTACACGAGTTCGTGATCCACACGAAACCCTAACTGCTGATACGACTTTTACAGTTTTTATCGTGCACTGATAAACGTTCTCCTACTGTTTGTTACTTGCATGTCATCATAAGCAATTGCAAAGTCGCAACTAGGCGTCCTTCATGCGCTTGTTTACACTTCATTTGAGAGGCTTTTGAGACGCATATTGAAAATACAGTATCTATTTATTCTGGTCACGTATATTGAATACCTTTATCTATTAATCATCTCATCAATCACAGTTGCTTGAAAAAAAAAAAAACGAATATTCGCACGAACATTTTGTTCGGTAGATTCCGTTTCAAATGTTTTTACAGTACAGAACTTATATTTACAAGTACATAAGGATCATGTTAGAATTAGTGAACAACTAGTCTAGGCTTAATAGATCACGCTTGCGCTCATGTCAACGACTAGCACTGGCACTACTAATCGTTACAACAATAACAAAATTAATATTTGCAAACATAATGTTGACCTGCTCATCTGAACTGCGATTAACCAATCTATATAGAAAATCTCTACTACGTAGCAATTAGTAAGTATAGTAAGAGAGCTAATTTTATCAAATATGAGCTAGACTACAGTATCAAACTCAATGCCAAACTACTGTATAACATACTAAAGCTCCCGCTTACGCGTAAACGCGCTCAACAATGACATTCCCCCTCGAAGCCACGCCGCGCCGTCACTTGTCTCCGCTGCATTTCGCGTATAAATATCGCGATCTGGCCTCGTGTAGAGAATGTTTACTAACTTTTGTAAGTGTTTAAGTGTCTGCCTTCGACACATTCGTGTATGTTCGTATAAAATGCGTATACAGCACTAACTGCGTCACTGAATAATAAGTAATTCTTTTGGTGTTGTTAAATCTCTTATATCTAAAATTATCCTCGTTGGTGTCGGCAGTATCCATCTTCTTTTTTTCTTCTGCGTCTCCTCATCAGCAGGATGAACAGCGTACGGGAACCCTGTAAGGACGTTAATTAAAATCTAGATCGTCGTTAAAGCGTTGTAACGCTTGAGTATTTCATATTGTGCAAAAACTAAAAGAAATTGTGTGGATACTCATGCTTTCTTAATTATAGATATAAACGTAATCATTTCACTTACTTTGGAAACATATATAGGATATAATCTGAGACGAGATGAAATCTTTTAATTCATGCCATTTATTCTTATTTGTCACTGGACATGATGACTCTTAAATGAATTGCAGTTAAATGTATTGCTCAAATAAGCTAGATTAATATTTCTCAACAGAAATGTTGTGGGTGTTAGTGGATACGGAGTGTAATTATGTTGTGAACATTTTTAATATTACTTCTGTAGATTCTCACCTATCTGAAGTACAAAGACTGTGTACGTACACATAAAAAATAGAAACAAAATATTTTTCCTATTCCCAAGGCAGTTGGAACTAGGCTAGTCTATAAAAATTAGTTTATCGGTGGTTATCAATTACAACTAATTAATCGCCAAGGCTGTTAGGTTGTGTATGAATGGTAGCTAACTAGGGTTTTACCAACTGAAATTTTTACCTATACCTGAACTGTGGGTTACATTACCAGAGTACTATACAATCTCAAAAAATCTCTATACGTATTGAAGTACATAGGCCCTTGTGAGTGCGTGTGTGTCTGACTCACTCAATGTGTACCATCACTGACCAACTTCAATCTTTCACACTCATCCGCTTAACCTAAAGTAACTTAAACTAACGCTGTGAAGAAACACTTATTTTTAGAGAATATGCGGGTAGTGTTAGTGTGCTCCCTACCTCATCAGATAAATGTCCTACACAGCAACTTAATAGTAAAATCGTCCCTATCTCATCATCATAATGTCTCATTTAAATAATCTAAAATTTACCATGTATCTCATCATCAATCACATCCTTCACACTGGCACACACTCCTAAGAATTTCACACACTGCACTTGTGCACAAGTATGTCTTAAATAAGAATAAAAGATTATCAACACCACAGAATAAACGGTTGTTAGGTATGTTTCTGAACTTAACCTCTAGTCGGTGAGATATTATAAATAAATGTAGCGTGGCAGTAGTAAAACAAACCACTTAGAATTGTTAGCTTTATCACTCAGTGTTTCCTGACAGTGCCTTAGTTCGGTAGTATTAATGTTGCTCATGTTCACTTGAAGGTTCTTATATTTTAGATAGAACTGTTTGGAGCTCACTGATAATATTTCTTTAAATCATTATGAGGATACAACCCCTTAATTTTATTGGTATTGGAATGCGCTAACAAGTAACTGTAATCATATGTGTTGGACAGGTAACAATTTGAGACGAATAGATCCACAATATTTACGATGTGCACTCTTAGTTTTAACTAAACTGATAGCACAAGTTTTGTTATTTATATTCAGGAAACACTTACCTGCCTTAAAGTCAATACAGGTTTCTCGATCTCTTCGGTATTCAATGCCTAGTATACAGTTCTCTTAAAGTCCCTCAACAACAAGAAAGGTGCGTGTGTCAGTGACATCGCCATATAATAATAACTGAGTCTGCAGTCTAATGTTCTTTGATTTTGAGCCCATGGCTCCTACTATCTTACAGTTCTGAACAGGAAATGTTGGTGGACTGATGACGCTGCATATTCTACTGAACAGTGTTCGAGATATAACGTTTACTGCCGCCCCCGTGTCTAACAAAATAACTGTAGATAAAGTACCTACAATTGCTTTAATGTTAGCCTGAAAAACTTCTGTGTCCGTAGTTCTACATGGTTTGCTTTCCTGCAACAACTCTTATCTGATATCTATTCCATCATTGTATCTTAATAAATTTGTAGGTTCCTGTGTGCCGCCCCCACTAGAATGAGAGACGCCCGACGCCTGAGGGCTAGTGTCGAGCCGGTCTAGTTTGACGAGTTCACAGAATTATGGGTAGAAGTTTGTTCGGTCACTTCCGTTATAACCACACCAGGGTGGTTGTGTTGCCCCCACTGTTGATTAGGCTGAAACGGTTGTGAAATATTCGCCACCGGGCTATTCCGGTTTTGAGGTGAAGGTGCTACCCACCCAGAATTACCGTGCCAGTTGTTATGGCCTTGGTTATCATTATTATTATTACGCCAACCAGAATTGCCTGACTGGTTGATTGATTTTTCCAGGGAAGCCAAAACAGTCTTGGACCAACCCGCCACTGCCCGCACCGAAACTAAGTTTATTGTGCGGTATCGCTCCCTGTATATCTAGTAAAGCCAATCAATGCCCTTGAACAGTGCAAGGAGTCCCTTTAGCAGTTCTTTATTAGACACAATTTCTTTGGGTCTGGTTGTCTCAAATATTCTGTGCCTTTTATTCTCCAATGCAATGCATTCGAAGATTAGATGTGATGCAGTTTCATCACCGTCATGACAGATCCTACATTTAGGGTCCTCTTCTGTTATTCCCATTGTACGTAGGTGTTTTTTGAAATTCCCATGGCCTATCAGCAATCCAACAATGAGTCTAATCTCTCTCCTGTTCAGACCCAGGATTGCAGAGCTTCTTTTAAAACATGGCTTTGGCATCATTACCTTGCCATGTCTTTGTTGATGAACTTTGGTCCAATATTCTACGTAGCTCCAATTTGATCATTGCCTTGATGATTGTCAGGACAGGTTCCGGTCCAATAAATGGAGTCTCTGCCCCAATCCTGGCTAATCTGTCGGCATGTTCGTTGCCACTGATCCCCGAGTGGCCAGGGACCCACAGTAGGTTTACTCTGACTGGTTACCATTATTACATTGCGACATGGGGTTTGGTTGGTAGCCGTAATTGTTCTGTTGTTGCGATGGTGTATTCTGCGGTAGACTCCAAAAATTATTGTTATTGCTTGACAGCTGAGTATTGTTCCTATTATTTTGATTTGAGTTTGATTGGTTATTACTTTTGTAGTTTGACTTTTCCTTTCCGTTTACCCTGTTCTGATACCCCATACCCCGGATTAAAGCGATTATCTGTTTTTTTTTCCGGTACACAAGATTGTTGTTGTGAAAGTAGTGTGGCTCGCCTCCACCGGCCGTTATAGCAACACCAGTCTGCTGTTGGGACTGCAGACGCAGCGGACCGTTAATTGGCTGTCGCGGGTCTCCTGATTGGCTAGCGTAATCTTCTTCTATATCTATAAATGTGAATGTCTCTTCGGTGTACGCTTATCACGTCCGAACGACAAGACGTAGAAACTTAAATATTTGTACAGCTACTAATTTATACCTGAGGAATGTTTTAGGCACGGTTTTATAGTGATCTGATAATATTTAGTAATTTGAAGAATATAAGGCGAAATGCGGAACAATAATTACTCTTTGAAAATGATATTTATTCTTTGAAAATGGTTTTATTGGTTGCATTGTTGCTTGAGGGTTGATAATGATAAAAGGATGGAGTATACTGGAGTGGAGAGTTATCGGTGTATATAAAGTTCTACATGTTAATATTTCGCTCTGCAACGAAAACTACAGAACGCAAACGAATGGTCTGTGTGTAATTGTTGTCCCAAGTCTCCCATTGTACACCATAGCAGTTCCATGCCGATAGCTATAAGCAGGTGGAAAGATATGGTGGTTGAAAGTCGTCAAATTATAAAAAAATTCGGACTGAAGGCCAGCGATGATGTTTGCGACTCTATAGCAAGGAGGTTATATACAGAGAAACGTGATGCCACAGACCATATCTGGTCTATGTGTACTACAATGTCTTCAGCTCTTTCTCTGTAAGGATAAGCTTACGAATAAGGAAGCATAATCAACCAACACGCGAGCGGAGCCGCGGGGTTAAGCTAGTTGTTGATATTGCTGGCTTGCAGCGGAACTGTCAGTTGGCTGCCGTAGCGTGCTGAATGTTTACGCGCGTTGCCGTAGTGATTATTGTTTACATGCGCGTGAGCTCTATCACTCAATAATTAAATCCAGAGCGTCGACTCCCGATAAAAATTCCTCTAAATTATTGTCAGGCAAATTGTATAAATCTCTCCGGATGTGTGTTGGCAGTTTGATTTTGAGAATTCCTAACAGCTCTTTGTGTGACATAGGACTATCGAAAAACTTGGTCTTTTTGATGTACTTCTCGAAGTCCTTCCCAAGACTACCGTTCTTATTGAATGGTTGTGGATTACAAACTTCGTTTCTAGGTCTCTCCTGGATACCCTGGGACCAATATTTTGCAAGAAATTCTTGTTCGAACTCCTCAGCGGTTCAACGGTTTCACAATACTCTCTAGCCTCTTCGGCCCAAAGTGCGGCCTCACCTTGTATAAAACCGGCAATAAAACGAATTTTTCTCCTTTCCAACCAAGTAGGTGGCAAAACTCCCCCGAAAGAACGAATGAAAATAACCGGGTGTACATTTTTGTTCTCTGGAGAGAAAGTCTGGAACTGGTGATATTTTATTTGGCATTCCTCCAGTAAAATTGATGCAACCTGTAAGTTCACATGAAGCGGGTAGTATTGCAGGTAAAAGTGCATCATCGGTACCTGTTCTACGATTCATGAAATCGTTTGAAAATCTAGTCCGGTTTGTATTTGATTTGATCGGTGACAGATTCTGCTGAGCATTGTTTACAGGTGTGACAGGCGCGGCTTGTGGTCTGTCACGTGCGTTGCGACATTCATTATGTAATTCAGAGATTTGCGAAGTAATTGTACGCTGCCAGTTAGGAACATCTTCATGCAGGATGGACCTAACTGAAGATATCTCTTCTTGGAGAGACCTAACAGTATTATTTTGGCTCTCATTAACCTTATTAGTGACAGTTTCAACAATATTGTTAATTTCTGCATGCAGTCTCTGACTCATTTGAATTAGCCCTGATTGTAAGAATTCTTGAATTTTATTTTGATTTTCAGTAACCTTTGTGTTAATCTGTGACGTGATATTTGTTACCGTGATTTGAAGGTTGTTCTGATCTAAACGCAATTTACTAAGATCCTTAACTAAACTATCCACTGTTTGTGGCAAGGTTTTAACTGCTGTTTTAAGATTGTCTACATCAGCTGTGACTGAAGTGAGCTTTTCAGACACTGTGTCCAACACACGATCAATGACTGTCTGCTCTGCCGATTGGAATTGCACGTTAAGACGTTCATGTAATCTATCTACTCGTGATTCTATCTGTTGAGAAATTTCTTGTTTAATTTGAGCCCTGCTCTAATTTTGAAAAACGGACTTCAAATTCATTCTTGGTGACAATTTTAGTAATTAAATCTACCTGACCTGTCGGTCCTCGATTGTAGACAGTCGCTTGGTCAAGTTATCGGACACAGTTTTGCTCTGCTCTTCTACCTGTGAGAATTTATGATTGCTTTGTTGTTCTAGCTATGTAATTTTACTACTAATTTCTTGTTTAGTCTGCTCAGTGTGTGTCTCAAGCTGTGAAATTTTAGTACTAATTTCCTGCTTAATTTCCTGCTTAGTCTGCTCAGTGTGCATCTCAAGCTGTGAAATTTTAGTACAGATTTCCTGTTGCGTTTGTTTGTTTTGTGTTTCAAGTAAGGTGAATCTTCGATTACTTTGTTCTGTACTACGTTCAAATAAAAGTTGTAATTGCCTGAACCAATCTGGTTGCTGACCTGTAACCGTTTCGATTACATTTTGTGTACTAGTGTTAGCTGTGGTGGCTTCGCTTACGTTTACACCAACTGGAATACTATCGATACTCTGTTCTCCTACGTTTGCGTTGTCGATAAACGCGGCACTATCTCCCTGCAAATTGCTACAATTTCCTACCATACTTTTTGCTTGCCTACGTGTCTTGACCATAACCAGTGAGACAAAATAAAAACTTCACACCTTCCTGAAAGTAAATGAATTTCGTAAATAAACAGCAATGTTAATATCTGTGAGCCTGACTGAACAAGATAGTGCGGCGACAAATGAACCGAGCTGCGTGGCTAACAATGAACGTACGCCATTTGCGGCACTTACAAATTCGTCAGACGAATTTTGCACTTTTAAGAAATAAAGTTTCAAAACTACAAAAGTGGTTCGGAAAGCGGTCAAATTTACTACTGTAGCCAGCGACAGACCATGGAGAAAAATCGAAAGCGGACAGAAAGGCAGAAATAAAACGATCCGGCCTTACCTCAATCGTCGTGTTGTTTTGATTTAAATTTTTTTTTGTTCCCCGATAGTTTTAATTTTTCTTGAAACATCTGAATTTTCCAATTTTTCTCTCGTCCGAAGATTGGTCGTTACATGAAAGACAGAAAATAGTATTAGTGCAAGATATTGGTATTGTATGCAGTTGGTATGTAAATTTCAAAGTAGTTAATTTCAGCCTATATCCAACCAGGACAAGACCTGGAAACAGGTTGCCAATTCTTTTATAACACAACCTGCCTATTAATGTTGGGGATCGTGTAACATCAACATTTATTTCGTAAATAAATAAAATTAATTTCTAATAGGATTAAAATTTGGAAAAAAATTCTGAGAAATGCACTGAAATATTCTGAATGGAATGAAAGAAATAATTAAACTGCAAGTTATTCTGAAAGATACCATGCAAGTGCTTCGGCAGGTAGGTATAAAAGAAAGGACGAGCTCACCTTTACCGACGTCTGCAACTGCATTCAGATCATAATAAAGTCTTGCTGAAAGAAATTGTCATTGTAATTCAAGGTAATCTCGTCCTAGAGTGAACTCGGAGCAATTGAGGTTGGTATTCCGTGCAGACGACCGTGTACGAATTTTCTAGAACTTTCGTTATATGAATCGTTGCCAAATGCAACCACACATAAAATAAATTATCGGACCTCGCGCATATGCAAAATACTGACAAGATGATTGCAGGTTCTAGTAGGCACAAACTGAATGGAAATATACTGATTAAATGATAACTTCAAGAAATTATTTTCGTTTACACGAAATCCAAGTCGCCATAATGGCGCCGAGTCACTGCAAGATTAGATGCTTGCCTTAGCTGCGCCAGGGCTATCGTATAGGGCTGTGAATGAAAAAAAATATTGTTAATGTAGTACATCAAGTTTAAAGGCCATTTATTAAAGAAATACGACGGAACATCATACTCACATTCTTGTAAAAAAATCAAGAAACATCGTTCTTGGGACTAATGGCGTCAGAAGGAAACAAAAGCTGGATATCGACAGAATAGTCCCGTCGTTCTCCTTCACGCCGCAGAAAAAAGAAAGTCGATGTCAGGGTTATTCTTTGGAGTGACGGAAAAAGACGTACTCTCGAATAAAAAAAAAATAAATCTTTGCCCTTCGGAATCACTGTATCGTTAAACAACTTGCATCGGATTTCAACCTAATTGTATGCTCAACCTTTATTAAAGCAATACGAAGGATTTGACTGTCTTTTCTTGATTAAAACTGCTGCTGCGAAAGATGGTCGCACAAACAAGCATTGCAATACAAAGAAATTTTAGACGTTATCTGGCACTTTCACTAGGAAAGCAACTGTATAAATATCAAGAACTCAGACGGAAAACCAGTACTAAGTCAAGAGGGGAAAGCTGTAATGTGGAAGGAGTATACAGGGTGTCCCAGCTATCTTGTCCATCCAAAATATCTCTGGAACAATAACAACTATTGGAAAACGACTTTCACCGGTATCAATGTACGGCTTGGGCCCATGAATGACAAATTTGGAAACATTCTAAAACGAAAGCAAATGTGTTTTTTAACACAAACTTACGTTTTTTTTCTCTTTTTTTTTATAGGACACCATATATTTTTTCTTCAGCAGTCCATAGCATGACAAATCACGTAAACAATGGCGTTGATTGCATCGCAATACTCCAATTACATCCCGAGATATTGCGACGCGAAGATGACGCTTGAAATACGAGAAACGCGCGGCTAGCGCACGTCCTGAGACTCAGGCGAGAACCCCATGCTGCTCAGGACGTGCGCTAGCCGCGCGTTTCGCGTATTTCAAGCGTCAGCTTCACGTCGCAATATCTCGGGATGTAATTGGAATATTGCGATGCAATCAACGCCATTGTTTATGTGATTTGTCATGCTATGTATTGCTGAAGAAAAAATATAGGGTGTCCATTTAAAAAAATATATGTTTGTTTTAAAAACACATTTGCTTTCGTTTTAGAATGTTTCCAAATATGTACATTCATGGGCCCCAGCCGTACATTGATACCGGTGAAAGTCGTTTTCCAATAGCTGTTATTGTTCCAGAGACATTTTGGGTGGACAAGATAGCTTGTACACCCTGCATAGAGGGCCTACACAAGGCAAATAAACTTGAAGGCAGTATTTTAAAATGGAATACGAAGTGGAGGAAGATGAGACAGGAGATTTGGTACTGCAAGAAGAATTTGACAGAACACTAAAAATATGAATCAAAACAGCGCCACTGGAGTAATTGACATTCCGTCTGGAGTGCTGATATCTTTAGGAGAGCCAGTCATGAAGAAAGTGTTCCACCTGGTATGCAAGATAAGAGACAGGGAAAATATCCTCCGACTTCATGAAGAATATTGTAATTCCAATTCCAAAGAAAGCAAGTGCAGACAAATGTGAAAATTACAGAACTATCAGTTTAATAAGTCATGGTTGCAAAATACTAACACAGACGAGTGGAAAAACGTGTAGAATTCGACTTCGGGGAAGATCAGTTTGGATTTAGGAGAAATGTAGGAACACGGGACACAATACATTACGACTTATCTTAGAAGATAGGCTAAGGTAAGGCAAACCTAAGTTTTCAGCGTTTGTAGATTTGGAGAAAGCTTTTAACAATGTCGGCTGGAATACACTCTTTCAAATTCTGAAGGCAACGGTCTTAAATATAGGGAGCGAAGAGTTATATTCGAATTATACAAAAACCAGACAGGTGTTATTAGAGTCGAATGACATAAAAGGGACGCAGACGTTGGGAAGGGAGTAAGGATTGTAGCCTTTCCCCTATGTTGTTCAATCTGTACATTGGGCAAGCAGTGAAGGAATGCAAGGAGAAATTTGGAGAAGGAATTAAAGTTCAGGGTGAAGAAAGAAAAACTTCGCGGTTTGCCGATGACATAGTAATTCTGTCATAGACTGCAAAGGATCTGGAAGAGCAATTGAATGAAATGGACATTGTCTTGAAAGGAGGCTACAAGATGAACATCAACAAAAGTCAAACAAGGATAAAGGAATGTAGCGCCAGAAAATTAGGAGATTGTGAAGGAATTAGATTAGGTAATGAGACAATAAAAATAGTAGACGAGCTTTGTTATTTGGGTAGCAAAATAACTTCTGATAGCCGAAGTAGAGAAGATATAAAATGCAGAATGGCTATGGGAAGAAAAGCGTTTCTGAAGAAGAGAAACTTGTTAACATCTAATATTAATTTAAATGTTAGGAAGTTCTTTCTGAAAGCATTTTTTTGGAGTGTAGCATTGTACGGGAGTGAATCGTCAGCGATAAGGTGTTCAGACAAAAAGATGACAGAAGCTTTTGGTGCTGCAGACGAATGATGAAAATTAGATGGGTAGATCACGTAACTAATGAGAAGGTGCTTAACCGAATTGGCGAATACAGGATTTTGGTCTAGGGTGGACTGATCTCATACAAATTTATTGCCTAAAATGACTAATAAAAATTTATAAAAAGGTGGTTGGATGTCTTGATCCCTGCTTGGTTATGCAGTTTTCAGAATTGGCTTAAAATCATCGATCTGATTTCTAAAATAAAGACAGCTTATATCATATTAGGAGGTTTACCTCATGCTCCTCGGGAGGAGGAGGGGGGAGGGCTGCAGCCCCATAGCGCCCCCCCCCCGCCCCCCGTATTCGCCATTGGCTCGGGGGAACCCCGGTGAATGATGTCTTTCGTGCAGTCACAGGACGTCGTGTTTCGATTCAAAGTCTGAACAACAGGTTGCAACACAAGCAGCTTCACTCATGACGTCCACTGTGAGATCCAGCTTTGACACCTACACATCATGCAGGTCAGTAGAGATGCGCCCAACAGCATGCTCAATGGATTCGGAACTGGCATCAAGTGCTACTGATAGATGACCTAGCAGCTACCTTCAGGCAGACAATCGTCGGAGGCCTCCCGCTCAGCTTAGACACACTTTCCAACGAGCAAGGTGGTGCTTTTCGGTTGACATTATGTTGGGCCACCGTGCACCAATGGTGGTCTTAGTTATCAGCCAAACGGCTATACGTTACAGGTATGACATCCTCCTACGTATAGTGCAACCGTATCGACAGCAGTTCGGTGAGTCATTCGTCTTAATGGAAGACAGTTAGAGCACTCATCGTACACATCTTGTGAATGCGTTCCTTCATGACAACAGCATCACAAGATTAGAATGGCCAGATCGTTCTCCAGACATGACTGGGTTCATGGACATATATAAGGGAGAGGTTCAGGGGGTCGACACCCTTCTTAGGTTACATAAAAAACATAAAAAAACCACACGAGTCTCTGCCAGTACCCAGCCTGTCCCACAAATCATGGAAATGAAGGATGCTTTGTTAGCACAGGGACAGTCTATGAAGGTATGATTCAACAACAACAGCTGTGTCTTGCATCTGGGTGTGTTGCAGTTAAACTATTAAATTTGTCACATTGGAAAGAACTATGAACGGGCAAGTTACTTACATATTTTGGGTTTATGTATGGTCAATCGCCACTTTTTGCACCGTACAGACACTTTGTCTAGATCATTTTGTAATTGGTATTGTTTTTGTGATGATTTTATTAGATGGCAAATGTCGTCGTCGTCATCATCGACCCAAACTTGCATACGTCCTAATTCGATCATTGAATTCAATGGCTAACAACAGGCCCTATCTTCGTGTGGTTCCCTCTGTTGTTGTTGTTATGGTCTTCAGTCCGGAGACTGGTTTGATGCAGCTCTCCACCCTACTCTATCCTGAGCAAGCCTTTTCATCTCCTCATAAGAACGACAACCCACATCTATTTGAATCTGCTTACTATACGCGTCTCTTGGCCTCCCTCTGCGATTTTTACCCCACACACTTCCCTCCAATGCTAAATTTACGATTCCTCGATGTCTAAGAATGTGTCCTACCAAGCGATCCCTTCTTTTAGTCAGGGTATGCCAAAAACTCCTTTTCTCGCCAATTCTGTTCAGTACCTCTTCATTAGTTATGTGATCTACCCACCTAATCTTCAGCATTCTTCTGTAGCACCACATTTCAAAAGCCTCTATTCTCTTCCTGTCCGCACTGCTTATCGTCCATGTTTCACTCCCGTACAAGGCAACACTCCACACAAATACCTTCAGAAAAGACTTCCTTACACTTAAATTAATATTCGATGTTAGCAAATTTCTCTTTTTCAAAAATGTTTTTCTTCCCATTGCCATTCTGCATTTTATATCCTCTGTACTGCGACCATCGCATGTTATTTTACTACCCAAGTAACAAAACTCATCTAGCACCTTCATTGTTTCATTACCTAATCTAATTCCTTCACCATCGCCTGATTTTCTAAGACCGCATTCCATTATTTTTGTTTTGCTCTTGTTAATGTTCATTTTGTACGCTCTCTTCAACACACTGTCCATTCCATTCAACTGCTCTTCCAGGTCGTTCGCTGTCTCTGACAGAATTACAATGTCATCAGCAAAACGCAATGTTTTTATTTCTTCCCCCTGAACTTTAATCCCTGTTCCAAATTTTTCCTTGCTTTCCTTCATCGCCTGCTCAATGTACAAATTGAATAACATCGGAGAAAGGTTACAACCCTGTCTTACTCCCTTCCCAACTGATGCTTCCCTTTCATGCCCTTCGAGTCTAATAACTGCGGTCTGGCTTTTGTACAAGTTGTAGATAACTCTCCTTTCCCTGTATTTTACCCCTGCTGACTTCAGAATTTGAAAGAGTGTAGTCCAGTCAACATTGTCAAACGCTTTCTCCAAATCTACAAAGGCTAAAAATGTAGATTTGCCTTTCCTTAATCTATCTTCTAAGATAAGCCGTAAAGTGAGTATTGCCTCCCGTGTTCCTACGTTCCTCCTGAATCCAAACTGATCTTCCCCTAGGTCAGCTTCTACCAGCTTTTCCATTCTCCTGTAGATAATTCGTGTTAAAATTTTGCAACCATGACTTATCAAACTGATGGTTCTGTAATTTTCACACCTGTCTGCACCTGATTTCTTTGGAATGGGGATTATTACATTTTTCTTAAAGTCTGAGGGTATTTCGCCTGTCTCGTACATCCTACACACCAGTTCAAATAGTTTTGTCATGGCTGGCTCTCCCAGAGACTTTAGTAGCTCTGAGGGTATGTCATCTACTCCTGGGGCCTTGTTCCGACCTAGGTCTTTCAGGGCTCTGTCAAATTCATCTCTCAGTATAATATCTCCTATTTCATCTTGATCTACTTCCTCTTCCCTTCCTACAACATCGTCTCTCAGTTCATTTCCTTTGTAGAGCTGCTCTATGTACTCTTTCCACCTTTCAGCCTTCCCTTCTTTGCTGAGAACTGGTTTCCCATCTGAGTTCTTGATATTTGTAGAATTGCTTTTCTTGTATGAAATATTTATTATGCCATGGAGATTTGAAATTAAGAATTACGGATTCTGTTTCGACATCTCGCTGGATCATGCTGCAACCGTTAATGCAGATTTCAACTGCACTATATTAGTCTCAGCCGTTGTTGGGTAATGTGATCATACAACATGGACGTATGGCAGACTGTACCGGGGCCGGGATTAGAAACCGGCACAGCCTATTTACTACGTAGTCGGAATCTGTATTAAGAACAGTTGCAGCATCACCTATTGACGTCTGATGTTTCCAATATAAAGACGTCAAGGCCATACATAATAAATAAAATGGGGGATGAGACTTGCTGGTCTTGCTCTAATAAGTGTTAATCGCGAATGAAGAAATTATGAATACGTTAGCAGTAATATGTAAAGGCTAAACTTAATACTCTATTCATATTCACAGAATATATGACTTCAACTGCGAATGGGCAAAGCTGAAAATGTGTATCCAGCCGGAATTCGAACCCGGGTCTCCTGCTTTCTAGGCAGTTTCGCTGACCCCTACACCACTTTTTTTCCACTGCACCTTAAAGGACTACCTAAGCACGCCTCCCGTCAGACACAAATTTCCAGCTTTACCCTGCCCACAGTACTCAAGCTGGTAGTAACTATGTACTGATTCCCGTAAGAGTAAGGGCTCCAAACTTGCCCACCCCTCCCCACTAACGAAAGTATCATTGCCTATCACTGGCATATTATATATATACATATGGCGTCTGTTCTTTCCGAATAGACGCCACTTGTATATTAATACTTTATATATAGAAAACGCCACTTACAATATTAAAATCTCATTCTTTAACATATGTACCACCACAGATGAAGGAAGCTATATTCAGCAATAAGTCGTCTATAGAAATTACAACTTTTAAATTACACGAACTTATGACACCCAGATAGAGGTAAATACCAAAATATTAAAAAAAACATCAATAGAAACGAGGAAGAATGTAACAACTGATGGCATACACTTTAGGCTTCGTTAGTTTCGTCATAGATAAATATCGTAATACGTTCGTCCCATATGTTTTATTCACAGGTGTTTATTAATCTTTGCCTGTAGCCTTACTTGATTTTATTGGGTTATCAGCAACACTCTGTTAAAGAGTAAACGATGTTACAGGGAAAATATAGTTCACTTTCTAAAGGGTAGTGTTGGACACCCTGCATGTCAAAGGTATCGGTACGTCAGTGACTGGGATGCACTGAAAACGGATGTTTTCAACGGCACAACCCATCAACCAGTCAGATCTTCACCGAATAACCGTAGTGGAGTGGGACAATCTGGACCAACAGTCCCTTGATGACGTAGTGGACAGTATGCAAGAGGACGCGTTACCAGATGTGAAGGATACTGGTGTATGCTGGAATCCCGAACACAAATTCCGAATGTCTAGGTTATTCTCGTGCAACTTGTCAGTTTCTAGAGTGGAACTTTCAGTCTGCAGCGGGGTGTGCACTGATATGAACCTGCGAGATTAAAATTGTGTGTCGGAATCGGGACTCGAACCTGATACTTTTGCCTTTCGCGGCCAAGCGCTCTGCCATCCCGGCACGCTTCACGGTCGCCCCTAGGCTGTGTCTAAGCCATGTCTCCACCATATCCTTTCTTCCAGGAGCGCTGTTCCTGCAAGGCTCGCAAGAGAACTTCTGGGAAGTTTGGAAAGTAGGAGACGAGGTACTGGCGGAGGTAAATTTGTCAGGATGGACCGTCAAGCGTGCCGACATAGCTCTGTCGGTACAGCGCTTGCCTGCGTAAGGCAAACGTCCCAGCTTCGAGTCCAGGTTCCGGAACACGATTTTAATCTACGAGGTAGTTTTTGTGTAACTTTTTGTTTTCATGAGCAATAAAGAGAACTGAAATGTTATTTTTGTACATCTCTTTCCCTTTCTTATGTAAAGGACCATGAACCCCTAGATTCGTGGTGATGTAACGCTTGTTTTGATGTATGTCGTGGAAGCTTTCGTACAGAGGGACCAAAATTTTTATTGTTGATATTTCACGTCAATACTAACCGACTTTAAAAACTTCCAATTATCTCAAAATCTAACAATTAAGATCTGATTTAAAGTTGAATAGAATAGGGCAAGCATTACAATTAGAATCCTTGTGCCTTGAATTATCAGCATCCATCTCTCGAAATTTATAGTAGGTAGCGACTTTCAACAAACTTTACATTTAATTTCAGATCTTCATAAAACTTTTTCTCGTTCAGAACTCGTGGTAAATGGGGAAAGGGAAAATATTTATCGCTTACTACATTTTGGATGTTAATAGAGTCAAACTTCAGAACCCGCCAAACGTTCTAATTAATTACTTCGTAACTACTAGCCATATTGGTAACACTTTGCAAAACAGTATTAACATATACCACTGAATTCATCAGAAAAATTATATCGCTGTATGCAAAATGTCAAAAGATACGAGAGGCGTTAAAAACGTGCTTTTCCAAACACTGAGCGCAAATCACCGCTCCTACAGTCTTCTACCGCTTCAGAATGAGACTTCTAATAACTTTTAAGGGCAATTTCAAGATTTTATTAATCATTAGCTGAAAACCCGGCGCTGCCCGGGTATTTTGTTGTTTATTCCTGCTATTTGTCAGGTATATATCCTTTTTATAAGGGCTGTATATCTGTAAAATCTCTTGGGAATACAATTAGTAGTAAAGCAGTAATAGATTAAAACTTGGTCCGTGATGGGCGGTTATCCATGAACGTTACTGCTTATGTTTTCATATCTCATGAACTACGTGTCGTACCGTGATACAGTTTAGAAGGTACACTCAACTATATGCGTGTATACTGTCTGTAAAATTTCCTACGGCTACAATTTGTAGTGTACAAATTATAAATTGTAACGTCATACCGAATGTCGTAGGTTTACTCCATAAACAGCGGAAAAGTAGTAAGCGAGAAATTTTTTTCCTTTCATTATTTTACTATGGTTGCCAGCGTTTTTCGAAAGTCTCGCCGCATTATATGGCATTTTTTGCGATTTCTATTGGATATGACGTAATATCTTTCGAACCATGTGCCGTATACGATTCTTAACCGTGCAGCAATTTTTACCTCACGGTAAGGAATGTATGTACCAAATTGGGTTAAAATCGCTCCAATGGTTTAGGAGAAAATGAGCAGCATCGTAGCAAAATGCAGCAGTTTTTCGCGCATCTCATTGTTTATGACGTCATATCTCGTGAACTATGTATCGTATGTGTTCTTACACTTACGGCGACCGTCCTCAACCAGCTATTAATATATTCCGTTTGACAGAGAAAACCACTACCTATACCAACTCACAGGAGCTATCTACTTCAGTATCCTTACAGAATAAGCATCTCATGACAGAAATAAACACATCACTACCTATTTTATACAATCTATACTTTTTGAACTCCATTTGGCCCTCTGTTAACATGAAAGTAGCTTGTTAAATTTTCTATGAACGATCTTGAACAGTAGAGATCTGCATATGCAAGTTAAAAAGCTCACTGCTGCTCTAAATTACTTTTCGAGTGGCCACAGTACTTGCGAAACGGAAATTTATCGAACTGCTCACTCCTTAAGGGAGCAACCAACGTTTTAACAAACACGTAATTAATGTTAAAAAGGAATAGGTAGGCCTACAAAATGCAAAAACAGGCAACTAACTTCAGAATTAAAACTGATGATCAAATTGCAAATCAACAAAATTATGTCGCTTGTACTTCTGTACGACTCTGGTACTGCCTGCTAGAGAACTGGCGCCCACTTATAAAATATGAGCCCAGAAAAAAGAGGTCAGATTACTATGTCTATCTGACTGAAACACACTAACATTTAACACGCAATATTTTGTGACGAAACAAATATACAAAACAAGTATGACACTCATTCACTGTCCTTAAAATAGCAAATTCTATGACAAAAATGAATCTGCCAGAGGGTCATCAAATACACTCCTGGCCATTAAAATTCCTACACCACTAAGATGAAGTGCTACAGACGTGAAATTTAACGACAGGAAGAGGATGCTATGATATGCAAATTATTAGCTTTTCAGAGCATTCACACGAGGTTGGCGCAGGTGGCGACACCTACAAGGTGCTGACATGAGGACAGTTACCAACCGATTTCTCATACGCAAACTGCAGTTGACCGGTGTTGCCTTGTGAAACGTTGTTGTGATGCTTGTGTAAGGAGGACAAATGCGTACCATGACGTTTCCGACTTTGATAAAGGTCGGATTGTAGTCTATCGCGATTGCGATTTATCGTAAGATGACAGGCACCTTTCCGTGGCTGTAACGGATCGTGCAGCCACGTCTCGATCCCTGAGTCAACAGATGGGGACGTTTACAAGACAAAAACCATCTGCACGAACAGTTCGACGACGTTTGCAGCAGCATGGACTGTCAGCTCGGAGACCATGGCGGCGGTTACCCATGACACTGCATCATAGACAGGAGCGCCTGCGATGTTGCACGCAACGACAAACCGGGGTGCACGAATGGCAAAACGTCAGTTTTTCGGATGAATCCAGGTTCTGTTTACGGCATCATGATGGTCGCATCCGTATTTGGCGACATCGCGGTGAACACACATTGGAAGCGTGTATTCGTCATTGCCATACTGGCGTATCACCCGTCATGGTGGTATGGGGTGCCATTGGTTACATGTCTCGATCTCCTCTTGTTCCCATCGACGGCACTTTGAACAGTGGCCGTTACATGTCAGATGTGTTACGACCCATGGCTCTATCCTTCATTCGATCCTTGCGAAACCCTACATTTCAGCAGGATAATGCATGACCGTGTGTTGCAGGTCTTGTACAGGTCTTTCTGGATACAGAAAATGATCGACTGCTGTCCTGGCCATCACATTCTCCAGTTCTCTCACTAATTGAATACGTCTGGTCAATGGTGGCCGAGCAACTGTCTCGTCACAATACGCCAATCACTACTCTTGATGATGTGTGGTGTTGTGTTGAAGCTGCATGGACATCTGTACCTGTACACCCTATCCAAGCCCTGTTTGGCTCAATGCCTAGGGGTATCAAGGCCGTTATTACGGCCAGACGTGGTTATTCTGGGTACTGATTTCTCAGGATCTATGCACCCAAATTGCGTGGAAATGTAATCACATGTCAATTCTAGTGTAATATATTTGTGCAATGAATACCCGTTTATCATCTGAATTTCTTCTTGGTGTAGCAATTTAAATGGCCAATAGTGTAAATCGAATTTATTGAAAATTTATTATATAGGTGGCCGTGTTCCGCAAGAGGTGCGACCGATTAATCATGTTTCTTTTTTTTTTTTTTTTTTTTTCATTTTTCCAATAAGCTTTCAACAACACTTAAAAAAACGAATGATGACGATGGAAGTTTTCCGCATATCTGTCTCATCGTGTCAACAACGAACATTTCGCGTAAAGACCACAAAGATAAGAGAAATTGGGGATCGTACAGAAACATGCAGGCATCCTATCTGGGAGGGGAACAGAAACGGAAATGACTAATAGTGATACGAGACAATCTCTACCATGCACCGTGTGGTGGAGTGCGGAGTATGTATGTAGATGTAAAGATAGGAAAAGTGAGTTAGCATTTTATTAAACACTACAAAATCAAATTATCATAAAGAAAGGCTACAGCAACATTTTGTTGCAGAGCTCTTTGGTTAGCAATGAAACTAGTATAACATTCTTTGAAATTCTGAAAGATTTTATATTATATCTTCTTTGCAACTATAATCGGATTTCGCTGATTTAATACTATTTCAAATTTCGTTTAGAACTGTTTTCATTATATTTTGAAGAGATTCGATTTTGGAAGCTATTTTTCAAGCTAGTTAAGTGTAAGAATTCTCAAATTTAAATTTTTCCTTGCTAAGCGTAAAATGTGAATAGTACACCACGTTACAACCAAAATATTACATGCTACATTTTTTTTACTGCTATGAAAATTTTGAACCCAACACAAAATAGGATATAGTTTTGAGAACTTTTCTCTCTATATATAAGATGGCTTAGAAGATAATTAGACACTCGCAGAAAGCCACTAAGGAAAAGTAACATGCACACGTAGTCATTTATTCTATTTATGAAAGAACCGGAAAAACAAAGGCTGAAATCTGAACAGGGACTTCTTTGTAACGCGATAAAATAAGTTGTTTACTGTCCTACAATTCCAAAAACGCTGTTCTTGGGTTATTTTATCGAGTCTGTAATCTTAGTGATAGACTGAACTACTCGGATTGTCTGTTGGCTGTTGTGTAGTATTCTGCACAACATACCATGAATTTTATATAAAGAGGATAGATGTGAACTGCTATATAGCGAGGGAGAAAGAGAGAGAGAGAGATAGACAGAGAGATTTATATACTTGGTGTAAGAACATACTTAATGAATATCTATAATTAAGGGGGGACGGCCATAGTGTTACTGTATATAATGAGGATAGTGGTTTAACTGTTATGAACTATTAATACTATTTTGCGGTACTAAGTATAAATATGCTTTATTTCAAAATTATGCCAAATCTCCAGACAGAAAAAACTTTTCGGATATCTCGAGTACATTCACAGTAATCGATGGTACCTATTTTTAGATGTAATTGATGGACCATGTGGATTGAGATAAACGGGATGAAAAGTAAATCAGGAGCTCTTCATACAACTGTGTTCTTTGTATGTATGTCACGACAGTTTCAGAAAAACTTCGGATAAATCCGAGGTTAATTTTTCAAAGGCAACGGATGTAAAGCACTACCGAGTGGCATACTTAGAGCAGTCTCTAGTTTTGGAAGTGCAAGGTACAATGTGTCAATAGGCAGACAAGTTACCAGCAAGACAGGTAGTCATGTTGCTGCAAACGTGGAAGCCACTGTTGACTCAACGCAGGAGACAACAAGCCAGCAGAATTACATTATTATATCCAGAGGGATGCTGTTTCAATGGCTGGCGTGCAAAGTGATGCAAGCAAGCGTAATCTGGACGCAAGAGAACTGTTCAGTAAACTGACATGTCACTAAGCGTGTCTGAAAATTGAAGTTGTGTAACAGGTAAGATATGAAGACTAGCTGCAGCCATTGCCACACTGCAGTAGTATGATGAGTGGAGGAAGCATTTTATACAACAAAAAACGTGATACATTTACAACAAACAATAGGTGATTAAAGTCATATATATGTTACATGTGCCTCATATTCTTTGGTGCGAATTTTACGATTGTATGGGACGCGGATGAGTTATTTTATTTCTTTTCAGTCTATTTCAAACATTGTATTTTTTCTACTCAAACAGTTATTTCTCTTAGTAGTTTCGCTCCCAGGGGATGGAAGGGAGATCTGTTCCACCCATCTTATCCTGCCCTCTGAAGAAATTCACTGATTTTTCCATTATTATCTTTAGATTATGGATTTCGGGGGAGCGCTGGTCATTGTTTAGGGAGGCTAGTCTGTAGATTTCAGTCATACGGGCGGTAAATTGATCAGTATTTCAAAAATGGCAGAAGTGTTTTGATCTTCTGAGTATCGTCCACTCGTATACCATTGCTTATTGTTGTCGTCGCAGTGAGTACTGACCGCCATGCGTTTGGTGGGAATTTAAGACTTCCCGACGAGAACCTCATTGCGTCTTTTAGGTAGCTAACTATTTTATTGGCACGGCTACTTCTACTCCAAACGGAATAAGAATATTTAGTGACAGTAAGCGTCATAAAATATAAAACTATATTTAAAACAGTGAATAATGCTCCTAGATTTGTTTCGTATGTTGTGTGATTGTCACTGGAACTGGACTTTAATTGAAACTTCATTGGTCTGAAAACATTATGAAAGTGACAGAACGTAACCTTGAGCTAAACTAAACTTCAAATAAATGTTCTGATTCTGACACCTCATTCAGTAAACTGAAACAGTTTAAAATCTGATTGGAGCCAATTTCACATATTAATGGCTGAAACTGACAGAACGATAAAAATAATAATGTTTATAATTAAAACAGCAGTCAGCTACAAGTATGGTATAAACATGTTTATTTATTTAAAACCAGAGCGGTTGCAGATTTTCTTACATTTGAAGATGGTTCATATAATTTGCAACTAGAGTCTCGTTTGATGTCTGTTATAGTTTCGAAGCCTTGTCTGTGTCGAAATCATCCTGTATTCTTCTCATCTATTTTCAACATTTTCTGTTTTTGAACATACACAGAATGAGTACTGACAACATTGATGATAAGTATTTCACACAACACCATGCTAAAATTTAATGTAATGCACACTATAAGCATCCACAAAACGTGGACAAGCTTCACACAAGAAACATAAACATTTCGTGAAGCTGATCCACGCTTTATGATTGCTTATAGTCTTCATTACATTAAATTTTAGCATGGTGTTGTGTGAAATACTTATCAACAATATTGTCAGTACTCATTCTGTGCTCGTTCAAAAACAGAAAATGTTGAAAATACATGAGGAGAATACAGGACCATTCGTCACAGACAAGGAAACAACTCATAACTTCCTGGCAGAATAAAATTGTGTGTCGGATCCGGGACTCGAACCTGGGACCATTGCCTTTCGCGGGCAAGAGCACTACCGACAGTGCTATCCCGACACGACTCACGATGCCGCCTCACAAATTTACTTCCGCCAGTACAGTTTAATCTGCCAGGAAGTTTCATATCAGCGCACACTCCGCTACAGAGTGAAAGTTTCATTCAAGGAAACAACACGGCTGCGAAACTACAACAGACATAAAACGAGCCTCCAGCTGGAAACCATGGTTCCGTAACAAAATCCCAAGCCGGTCATGGTTTAAATAGATACACATTTTCATATCACACTTGTGGCTGGTTGCTGTTTTAATTATAAACATTACAGTACCAAAGTCACGATTCTCTAAAGTGAGTTTTAGACAAAGCAACTGATTGAAAATAAGGTCAGAAATTAACAATAATTCTTGTCGTAGCTCATGTGACAAATAGCACTAATTTCTGCTCTGCCTGTGCGCAAGGAAACTGCATTTGTGACACTGCTCCCAAAAATGCTGCCAAAGCTTCAAATTGATGTTAGAAAAGAAAGAAATCTAGAAAGGAATAAATGATCAACACGACACAGTTTGATGGTTTGGCCTTAAAATAAATGTTTTACTCATAAGAAAGTTGAAATAATGACAACGGTCAAACTGTCGCTTTTAGAAGATTAGTGTTGGTGATAAATTAACTGTTAGAATGCAACACAACAATTCTATACAAAGAATGCTTATTTTTGCTAATCTATTTTATATAATAAATAAGCTAAGCTTATTTTTGCCTTCATCTCCAATCATTTTCTTTTGTTTGCCAAGAAACCAGCTGCTACAGTGTAATAAAATATTAAAAAATCTCATCATATTTGCTCCCGCCTTTCGTTACTCATTCACATTCATAAAAAGTGTTGCAGATCATACTAAATTCATACTCTAGAAATTACCTTAACAATAGATATGAAAATCAACTTTAAACCAGCATGCTGAATTTGAGATTGACAAAACTACGCGGAGCGCCTAATAATGAAATAATTAATCACCTTACTTTGTTTTTCACACTATAAGACGATCAGCCATCATCGTTAAAATCTCAAAATTTACTTTATTTCATTATCATCCACGTAGGACATATATTTTTCGCATTTAAAAAAGATTACTCCGCTGAAAGCTCACACTGCAATTTTAGAAACTTAGCTCCATGACTACCTACTAACAATGCACTCTATTGTGGCGGGAGACTTAATTCCTTTAGCCGCTATGGGGGCATAGGGCATCCAGGAGAGTTTGCCATCCATCTTTATCCTTGGCCATTTTCCTCAGTTCTGTCCAGGTCTTGCCTACTCTCTTTGCCGTGCCCCTAGGTAGTCCCAATTTCTTACATTCCAATACGAATTTTCCTTTTCATGCCAAAGGCCATATATTTAAGATCCATCCGGCCATTTCTCCTTTTAGTTTCTGTGATACGGGGTTTTTGGTGGTGCGGATTCTCAGCCCACAGCCCCCGAGTGTCCTGGTGGGGCTGCCACCTCATGGCCTGGGTACCTGCCAAAGTTTTCTCCATTTCAGGACCTTACCCCTTAGATAGCTTGTCTTTTGGTGGCGGGAGAACAATTAAATAATCGCGGTGCAGCACACGTCATAGAGACTGCTCGCGGAGCCAAGGAATATCGGTTCAGACATTTAAAATCCCAGACCACGTATTTAAATGACTTTACCTACGTTGCAATATAAGACTCAAGTACTTGTACTGTAGTTCTCAAACCGAGCGAGATGGCGCAGTGATAACGCACGGGACTCGCATTCCGAAGGATGGTGGTTCAAGTCTACCTCCTGATTTAGATTTACTGTGATTACCCTAAATCACTGCAGGCAAATGCACGGATGATTCCTGCCAAAGGGCACGGCCCATTTCCTTCCCCATCCTTACCCAAAAGCTCCGAGCCTTAGCTCCATCTGTAATGACCAAGTTGCCGACGGGACGTTAAACCCTAAGCTTCCTTTCTTTGTAGTTTTCAAAGTGTTTACATTAGACCTTCAGCTATCATCACCCTGTTTCCTTAAAGCAGCGCATCATGCTTTTACCCATTATCGAGTTTTTTTTCTAGTTTCTAAATGTGATGGATCTTTCTAGTTGTGATTCCAGACAGATACACACCGAAATGTTTGCAGTGTCGACTCTGGCAGCCGAAGTAATTAAAATATCGGTCATAATCATACACTAAGTTTGATATTAAGCTATATTTTCGGTAGCGACTCAAATGTTCAAAATGTTAGCGACAGTGCTCATATGGTACTCGAAGCTTTGCTTAGGAATTATATTTTCAACACTTAATTTTAATTATGAAAAGAAAACAGACACTGCCTTTAGCTGTATTCGAACCTGTCGACTTGGGAGCGAAGGACCTGCATGTAATGGTAATAAATCATATACCTACTCACAGGTGAATATGTATAATTGTTGGTACTACACATATCAGGGTGGCCACCAAATCTTCATTTTCAAATTCAAGGTTTTTTCCCGGTTTTCCAGGTTAAAAATAGTTATTTTCCAGGTTTTCACGAAACTTAATTTTGCTCAAAGGGTTTAGCAATCAACTATACCGTAAAGAAACTAGTTACATATTTTGAAGACACATTGCATCCAAGTTTAACCATGTCACGTTGTAATATACACCAAGCAGTGGCGAATCCTGGATTTGGATTGGGGAGAGAGAGAAGGGGGGGGGGGGGCAAAGCTCATACAAATTGTGGCATTGTACCTCAAACTGATATACAAAGAACCAGCTCATATTATGAGGTTTTTCCTCATGATTTTGGGGGATCTGCAGCCCCATAGACCCCCCTCCCCCACCCCAGATTCGACACTGACACAATGTATACTACAGGGTGTATATTTTAAGTTGACAGACCAGAATAACTACAGGAAAAAAAAGAAAAAAAGTATATATTCAACAACGGTTTTCACCATTGTTAACGGACGGCGTAGGAAATGATACTGAACTTGAACTGCCTCCACCGTTTGGGAGCGGTGTGGGTGGCTGGTGTAAAATTTTAAATGGAAACTCCAATTTTTTATTGCAGATTCAGATTCTACAAACTAAATCATGTATAGTTTGGTTGATTTTTTTTTTTTTTAAATCAATTGCCAACACATTGCACCGTAATGGTAAGAATGATTTTCCATACTGCTGAAGAAATGTACCACCCAGGAAAGAAAATAAAGATTAATCATATTGATGATGCTTCAGAACCCAACTTTGAGGTTTTTTCTTACTAAAACTACAGGTATTATTTATTTACACTTAAATACATTTCGAACTGGTAGTGTAATCTGAGCAATAGGCTATATACGCGAACGATCGTTTAACTCTTAAAGCCGCGAGATCTCATATGTTAAAAATCCCGGTTTCTGGCTGAAATTCAAGGCTTTTTCCCGGTTTTCCCCGGTTTTTTCAAATTCAAGGCTTTTTCCCGGTTTTCCCGGCTTCAAGGTTCGGTGGCCACCCTGCATATTTGATGACGAATGAAGCACTTTGAAATGAAAAACCGTAAATAGTAGGAATATAACAGTTTCAGTAGCTAAATAGTAATATTCATTGTTCTATTAGAAAGTCTTTTTCAGCCAAGCAAGCCGGGCAACACGTGTATGTTACCTGCATGGCCTTAAAAATATAGCCGCGGCGAAGCGGCCGAGCGCATTGAGGCGCTATGCTACGATGCGCGAGGCCGTTCCCCGTCGGGGGTCGAATCCCCCGTCGGGCATGGATGTTTGTGTCGTCTTTACTAAAATATATTTCATAAGTAGTGTGTAAGTCTAGGGACTGATGACCCTGCAGTTAAGTCACTTAAGCTAAACGAACATTTGAACATTTAAAAATATATCAATTGATGTATTCACAACTACGTATATGACGCATCAGCTGTACAATATACTGGTGACATGGAAATTTGTGCTAGAGTGGGATTCTAAGCCGGAGTTCTGGCTTTTCGTGAGCGGTCGCGTTAATTATTGAGCTATCCGTGCTCGTCTTCCAGATTGACCGCAAGTTCCCTATATGCTCAGACAGACATTAAGTTCACATATTTTTGGAAACATATTTGTTTCTCTATTTTTGGGTTAACAGCACTCTATTTAAATTTGTTGATAAAGAAGAGTCTAGAATGCACTAATTTATTTCATTCAACTAGTTTCAGTCTTATGTAGACCATCTTCAGGAATTTGTCTCCTTCGATGTTGTGGAGCTGGCAGGTAGCTGGGAGCCTTCTCAAAATTTGCTTAATTTCATTATCATCCACATAGGACATATATTTTATTGCATTTAAAAAAGATTACTCCGCTGAAAGCTGACACTGTAATTTTCAAACTTAGCTCCATGACTGCCTACTAACAATGCACTCTATGGTGGCGGGAGACTTAATTTCTTTGGCACCTATGGGGCTTCCACTGTCCATGTGCCCCTAGGTATTCCCAATATCTTACATTCCAAAATCCAATACGAGCAGTGACGCACTGGAAGGCTCCCAGCTGCCTGCCAGCTCCACAACATCGAAGGAGTCAAATTCCTGAAGATGGTCTACATAAGACTGAAACTAGTTGAATGAAATAAATTAGTGCATTCTAGACTGTTCTTTATTAACAGACATTAAGTTGCCTGGCAATAGTGTAATAAATTACTGGTTCCTCCCCGCTATATTGCCATTCTAAATCACGCAAAAACAACTGCTTTTGTACTTATCGAATATACGAAAGTGGTATAAACTGATATAATTACGTCACATTCAGAGCTTTGATTGTCAATATAAGCGTCGCATTTGACTGTAAATGTCGTACGCCTTGCATTGGCTTTAGCTACGGTGGGCAGTGTCCGCGTTCAAGCTGTTATTAATGTAAATGCCCAGAATGAAATTTTCACTCTGCAGCGGAGCATACGCTGATATGAAACTTCCTAGCAGATTAAAACTGCGTGCCGGAACCGGGACTCGAACCTGGGACCTTTGATAGAGGTTCCGGCACGCAGTTTTAATTTGCCAGGAAGTTTCAATGTAAATGCCCTTCAGACATGCATGCAGGATGCGGGTTACATCTGTAAACGTGGACACTAGGGTCGAGAAAGTTACTTTCTTAAAGTATCTTACAGTTGAAGTTATTTCCATGAATGGGAAATTAGAGTACTATAAATCGAAAGTAACTGTAATAGTTACAAGTGTATTTCAGTAATTTTTACAGTTACTTTTGCCGTTACTTTTATAAATCATAATTCATTTTTAAATCCGTATGAATCTCACTCATGTAGAAAGGAGATAAGGTTTAATGTCAATCAATGATTAAATACATTAAATCATACATAATTAACTGATTATTATATAAATTATCGACAGAATCTTCTATCTCAGTTGCAATGTTTGCTCATTTTCAACAGGAAGTGTCTAGAAACCATTGCATATTTATTCCAAATTTGAAAGCCAGCCTTATCTCGCAGTTTGTGAAGGCTTATTTAAACGTAATTCAGTAGTATTAATAGAACTGAAATATATACGTAAAAAATAACACGTTACTTTATGCAAATAATACCGGCGTTACCGTCAGTTACCTTTGAAAAGAAACTGTTACTAGTAACGGCGTTACAAACAACGCGTTACTGCGTTACTCCCCAACCTTGGTAAATGTAATTTGCGAAAATACTCAAGATTTCGACTCGGAATATGGCGCATAGTCCTCCTACAAGGTAGCGCAGATCCTGTACTGGATAGTTACATACAATATCCGGAATTAACACTTCTTTATACTGCGGAGAACTCGCCTTGGCGAAATTCGCTGACAGACTTACTATGCCGTACTGGAACACAGACCTTCCAGTAGCGCGCTTACCGTTCATATTACCTGAGGTGTACAGACGTCACGTACGTCACGTTCTGCCGCTACTTCTCACTCTTTCCATTCTCCCTCTTGAGCAGAACTGCTGCTTACATTGCAGGAGTAAGATAGCCCGTACAAATATTACTGTCGAAACTAATTGAGTAAAATTACGACGCTTCCAGCATGCAGAGTACATGAGTCATCATGACTTGCATTCTGCACTGATGATGTTCCATCATGGGAACGAAACCGATATGTAATTTTTTAAAAATAAAAAATTCCTTTCGCCTACCAAGCTGGAAGTTTCGTGATTTTATTACAATATTGAGGTGGACAGGCACAATCTCCATTAGGGAGTAAAATTACAAGAAACTAATTTAGACACAGATGAAGAAAAACAAGTGTGAATAAGTCGATGTGAATATCGAAAAAATTTCGTTATTTTTCAGTTTTGAAACCACTTACGGTTTTCTTTATAAGAACCTTCTGAACACATAAAATAGAAGAAACAATTTATTACACAATGTGACCACATTTCACTAACATTCAAGAGAAGTGGTTGAATACACTCCCATCATGTAAATAGTGATATTCAGTGATAAGCCATGTTATGTGCACTCAGTACAAAATATGAAAAAAACCAACGTGTTTTTAAGTCTAGATTTTAGCATATAATTTAAAAAACAGTGGAAATATTTGAAAACACTTATTAATTTGATTTATTAAATGTAAATGTATTGTACGTGAAAGATCTTATTTAAGAAAGTTTTCCGGCAGATTATTGCGCAATTACTCAAAATAACCAACGTTTTCCATACTATTGTTTACAACTCAGGACGTCAGGTGAAAGCGACTTCCATTTGATTTATTGCACAATACCATCCCCTATGGACGCTAGAAATGTCTTACCTCATAAGTCCCATTGTTGAAACATAATAATAAAGGTACATTTGCTTTCCTTTAATTTTTAAATAACAGTACAATCTGGTAGGGACAGAAGAGTTTATTAAGACAATGTCAAGTTTTAATAAAACTCATTTTGTATCCTTTATATTCTTGGATTGCTGTTCAAATACTTCACACCCCTACTAACTTTTTCGTAGAGTATAATGTGACTCGTAATCGATATTAACACTTCCAAACTCGTGTACATTTCTGATAGCAGACTTCGTCACCGAATAGGTACGCTGCGATATCGTGATCATTAATCTAAATTATTAAAATTGATTGCTTCCAGTGGAAAGGTTGTAAATCCATACACGTCCTTACTGATTTGCATCTGCCCCTTTATCAGCAACTGAAAATCTGCGAATAAAGAGCGCCCACTCGCAGTGTTACGTAAACATTTGCCGTTGGCTTCGTCTCTGCAGAACAGTAGCTGACATCAGGAGCAGAAACGCGATTATGTACCACTTCGTCAACAGCAAAGCTCGGCAAACAGGTGATGTCGCACCCGAAATAGTTCTCCACTGCTGGGTCGGCCGGTTTGATAAGGCGGGCCACGAGGCAGTGTGACGGTACTACTCGACGTCTCGGTGGGAGGTGCTGCGACATTCTGTAGTAAGTGTGTGTTACGGCAGTCCTGCTTTGTATCACATCTGCAGTGGTGAACAGCGAGTGCCTGAAAATCACGTACTACAGAGGGAATACTGATTGCAGGCTGGATGTAAATTCTGCAACGTGATCGACGAAGATACGAAGCGAGAGCAAGACCGGCGCCATGGATTCCAAGGTCTACAAGTCCAACCCCAATCCAAAGGCTACGGCGAATCCCATCTCCAAGCTCTTCGTCTGGTAAGCAGTTAATGTTACGCACATGCTTTGCACTTTTGTAGGATTTGTCGATTCCTTGAAACATGTCGTAGATATTGTGCGCTATCACAATCTACTTTTTTTCTACTCACTGTTGGGGCTGCAATGTACGTTGTGAATAATTAAAGCAAGAAATAATTTTTAAACGGAAACTATTTTATACCTTATATCTGATGAAGACTTTTAATTTATGGTATGGTAAGGTAAAGCAGTCAACAATCCGAAGATTGGTTTGAACTCTACAGTGCTTTACTGGGCCTGGTTCTATTTGGAGGTGGTATGCTTCCTCTGACCTACGAGCTGACTTAACCAGCCAGTTATATGAAAATTGAGGACTGACAATAAAGGCAGAGAAAACCAACTGTTTATGGGCGAAGAGACAAAAGCATTAAAACTAAACAGTGCAGCAATACGGGCTAATACAACCAAGCACAGTAAGTACATATCTACAGAGTAAATAGGCAAACGCGGGAAAAGCATAGAAATGGAACACAGAATTTTCCAAAAAAAGGGAAAGCAATTGAAGCTGTAAATTCAATTTGGTGGTATGAACGTATAACGGAAAACAGCAACTACACCATCTCAGGCGCCCTGTGATTCAGCCACTAGGGTGATCGCAGCCATGGTCTTCAGGCTGATAGTTCATGCTGCTACAAAGGTCGTCGAAATGTTCGTGCAGATGGTTCTTGTCTTGCAAACGTCCCCATCTGTTAACTCAGGGATCGAGAGGTGGCTGCACGATCCGTTACAGTCATGTGCATAAAATGCCTGTCATCTCGACTGCTAGTGATACGAGGCCGTTGGGATCCAGCACGGCGTCTCGTATTGCCATCCTGAACTCTGCTATCAGTCATTGGATCGCGACCAACACGAGCAGCAATGTCGCGATACGATAAACCGCAATCGCTATAGGCTACAATCCGACCTTTATCAAAGTCGGAAATGTCATGGTACGCATTTCTCCTCCTTACACGAGGCATCAAAACAATGTTTCACCAGGCAACGCCGATCAACTGCTGTTTGTGTACGAGAAATCGGTTGGAAACTTTCCTCGTGTCAGCACGTTGTAGGAGTCGCCACCGGCGCCAACCTTGTGTGAATGCTCTGAAAAGCTAATCGTTTGCATATCACAGCTCTGAAAACCTAATCATTTGCATATCACAGAATCTTCTTCCTGTCTGTTAAATTTCGCGTCTGTTGTACGTCATCTTCGTGGTGTAGCAATTTTAAGGAGTGTAAATATGGAAAAATATGACATACGTATATGAAAAATCGTCGAGGGAGACCAAGGGACGAATACAGTAAACAGATTCAAAAGTATGTAGGTTGCCGAACGTATTCTCAGATGAAGAGACTTGCACATGACAGGGTAGCGTGGAGAGCTGCATCAAACCAGTCTGCGGACTGAAGACCACAACAACAACAACGTATATTATATTATGACAATTTATAGTTCACACATTGTGAAGTATAATTACCTTAATAAGCTAGGAAGGGGAGGTGGAATATATGCTGGTGCTATAGGGCCTACAAGGCAAATGAAGACAATATTATATAAAGGGATAACGAGATAGATAGAAAGGATATGAGTTGCAGTAGACTGGGAAAGGACTCTGATAGAGTACTGAAAGATCTCAGCTGAAAAAAGACCTTCTGGAATAGACAGTAATCCCTAAGCAAAAGATTTAATGAAAGCAAGGATCAATTCGGAAAAGGAATTGAAGTTCGAGAAGAAGAAATAAAAACTTTTTGTCTTGCCGATGTCGCGTAGCTTTGTCAGAGAAAGCGAAGGTGTTGAAAGTGCAGTTGCTTGGAACTGAGAATATATTGAAAGCAGGATTCACGAAAGGGAAACAAGTATAATAGAAAGTAGTAAAATTAGCTTATCCTGGAGTAATCAGATTAGGAAATGAGACACAGAAACCAATATATAAGTTTCCAGAATGAAACTTTCACTCTGTAGCGGAGTGTGCGCTGATATGAAACTTCCTGGCAGATTAAAATTGTTGCCGGAAGCGGGACTCGAACCTGGGACCTTTGCCTATATAAGTTTCGTCATTTGGACAGTACAGTATTACCGTTGATGAAATGGAAAGCCTAAAAATATAGAAGCAATGAGAAAAAAATTATCGTTAGATAAAGAAATTTGTTAACAGAAGAATGATGTGAAGATTTAGGAAGCCTCGTAATGTTTTTACTGAGGACACTTGTTTGTAATGTAACATTTCAGAGAAGAAGGAAATAAATTCTTTTGAACTGTGGTGTTGCAGATGAATACTGTTAGATGGGTAGGTCTTATAACTGATGAACTAATAAATAATAATGGAAAGAAAAGAAATTCGTGGCACAGCTTGACTGAAGGAAGAGATCGGTTGACAAGATGCATTCTGAAACATGGAGAAATCATCACTTTAGAATTACAGGGAGTTTTCAGAGGTTAAGATTACAGAGAGGCCAAAAAATGAATCAGTAAGCAGATTCAGATCGATGAGGTTTGCAGATATGCGGCGATATTTCATAAGCACGTAATTTCATTAGAAGTCGCTTGTGTGGTACAGTGTCACAAGCTTTCTGGAAAGTCCAGACGTGAAGGATATATCCTAAATTCTTTCTGCAAACCGACGTCAGTGATATAAGCCTGTAATTTTGCAGATCACTCATATTGCCTTTAGTGATTATTGTAGTGACCTGTAAACTTTTCAGTCTCTGAAAGCTATGTGACTTAACTACTCTGGTCATCAGACCCTAGGCTTACAAACTACTTAATCTAACTTATGCTAAGAACGACAAATACACCCATGCCCCAGGGAGGACTCTAACCTCCGACGCTGGACAGCGACGCGCTCCACAGCTAGGCGCCTTGGAACCCTCGGCCACTCCACCACGGCCCATTCTCTCTTGAACGACTGCTGCTAACCGCACTTTCCCTGAATCTTGATGAAATCGAGAACGATCTGTAAATTCTAGTCTGGCTATGTACTGGCGTGGTACGTCAGTCTCAGACTAACCTACTGCGATGACAATCGAAAATTCGCTTGCAAACGTTGTCTAATTCATACTGTCTATGTTCACACTAGATATTAAGTACGTTGGTCAACACTATGAACACCACGTAATCCTTAGTATTCTCCACTGGAGATTTACCAAGACCCACTCCATAACAGAGATGCTCCATGCAGTGCAATTTAAAAAAAAAAAAAAATAAAAAAAAAAAAAAATAAATAAATAAATAAAAAAATACTTTTCATTCTCCTTCATTCTCCACTCCGAGGAGTTGTGCGGGCTGTTTCAGATGCGGCCATAAAGAGTCGCGGCTTCATTCAACCAATTATCAGACAAGCTGATAGTGGGGCAAATTGGGAATAATATTCGTAGAATATATGACTTCAACTGCGATTGGGCAAAGCTGAAAATGTGTACCCAGCCGGGATTCGAACCCGGGTCTCCTGCTTTCTAGGCAGTTGCGCTGACCCCTACACCACTGGGGACACAGTGATCACCGCACCTGCAAGGACTACCCATGCACGTCTCCCGTCAGATACAAATTCCCAGCTTCGCCCTGCCCATAGTACTCAAACTCGTAGTTTAACTAATTCCCGTAAGAGTAAGGGCTTCAAACTTGCCCACCCCTCCCCACTAACGATTGGGAATAAGTGGGAGGGGTTTACCAGTTCCGGCATGCGCCTTACAAGCATGGAAAACCTCCGTAAAACCTTGGTCGGAACCGGGTGATTGGGACCAATTTGATTTATCCCTGTGACGTTGCCCCAGGCTATAAATGGATTATCGGGGAGCACGAGTGCACTCACGACATTGAAGGATCGGACGCCCGAGTTACTCTCAAACTCGTAGAGATCAACTCGACCAACACTGGACAAGCGTCTCCCTAGAGGATGCCGCTGTATCCTTTGCGCTACAAGGAATCGCTGTGAGAGAATCACACCCTAGCTTGCGTGCACAGTGACACATACAGCCGGCACGAGTGAGAGAGAGTTAATTTTCGCTTGTTCTCTTGTATATATGGGCCAGTGACACTAGCGCTTCCACGTCAGTGGCTTGCCTACCAATCAGATGGTGCATCTTAAAACACCGTACGGCTTGCCGGCCAATACTGAGACGGCTAATGTCTCGTTTAGGGTCCTCCTTTCCGACTTGATGGCGCCAGTTGGGAATTTGCATGAGAATTGTGTCTGGTTTTCTGCCTCTGGCTAAAAGTTGCGAGTAAACATCTTTTGTTCCGAACAGTATTGTGTTTTGCTTTAATAATGGTTTAAAGCGTTCGTAGTTCCCTGAGGTGCAAGGGCGATTTTTAAGTGGGTTACAGCCAAAGACTGCCTGGGGCGACACAGTGCAGTTGGGACCCTTTCTCTTTTTGCCAACCGCCGCCGCTCAGGCGACTAACCCCGCACACGAAGTCGAACTCATACGCTCATTCACACTTTAAACGGAATACTCAAACCAAGTTTCATGGGAGCAAAGAAAGTTCCCAGATAAACACAACAAAACCGCAAAATAACAACCAATCGTGTATTAAATAATCATGAATCTTGACTTCGCTAGGGCTGGAGAAGAAAAACTATTTGAGAACTCCAGATAGCCTGATCCCTTACACAATTTCGAAGTTCACTATGTCACGTAAGTGAAACTGATCGCGCTTGCAAAACCATGTAACCTTAGGCTGGTTGCACCACACCGATTTTGGACGTCCGGTAAATATCGGCCGATATTTTACCGGTTATCGCTGCTTGCGCACACGCCGGCGTTTTACCGGTCAAACGAGCAGTCGCGTGGCTGTCAGGGTCGAGTGAAGTTGATTCCAAATATGAATTAATGAATCCCAAACGATTTTGCATTGTATTATGACAATATTGCTGACATGATGCAAATAACTAATAAAGTACGGTATCATCACACATTAGGATACTAGCTACGAGATGAGTTTTCTTCTTTGCTCTCCATTTCCGCAAAACCCTCATTGAGTTCACAGGAAAGTTTTCTCAATGTATGTCTAGCCGCATTTCTATCTTCAAACGGGTCCAAAGTTTTGTTCCACAAAACTGTTCGTGCTTCCACTACCGAATCTCTTAATCATTTAATCCATTGCAAATGCATGTCTGAAACAGGCAAATAACCATTTCCTTGTGAGTTAGATGCCTTGCGGAAATGCAGATAAAGCAGCGAGAAAATAGCATAATGGACATTAGTACACGATAGGATGATGATTTGGGCAGGGCTAGAAACGTATCTGTAGCGCCAATCTTAAAGGTTCCGATATGGAGAAGGCTATTTACACCTACAGTGAGAGTGTACTTAATTCATTAGATAGTAAATTACAAGCAGCAGGTATCTTCTGTGATTTATCAAAGGCACTGGAATGTGTGAACCATAACATCCTTTTAAGTAAATTAGAATTCTATGGTGTATCAGGAATTGCTGCAAAATGGTTCAGGTCTTACCTTGCTAACAGGAAACAAAGGGTGTCAGTGCAAGGAACTAGTGAATTAAGCCAACACTCATCATCAGATTGAGAAGAAATTATATGCGCTGTTCCAAAAGGATCCGTCTTAGGGCCATGGCTTTTTCGTGTGTACATTAATGACCCCTCATCAGTTACACTGCCAGAAACAGAGTTCGTTTTGTTTGCAGAGTTCGAAAGCGTGTAATACGTATTATTTGTGGCGTAAATTCACGGACATCCTGCAGAAGCCTCTTCAAAGAACTGGGTATATTAACTACTGCCTCTCAGTATATTTCTTTCTTAATGACATTTGTCATAAATAATACATCCCTTTTCCCAACTAACAGCTCTGTCCATACCTACAATAAAAAATGTTCAAATGTTTGAAGAACTTATGGGACTTAACTACGGGGTCATCAGTCCCTAAGCTTACAAACTACTTATGAACTAGCTACGACTAAGGACGGCACAAATATCCATGCCCGAGGGGGGATTCGAACCCCCGACCATAGTGGCCGTGCAGACCGTGACTGGAGCGCCTCAGTCCCCTCGGCAATATACCTACAATACTAGGAACAAAAATGATCTACACAAGGACTTACAAGCACTTACTTTAGTTCAAAAAGGGGTCCACTACTCAGGAACATATATTTTCAATAATTTACCAACAACCATAAAAAATTAGCTTCAAAAATTATCAATTTAAGAGGAGCCTAAAAGACTTTCTAGTGGCCAACTCCTACTCCACTGACGAAATCTTAAATAGAACGAAATGATGCATGTACCTGTATTCACACTATTAGTATGTAAAAAGTGTATGTATCTGTATTAGTAATATTATATTATCAACTTTATATATATATATATATATATATATATAGGGTGTTTCACTAAGTGTGTTTGCCTCTGTAACTTATAAAATAGTAGGTTACGGGAAATTTTAATGCAGTAGGTCAACACAAGAAATGTTACACTTTCTGCGGAGCTATGAACATAGTTTATTGTATCATTTTCCACAGAGTTACAACACAAAGATATAATTTTTTTAAATGGAACAATAGTTTTTCTATCGTGCATTGGAATCGTTGAAATCAGCTGCGTCTAAATCAATTTAAATTACATTCCTATCACTGTTAGCTTGGGAGCTACAACCCTTCAAAGTTTCAGGGGCAGATACCACACGCTGTACATAATACATAGCTGTGTGGTGGGTGAAGGATGTTATGGCGGTGGGAAGTTGATTTACATAAGATGTTCAAATGTGTGTCCATGTTTCTCAATGCATAATGCAATGCGCCGTCGAAAGGATCTGCGTACGAGATGTAACATCGCCGGTGTGACGGAGCGACATGCGTTCTCGATGCGCCGTTTTAGATCATCTGGGGATGTGGGCTCAGTGACATAAACACGATCCTTTAGATATCCCCACAAAAAGAAATCTACTGGCGTTAAATCGGGTGACCTTGCGGGCCATGAAAGAGGACTATGGCGCCCCAAACATCTTCCTGCAAACCTGTTGTTTAGTTCTTCCACAACAGCACGCGCAGAATGGGCCGGGTGACCATCGTGCTGCATCATATATGGACTCTCGTGTGTAGACACACATGTTCAAGGAGACTACCCAAACTGTCGGCTATAAAAGCGCGATATAACTGACCTGTCAGTGTACCTGGGAAGTAGTGTGGACCGATGATTTCATCCCCAAGGATTCCACACCACACGGTAACAGACCACCTACGTTGACGGTAGACAGGTCGTACCCAATGAGGATTGTCTGCGGCCCAGTAGTGCATGTTATGGCGATTCACTGCACCATCATTTGTGAACGTGGACTCATCAGAGAACATAACACTTTGTAAAGACTCCAGCGTGAAATTACGAATGACTCACTCACAGAATGTCGCTCTTCCACGAAAATCATTCCCATGCAGCTTCTGGATCAGTGACAGGCGGTGCAGGTGAAACCTGTGGCCGTGTACTATACGCCACACAGATGTGAGATTGACACCAGCGACTGCAGAAACGGCTCGTAAGCTGACATGAGGATCGTGGTGTAGTGCAGCTGAAACAAACATCTCCGTCTCCTCACTTATTGCAGGTCTTCGTGTGTTACTGTGGCGCATTACCAAGCTGTCTGTTTCCCGAAGTCGTTGTTCGGCACGTAAGAACGTAATGGCTGCCGGGGCTCTTCGCCTAGGATATCTCACGGCATACGCCGTGGCTGCTTCAGTGGCATCGTGTCGGTACTCGCCGAGCACGTATTCGTTGTTCGTGTATGCCATTGTCATCCGATTCAGTAACTGTGGTATATTGAGCCCCGGTTGTTTGTGTGGTTCCAACTGTCGGGTATACGGCCGTGTGCGGCGACAGTCGGCAGTCGAACGGCGCATCGAGGAATCTTCTCGCTCCGTGACACCGGCGACGTTACAACTCGGCCGCACCACACTTAAAAGGCGCATTGCATTATGCGCAAGGTTTGTGGTATCGGCCCTGAAACTTTGAAGGGCTGTAGCTCCCAAACTAACAGTGATATGAATGTAGTTTAAATTGATTTGGACGCAGCTGGTTTCAACGAATCCAATCCACGACAGAAAAAAATCTATTGTTCCATTTAAAAATTATATCTTTGTGCTGTAGCTCTTTGGAAAATGATACAATAAACTATGATCATAACTCCGCAGAAAGTGTAACATTTCTTGTGTTGACCTACCGCTCAAAAATGTTCAAATGTTTGTATAACTTATGGGACTTAATTAACTACGTGGTCATCAGTCCCTAAACTTACAAACTACTTATGAACTAGCTAATACTAAGGACGGCACAAATATCCAGGCCCTAGGGGGGGGATTCGAACCTCCGACCGTAGTGGCCGTGCAGACCGTGACTGGAGCGCCTCAGTCCCCTCGGCCACCCTGGCCGGCTGGCCTACCGCATTAAAATTTCCCGTTAACTATTATTTTATAAGTTACAGAGGCAAACACTCTTAGTGAACCACCCTGTATATATGTTCCACATCCACGAGGATCACCTCAACACGGATCTATGGAACGAACCAACTAATCTAATCTAATCTAAGGACGGCCGCTAAAATCGGTGCGTGTGCAAGCTGCCATTTGCTCACGTGCACCTCTCCACTGTATGGCCGGCATCGGTCCAGCGCCTGCGGTCTGCAGTGAGAACGGCCGGCAGCTGACCAGCATTTTGCCGGTGCTGGTCCGTGGCCGGCCAATGTAGAAGCTACGAAGCCTTCCAATGGGCCACTGCTGGATTTTGGACGGCCGATATTTTACCGGCCGTTCAAAATCGGTGTGTGTGCAACCAGTCTTACCAGTAGTCAGTGGCGAAGTGCCGTATCCTGGACTCCAGCCAGTGAAACTCCTACCGCTAAGGCAAGTGACCAGAGGGGTCTCTTCTAACAGCATCATTACGAGATGTGACTGACAAAAGGCTCTAATAGCAACCTCTTTGCCTGCGTTATGTTATCCAACCTTGGTCAAACTGTAGATACAGCAGACGGAGGCATTATTCTACAAGCCATGTTGTAAATCCATAACAGAAAAAAAAAGTCACTCAGTCTTTCATGCAAAACGGGGCAGATACGAAATAACCATGGATGTAAGTTTGAGATATTATAAAATAAAATTTGAGAACAAAATATTGAATCGTATGTAAAAGGTAAACATCTATAAATCAGGATAATATTGATGCAATACACATTTTGTCTGCACCATGACGTTGCAAACGGTAAACAATAAACGTTACTGCTCAGTCTCCTCTACATCTACATAGATACCCCGCAAATCACATTTAAGTGTCTGGCAGAGGGTTTATTAACCACTTTCATAACTTTTCTCTACCGTTCCATTCTCTAATAGCGCGCGGGAAGAAAGAACACCTAAATCGTTCCGTTTTCGATCTGATTTCTCTTACTTTATTGGGATGGTCATGTCTCCCTAAGTAGGTGGGTGCTATCAAAATATTTTCACATTCAGAAGTAAAAGTCGGTGATTGAAACGTCGCAAACAGATCACGCCGCAATGAATAGAGTCTTTCTTTTAATGATTTCCACCCCAATTCTTGCAACATTTCCGTGACGCTTCCCCCCCCGTAACGTGATAAAACAAAACGAGCTGCCCTTCTCTGAACCTTATCAATGTCTTCCGTCAGTCCCACCTGGTGAGGGTCCCACAAGGGGCAACAGTACTCCAGGAGAGGACGCACAAGTGTGATGTAGGCAGTCTCTTTGCTGGAGCTGGTGCATCTTCGAAGCGCTCTGCCAATGAAACGTAATCTTTTGTTCACCTTCCCCACAATATTTTATATGTGTTCTTTCCAGTCTAAAGTTTCGAAACTGCACTGAAAGTCAGCGGTTTGTACAAGTAGCAAAGGAACGAGCCAGTTCTGCCATGGCCGGCCGCGGTAGCCGAGGAGACTGACGCGCTCCAGTCACGTTTTGCACGGCCACTACGGTCGGGGGTTCGAATCCCCCCTCGGGCATGGATATTTGTGCCGTCCTTAGTATAAGGTAGCTGATAAGTAGTTTGTAAGTTTAGAGACTGATGACCCGTAGTTAAGTCCCATAAGCTTAACAAAAATTTTGAGTACTGCCATGAAACCGATCACGGTGAGGCGTTTAAGTAGTAGGTTACTGGCCAATGTTATTGTATCATGACTGCGTAATGTAATTATACAAACTGAATAATTAGTCAAGTGATTTAATGTTAGTGATTTAGTCATATAATTCCAGTTCCACCTAAACTTTGTAGAATAGCACTTGGGCTGGTGAGGGCCTTTTTTTTAACGTTAAATGACGTACCTTGTCACACAAGTAGGCACCGGTAAGAGGCGGGTATGTACCAACACCGACTGTTTAGTTTGTATCTCAGATAACAGAAGTTTTTTTTTTAATTTTTTCTTTACTATAGAGAGCCTCGGGAACACGCAAAAAAGTTTCAGTCTCAAAGGGTAGAGGTCGCAGTAGGACATACACAGATCTAAAAATCATTGATTTAACAGATGTCAATAGTCCTAGATGGGAAAGTACTGGAGCTCCAAGCGCTAACAGGAAGTACCCCAGCTCAAATCATTATAGGACAAATGGTGTTCAAAAAGGGTAGACTGAATAAAACAGTTGGTGGCTTATTTTTTCTTGTCACGAGCGGTTTAACTTGTACTGAAATTAAGTAGATACTTTCTGTGAGTTGGTACTGGTTATATCCAAAAACCGGAATAAATTAATAATTGCTTCTTTTTATCGACCATCTGACTTAGACGGATCAGTTGCAGAAATGTTCACAGAAAGCATGGATCAGATTTCAAAAACATGCCCAAAGCACACAATTTATTTGGTGGCGACTTTGACGTACTCCACATGTTGGCAAAATTACGTATTCAAAAGCGGAGGCTAGCGTAAAACGTCGTCTGTAATTGTACTGAACGCATTGTCCGAAAATTTTCTCGGCAAGTAGTTCATGAACTCATCCTCTTGATTGCATTAGAAAAAAATATAAGGTTATGTATATAAAAAATAAGTTAATGTGTGTTTATGTGTTAGAATTCCACATAGTGTTTATTTTCATAAACCCTGTCGTAAATTTCTGACTGCGAAACTCCTATTTCAATATATTTTATTCTTACGGTGATATCTGAGGTGAAAAGTTTAAGCGGAACACGTATATAGTAGATAACGAAACTTTCTGTAGTATATCAGCACTTAGCGCAGTGAATGTCGATTTTAGATTCAAAATACATAAATATAGCACAATGCGAATACATGAGATGTTCAAATGTGTGTCCATGTTTCTCAATGCATAATGCAATGCGCCGTCGAAAGGATCTGCGGACGAGATGTAACATCGCCGGTGTGACGGAGCGACATGCGTCCTCGATGCGCCGTTTTAGATCATCTGGGGATGTGGGCTCAGTGACATAAACACGATCCTTTAGATATCCCCACAAAATGAAATCTACTGGTGTTAAATCGGGCGACCTTGCGGGCCATGAAAGAGGACTATGGCGCCCCAAACATCTTCCTGCAAACCTGTTGTTTAGTTCTTCCACAACAGCAGGCGCAGAATGGGCTGGGTGACCATCGTGCTGCATCACATATGGACTCTCGTGTGTAGACACACATGTTCAAGGAGACTACCCAAACTGTCGGCTATAAAGAAGAAGGTCCAACAGCGTAGAATGAAGCAGATCGTTCTATTCTTGAAATAAGTGTCTGACTGTCTGATACATACAAGAAATCTCGCCTAATTTTGGTGGATGATTCGATTTAACTCTGGTATCTAAGCTTTATTGTTGGAGGAAGCGCCCCAAGAAAAAATAGCGCGCATTTATATCCGCTTATTCTGTCCCACACTGTTCCAGTGACTCTATTGATGGAAAAAGTGTATCCACGGCTCATAAATGGAATACTGCGGTGATGTGTAGTATGTTCGGGAAATATTACTTGAGAAGATTCAGTTTAGTTCTTGTTTTAAAGGCCCCACTAGTCGTTCAAATTTTATCTTCATTATCAGTGAGAGAAGTACGTGAAATCGTGTGGGTTAATTTCAGTTCCTTAGTTACGCAACAAGAGATTTTCGTTGCTACCAGTGCGTGGCTTTACTCTGACAACAGTCAAAAAATGCCTCGTCAGCGTTCTCAGAGTGTTTAACGCCTTTTACTTTAAGTACTTCCATTACAGTTGAAGTCATATCGTTTCCTATGATGGTAAATATGAAGAATTAACAGTCCTGTGTCACTTTATTAAAAGTACTGCAATTCCAATCGATGACGCGTGCAAACACTGTCGCTCAAACGAAGAACGGTCTTGTTATTAATTTTTTACATGCTTGTTTTTAAGCTTACTGATGAATATTATTTCACACAAACGTACAAATTAAATAACACCTTTAAACCACAATTAATAAGAATACGGAAGCATAACCGCGAGAGCAATATTAAGGCGAGAAGAACAAAGAGCTTCGTTGAGATTAAATGCATTTATATTCATCAAAACAAATAACGGTATCAGCTGTATTTTCTTATCGCTTTGAGGATTTTGGAAT